>LR738715.1:784572705-784608546 GCA_902687465.1 Secale cereale | reverse complement strand
ACTCCACCGCTGCCAACGACCCACCGCACCCTCCCCCGCTCCACCGGCCGCCGCCGCCGACCCATGAACTCATGATATTTTCAAATATTAAATTTGATGATATTTTTTCATATTCATAAATATTTTAAAATAACAAATTTGATGATATTTTTTAAAAAATTATTACTGTTTTATAAAAAAATATTACTGTTATGATTTAAACAAGTTTGAACATATTTAAACACAAATAAGTGTCAAACAACATTTTAAATGCATAAAAAAAATTTGGGGGCCTAGGAATCGAACCGAGGACCTCCCAGTGGGTGTGTTGCGTGCTGACCAGTCGGTCTAGTACATGGTGCTTGAGGTAGATGGACTCTGGTGGTAGATAACATGTGGGCTCGAACAGAAAAAAAACAATACTAATGGCGCACCAGGGGGGAGGTGCGCCATTAGTATAGATGTACTTATGGCGCACCAGGGTGGGTGCGCCATTAGTAAGCCTTCCCACTCGACTTGTTCCCCCCTCTCCCTCTCTGCGCCATATCTCCTCCCCCCGCACTGCGCCAGATCGCCTCTGCTCCACCGCCTCCACTGCGCCGCCGCCCCGTCCACTCCTCGGCCTCGACTGCGCCGCCGCCCCGGCCTCCACTGCCCTCCTCCTCCTTACACGCTCGCCGCCCCGTCGCTCCCCTTCCCTCCCCACGAACTCTAGCCGCCCCTACTGAGCCTGTCGTCGCCGCGCCATTGTCACCATCATCGTCGCCGCGCGCGAGGCCTCTTCGACACCAGCGTCCTCGACACCGCCGCCGCCGCAGCCTCTTCGACACCGCCGCCGCCCGCACCTCTTCGACGCCAGCGGCCACGACATTGTCATCTTCTCCAAGTCCTACTGCCTGTAAGCCCCCCTTTCCCTTCTCTCCTCACCCCTCCATCTTCTCCAAGTTCTGACTAATGTTAGGACAGAATGTGGAGACAGAAGGTTAGAACCATCATCATGATTTATGAGATGCCATGGATATGGTCGAATCTTCTCTCATACACTAATTAGGTAGTTAGTTCTGCTTGCTCTGTTTTGACAAAGATGCTACTCTGATGACCCCAACACTAATTAGGTAGTTAGTTCTGTTTTGACAAAGATGCTACTCTGCTTGATCTGGTCGAATCTTCTCTCATACACTAATTAGGATCTTACTCAACAAAAGAAAGATGTAGATTGTCAAGTAGGCAGATAATATTGTTTGCGACGGGGAGGCAGTCATGCAGGTAGATTTTTTCCTCCACCTAAGGTTGAGTTAAGTGCAAGCAAGAAACATGAAATAATGTCGGATGCTGTAACAATTTATTTTATGCTTGGAACCAGGGAAACATTCTGGGCGTATGTTATCAGAATTTGAGCTATATTATTTCTGTTGCTATATTATTGTTTGGAGCTATATTATTTAAAAAAGGTGTTTGGAGCTATATTGTTGGGAAACATTACCGCCGCACACATCAAAGCTGGTCTTTTTTAAAAAGGTGTTTGGAGCTATATTATTTCTGCTGCTACTTCTGATTATGCCATGTCTTTCTCTTCTTCAAAAAACATATAGCCTATTATGTTTCTTGTTGTCTAGGTGGGCAGTGATACACTATTGTGTTTCTTTTTTTCTTACACATGGATTCGTACTATGGCAAGACAAACCGAGAGCCGTGTTCAGCATTATACCCTATGTTTTCATTGTTTCCTTTGACATCTTATCCATAGTTAGAACTAGGGAACCTGAATTCTGCTCTTTGAAAAATAATGTGAGATGCTGTAACAATTTCTTTTGGAACTAGGGAAACATTGTGGGCGTATGTTATCAGAATTTGAGTAACTAGGATCTAACAAGCTAAGAAAGCTAAGAAACTCCCCAAGTTCTGGTGCGTGCAGTACCATATAAATGTTTGTCTTCTTTTCCCGTGCCAAGCTTTCGGTAACACTACTCGATAAAAAAGCATGGAGTTTCAAGTGTACACTTAGTAGCAACTCCCCATTTTGGTCTTCTCCCCAGCATAAATGCATAATTTGTCATATAATTGTTTCTATTTATCTATACATACTTTGAATTTAAAATATTTTTGTCGTAGCAAAAGATTTGAAATGAGAAATAGCTAAGAGGCACATGCAGTGTTTTTGCTTTACTCCCTCTGTAAACAAATGTAGGACTTTTTTGCAGTTTAAAGCAAAATGAACTCTGTTTTCTTCATCTAGTTCAGATATTATTTTGTCAAACTCAAAATATTTGTAGTTGTGGGATCAAACTTCTACTGTGCCATCTTATCTTGATATTTAACTGCACATGGAAAAAGAAATGCATAATCCGTAAAAATTAGAAGCAGGAAATCTCTCCTTTGGTCTAACTCATGCATCACCTACTGGCCGTACAGGTTACAAACTTTTGGTCTTCTTTACAACCTTAATTATCATTGAAAAAACATGCCTAGCAAACCACTTGACGTGTGCTATTTCTGAGTCAATATGTCGAGTTTAACTGGATTTGGCTGTTTCTTTCAACTAGTTAATAGGTTCCTCAGGTAGTAATTTTTCCTTTGCAACAAATGCACAACAGAAGAATATAAACAAGTAGAAAGTGATACATGTCCCTATTTACACATGAAATTTGGAAGCATTATGCACTACATGTCCATTACTTGCTGATTTAGCTAGTGACAGTAGTACAAACTACTTGTGCATTACTTACTGATTTAGCTAGCACAACAGCAGCAGAAAGTACTTGTGCATTACTTACTGATTTATCTGCATTCATAAAGAAAATACTGAAGCTTCAACCTGTTATTATTGCTGCTGAAATAGTAATGTAACATCTTATAGCTTCACTCGTCCAATCAGCTACTCGAAATATCCATGTTTAGCCATGGCAGATTTCCCCACTCTTCACTGCTGGGTTTTATCTCCGACCATCGTGTCGTGATGATTTTGCAGGTACCCCGAGAGGCCCTTGAGTTTGCTGGAATGTCGATTAACTTCCGTTCCAGCAAATTCGGGTACTCCACATGTCCTATTTTCAGCAAAGGTCATGCTGAAATTTTCCGTGAATTTTAGCATGACTTTGCTAAAAATAGGACATATGGGGTACTTGTGACTAATGCATGGGCCGGGGTATCTTAGTAGTTAATTAAGTAGGATCAACTGCCCCTTTATTCTTGCTGCATTAAACCATAGGCGGCAATAGGGCCAAGTGATTAGGCCCAACTTAGAATTCTCCTTCCCTGCTTAGCTTTTAGGATGCCTCGGTGTCGACAAACCATAAATTATAAAACCTTGGCTTTTAGGGTGTCTCGGTGTCGATAAAAACCTAAATGATGAAAGCTTAGGCTTTTAGGGTGCCTCGGCGTCGAAAAACCCTCAATGATAAAAGCTTAGCTTTTAGGATGCCTCGGTGTCGACAAACCCTAAATGATGAGACCATGATCTTGTTCCTTGACAATAACCAACTTTTTGACCAAACTTTTTTCCTATTTAGAGAAAAACATGGCCAACAACGATGAGGCCGGGGGTTCGGGCGGCAAGGCATTCTGGGAGCTGTCCCAAGAGATGGAGGAATAGCCTCACTTGTATGAGGACGCCGCCTTCCCCACCGATCCTGACACTACCACTGATGGTGCCGCCGAGGATGACCCCACTGATGGTGCCGTCGGGGATGACACCACTGATGGTGCCGCCGAGGATGACCCCACTGATGGTGCCGTCGGGGATGACACCACTGATGGTGCCGCCGAGGATGCCAGCACTGATGATGGCGGCGCACGCACAGATGGCAGCCAACCGAAGAGGCAACGGAAGGACCGGCGCCCGACTGTGCTCCGCACCGTCAAGGAGGAATTTATTGAAGTGGACTCCGACGGGAATCCAACGGCGCCCGAACGAATAGTCAAGGGGTACTGGCTTCAGCTCGGGTGCATTCTCCGGAGCACCGTCTCGATCAACACCGAGAACTTGAGGCATCCTGACCGAGGGAATTTGCGCAACCTCCTCTTCACGAAGCTGCACGAACGATACAAGTTCCCCGCTGAATTTGAAAACACAAGCCTCAAAGGGAATAAAGTGAACAATACTGCCCTCACGAGGATGAGCACGACCCTGTCTACTTGGAAAATCACGGTGAAGAGAATGATTGACAAAGGTGATAGTTATGAGAAGATCAAGGAGAAAAATCCTTCGATCACCGAAGATGACTACAACGACTTCAAGATCAAGTGCTCGAGCACCGCAACCTCCGAATCAAGTCAGTGGGGGAAAGAAATGCGGGAGCTGAACATAGGGGAACACACACTCGGTCCCGGTGGTTACAGAGTGGCGGAGCCTATATGGGACAAGGAGGAGGCGGACCATGCCGAGCAAGGCCTACCGCCCCTCTTCGATAAATACGGTGACAAGCAGACCAGGAACTTTGTCAGGGCCTGGTACAAGAAGGACCCGAAAACAAAGGAGCTTACCACGGATCCGAAGACCAGGGCGCTTGAGCTTGTTCTGGTAAGGAATACACCCCCGCGTAATTAGCTCCATATGGTTGCATTCTAATTAATGAAGCCAAATTTCTAAATGGTTCACATTCCTTCCGCAGGCGACTGAAAGCAGTAGCGCGGGGTCGACTAAGAGCAACCCTTGGGACACCGCTCTAAATAGGGCGTTGAATGTAATGAAGAAAAAGGATAAGCTCAGTAAGCCGTCGTCAGCTGGTCGTGTGGCCGGCAAAGGCTTGTCCACAAAATGGTCGTCATACTATAACGCTGGTGGGCAAAAGGAGAAAAAGACCAGCTCGGAAAGCCAGTCGCGCGAGATTCAAGAACTCAAGGCACAAGTGGCGCGGATTCCGGAGATTGTCCAAGAGCAAGTGCAACAACAACTGGGAGCGACGATCACCGCCATTGTGCCTACCTTGATTGAGGGGTTGCAGACGTGGATTGCGGGTGGCCAACAGGGGCTGCCCCTGATTCCCAGCTTCATGGCCAGCAACTCGCAGAGCGCGATGGCGGGGTCATTGCTGTCTCCGACGGAGGCGGCATTGGTGTCTCTGACGCCGGCACGGGAGCTTAATGCACCCGGGTGTACGCCGGCCGGCACCTCTGCAGCAAGCGGCCCCTCCGTCAACTGCACGCCCGTCGTTGGCGGTGCCTCGACATTAGCCGAGCTCGACGCCATCATCACGATAACTAATTAAGCCTATCTCGGCCGAGGACTTCATCTCCTTGCCTTTGACTGGGCATCCCTGACGCCCTACATGTTTTCGCGGGGCGCCGCCGACGTTCCGTGCACTCTCCTGCACTTCGTGAACAACGAGTTGGTCGATGTCGCCAAGGGCAAATCGTTCAACCAGGCAACCCCGTGTTCTACGGTACTAGGATGCCACCCAACTTGTATAGGGTTCAACTGGTTCGGGTGCTGCCAGGCTGCGACGATTTGTTACCTCCGATTCGACCCGTCGGGGCCGACGAAGATGATGTGATGACCCTCAGCGCCTGCCCGAGCTGGCCCCTGCTTTGGCCGAAGAGCCAGATTCGTTTGGGGGCGAGGGACACCACCCCAAAGACAACACCGCCAGTCGTGCCGATGCCAAGTAGGCCCCATGGCAAGACCGCCGTGTAATGCCCAGGATGGGACTATACCTCCTAAGTGTCGAGGCACGACATAAAGGTATAAGCCCATTCTGGAATGATCTCAAGTTTGGTACCTTTGCACATCTCATGTAAAATAGGGATGAAAACGAAAAGATAGTTGGCTTACACTCGCCACGTCACACAATTCATTACATATCCAAACATCATTCAAAACATCACAACCCGTCTACGGGTGAAGATCCAAATGAAAGATACCAAACATACATAAAACCACAAGTCTGAATCGCCCCTAGTAGAAACCTCTACTGATCGTCGGGATAGTGCACATAGTAACGGCTACGGTCCTCGTCGTACTCCCAGTACAACTCGGTGCCGTCACTTGAATAGATTGCCTGAGTACCTACATCTGGTGTGGTGTAGAATCTGTGAGCCACAGAGGACTCAGCAATCCCGTTTCCGGGTAACACAACTATCCAAGCCTTGGGTGTGGAACAAGGCTGAAGAAAGAACAAGAGGTTGCAGCAGCACTAGCACTAGCTTACGTAGAAGAGAGCGAGAAGAGAAGTGCCTCGGACGAAAAGATGATCACGAAGTGAGCTTAACTAATCAAGTCAAACATAACCCCACCGTGTTCACTTCCCGAACCCCTTTCGGAAAATGACCGTCACGGTACTCACGCTGGTAGTGTGTTCTAAACATGGTGTCAAGTTTTCTACAACCGGATATTAACAAATTCCCATCTGCCACATAACCGCGGGCACGGCTTTCGAAAGTTCATAACCCTGCAGGGGTGTTCCAACTTGGCCCATGACAAGCCCACGATCCGCGGAGTCGCAACTCCAAGGTGGGAAGGCCCGCGTATCCTCGGAATCCCGTGCTCAAGATACTCCGACTAAGGTAAGGCTAATCCAGCAAAACCTCCTGGCGTGCCGACACCCTGACAGTAGCCGCGCGTATCTAGTCTCAGGCCACGACCGGATGAGCACAGCGTACAGTGACCAAAAACCCAAGTTGCCAAGGAGGGTACCGCACACGACTCTAGTTTGGACCAACACTCAAATCGAGCACTGGCCCAGGGGGGTTGATTAATTAATCCTCGGGTTAATTACTCCCTCGGCAAGTTTTAGTTGTTTAGGCAAATAGTACCAATGTTCGGACTTGCTGGAAAAGACTTAGCACTTAGCGGTTTATCGAGGGGGTCCCATAACCCCAACCGTGTGAGGAACGCATAATCAAGGAACATAACACCGGTTTATACGGTTCCTAGGGCGGCATGAGTGGAACAAATCAACAAGCAAAAGGCTTAGCCTTCCACCCATTACCAATATATAGATGATTTCATTTAATAATTAATATAGTGTGATATCCCAACAAGCTTCAACAAGAAGCAAGAATCTTCAAATCTTCTCCTGCAACTAGCAATGCTATAAGAGGGGCTGAGCGAAGCTTACTTAGCCAATCAAAGGTTTGCATAGGTAGGGTGGTTAGACAGATTCATGGTTACAATAGGAGGCTGACAGGAAAACATGGGCATCGAGACAAAAGCTATAGAGCGAGACTTCTAGCAATAGGCAAAGATAGTAATGATATCCGGGTCAGGTCATCTTGCCTGTAGAGTCGTCGATGGGATCTTAAGAGAGCTCCTCGTTCTCAACCTCAGTAGTAACCTCGTTCTCGTACACGTTCTCGGCTTCCGGCTCTACTCAACACAAAACACATGAGGCACTAAATCAACAAGATGCAATGCACAAACCACAGGATGCATGACTGATGCACTAAGGAAGCACTACAGATGCTCTTAGGAAGCACAGAAAGACAACATAGGAAACACAGAGATACAGCACAAGGAACATGACAATGTGCAACAAGCAAGAAACTTCAAAACATGTTAACAAGAGGATATTATGAATCTACATGCAAAAACACACAAGTTTCATATAGGACTTGCTCAAAACGACGCAACGGGCTAAAAGTTACACCCGAAACAATAAACATGCGAAAACTGAAACTAACAGCCACATAGCAACTTCGGAGCAAGAAATATATAGTCTACATCACTCAAACATCATGGCAAGAAGCATGGACATAAAGTAGACATATCCTACAGCAAAGAATTCCATTGGAGCATCTCCAAAGGGGGCATGGATCAATAGCAACAAGCTAAAACATTTTGGACATGACAACAAAAACCTGACAGCAGTATTTTATAGCAACTTGGGAGCAAGAATTAAATATGCTACAGCCACCCAAATGATCATGTGAGAGCATGAATGGATAGCCAACAACATATACAACAAGGAATCATCAAGAGTCACCCCAAAACTAGCATGGATTTGCCTAGAACAACAAGCAAACATGGCATCTGGAAATTACAGATTCCAGACTTAGTGAAATTTCACTAAGTGTTAAAACAGCAGTTTTATCATGGCATGTTTGCGAGCAAGTTTAAGTCACCTCAAAGCATAAATTGGCAAGTGGTTTGCACCACAGCAAAGTACACATGATGGGGAGTCCAAAACATCTAAGCATGCAACAAGGGGACAACCACATCAATAGCAACGAGCTCCTCAACTAGGCATCTCGTAACAAGTTTAACAACATAACAGCCACAAGCGCTCTTGCAAAGTAGATAAACATGGCAAGATGAAATCTATCATGCAAGCTAAAGCAACCAACATGTAGAGCATCTCATGATGAACATGTGGACGTATCATTTGCTTCATTTGGATAACCATGCAACAAGTTATCACATTGCAAACATGGCATGAAAACAACTAATAGCAGCAGTTTATAACAAGTAGCACTCTTCCCATGAAGATTAAGACATCTAGATGACCTCAAACATGCATGGCACGATGGAACAAAACATAGTACAAGTCACCACGATCATTTTGACATATCATACACACAAAACGGACATGCACAGTAAAAGTTATCCTCATCACAAAACTGCATCAGACATTGAAAAATCTACAGACTTAGTAAAAAGACGAGAGTCAACCTACGGTCAATGGTCAAACGGGCAAGGGGTCAAACGGGTCCGGGCAGCAGCGGGTCGGTCAACGGAGCGGGCAAACAGGTCGGAGGGCGCGCCCGCCAGGGTTCGGCGCAGCCCCCAGATCGGATCGGGGCTGGCGCCTCGAGCGGCCGACGCGGCGGCGTTCTTCGAGCGGCTCCCTGGCCGGCGTTGTCGAAGGAAGAGCCGGGGCGGCTCCCTGGCCCGGCGGCGGCGAGGTGGCCGAGGGGCCGAGGCGACGGAGTCCCGGCCGGCGGCGAGGCTCGGTGAGGCGGGGGCGAAGGGGAGGGGCGAGGTCCTGGCGGCGACGAGGCCAGCGACCGGAGGAGCGGCGGCGTCGAGGTTCGGGCCGGCGGCGGGGAGAATTTGGCGGCGGCGCTGCGAGCTGGAGGAAGAAGACGCGGGGCGGCGCGGATCTGGCGGGCTCGGAAGCACGGCGCGGCCAAGTCGGAAGCACGGCGCGGCGAGGTCGGAAGCACGGCGCGGCGAGGTCGGAAGCACGGCACGGCGAGGTTGGAAGCACCGAGCGGCAACGGTGGAAGCACGGCGCGGCAACGGTGGAAGCACGGCGCGGCAGAGGTGGAAACCCTAGGGTTTTGGACGCAAAAATTGGAGGGGGTGGACGTTTATATAGGCACAAGGAGCTAGGGTTGTCCAAATGAGGAGAGGTTTTCGGCCACGAGATCACAATTGATCGGCCTAGATGATGGGAAGGGTTTGAGCTAGGTTGGTGGGCTGTTGGAGGGGTGTCTTGGGCCTCAAAGAGGAGGTACTTTTAGCCCACGAGGATAACTGTTGGAGTATCAAACGAATTCCAAACGCGACGCAACTTGACAAGCGGGTTACACAGGTCAAAACAACAACGCACGACAAGTCTCACGCCAAACCGGAAACGTTACACGGCCAAACACAAAAGAAGGACTCGGGGAAGCCACGGGCACGTGTGAGAGCGTCGGAACCCGAAACGGACAACGGGAAGGAACGAGTGGGGCCGGATGCAAACGACAACACAAATGCAATGCAATGCACATGACAACATGACATTGATGAATGCACACACGCACACGACAAAACGACGAAAACCCGAAAAGACGAAGAACCCGGAATGGAATTGATGAAGCCAAAGTTATATATTGCCAAAAAGGGAAAGTATTACATCCGGGGCATTACAAACTCTCCTCTACTACGAAAAGATCTCGTCCCGAGATCTAGGACTGGAAGAAGGAAGGGTACTCGGAACGAAGGTGATCTTCTCATTCCCACGTAGCTTCTCGGTCGGTATGGTGTGACCACCTGACTTTCAAGAACATGATTGACTTGTTGCGGGTCTTGCGCTCGGTTTCTTCGAGAATGGCAATGGGGTGCTCTCGGTAAGACAAGTCTTATTGAAGATAAATCTCCTCAAACGGAATGGTGCGTTCAGGTGTCTTGAAGCACTTGCAGAGTTGAGACACGTGAAACACATCATGAACATTAGCTAAGTTGGAAGGGAGCTCAAGCTGATAGGCTAGGCTAGATCACCTGTTTTGCCAAGGATCTTGAAAGGGCCCACGTATCTAGGAGCAAGCTTTCCTTTGATACCGAATCTTTGGGTGCCTTCCATAGGAGAAACACGGAGATAGACATGATCCCCAATGTTGAAGGCCAAATCACGATGCTTGCCATCATAGTAGCTCTTCTGACGCGATTGAGCGGCCTTGAGATTCTCACGTATGACTTTGCACATTTCTTCGGCTTCTGAGATCAAGTCATTGCCAAGAAGTTGACGTTCACCAGTCTCGGACCAGTTGAGAGGGGTACGGCACTTTCTGCCATAGAGGATTTCAAATGGAGCTTTGCCAGCACTTGCTTGGAAGCTGTTGTTGTAAGAGAACTCGGCAAACGGAATGCAATCTTCCCATTTCATGCCAAAAGATATGACACAGGCTCTGAGCATGTCTTCTAGAATCTGATTCACTCTCTCGACTTGACCACTAGTCTGAGGGTGAAATGCAGTGCTGAAACGGATCTTAGTGCCCATGGCAGACTGGAAGGAGTCCCAGAACTTGGAAGTGAACAAACTTCCACGGTCTGAGGAGATAACTTGAGGAATGCCATGTAAGGACACAATTCTGGAAGTTTACAATTCTGCCAGTTGAGCTGCATTGATGGATTCTTTGAATGGAAGGAAGTGAGAGACTTTGGTAAGCTTGTCAATCACCACAAAGATAGAATCATTCCCTTTCTTGGACTTAGGAAAGCCAGTGACGAAATCCATTTCAATGTGGTCGAATTTCCACTCGGGAATAGGAAGAGGTTGGAGAAGACCGGCTGGACGTTGATGCTCTGCCTTCACTCTTCTACAGACATCACATTCATTCACGAATTGGGCAATCTCCCTTTTCATGCGAGTCCACCAGTAAGATTGCTTGAGGTCTTGGTACATCTTGGAACTTCCAGGATGAATGGATAGGAGGGAATCATGTGCTTCGTCCATTATGAGCTTCCTGAGATCACCTTTGGGAACCACAAGTCTGCCCTCAAAGAACAAATCTCTCTCATCAACGCGATAGCACTTGTATTTGGGAGTACCCTTTGCAATACCATGTTTCACTTTCTGCACCATAGCATCACTGAGTTGGGCCTCACGAATCTGATCTTCCAGGGTAGGAGCAACTTGAAGATTTGCAAGAAAACCTTGCAGAACAACTTGGAGGTTGAGCTTCCTGAATGCTTCACAAAGCTCAGGATGAAACGGCTTGATAAGGAGACTATTGCAATATGCCTTTCTGCTCAAAGCATCTGCAATGACATTTGCCTTGCCAGGTGTGTATTCGATCCTTGGATCATACTCTTGGATCATTTCAACCCATCGAGTCTGGCGGAGGTTCAGGTTCGGCTGTGTGAAGATGTACTTCAAGCTCTTGTGATCGGTGAATATGTCGACTTTTCTGCCCAACAGAAGGTGTCTCCACGTAATCAAAGCATGTACCACAGCTGCTAGTTCGAGATCATGTGTGGGGTAGTTCTTCTCACTTGGCTTCAGTTGACGAGAAGTGTATGCCACAATGTTCTTCTCCTGCATAAGCACACCACCAAGTCCTGGAAGAGAAGCATCACAGAATACTTCGTAGGGCTTGGACTCATCTGGAGGAGTAAGAACTTGAGCAGAGATGAGCTTTTCTTTGAGAGTTTTGAAAGCCACATCACAATCTGGAGACCAGTTGTACTTGACATTCTTCTGCAGCAAGTTGGAAAGAGGCTTGGCAATCTTGGAGAAGTTCTCAACGAACCTTCTGCAATAGCTAGCAAGACCAAGGAAGCTTCGGAGTTGCTTGACGTTCTGAGGAGGTTCCCAGTTGACAATGGCTTCAACTTTCTCGGGGTTCACAGCAATACCATCAGCGGAGATGATATGGCCCAGATATAAGACCTTATCGAGCCAAAATTCGCACTTGGAGAACTTGGCATAGAACTTATGTTCACGGAGTCTGTCGAGAACCAGACGGAGGTGCTTTTCGTGATCCTCTTCGTTCTTGGAGAATACCAAGATGTCATCCAGATACACAAGCACAAACTCGTTGGTGTAGGGGTTGAAAATGTAGTGCATCATTCTCGAGAAGGTAGGTGGAGCATTAGCGAGGCCAAAAGACATGACTGTATACTCATATGAGCCGTAGCTCATTCTGAAGGCAGTCTTGTGGATATCTTCTTCACGAATGCGAATTTGGTGATAACCCATTCGGAGATCGAGCTTTGAGAACACTTTAGCTCCTTTGAGCTGCTCGAACAATTCATTGATGTTGGGGAGCGGATACTTTTTCTTTATTGTCTTCTTGTTCAATGGTCGGTAATCGACGCAAAGGCGCTCTGTGCCATCCTTCTTCTTGACAAATAAGACACCACAGCCCCAAGGAGATGTACTAGGCCTGATCAGACCCATACGCTCCTGTTCATCAAGCTGTTTCTTCAACTCCTTCAACTCTTCAGGAGAGAGCTTGTACGGACACCGGCATGCTGGCTCTGTACCTGGCTCGAGTTGAATGACAAATTCAACTTGACAATGTGGAGGCATGCCTGGAAGTTCTTTAGGAAAAACGTCTTCGTATTCGTTAACCACCGGAATTTGAGAGATGGCATTAATCTCGCCCTTGTCATTGAGAGAGAAAAGCCTGATTGTGTTATCCCGAGAGGCGAAGATAATCACGTCTTCGTTAGGATGAGTAATCTTGACTTCCTTATTTGCACAATCATTGTGAGCATCATGCTGAGAAAGCCAATCCATCCCGAGGATAAGGTCAATGTCGGAATTGCCGAGAATAACCGGATTAGCCAGAAAGCGGTAATCACCCATGCGAATAGATACATTCGGAGCAAAGTTGTTGGAGTTCATAAGCAAACCCGGAGAAAGCACAGACATCGGACTCGGCAAGGCTTGCCATGGCATATCATGTTTCAATGCAAAAGGTCTTGACATGAAAGAATGTGATGCACCTGAATCAAACAACACTTTTGCAGGAAAAGAGTTAACTGGAAGGTTACCAAGTATCACATATGAAGAATTCTCTGCTTGAGCTCCATTCATCAGATTCACTCTTGCTGACTTTGGATTATGCTTGATAATAGCAGTGCTGACCGGTGGAGGAGGCGGAAGGCGCCTTGGGTTGGGGCACTTGTTAGCATAATGACCCTTCTGAGTGCAGTTGCAAACCACTTCTGAGAGAGGACGGTAATGAGGAGCACTTGACTTGGAACCTTGAAACTGATTCTTTGACTGGTTGCTTGGGTTGGGTGGGTGGGAGAAAGCACGGCCACTAGAGTTCTTGTTGTTGTTGTAGGGACCTCCGATCACTGGAGGAGGTGGAAGCCAAAACTTCTGTTGCTTCGCGACCACTTGAGAAGATGAGGAGGAGTGAACAGCGTCTCTGATCCTCTTTTTGGAAGCTTCCATCTTGAGCTGGGCTGCCTCTTGCTTAAGTGCCATGTTATAGAATTTGTCAAACTCATCAGGCTCGAACAAGGTGAGAGCAAGCTGAAGTTCATCCTTCAGACAACCACGGAACTGATAGATCTTGCTCTTGGCATCTGGAATGTCTTGCTTTGCATAGCGGGCAAGGTTCTGGAACTTGACATTATATTGGTAGACAGTCATAGAGCCTTGCATCAGGTTGCGGAATTGCTCACGCATACCCTCAATGACACTTGTTGGAATGTGGTGAGAACGAAAGTCCTTGCAGAAGTCATCCCAGGATATTTCACGCCCTGCTCTGGAGTCTTTGTACTGCTGCCACCAATCAGCTGCTTGGTCCTTGAGTTGGAAGGCTGCAAACTTCACATAGTCCTCGGGCCTTACGTTGCTGCACTCAAAATGCTTCTTGATATCCGTTATCTAGTCTTCAGCATCGAGAGGGTCCACGCAGTAACTGAAAGCCTTTGGTTGATTTGCCAAGAACTGGTTCAAAGTGGTGTTGGTTGAACAAATTGCCTTGGTTCCCATGAGCACCCTAATTTGCTTGATTTGCTGGCATCTGCTGCATCATCTGCATAAGCATCTGGGTGTTCTGGTTCGTAGTCTGCATAATTGCTCTCCAGGCCTCAGACGGAGGAGGAGGGGAAGGAGGACGATCAGGAACCTCTTCACCCTCTGGGTTAGCGTTGGGAACCCTTTTCGGAGCCATCCTGAAAGAGATGACCACCATTAGCCATTTGATTGAAAGAAGATATAAGCTGAAAAATCGGCTAGAATTGCAACATAGTCTTCACAAGAATCATTCGAGCAAGAGGAACGAATGAAATTCTCAGTTTAATGATAACAACAATCTTCACGAGAAGCCACTTGGGAGACAAAAGGTAAATAAGAAAAACAACAATGTGCAGATAGAACAAATACAAGATAGGAGCTTCGTTCGACATATTCGTGCTGAAAGCTTATGGAACGTGTTACAAAAGGGTTTTGCAATCCCCTGATCAGCATAGCCAAGGACCCTTTAAGATGCAACTCCCGATCGGAACATCGGCCACAAAACCACTTCACTCAATGTAGAACCCCGAACTCCATAACCTGCATTCGTTGGAAGAATGCCTACGATCTACTAGATGAACCCACCTATTAATTTCCGAAAGTTTCCAGTTATGCAATCAGGTGTTGGGGATACAGGGGAACCATCGCGCACTCAACACTAATCCTACATCCAGATGTATCCATCCTTCAACACATAACCAGTTATTTTTGGAAACCGTCTACCTCGGACCTTCGAAACGCATCCACTATACAAGTTATGGCAATACTCCCAAACTACCTCCCCAGTACTGGGTGATGTCGGGGTTATCTTGCCACTAACCGCATAGGAGAGTTTTTGATGTCGGCCGTCTTAAGTATTCTAGAACTGCCGCGATATGTTCCTGACGACAACACCTCGGAGCTCAACTCCCCGGGACACTGCCACAACCCCTAATGACAGGAGGCATCGAGAACAATGTTCTCGTCACAAAGACATCGGAACAATCCAAACAATACTCGCGAGATTCCTAAAATAATTTGGTGCAATTTTGAGAGTAGAAGAGGCAAGAGTAATCGTCAGGAGTCCTCACCAGAGTGAAAAGAGATGAGGAGCAAAAGAAATCCTACTCTCTGATATAAATATATGACTCAAAACATTTTAAGTGTGTGCCTAGACTCAACCGTCAACGATTCGATCAAACAGTGGGGCTTCTAGGTCGGAGAAGGCTCTGAATACCAACTTGTAATGCCCAGGATGGGACTATACCTCCTGCGTGTCGAGGCACGACTTAAAGGTATAAGACCATTCTGGAATGATCTCAAGTTTGGTACCTTTGCACATATCATGTAAAATAGGGATGAAAACGAAAAGATAGTTCGCTTACACTCGCCACGTCACACAATTCATTACATATCGAAACATCATTTAAAACATCACAACCCGTCTACGGGTGAAGATCCAAATGAAAGATACCAAACATACATAAAACCACAGGTTTGAATCGCCCCTAGTAGAAACCTCTACTGATCGTCGGGATAGTGCACATAGTAACGTCTACGGTCCTCGTCGTACTCCCAGTACAGCTCGGTGTCGTCACGTGAATAGATTGCCTGAGTACCTACATCTGGTGTGGTGTAGAATCTATGATCCACAGAGGACTCAGCAATCCCGTTTCTGTGTAACACAACTATCCAAGCCTTGGGTGTGGAACAAGGCTGAAGAAAGAACAAGAGGTTGCAGCAGCACTAGCACTAGCTTACGTAGAAGAGAGCGAGAAGAGAAGTGCCTCGGACGAAAAGATGATCATGAAGTGAGCTTAACTAATCAAGTCAAACATAACCCCACCGTGTTCACTTCCCGAACCCCTTTCGGAAAATGACCGTCACGGTACTCACGCTGGTAGTGTGTTCTGAACATGGTGTCAAGTTTTCTACCACCGGATATTAACAAATTCCCATCTGCCACATAACCGCGGGCACGGCTTTCGAAAGTTCATAACCCTGCAGGGGTGTTCCAACTTGTCCCATGACAAGCCCACGATCCGCGGAGTCGCAACTCCGAGGTGGGAAGGCCCGAGTATCCTCGGAATCTCGTGCTCAAGATACTCCGTATAAGGTAAGGCTAATCCAGCAAATCCTCCCGGCGTGCCGACACCCTGACAGTAGCCGCGCGTATCTAGTCTCAGGCCACGATCGGATGAGCACAGCGTACAGTGACCAAAAGCCCAAGTTGCCAAGGGGGGTACCGCACACGACTCTAGTTTGGACCAACACTCAAATCGAGCATTGGCCCAGGGGGATTGATTAATTAATCCTCGGGTTAATTACTCCCTCGGCAAGTTTTAGTTGTTTAGGCAAATAGTACCAATGTTGGGACTTGCTGGAAAAGACTTAGCACTTAGCGGTTTATCGAGGGGGTCCCATAACCCCAACCGTGTGACGAACGCATAATCAAGGAACATAACACCGGTTTATACGGTTCCTAGGGTGGCATGAGTGGAACAAATCACCAAGCAAAAGGCTTAGCCTTCCACCCATTACCAATATATAGATGATTTCATTTAATAATTAATATAGTGTGATATCCCAACAAGCTTCAACAAGAAGAAAGAATCTTCAAATCTTCTCATGCAACTAGCAATGCTATAAGAGGGGCTGAGCGAAGCTTACTTTGCCCATCAAAGGTTTGCATAGGTAGTGTGGTTAGACAGATTCATGGTTACAATAGGAGGCTGACAGGAAAACATGGGCATCGAGGCAAAAGCTATAGAGCGAGACTTCTAGCAATAGGCAAAGATAGTAATGATATCCGGGTCAGGTCATCTTGCCTGTAGAGTCGTCGATGGGATCGTAAGAGAGCTCCTCGTTCTCAACCTCGGTAGTAACCTCGTTCTCGTACTCGTTCTCGGCTTCCGGCTCTACTCAACACAAAACACACGAGGCACTAAATCAACAAGATGCAATGCGCAAACCACAGGATGCATGACTGATGCACTAAGGAAGCACTACAGATGCACTTAGGAACCACAGAAAGACCACATAGGAAACACAGAGATACAGCACTAGGAACATGACAATGTGCAACAAGCAAGAAACTTCAAAACATGTTAACAAGAGGATATTATGAATCTACATGCAAAAACACACAAGTTTCATATAGGACTTGCTCAAAACGGCGCAACGGGCTAAAAGTTACACCTGAAACAATAAACATGCGAAAACTGAAACTAACAGCCACATAGCAACTTCGGAGCAAGAAATATATAGTCTACAGCACTCAAACATCATGGCAAGAAGCATGGACATAAAGTAGACATATCCTACAGCAAACAATTCCATTGGAGCATCTCCAAAGGGGGCATGGATCAATAGCAACAAGCTAAAACATTTTGAACATGACAACAAAAATCTGACAGCAGTATTTTATAGCAACTTGGGAGCAAGAATTAAATATGCTACAGCCACCCGAATGAGCATGTGAGAGCATGAATGGATAGCCAACAACATATACAACAAGGAATCATCAAGAGTCACCCCAAAACTAGCATGGATTTGCCTAGAACAACAAGCAAACATGGCATCTGGAAATTACAGATTCCAGACTTAGTGAAATTTCACTAAGTGTTAAAATAGCAGTTTTATCATGGCATGTTTGTGAGCAAGTTTAAGTCACCTCAAAGCATAACATGGCAAGTGGTTTGCACCACAGCAAAGTACACATGATGGGGAGTCCAAAACATCTAAGCATGCAACAAGGGGACAACCACATCAATAGCAACGAGCTCCTCAACTAGGCATCTCGTAACAAGTTTAACAACATAACAGCCACAAGCACTCTTGCAAAGGATATAAACATGGCAAGATGAAATCTATTATGCAAGCTAAAGCAACCAACATGTAGAGCGTCTCATGATGAACATGTGGACATATCATTTGCTTCATTTGGATAACCATGCAACAAGTTATCACATTGCAAACATGGCATGAAAACAACTAATAGCAGCAGTTTATAACAAGTAGCACTCTTCTCATGAAGATTAAGACATCTAGATGACCTCAAACATGCATGGCACGATGGAACAAAATATAGTACAAGTCACCACGATCATTTTGACATATCATACACACAAAACGGACATGCACAGTAAAAGTTATCCTCATCACAAAACTGCATCAGACATTGAAAAATCTACAGACTTAGTAAAAAGACGAGAGTCAACCTGCGGTCAATGGTCAAACAGGCGAGGGGTCAAACGGGTCTGGGCAGCAGCGGGTCGGTCAACGGAGCGGGCAAACGGGTCGGAGGGCGCGCCCGCCAGGGTTCGGCCCAGCCCCCAGATCGGATCGGGGCTGGCGCCTCGAGCGGCCGACGCGGCGGCGTTCTTCGAGCGGCTCCCTGGCCGGCGCTGTCGAAGGAAGAGCCGGGGCGGCTCCCTGGCCCGGCGGCGGCGAGGTGGCCGAGGGGCTGAGGCGGCGGAGTCCCGGCCGGCGGCGAGGCTCTGTGAGGCGGCGGCGAAGGGGAGGGGCGAGGTCCCGGCGGCGACGAGGCCGGCGACCGGAGGAGCGGCGGCGTCGAGGTTCGGGCCGGCGGCGGGGAGATTCCGACGACGGCGCTGCGAGCTGGAGGAAGAAGACGCGGGGCGGCGCGGATCTGGCGGGCTCGGAAGCACGGCGCGGCGAGGTCGGAAGCACGGCGCGGCGAGGTCGGAAGCACGGCGCGGCGAGGTTGGAAGCACCGAGTGGCAACGGTGGAAGCACGGCGCGGAAACGGTGGAAGCATGGCGCGGCAGAGGTGGAAACCCTAGGGTTTTGGACGCAAAAATTGGAGGGGGTGGACGTTTATATAGGCACAAGGAGCTAGGGTTGTCCAAAGGAGGAGAGGTTTTCGGCCACGAGATCACAATTGAACGGCCTAGATGATGGGAAGGGTTTGAGCTAGGTTGGTGGGCTGTTGGAGGGGTGTCTTGGGCCTCAAAGAGAAGGTACTTTTAGCCCACGAGGATAACTGTTGGAGTATCAAACGAACTCCAAACGCGACGCAACTTGACAGGCGGGTTACACAGGTCAAAAAAATAATGCACGACAAGTCTCACGCCAAACCGGAAACGTTACACGGCCAAACACAAAAGAAGGACTCGGGGAAGCCACGGGCACGTGTGAGAGCATCGGAACCCGAAACAGACAACGGGAAGGAACGAGTGGGACCGGATGCAAACGACAACACAAATGCAATGCAATGCACATGACAACATGACATGGATGAATGCACACACGCACACGACAAAACGACGAAAAGACGAAAAGACGAAGAACCCGGAATGGAATTGATGAAGCCAAAGTTATATATTGCCAAAAAGGGAAAGTATTACATCCGGGGCATTACACGCCGCAACAGTGCCGGACATCCCTATGCCACTGGATCCAAACATGCATATGGCACAGGATCCGAACGTCGACGATGACAACGACGACGATACATTTGCCAACGTCGATCAGTACTTTTCCGATCATGGGTACGGTGGTGACTTCATGGGGCCTCCTTCTCAAGAACCCAGCCCTACAAAAGTCGTGCGTGATCTAGCTGGTACCGCGGAGAAACCAAGTTGCAACAGGCGTCGTCTGCCGTTCAGTTCTCAGGAGACGCCTCCAGCTGCCGACTTCACAGAGCCTCAGATAGGTGAGGTGCAAAATATTATCAGCCCCAACACACTCAAGAAGGCGGTTTGTGAGCAGAACTCGGTCCCATTACAGGAGAAGAAGAAGGCACGGAAAAGAAAGACTAACGTGGGTGCGAGCCAGCCGGCACCAAGTACGATCCGTGCTCAGGACGGGCCACCTTCACCTGAGGATGTAATGAGGAGGGTGCATGTGGCGGGTAGGCCGATGCTACCGAGAAATATGCTCGATGCTGCAACCGGTGCTATGCGGAGTCTGCATGACAGTGTTCTTTCTTTGGAGAAGCGGCGTCGCAAAGAGAAGGATGTGGCATACCCGATTTTCGCGGCCAAGGTGCCAGAGGGCAAGGGCTTTGTGGATAACTCCATCGGGGGTACGATCGTCCTGCGGTTTGATGACATCTACGCTATGTTGAACCTTCATCCACTGCACTACACCTTCGTTCAGCTATTTTCGCTGAGTAAGGAGATGCGAATCATTCGCGACAAGACCCCGGACATCGTGATAGTCGACCCCTTCTACATGCGTGCCAAGATCTTGGGCAGCGCTGGGGACCAGCAAGTCGCGTGTTCTTAACTCGAAGGCGTCATTCTGGCAAACCGAGATAAGGATAACTTCCTTGTGCCTTACTTTCCCGAGTAAGTCCTCCCCTCAACCGCCCTGTAACATATGAATTCTTAGATTTCGATCGTTTTTCTTTTAACATTCCGTGGTTTGTGCAGTGACACACATTGCACACTCATCCTCCTAAGCCCCAAATATTCAATGGCCACGTATTTCGACTCGGACCGTCAGTCGAAGGTAGACTACACAAATGTCAAGAATGTTGTTGATGATGTTCTCCCCGGCTACGCTAAATCTGGAGGCACCTTCACCAGGCCTATTCGTAAGTATGGCAAGCACGTGTTCTCCCACAATACGACGTTCTGCTGCGTCAAGCAGCCGCCTGGCGGTCAGAAGGGTGCCTACTACGCCATCCATCACATGTGGGCGATCGTACGGGACCATCATCAACTTCTGCTACCGAGTAAACTCAAAGATTGGGCCGCGAGTGTGTCGGCAATCCAGGACGCGGACATCAGACAAGAATTCTTTCGCATCCAGTCGGAGTTTGCGGAAATCATCCATCAAGATGTCCTTCGTACCTCGGGGCAGTTCTACCTCAGAAATCAACCATCCAACAGTGACATCGACACAATGCTACAAATGCAGGCTGACAACGCCCGCGATTTCATGACTCCCACCATAGATGGCGGCTTCATCCACGCTCCGGTCCCTTGAGTCGAGTCGAAAGTAGTGATGCTGTGTCTAGTTCAGAAACATCGATTGGCTCATGTTGTAATTAAACTTTAATGAACTTGTAGTATGTCTCTTTGGTTTCGACAGTCGTTCAACTTAGATGTAATCGATGCTATTAATGTCTTGCTTTTCTCTTCCGATCGTTCTGTTGCATACTTATATATTGCTTATGTATTGTCTGTGAATTGGTACTAACATTTCGTTTGGCTAGTGCATAGCGATGCCGTCGTATGTCGTGTACAAGGGTATGGTTCCCGGAATCTACGACGACTGGGAGGAGTGTCGGAGACAGGTTCACCGATTCAGCATTAATAGTTACAAAGGGTACACAACTAGGGCCTAGGTGGAATCTAGATATGCCCGCTATCTAGCGGGTGAGGGGAGGGAGTGTTGGAGGAACCGGATGAAGACGAGTTGCATCGTGATGATTCTCATCGTGATGACCGCAGCTCTCTTCTATGTGATGGTAGTTTAGATGATCGATATCGACTTGTAATGTGAAGACAAACTCGCTACTCGCGGTCTCGAGACTTGTAATATAATGTTCTATCTTTGTTCGGTCTTTTGAATTCGGAGACTAATATGATGAATTGTATTCGGAGACTAATATGATGAATTGTATTCAGAGACTAATCTTCTATTGTATTCGATGAATCTATTGTTGCTCTGTGCTGATGCTGTTTATATTCTGTCCAATAATACATTTTGTAACCTGTGGAAAAAACAGAAAATTAAAAAATAAATAAATAACATAATATTCATACTAATGGCGCATCACATAACAGTGCACCATTAGTATGCCAAAGGATACTAATGGCGCATCAGGCAAGAGTGCGCCATTAGTATGCCAAAGCACCTGGGTATATATGGCCCCCTGGGAGGCATAATAATGGCGCACCGTGGTATATACTAATGGCGCATCTGTGGTGCGCCATTAGTATACCAGATACTAATGGCGCACCATAGGTGCGCCATTAGTAAAATATACTAATGGTGTGGCACTAATGGCGCACCAGTAATGCGCCATTAATGGCCAAAATAGGTGCGCCATTAGTAGGCCTTTTCCTAGTAGTGTGTTGTCTTCCTTTGCATCTGCATCGTCCATCCCTATTCATCATGGTCGTATGTTGTGTTGTCAGCACCATTGGCACGGATAATGGTAAAACCTTGATGATTATGGAAATGCTCAAGTTCTTGAGAGCACGCACAAGCACTAGGTGTTATCACTGACACTAACCGGGATTGCTCCTAGTGTTCTTGGTTATGCTATAAACTCTCAAAGAGTAGATTCACTCTCTACTATTGGGTTTCTTCCCAGTTACCAGAAACATTCCGAACATTTGCATTTTGTTCCCAGCTTGCACCGCCAATATGTCATTTTACCATGGGTTCCATCCATTTCCGATGATAAGCAAAATCATCCCTTGTGTTGTCTTCAACAAGGTAGTCCACATCATCCATTCTAGATGGAGTATGTGGTTCTTTCAAACTCCTTCAAACTATCGATTGTGATTTGCCTCGGGCAGGTAAAAAGAGTTTCAATGATCTCTATATCAAAAGTAATTCTTTTTGCCACTTAAGGGAATAATTCTACGAGTCACCTTCTCTAAGGTGCCCGTCTGGTGATATCGATCACCATCTTCTTAGGTGTGGAACCTTCACCGTTTGTTTCACTCCATCCCTGTGGATGTGTGTTCCTTGTATCAGCTCAAGAGATGTTTCAACGTCTCACTCCATGAGTTGATATTGAGTTGCTCGATCTTTCTGGAGATCAATTCTGTAGAGTTTCTTTTGTCGTCACTGTGTTGGACAAAGATCTTGAAAGCAAGGATGCCAGGATCAACATGAGGCAAGCAATCAACATTCATACGAAGGAAAGTTGGATCATGAAGATTGTGTTAGTTTGCGTCCCCCCTTCATCTTACCCTACGCTTGAATCTGGGGACGAGATTCTTGTTTAGTGGGGGTGAGTTGTCACATCCCTAGCTTCTGGTACTGCCTTGTGTGTGCATCATGTTTAATCTTGAAAGAAAGTTTAAATGGGGATGACAGAAACCCCCAGCACCCCCCCTTTTAATCCAACTAGGGTTACTTAAATACTTTTCAATGTACCCAAAAATGCCCTTCACAAAATATTCATCATTTTTGGTCTTGGCTAAAACCTCTGCCAAAAATGGTTTCATAATTTTAGGAACCATTTTGGATCTTTGAATTAAGTCATAACTATTTGCATTTGGACATTTAAAATGCTATAAATATTTTTAAATGTCCAAAAAATTCTGAAAGCAATTTGAGGGCTGTTGAAATATTTTCAAAAGTGCCAACAATTATTTTCAGGATTTTACCAATGAATTAGTATTTTTACTAATTCAGAACAGAGCAGAAATAATTAGAAAAAGAAAAACAGAAAGCAGAGAGAGAGTTTACCTGGGCCACTTACTGGCCTAGCACTGTGCCGGCCCAGCCCACTAGCACCTGCCAGTCGTCGTCTCCACCGCGCCAGGAGGACAGCGCGCGTGGCTGACGCGCGCCGACACGCGCCCGGCCACCTCCTGCTTCCCGCCGACTGCCCGACATGCCTGGACTCCTCCACGAGCGTCACGCAGCCCCCCCCCCGACCCCTCTCTCACTCTCCCTCGTCCTCATCTCCTTCCCCTACTCTCTCCCTCGTACGCGCCCGAACGCCACCGGCGCCGCCGCTCGTTGTAGCCACGGCCACCGGCCACCGGCCACCCTATGCCTCGTCGACGCGTCTAGAAGGTCCGCATCGTCCCTCTCTTCCTCCTCGCCGAGCCGCCCGACACCGGAAGCCCCTGGACGCTGTATGCACTTCCGTTCCCCTCGTCGGCTGCCGGCGATCCTCGCCATCGATTCGTCGTCGGCACCGCCTCCCCGAGCCCGCCATTCTACTCTACGTGCCCGCCGTGAATCCCTGCGTCGAACCCCCCTCTTCCCCGTTTCGTTTGCACGTCGTAGCTACCGCGCCACTTGTGCCCGACTACGCCGCCGCCTGAGCTCACCGGCGATGACGCTGCGGTGACCATTTGGTCCCGGGCATGCGTCCAGCGTGCTCGCCGCAACACGTAGATGCCGCACGTGCCAACACTGCGTCGCCTAGGCCACCGCAACCGCTTTCCCGCACATGCCCGAACTCCGGCTGCCGCCGCGAGCTCGTTTCCGGCGAGCTCGGGCCACCTCAACTCCTGTCGCCTGCCCAGATGGATGCGGGCGAGTCCCAGCTCCACATAGAGCCCCTCTGCCGCATTTTTAGTCGCCGGAGGCGGTTTTCCGAGCACCGCCGCCGCGTTTGGCCTCGTCGACATCGAACCGTCGGCGGGATTAACCTGTTTGACCTGGGGTTTGACTCCCTTGGGTCAATGACATGTGGGGCCAGCTTCTAGTTAATTTTGGATTAGTGCCAAAATTAATACTAACTTATCTGTTTAAGTAAATGGGTCGCTGACTGGTGGGCCCTGGCCCCACTGATAGTTTAGTTTGTGTTAACTCAAAGCTAACTAACTCTGTTAGTTAGTTGTGTCACTGACGTGTGGACCCCACACGTCAGGTTTGACCTGACCGCTTTGTTGACTTGCTGACGTCACACAGACGTCATGCTGACGCATTAATGTTTTCTGAAATTTAAAATAAATCTTAAATGATTTATTTATTTCAGAAAATAGCTAAAACTTCTAAAAATCACAGAACATAATCTATAACTCCAATGAAAATAAGTTATATATGAAAAATGATCAGAAAAATTCAAGGAATCTGTTTATGGCATTTTCATGCATGTTTGAACAAGTTAAACCTGTTGTTCAGGTCAAATCGATTAAATGGCTTTTAAATAATCACATATGGAGTTTGAATTTGAATATTTAGTTCAAACCAACTTCATTTAATATGGTTGCTAGTTGCATTAGCTCAGTCAACAGCATATTGGCATGTCATGGTCATGCATCATATTGTCGCATTGCATTGATTGTGTTCTTTCTCTATTTGCCGGTTTTGTTCGCTCTCAATGGACGTAGCTCCGACGATGAGTTTGATGACACCGATGAAGAGTTTTACTATCTTCAGAAGTGCTAGGCAAGCAAAACCCCATTGAGCATTCCGATACAATCCCACTCTCTCGCTCTTGCTCTCTTTTACTGCATTAGGACAACAACGCCTCAACTATTACCTGCTATGGTAGTTGAACCCCTTTCCTCTGCATGACCTGTCATTGCCACAGTAAATAGTTGAAACCCACAAGCATGAGTAGGAGTTGTTTCAGCCATGTTGTGCCTACTCATTCATGCTTTCTGGTTATGCCTGCTATTGCTTAGAGCTGTGTCAGGTCTGATTCATCGGGGATGAATTGGAATGTGGTGAACATGTCCTACTGTTGAGAGCTAAGTGTGTGAACACGATTTGATAAAGGTAGCGACGAGAGGCCATGTAGGAGTACATGGTGGGTTGTCTCATTGAAACCATCCTCAGGAACTGAGTTCTGTGTTGGTTGATCCATGAACAGCTACTACCACACGTTGGGCCCTGAAATATGACCCCGCTCGACTTATTAACTGTCCATGTCCTCTATCCAGGAGTTGCAACTAGTTTGTGGTGTTTGTAGTTTACTGGAGGTCGTGCGCAGCGCTGACCCTCGGGGTGGGCTGTGACACGGCAGGTACGAGGCACGGTGTACCGGTCGCCCGTTTGGTGACTCGGGAACCCTGTACACATTGTTTGGGGCCGTGAGCGACACCACGGTCGGATCTCCCCATGGATGGAACCCAAATAGGCGATAAACCTGGACTAGAGACTTGAGTGGTTGGTTAGGTCGTGGTCTACACCCACGTCGGCTTTCGCTAGAAGTCTGCCGAGCACATGTCGTGTGCAGACGCTAAGTGGTGGAAACACGTGTGAAGAAGTACCCCCCTGCAGGGTTACAAATGATCTATTCGAATAGCCGTGTCCGTGTTGAAGGACTTCTGGGTTACCAGTACAGTTCATAGACAAGTGAAAGTGGATACTCTAAAACACGCAAGATAAGCGTGAGTGCTACGGATGGCCTTCTCGTAGGGAGACGGGAGCGGATCCATAGTGGTGTATTGATTGGTAAATATGTGGACTCGTGTGCGCCACCTCAAAAGAGTTACTTGCAGTCGTAGTTCAAGATAGTCACTGAGTCAAAGCTGGTTTGCTGCAGTCAAACTCCACCACCCCTTTGTTGATACTGATGCATATGTAGTTAGTTCTGATGTAAGTCTTGCTGAGTACCTTTGTACTCACGTTTGCTTAATTTATGTTTTGCAGAGAGACTTCAGTCTCACTAGTGGTTCCGCATGGACTTCGACGTTTAGGTTGTTACCTCGGCTACGATCTTGTACCCTTGGGAGGGTCTTGTAGATAGTCAGGCTTCTCAGCCTTTTCTTTTGTAGTTGTCTGTACTCAGACATGTTATGCTTCCGTTGCCTGTATGCTCTGTATGATGGGTCATGTGACCACTGCTTGTAATAAATGCTATGATGCCTCTTCTGGGCCTTATCTATATGAGTGGTTGAGTTATGTTGTGATGCCATGTTGTACAACACATACTTGCATGTTATGCGTACGTGTAATGTGTATTGCTATGTGTGGGATCCGGCACCTAGTTGTTTACCCTTGTTAGCCTATCTTACATGGAAATGTCTCCTAGTGCTTCCACTAAGCCCTGGTAGCTCGCTACTACTCCGGAACCCTTAGGCTGGCCGACATGTGTCCTTCTTTGTTCCGGTGTCTGTCCCTTAGGGGAAATGTCACGCGTTGTTCCTTTAAATCATTGTAGCTTGCTACGGCTTGGGTTCATACGTTGATGACCGACACGTTCGTTGCTGGGTCATGTATGCATGTCTCTGTAATTTAGCGCCACTTTTGGTTTATAACTAGTCATGTCGGCCCGGGTTCTCTGTCATATGGATGCTAGCGACACTATCATATACGTGTGCCAAAATGCGCAAACGGTCCCGGGCCAGGTAAGGTGGCACCCATGGGGATACCGCGCGTGAGGCCGCAAAGTGATATGGTGTGTTACAGGCTAGACCTGTGTGACTTAGGATCGGGGTCCTGACAATTGCTAGCCGCTTTGTCCAGTCCATGAGGTGGTAGGTCCGGTTGATCGGCCTGATCGTGCCTTGACGGAATTGGCGCAAGGGCCTCGTCTTTGCAGCAACTTCCGTTTGGGATAGCTCTTTGTTTGGCGCTCACGACCGTAACTTTCTTCAGCGTCTAGCACTTCATTGCATCTGTCATTGAGCGTATCATGTTCGTATTTAAGCTGCTGTTGCTGCTTTTTCAGGCACCTTGCTATGGCGATAAGCCGTCGCTGAACGCGTTGTTGTTCGAGGGGTTCCTCTGGGACGATGAATTCCCCGTCTCCCAGGCCGATATTATCATCGGAGACAGGTAGATAGTTACTATCTTCAGAACTATTGTGATCGGTGAGTTGTTGGGGACTGCATTGGCCATCATCTCGCTTGTCCTGCTTTAACGCTGGCTCTACGGGGTCTTCAGCATTCGCTGGAGCCTCATTGTCTCCGGTTCCGGTATTACTTTCCCTTTCTAGACGCGATCGTGAGTGGCGCCACTGACGCCGACACTTAGGAGGTTCATCGGCGGGCTTATCCTCCTTTGGATCTTTAGCGCCATCGTCGTCCTTCTCCTCGGGTGCGTCCACCATGTACATGTCATAGGTAGAAGTGGACGTCCAACACCGGGTGATGGGCGGGTTTTGACCTAGATCGGCTTCGAAGTCGTGGTCCACGCCATCGAAGTCTTCGGAACCGTTGTCTAGTATGTCGGTTATGTCTTAGACCGTGGCTACCAAGTGGGTGGTGGGTGGGAAGCAAAATTCCCTAATCTCTGCCCCCATCTCTAACTGGGCATAGCTTGGCGGTGAATCCTCCATGATGGCGAGAGATTGTAGCAAGTCCAGCGCCTCGTTTATGAGTGAGGGCTGAATAGGAGTCTAAGGATCCGGAGAGCTTGGGCTGGTGTTAACTGTCAGGCCAAGCTCAGAGGATACAGATCTCGACAATTTGTAGTACATATCAAGAAGCGAATCAGGATCCCAAGCCATTGGAGGAGTTCTGTTTGGCTCTGGGTTCACCAGCGGCGCGGTCGCCTCTGGGTGTCCTGTGAGAAACTTCTCGGGGGTGAAGAGTCCGGCAGGGTTTAGCCTCCTGACTTCGGATGAACTGACCTCCTCTGAATCTAAGGCCAGAGCAAACGTGGGTGTCGACCCGAGGACGGGATCTGACGATTGGTCTGAAGGATCCTCTCTGTGTAGGCAGGGAGCGGCAATAGAGGCCGCGAATCCCTCGAAGACTAGATCTCCTCAGATATCAGCGATGTAATTCAGATTTGTTGACCAGGGGCGTAGCTGTCGATCTTCTCGAGGCGACCATCCATTGGCACGTAGCATGAAGCCACCAAACACGAAAAGCTGGCCGAGGCGATAGATCTTCTCAGGGGCAGCGCCGTCGCCGATAACAAAGCGATCCATCGATCCTTTCATCGAAAACACAGTGGAACTCTCAATGAAAGCGCCAATGTTAGTGTCAAAACCGGCGGATCTTGGGTAGTGGGTCCGGAACTGTGTATCTGAGGATCGATGGTAATAGGGGGAACAAGCACACTATGTTTACCCAGGTTTAGGCCCTCTTAATGGATTAAATACCCTACTTCCTGCTTGATTGATCTTGATGAATATGAGGATTACAAGAGTTGATCTTCCTCGAGATCGTAATGGCTAAACCCTAGATGTCTGTCCTATGGTAGTTGTGATTGTCCCTACGGACTAAACCCTCTGGTTTATATATGCACCTGGGGGACCTAGGGTTGTACACAATCATCTTGCAGAAGAAGGAATCATTACACCCAGACTTAAACTTGCCATTCTATACACATAGGAGTCCTATCCGGACAGGAGGGACAATCTTTTGTATTGATCTTCACGGCGCACCATTTCGGCCCATAACGAGTAATTCAGACACCCGAGGACCCCCTAGTCCCGGACTCCCTCAAAAACCATGAACATAAATATCATAGAGGCCACGTTGGTTTTGCTTCAACTACATGTATGAACATGTGCCAAATCAAGCCACTTGAAACATTCGGAGGAGGATACCATATCATCATACTACATCACAATCATTTTAACGCAATGTTGACCTTCAAGATAAATCATTATCCACTCCTAGCTATTTAAACATGGCATGAGGAACTATAATCTCTAATTGTCATTGCAAACATGTTTGATCATAATAGGTAGAAGCATGTATACTAGGTTAAACATATTTACAAAAACAAAAACAAGTTGAGTTCATACCCGTTTCTCTCTGCCACAACAAGTTCACCAAATGTCGTCATTATTGCCTTTCACTTGCTCGATCGAATGATACGATAGGTAATAATAGTGCAAGGGTGTCGTGGACTAAGCTGGAATCTGCAGACATTTTATTCAAAAAGGAGAAGACAAGATAATATGGGCTTTTCATTAGATTGAAAGTAATGCAAATGAGAGCCACTCAACATTTTCATTGCGGTCTTCTACTTGGTACGACTCAAAAACTAGAAAAGAAATTCAGAGAAACAGACGGAAATATTTTTGGAGTTTTTGGTTTTTCACAAAGAAGGCAAAAATAAAGAAGGAAAACAAAAACAAGAAAAACTATCTACACGGGAGAGCTCCCAACCGACAAAAGAGGAATCAAGAAATCTTTTTGTGTTTTCTTTTAAATATTACAACTAACTAAACTAGAAAGAAAAATCGAAAAAAAATAAGAAATATTTTTGGATTTCCTCAAAGTTTTCCAAACACACAAGAAGAAAGAGAGAAAATAAGTCTAGCATGGATAATACAATGAAAAAGTGTGAACACCCACAAGTGGAGTGAAATGTGTGAACATGAATGTAATGTCGGTGGAAATACGTACTCCCCCAAGCTTAGGATTTTGGCCTAGCTCGGTAATCACCAACCGTAGTAGCCATCCGTAGTAGCCATCGGGTCCCATGTCAAAATGTTGAGGTGGTGGCACTTGAGCGTCCCACTTGCGAGGCTCCTCCTTAGCAGCAGCTTGGGCATCCCGATAGGCAGCAATGTCTGCTGGCATAATCATGTCTCCGCCCCTGGCAATAGAATCAAACAAAGCAGGTGCAGGAAACGGGATAATATCACGTGTAACTTCACTAAAGACTAAGTTATAAGGAACATCCATAGTAGTGTTCTCATCATCAATAAAGTGATGATGTACCATAGCCTGGCGATCTAAATAAACCTTTGGTAAACGATAATCGTGTTGGCGTATCTGAACGTTGAAGAGACTCGCTAAACGAGTAGCATAAATGCCTCCATGAATTTTACCCTTGGAGCCGTTGAGGTGGAGGCGGCGTGCCACAATAGCTCCCAAGCTACAAGTGTTGTCACCCTCCAGTGCGCATAAGACAGCAAAGTCTGGGGCACTGAGTGTGCCAACCTTCTCTCTAGCAAGTAAACACTTCGCAATAAATAGAGCAAAATAATGCACAAAAGGAAAATGCAAGCTTGCAGCGGTAACAGTCGACACCCCTCTCTCATCTCCCACTTTCAGAGTGGGGTAGAAACCTTCAAATTCTGTGGGCCTAGGTTCTCTCAAATCCCCATCAGAAGGGAGCAAGCATATTTCACAAAATTCAGTGATTGCTATCTGAGAGGGTTAAAGTATAAATTAAACTACACCTCAGGGGGATTATTCCTACCTACGAATTGAAAACTTTGCACAAAGTAATTTGTAAGGAGATGATACTGTTCACACTCAGTTGCGATGAAGTCGGTGAGGCCGGCATTAGCAGCAAATTGTGCAAATTGTTGATGGATTCCAACTGCATCCATGAATGGGTTGTGTGGCCATTCTCACGGTTGTACGCCCGCCATTCTCCGGAAGCAGATATCACTGTCAGATGACCACCCAGTAACTCCCTTGGAGTTCTTCTTGGAAGCAAACTTCCTAAAGAAACTCATCCTTTTCCTATGAAAAAATTTCTGAAATTTTTTATCCAAAAAAAATTTTGTCAACAAAACTTCCTAAGATTGATAACAACTACTCATAGGGCTGCATAGAGGCCATTTTAAGCATTCAAACTACATAGAACTCTAAGAATTCAACATGCAAGCTCATCTACAGCAACACCAAGAGTAGCTAATTACTCAAAATATAAACTACTAAAGCAAAAACTAATTGGAGCAATGGAGGAGTCATATACCAAGCAACAATCCACCAAAACAGTTTCGGAAATGGAGCTTCGAGCAAAGAGATCGAAATCCGCGGGTTTGATAGCAAGAACAAGAGGGAGAGAGCAATGGTGATTTTCTTTTAGAGGTAGGAGGTGATGTGGGATAAACAGATAAGTGAGGGGCCCATGTGGGGACCACAACCCACCAAGGCGCGCTTGGAGCTGTTGCCGCGCCTAGGTGGGTTGTTCCCACGTGGTGCACCCCCTCTGATTTTTTTTGTACTAAAAATTCTAAGATAATCATAAAAAAATCATGTTAAATTTTTAGGTCATTCTGAGCACTTTTATTTTTGGGTCAATTTTTATTGCACGAAAAATAGTAAACAGGCAAAACATGGCATTTTATTTTTATTTGACTAAGAAAAATAGAAATAAGAGTTAAGGATATAAATTTGTGCTCACTAGATCCCTCAATTTCAAGTATTGTTAACAACAACTTCCAATTAGCATGAGACCGAAGAATTTTCGCAAAACACTAAGTTACCTCAACGGGGATATGCACATCCCCAACAATAAGTATTTCATATTTCTTTTTGGCAGTAGGTAGAGGGACATGGAAACTCCCAATAGCAAGTGTTGGAGAATTTTCAATAATATTGAGGCCATTTACTTGAAATTGTTTCTTCGTAAAGTGCACCGTGTGCTCATTGCCATATATATGAAACGTGACCTTGCTTTTATTGCAATCAATAAAAGCCCTTGTAGTGTTTAAAAAGTGTCTACCAAGAATAATAGACATATTGTCATCCTCGGGCATCTCAAGTATAAAAAAGTCAGTTAAAATAGTAAGATTGGCAACAACAACGGGCACATCCTCACAAAATTCTGGTAGGTATAGCAGTTGATTTGTCAGCCATTTGCAAAGATATCTCAATAGGTGTGAGATTTTATAAATCAAGTCTTTTATATAAAGAGAAAGGCATAACACTAACACCAGCTCCCAAATCACATAAAGCAGTTTTCACATAATTTCTTTTTATGGAGCAAGGTATAGTTGGTATTCCCGGATCTCCAAGTTTTTTAGGTACTCCATCCTTAAAAGAGTAATTAGCAAGCATAGTGGAGATTTTAGCTTCCGATATCTTTCTTTTATTAGTGATGATGTCTTTCATATAGTTTGCATAAGGGGCCATCTTTACGATATCCGTCAAGCGGGTACGCAAAAAGACCGGCCTAAGCATTTCAACAAAGCGTTCAAATTCTTCATCATCTTTCTTCTTAGTTGGCTTCAGTGGAAAGGGCATGGGTTTTTGTACCCATGCATGTAACACTCCAAAAAAAATTGGATTTGTTTTCATCAAACTTTTGGCCTTTTGGAAGAGGGACATTTGAACCTTACTTAAAAAAAAACCCTTCTTCTCAAATATTTCATGACAAAAGTTTGTATGTTCTTCTCAACCTTGATTCTGGTCATGAAGGTTTTCTCCTTGTGTTAGCTCAACACAAAGTATTTTCAAAAAGGATTTGTTTGACAGTTGCTCTTTATGAAAAAACCTTCATTTAAAAACCATGGACTTATTTCACCCATTCAAACTTTTCCCTCTTGCCATGCACCCAATGAAGATCTCTCTTCCCAGAGTCTACATTCCCACCTTGAACAAGTCTAACATCAATTCTAGTAGGTTTTAACCTCATTTGGATTTTTCTTCTAATTATTTTATCCCAAAAACAAATTATGTCCTTTAAATTGAGCCTTGGTGATTTACAAAGGAACTACTAGTTTCCTTTTGATTTTTGATCCCAAGCAAACTCCCCTGGCTAGTCCTTAGTACCCTCAACCTAGATCCATCTTGATTCACTGGTCCACAGTTCAAAGTTTCCAAATTTCACTTGCTGCAAGTTTGGACCAGATTTGCCATTTTTGGTGAAATTCATATTTTCTCTCTTCCTAAAAATCTGTGAAAATTCAGGCAGCCACTGGATGCATCAAGAGACCACCTCACCAAAGATCAGCTCCAGAAAGATTTTCCACATGGCAAAAACATTTCATCGAACACCTGGCGTGCACTGTTTCTGTCAAAATTCAGAAAAAGATAACAGAAGATGCAGTCGACAGTGCAATGTCGTCAGAATCTCTCATAAATCTCACCAGTGTTGCCTTGGCTCCTTGCTGCACTGCTCCTCTCGCTTATCCAGAGCGCCGCACGCTTTCTTGGCTCATTGCGAGCGTCGGTGGCATCATGGCCCGCCTCCGCCGGCGTCTTCCGCGGCGGCAGAGCCACCCGTGGCGGCCGACAGGGGTCACCTTGCAAAGCAACACCGTTTAGCACCGCCCAAGCCACCTGGGACCTCCGCGTGGCCGTCTCCTTGCCTGTACAAGCTGCAGCACCTTCGCCGTGGCCTGAGAGGCACAGAGCGCGCTCTCTGCCGCCGACGTGCCCGCATGGCAGTTCCGTTGGAAAAGTGTCGTAAGCGCCCGTATCTGCTAAGCTCTGCATCGGAATGGAACCAGTAGACTGTCACGTCAATGCTCAACAGCTTAAGCCACCCGTTCTGCCACAGCCTCGCCATAATCGCTCGCCGGACTTATCCCGTTTGCGGCAACCGCCTCGGGCCGGCTATAAATAGAACCCCCAAGCTCGCACTTGACCCCGCACAGCTCCACCATCTCACCAGACCCCGCCCAGCCACTGGAAGAGCCTCGAGGGGCCCTTCTTCCCCAACTCCGGCCGCCCCGATCCGCTTCGGGCTCCGGCAGCTCCCTCTCTGGTGAGAGCTCCTCCACCGCCCTAGTCTTGCCAGTAGTCTCATAGCACACCTAGACGACTAACCCCCACTCCAATTTGACCCCCGGAGCTCTCTCCGACGAGACCCACGACCACCCGAACCGCCGTCCGCCGGAGACAAGGTCGTCGTCGACGTGGTGCTCGCCGACGTCCAACTGCACCACCCACCGACGCGGAAGAGCACCAGGAACACGTAGGTACCACCCACTTTCCCTACCTCGCCATGGATCGGCGCCGGCGACCACCGCAGCACTCTGGCGCCGGCGCGACTCTGTTTTCTGTTTCAATTTTCAAACCTGACGAGTGGGACCCCTCGTCAGCCCCTCCTTTTCTATTCGAATCGTTTTTCTGGAAAGCGCCTTCGGGCAAAGTACGCTTTCCCTATTCAGCTGGCGTACTGCTTTCTGAATCATTTTTTGTTTTTTTATTCTAGCCCCTGGAAACTTTCTGTTTCATTACAGACAAGTCCCTGGACAAAAAACCTTAACAACTTTTAAACAAAAGATGATTTTGAGTTGCTTCTTTTTTTTGTCCTCTTTAGTTTTCTGCCTAGTTTTTTATCATGTTTATTTGAAAAATATTTGGGAAAACTTTTATGCACGCACGGTATTCATGTTAGTATCCGTTTTATTTGTACCCGTAGATACCGAAGGAAGTGACGGAGCCGCGAACTTCACCGAGTTAGACTCCGACTACTCCGAACCAGGCAAGCATGTTTGAACCTTTGATATGATGAGTGTGTTGTATGTTTTCTTGAGTAGTTCTTCTTCATGGCATGGTTATATAAGCATTTGTGGATGTTATATTTCATGCAAAGCAAGCTCCGTGTGATCCCCGGTAGATGATGATGAACCAACCTAGTCATGTGGTGACATGATCGGTTTTGAGCTGGTATTGTTGAAGCATGCCAGTCAACCGTTAACTCTAGTATTAACATGGATCAAGTCATGATCCCGTTCGTCTCCTTTTTGGTACTTTCACATGTCTTCTGCAAAGATTACGGTTTAGTCAGATGCAAACCTCTTTCCGTGTACACACCAAATAGAGGGGCCGGGATGAGGGTTACATGGCCCTGGATTAAAGACCGTCTTCCGGTCAGGGGGCATGGGTGTTTCCGGTTGGGACCGAGAGGGGGGCACCCCTTAGAGCGCGTGATATAAATTTGATCCCATGCTATTCGAGGTTGTAGCCTCCCCGTCTTAAAGTTTTTCGTGAACGTTGTCTCGGGTGATTCCGGGCAGCAGGATGCGAAATGGGTGTGTACTGGTTAGTTGTGTTTCTGCTAAAACACCGTAGACAGAACTAGTCCTTTGTGGCTAGTGAATTCCATTGGCTGTGATTTAAGAGTACAAACTCTGTATAGTCAAAATCTTCCGAGTAGCCATGTATATGGTCCGGCGTCAATCTCCGAGTCAACCTCAGTGACCGTCTCGGGTATTTTATGATAATGATAAGAATGGTAATCTAGTCAAGGGTCATCTTGGTAGGTGAGCTAACCAGTTATTTCTGCACTGAGTAATCTCCTGAGTTACCGTCATACCAAAGAATTTATAAGCCCTTTATGTGATGTCGCTCAGACGTCTGACTGTGGCATTCTTGTTATTTACTTTTCGTTATAAGCCCTTTATGTGATGTCACTGAGACGTCCGATTGTGGCATTCTCGTTATTTACTTCTGAATATAAGCCCTTTATGTGATGTCGCTCAGATGTCCGACTGTGGCATTCTTGTTATTTACTTTTGAATATAAGCCCTTTATGTGATGTCGCTCAG
>LR738715.1:784533083-784572639 GCA_902687465.1 Secale cereale | reverse complement strand
CGACTCTGGCATTCTCGTTATTTACTTTCGAATATAAGCCCTTTATGTGATGTCGCTCAGACGTCCGACTATGGCATTCTCGTTATTTATTTTCGTTATAAGCCCTTTATGTGATGTCGCTCAGACGTCCGACTGTGGCATTATCATTGTTTATTTTCTTTATAAGCCCTTTATGTGATGTCGCTCAGACGTCCGACTGTGGCATGTTTATTCGTTTTTCCTTACAAGGCATCGCTCGGACACTCGATCAATATTCTTTTATTTTTTCTTGGGATTTCGGGAGGACTACCGCCTGACTTCCATTTTTACTTTGCAGCGAAAATATATTATTTGAGTACATATTGCTAGTCTGCTCATATGCATCATATTTGCATTTGTTATATCTTATGTCCGAACTGTCTTGCGAGTACATTCAATGTACTCACCTGGCTTGTTGATTTGGCCAGATGTTGACGAAGGTGATCTCATGGATGAAGAGTTCGATAGCGAGTCCGACGCTTAGTGGAGTCCCAGTCAGTCTCTTGCTGTCCTGGAGTTGATCACTGTATTATAACCGCTTCCGCCACCACCAAATAAATTCTTCAGGTCTCACTCCGACACTCGCTGAGCTGTAAGATATAGGAGTCATGTCACCTTCCACACTGTGACATATCCACCACCACTTTTATGAGTCAGTAGTTATGCCACCCTACCCTTGTGTCATATCCGCCCTTATGTATAATATCGGCGTGCTTGTAATAAATTGTTGAGCAACCTCAGCTCAACCTTGTATAATATTCAGTACTCTAGAATTCTGTATCAAGGATTTGTCAACCAGTGGGAAGTATTCTTCTGTACTGGACCGATAAAAATTTCGGTTTCTCAGTAAATATTTTACTGGAAAATTGGTCCTGACAATGCACTACTGCAGGATGCTGCTAACACGACACTACGATCAGAGACCCTTGGACGAAACTGTGTGATAGGCCATAATCGCAAGCGGGGGTGTAAAAAACCCGTCAAAAAAGGTGCAAAACGTTTGCGATGGAGGATGCATCAAACACGGTTTAGATTTTAGTTGTGTGTGCGATGTAGGGCATACGGTTTAGTTCAATTAACTGTTTGCGATTAGGAGGAACAAAAGAAATGGGCAGCTAGATGAAGGTGTGTGTGATATACAGCATACGGTTCGCTCGGATGAACTGTTTGTGATTAGGCAACATGGAAGAAACGGTCAGCCAGATCAAGCCGTCTACGATATATGGCATGTGGTTTGCTCAGATGAATTGTTTGCGTTGAGACAAGAGAACAGAAAAGGTTCAATATAACAATATGTGTGTGATAAGTGGCAAACATGTATGAAAACAGAAATGTGTGCGAAGACAAATAATAACACAGACGATTGTTTCTAATAAGACATATGTGATATTCTCTGTCTACACAACATCTATTGGTCGTTGGGCGACAGGTGGTCATCTGGGTACGCCATAAGGATGCGAAGAGGGCATCCTATATCAGCAAGGACTAGTTGCTCCACCAATAGCTCATCTAAGAGAACTCACAAGTTAATTGTGCTCAGGCTGGAGCAGCGATGAGATGGGTGACCAGATGGGAAGTTGTCTTGATGTTAATCCCACTGATGGGATGTATCTAAAAGGTCCAATAAGGACATTTATGTCACATCCCATCAGTGGAATTAACCTCAAGGTCCTTGTTTTGAAAAAATTTTAAACATGTTAAAGAAGGTCTACCACATTACTTTTTGAGAATGCGATACGTGGCATACAGTTGATCCATCCGACCTTTTTGTGATGGAATAAGCCGTGTGTGTTGTGGGGTGGAATTACACTCATGGTCCTTGTTTTGATTTTTTAACACATGTTAAAGAAGGTCTACCTCATTGCTTTTTGACAATGTGCAATACGTGGCATACAGTTGATCCATCTAACCTGTTTGTGATGGAATAAGTAGTTTTTGTTGTGGGCAAACGCTTGCTAGTGTTCAACCGTTTGTGATTGAAGAATTCATCACCGACGGGTTCCCTAGTGTGGTCCGTGTTCATCTGATCATCATCTACTTCTTGTGCTAGCTCGATGTTCCTTCTATGCTAAGTTTCCATTAATTGATGGCGTTTTATGAACACGTCACCGTTTCCAAGCGCAGCGCAACCTATAGCACAAACCTAGGCAGCGCGCGAAGCACGGAGGCGACCAGTGCAGCCTGTAGCACATCCACCTTTTCCAAGCATGCCAACCCACCAAAGCGCCACCTTTGCCATCAACCTCGTCGACGAGGAAAACGAGCAGGTGCCACGACCCGTCGAGGCCGAGGCGCTCCCCGGCAACGCGATGGACGACGCTATGATGCGCGTCATCGCCAGGGTTGAGCAGACCTTTGGCGCATGGTGCTTGAGCGCTGTGGATTAAGATAAATATGTCAGCGCCGACAGGCTGCAGCTCGCCCCACAACATGATCGATGGCACGCCACAAAGCAAGCTAGGTGCCTCCATGCCGATACGCTGTGTCTTGCCGCACGGCGAGACCATTGGAGTGCCACAGACAGAGAGGCATGGCGCGCCGCACAGCAAGAGCAGATCCATCAGAATTTGCCTGCTATCGACAAGGCGTCGCAGCTGGGTACACATCCCATCAGTACCCCCATTCCTTGCCAGGAGTGGGAAGAGGCCCTCAGCGCCGTACTTGCACCAGAGGCCGGCCGTGCCGTACTTGCATCGGCGCCCGCCGCGTTGATATGTCCAAAATGTATCTATAATTTCTGCTTGCTCCATGCCTCTTTTGGGTGATATTGCTCTGTTATTTATACACTTCCATACACGTTTGATCATATTTGGACTAACCTATTAACTCAGTGCACCCCAGTGCCAGTTTCTGTTTTCGGCTGTTTTTGTATTTCAGGTTTTCACATTACGAGAACTGCCAGAAAAAAACCAGAAAAATTATATAAAAAATCAGCGTTCCGGAAGCTTCCATACGGCCAAAGTAGGGCCGCAGGGGACCCACACGGACTCCAGGCGGCCTGCCCACGCGGCCCCCCCTGGCCGCGCCGGGGGGGGCGCCTGGGCACCCCTGACCCTCTCTGAAGCCCCCCTTTGGCATATATTTACACCGTGTCGCGGAAACCCTGATTCCAGAACCCTTTTCTCCAGACGCGATTCCGATCTCCGCCGCCATCGCCATCAAGCTTCGGGGGACCAGAATTCCTGCGCCGGCACCCTGCCGGGACGGGGAAGTGCCCCCGGATTCATCTCCATCGACGTTGCTTCCTCCCTCCATGATGCGGGAGTAGTTCCTCCTCGGGGCTGAGGTTCTTACCTGTAGCTATGTGGTCAATTCTCTCTCCCATGATGTGATCTTCGTTGTGATCATAGGCTATGTTAATCTAGGATGATCCCATGATATTTCCCCTTCCTCTATGTATTGGATTGATGTACCCACTTGTCTTTATCTAGTATAATCCCCGAGACCAAGGTGACAGCGGTCTATTGAACATGGATTAGAACAATATTTTCATGAGTGATTTCGTCTCTTGTGTGTTGATTGAAGATTGAGAGTCTCTTGCTGCTTGTCTTTGACTATCCTTTAGATATGTTGTGGTGATTGTGGGACTCTCTTTGGATGGCCGCGGTGACATTGGGAAATCCTTAGATTGAGAACTACGAACTTTGAGGTGTGCTTTTGTAGCCCTACATAATTCTCGTCCTCTCTTGACCACGAAGGAATGACCTCCGGTGCGTCTCCATTGCATGTTTTATGGGAAATATCATGTGATTCGATTATGTTAATGTTGTTGGGAGTTGCCACTAGTGAAAGTATGAACCCTAGGCCTTGTTTCCACCATTGCAATACCATTTGTGCTCACGTTTACCACTTGTTCGCTTGCTGCACTTTTTATTACTGATTTATATTACTTTGTTTTGCCATCCATATCACTTGCCATTTAACATCTCTTCGCCGAACTAGTGCACCTATACATCTGACAAGTGTATTAGGTGTGTTTGGGACACAAGAGACTTCTTGTATTTTAGTTGCAGGGTTGCTTGAGAGAGACCATCTTCAACCTCTACTTCCCTGAGTTCGATAAACCTTAGGTCATCCACTTGAGGGAAATTGCTGCTGTCCTACAAACCTCTGCGCTTGGAGGCCCAACATAGTCTACAAGAGTAGAAGCGTGTGTAGACATCAAGCTATTTCTGGCGCCGCTGCCGGGGAGGTGAGCGCTTGAAGGTATATCTTTAGATCTTGCAATTAAATCTTTTTGTTTCTTGTTTTTATTTCACTAGTTATGCTTATGGACAACCTTGCTATTGGATCATTGCTTGCGGGAAGACGCCCCACACCTATGGTGGTTGCTCCTCCCCCTACTGAAATTGTGCCCTATAAAATACCAGCTGGTATTATCGATTATGTTTTGGCTGATCGTTATGCAGGAGACAGACATCCCGGTGAACACTTGCTATATCTGTCACAACTATGTTCATTATTTAAGATTGCAGGTGTATCAAGGGAGTTAGTCATGAGGAAATTATTTGCCTTGTCACTGAAAGGAAAAGCATTGGAATGGTATAGGCTACTAAATGACTCTCACCTGCTGGAGTGGGAAGAGATCCAGTCTCTCTTTTACTCCAAGTTTTATCCTCTTCATGAAGTCCATGAGAATAGGAATTATGTTCATAATTTTTATCCTCATGACGGAGAGAGCATAGCTCAAGCTTGGGGGAGACTGAAAACGTTAATGCTAAAAAGTCCTAACCATGGGCTCCCCAAAGATATGATTATTACTAATTTCTATGCGAGGCTCTCTCGACAGGATAAAGATTTGCTCGATGCTTCCTCTATGGGTTCTTTCACAAACGAAAAGATTGATGCTAAATGGGAACTCCTTGAAAGAATTCAACGCAACACTGAAGATTGGGAGATCGACAAAGGTAAAGAGTCAGGTATAATTTATGAGTATGATTGCATTAAGTCCTTTGTTGAAACTACAAGTTTTAATAAGCTTAGTGCTAAGTTTGGACATGATTCTCAACTCCTTGTTGATTTCCTCAAATCTTTTGCTTCACATCTTAATATGCCTAAGGAGGATTGGATCAAGTATCATAAACCTTTTAAAGAGACTTGCAAAGAAAATGAAATTTTTCATGATGATTGCAACATGCATGATCCAATTCCTAAAAATGAAGTTTTATATAAGCATGTTAATTTTTGTGGAGTGGATAGACCTTGTGAAAGGCCTATGATTGAAGAAGAGAAGTATTGTAAGCAACATAAGCATGAAAGAACAATCACTTGGGTCAGAGATTTAAATGAAATTGCTAGAGAATTGTGTGACCTTTATCCTTTTACTTGTGAACTTTGCCGTATAGAGGGTCACTTTAATTTTCAATGCATGAACTTTCAAAACATAACTGTTAACCGGTTGTGTGATAACTTGATCACCTCTGATCTTTATGATGAGCTTATGTTATTTTTGATGTGTGAAGAGTTATTAGAAAAGACTTCTTGGCTAGATGTTAATGCCACAGGAATAAAAAACACTTTGCAAAATTGCCATCTCTATTGTGTTGTTAATTGCCATGAAAATGATTACATAAGTAAGATTAGAAAGGAGGGGAGTTTACCAAAGTATAAAAATGTCTCTTATATTTCTGCTAATAAAAAGGAGAGTTTCTCCCAAGTTTCCCCTATTGTTTCTAATGATAAACCAGGATATGTGGAGAAGCTTCATCTCCAACCACTCCCTCCTAAGGTTAAGAAGAAGAAAAAGAAGAGGAAGTGGAAGAGGAGCAAGAAAGAAGAAGAATGGGTATCAACCTGGCCTGAGCATATTCCTCCCATCAACTTTTATCCTAACGGTTGTACGTTTAAAGAAGAAGGTGAAGTTTATTGCCTTAATTATCATCTTGATGATACGTCCGTAGGTACTATTGAAGATGATTAAGATTATGATATGCATGTTACTTATTGTGATTGGGAAAATGATGATAATGCTACTTATGATCTTGAAAATCTTTTTGGTACCAACTCTGAAAGTGATGATATGGGAAGCTCTAAGCTTGGGGATGATAGGATTGCAAATCCTTTACCCACTAGTGATGTAATAATTCATAATTCTTTTGCTAGTAAGAATAAAGACAACATGTTTACAAATATAGTTGCTAGCAATGATAATGCTGTTCTCTACCATGATGATGTTATAACTCCAATCTATAGTGATTATAAAGGTACCTATGACATAAGGAGAAATTATTCTTATGAAACTTGTCATGATCATGGAGGGAATTACTCCCTTGCTGAACACTATCTTCCTAATACACAATTAATCTATAGTGTTCAAGTTTTTTATGATAGTCCTACTCCCACTATTACCAATGAGAAAGATTATGCTTATGTGGAGAGTAAGAGTACCTTTTTGCATGTGGATCATGGTAACAATGCTTTATGTGATGCTTATATTGTTGAGTTCATCCATGATGCCACTGAAATTTATAATGAGAGAGGGAGACTTGGTTCTAACTATCTTAATAATGAGAAGTTTCCTCTCTTTATGGTGAATATTTTGAAGTTGCGCTTGTTTTGCCTTCCTATGCTTATTGCTTTGTGCTTCAATGAATTATTATATTGCAATATTCCTATGCATAGGAAGCATGTTAGGCTTAAATGTGTTTGGTATTTGCTTCTTGATGCTCTCTTTTGTTCTTCAGCTCTTATTCTTACGAGAGCATCATTAAAGTCTTATGCCTAGCTTAAAGGCATAAAAGAAAGCGCTTTTGGGAGGCAGCCCACAATGAATAAAATTTTATTTTGCTTTTGCTGTGTCTTGATGTTGTTACTACAGTAGCATCATCATTGTATCTTTACTTTTCAACTTTGTGCCAAGTGTAGCCTCTGATTGCAAGAAAGTTCAAAAGTTGTGATGTGCTGTCCAGGAAACAGATTATGTCCTTGGATATAAAAATTCGTATAAAATCACCAGATCATCTTTTTGGTCTGAATTTTTTCGATAGCGTGCTCTATACAATTGTTTTTCGTGCGTCTGTTTTGAGTTTTTTTATTAGAGTTGCAGAAGTGCCACGAACAAATCATTTACTACCTGCTGTTCTGTTTTTCACAGATTATGTCCTGTTTTGCCTTTCCTTTATTTTGCAAACCTTGAGCTTGCTTTTTCTTTGCAAAAACCTTTTGGCAATCTTGAGAAACAGTAGAACTTCAAGAATATATTTATTTCCAGCAAGGAACAATTATTTTATTATGGGTACTAACCTCGCTAATCAGATTATGAAGAGTTATGTATGAAGAGAGTTTTCAAGTGTGCGAGGGAAGATGATAAAAAGATTCAGGAGTGTCAAACGCTCAAGCTTGGGGATGCCCCCATGCACCCCCAAGAAATATTCAAGGAGACTCAAGCGTCTAAGCTTGGGGATGCCCCCGTGCATCCCCTTCTCCATCAACATTATCAGTTCGTCTTTCGTTCCATTATATTTTAATCACTTCATGTGTTATGTGCTATGCTTGGAGTGTCTTGCTTTTAGTTTTCTTTAGTTTTTCATAATGAGTCGGAACTCAGCTTTCTTTATGTGGGAGAGAAACACGCTCCACTTCTACCTAGAACATAACATAGAATTTTCATGTCTATCCTTGTTGTGTGTGTTCTTTGTCTTTTAATAGCTACTATCATGTTCAGCTCTTAGCTTTCATGCTTATCTTTTCAAGAGCTTTTGTTTAGTTGGTTGCTTGAACTCTCTTTAATTACCATGCTCACCTTATTAAGAGAGTTTGCTTCCGTTGCATTGGTTGATATGTCTATGATAAAGATGCTACGTGCATGATGGCGCTTAGTAGTTCATGTTTTCTTATGGTTAGTCTCAAATAGCTGGAGGGTTCCCAATGTGTTATTGGAATACCAACATGATTTGTTTGCCTATGATGTGGTATGGTTTAGTAATATCTTCCTTCGAGAATTTATTTTGATTGACTTGGCGTATGCTCACCCATATTTAAGACTGTAAAGAAAGTCTGTCAAGCCTTGATGATCTTTTGTTTCTGAGTAGCGATATAACTACCATGCCTGATTCAATGTTGCTTTGTCGCTCTGCATGATTATGACCGTCATTGCTCTCTTAGTTGGTCGCTCCCAGTCTTTTGCTAACCTTCGCCTGTACTAAGCGGACTGACTGCTTGTGCATCCACATCCTTTAATCCAGTTATGCCATATGAGTCCACCATACCTTCCTACATGGTATTTACCTGCCATTCCTAACAGAGACTTGCATGTGTCATCTCGAAATTATTCAAAGAAAAAAAAAGCATTCTTATTTTGTGCCTCTGTTGTAAGTTCATGAGGAAGTAGTGGTTAATTCATGACCTTTTTAAGTTGGACAAGCTTCACCCCGGGATTGCATGTATAATGTGCAAACCCATAATACGAGAAGGAACTGGCATTGAGTGCGCCCGGCTCAAAAAGATAATATAACAAACAAACCCTCCTTCACGCTTTGTTCATGAGAAATCAGAATACTTTGGCAGTGATAAACAAAGGAGATTAAGAGGATGTGATCGTCCTCATTCGGGAGCCGTTCCTCGAAACTTGTCCATCTCGAAAAGTGATTGAGTTGTCTGCTAGGATTCGTTGACGAAACATGCATGATCTAAAATAAATTATTACCTCTGTTTTAAAGCCAAGAGCTCTGGTACATGTTTTGTCTTTGTTTCCGACTACGGGTTTTGAACCTTGCCAACAAAAGCCACGGTTCGAGAGTCTCCACCTTCTTTTAAAAAGCACCAACTACTGAGAGCATGATTGTCATTCTGAGTGTAATGTGCATTGTCCCAAAGTAGCATTGTCTTTTGCATGATTGTGATATCGTTTATTCTGAAATCATTGTATCTAGTCATCACTTAAACCTTGGAGGTGCCCCTGCATTTATGTTTTGCTTCACTAAAGGGGGCAAGCTAGATATCACTTTATCATATTTGCACATCATGTTCATTACAAACTATTTGATGTTTCAGTATCATATTGTAAAACTTTCAGTTCTTTGTGATTTTCTCATGAGGCAACTTAATTACTATAGATTCATTGTCTCAGTAAGCTTTTGTCATGTGACTATGAAAAAGTCCTATATGGTTAATAGCATGTCACCACATAAATTATTCTTGTCATAATTTACCTACTCGAGGACGAGCAGGAATTAAGCTTGGGGATGTTGATACGTCCAAAACGTATCTATAATTTCTGCTTGCTCCATGCCTCTTTTGGGTGATATTGCTATGTTATTTATACACTTCCATACACTTTTGATCATATTTGGACTAACATATTAACTCAGTGCACCCCAGTGCCAGTTTCTGTTTTCGGCTGTTTTTGTATTTCAGGTTTTCACATTACGAGAACTGCCAGAAAAAATCCAGAAAAATTATATAAAAAATCAGCGTTCCGGAAGCTTCCATGCGGCCAAAGTAGGGCCGGAGGGGACCCACAGGGGCTCCAGGCGGCCTGCCCACGCGGCCCCCCTGGCCGCGCCGGGGGGGCGCCTGGGCACCCCTGACCCCCTCTGATGCCCCCCTTTGGCATATATTTACACCGTGTCGCGGAAACCCTGATTCCAGAACCCTTTTCTCCAGACGCGATTCCGATCTCCGCCGCCTTCGCCATCAGGCTTCGGGGGACCAGAATTTCTGCGCCGGCACCCAGCCGGGACAGGGAAGTGCCCCCGGATTCATCTCCATCGACGTTGCTTCCTCCCTCCATGATGCGGGAGTAGTTCCTCCTCGGGGCTGAGGTTCTTACCAGTAGCTATGTGGTCAATTCTCTCTCCCATGATGTGATCTTCGTTGTGATCATAGGCTATGTTAATCTAGGATGATCCCATGATATTTCCCCTTCCTCTATGTATTGGATTGATGTACTCACTTGTCTTTATCTAGTATAATCCCCGAGACCAAGGTGACAGCGGTCTATTGGACATGGATTAGAACAATATTTTCATGAGTGATTTCCTCTCTTGTGTGTTGATTGAAGATTGAGAGTCTCTTGGTGCTTGTCTTTGAATATCCTTTAGATATGTTGTGGTGATTGTGGGACTCTCTTTGGATAGCCGCGGTGACATTGGGAAATCCTTAGATTGAGAACTACGAACTTTGAGGTGTGCTTTTGTAGCCCTACATAATTCTCGTCCTCTCTTGACCATGAAGGAATGACCTCCGGGTGCGTCTGCATTGCATGTTTTATGGGAAATATCATGTGATTCGATTATGTTAATGTTGTTGGGAGTTGCCACTAGTGAAAGTATGAACCCTAGGCCTTGTTTCCACCATTGCAATACCATTTGTGCTCACGTTTACCACTTGTTTGCTTGCTGCACTTTTTATTACAGATTTATATTACTTTGTTTTGCCATCCATATCACTTGCCATTTAACATCTCTTCGCCGAACTAGTGCACCTATACATCTGACAAGTGTATTAGGTGTGTTGGGGGCACAAGAGACTTCTTGTATTTTAGTTGCAGGGTTGCTTGAGAGAGACCATCTTCAACCTCTACTTCCCTGAGTTCGATAAACCTTAGGTCATCCACTTGAGGGTGTTGGGGAACGTTGCATGGGAAACAAAAATTTTTCCTACCGTTCACCAAGATCAATCTAGTAGATGCAACTACGAGGAAGGAGTGTGATCTACGTACCCTTGTAGATCGCTAAGCGGAAGCGTTATGAACGCGGATGATGGAGTCGTACTCGTCGCGATTCAGATCGCCGAAGACCTAGCACCGAAGCAACGGTGCCTCCGCGTTCTTCACACGTACGGCTCGGGGACGTCTCCTCCTTCTTGATCCAGCAAGGGGTGGAGGAGAGGTTGATGGAGAACCGGCAGCACGACGGCGTGGTGGTGATGGTGGAGAAGAACTCCAGCAGGGCTTCGCCTAAGCACCGCGGGAGAAGAAGATATGACGGGAGAGGGAGGGCAGCACCGAGGCACGAACTGTGTTGGCTGCCCTCCCTTTGCCCCACTATATATAGGGGGGGTGGAGAGGCTAGGGCGCCCTAGGGTTTCCCCTTAGGGGCCGGCGGCCAGGGCAAGGGGAGGGGGGCGGCGGCCAGGGCAGGGGGAGGCGCCCAGGCCCTAGGGTTTCCCCCCTAGGTGCCTTGCCCCCCAAGTCCCAAGGGGTGCGGCCAGCCCTAGGGGGTCCCACCCCCTTAGCCGCATGGGGAGAGGGCCCAGGGGGGGCGCACAGCCCCCTGAGGGCTGTGGTGTCCCCCCTTGTGGCCCAATAGGCCCAGCACACCTTCCGGACCCCCCGAAAACCTTCCCGGTACTCCGCCGATTTCCCGATGCTCCCCGGAACACTTCCGGTACTCCGAAACCTTTCATCCTATATATCAATCTTCGTCTCCGGACCATTCCGGAGACCCTCGTCATGTCCGGGATCTCATCCGGGACTCCGAACAACCTTCGGTAACCATGCACTCTTCTCACTAACAACCCTAGCGTCACCGAACGTTAAGTGTGTAGACCCTGCGGGTTCGGAAACCATGTAGACATGACCGAGACACTCTCAGGTCAATAACCAATAGCGGGATCTGGATACCCATATTGGTTCCTACATGTTTCTCGATGATCTCATCGGATGAACCACGATGTCAAGGATTCAGGCAATCCCGTATACAGTTCCCTTTGTCTCGTCGGTATGTTACTTGCCCGAGATTCGATCGTCGGTATCTCTATACCTAGTTCAATCTCGTTATCGGCAAGTCTCTTTACTCGTTACCGTAATACATAATCCCGTGACCAACTACTTAGTCACTTTTGAGCTCATTGAGATGACGTATTACCGAGTGGGCCCGGAGATACCTCTCCGTCACACGGAGTGACAAATCCCAGTCTTGATCCATGTCAACTCAACAGACACCCTCGGAGATACCTGTAGAGTACCTTTATAGTCACCCAGTTACGTTGCGACGTTTGGCACACACAAAGCACTCCTACGGTGTCAGTGAGTTACATGATCTCATGGTCATAGGAACTTATACTTGACATGCAGAAAACTATAGCGAAAACTGACACGATCAAAAGCTATGTTAACGTTTGGGTCTCGTCCATCACATCATTCTCCTAATGATGTGATCCCGTTATCAAATGACAACTCATGTCTTATGACCTGGAAACCGCGGTCATCTTTGATCAACGAGCTAGTCCTGTAGAGGCACACTAGGGACACAAAGTCTGTCTATTCATCCACACGTGTATCTGAGTTTCCAATCAATACAGTTATAGCATGGATAATAAACGATTATCATGAACAAGGAAATATAATAATAACTCTTTTATTATTGCCTCTAGGGCATATTTCCAACAGCTGTTGGGGAACGTTGCATGGGAAACAAAATTTTTTCCTACCGTTCACCAAGATCAATCTAGTAGATGCAACTACGAGCAAGGAGTGTGATCTACGTACCCTTGTAGATCGCTAAGCGGAAGCGTTATGAACGCGGATGATGGAGTCGTACTCGTCGCGATTCAGATCGCCGAAGACCTAGCACCGAAGCAACGGTGCCTCCGCGTTCTTCACACGTACGGCTCGGGGACGTCTCCTCCTTCTTGATCCAGCAAGGGGTGGAGGAGAGGTTGATGGAGAACCGGCAGCACGACGGCGTGGTGGTGATGGTGGAGAAGAACTCCAGCAGGGCTTCGCCTAAGCACCGCGGGAGAAGAAGATATGACGGGAGAGGGAGGGCAGCACCGAGGCACGAACTGGGTTGGCTGCCCTCCCTTTGCCCCACTATATATAGGGGGGGTGGAGAGGCTAGGGCGCCCTAGGGTTTCCCCCTAGGGGCCGGCGGCCAGGGCAAGGGGAGGGGGGCGGCGGCCAGGGCAGGGGGAGGCGCCCAGGCCCTAGGGTTTCCCCCCTAGGTGCCTTGCCCCCCAAGTCCCAAGGGGTGCGGCCAGCCCTAGGGGGTCCCACCCCCTTAGCCGCATGGGGAGAGGGCCCAGGGGGGGCGCACAGCCCCCTGAGGGCTGTGGTGTCCCCCCTTGTGGCCCAATAGGCCCAGAACACCTTCCGGACCCCCCGAAAACCTTCCCGGTACTCCGCCGATTTCCCGATGCTCCCCGGAACACTTCCGGTACTCCGAAACCTTTCACCCTATATATCAATCTTCGTCTCCGGACCATTCCGGAGACCCTCGTCATGTCCGGGATCTCATCCGGGACTCCGAACAACCTTCGGTAACCATGCACTCTTCTCACTAACAACCCTAGCGTCACCGAACGTTAAGTGTGTAGACCCTGCGGGTTCGGAAACCATGTAGACATGACCGAGACACTCCCAGGTCAATAACCAATAGCGGGATCTGGATACCCATATTGGCTCCTACATGTTTCTCGATGATCTCATCGGATGAACCACGATGTCAAGGATTCAGGCAATCCCGTATACAGTTCTCTTTGTCTCGTCGGTATGTTACTTGCCCGAGATTCGATCGTCGGTATCTCTATACCTAGTTCAATCTCGTTACCGGCAAGTCTCTTTACTCGTTACCGTAATACATAATCCCGTGACCAACTACTTAGTCACTTTGAGCTCATTGAGATGACGTATTACCGAGTGGGCCCGGAGATACCTCTCCGTCACACGGAGTGACAAATCCCAGTCTCGATCCATGTCAACTCAACAGACACCCTCGGAGATACCTGTAGAGTACCTTTATAGTCACCCAGTTACGTTGCGACGTTTGGCACACACAAAGCACTCCTACGGTGTCAGTGAGTTACATGATCTCATGGTCATAGGAACTTATACTTGACATGCAGAAAAACTATAGCGATAACTGACACGATCAAAAGCTATGTTAACGTTTGGGTCTCGTCCATCACATCATTCTCCTAATGATGTGATCCCGTTATCAAATGACAACTCATGTCTTATGACCTGGAAACCACGGTCATCTTTGATCAACGAGCTAGTCCTGTAGAGGCACACTAGGGACACAAAGTCTGTCTATTCATCCACACGTGTATCTGAGTTTCCAATCAATACAGTTATAGCATGGATAATAAACGATTATCATGAACAATATAATAATAACTCTTTTATTATTGCCTCTAGGGCATATTTCCAACAGTCTCCCACTTGCACTAGAGTCAATAATCTAGCATTACAAGGTAATGAATCTAACACCCATAGAGTCTTGGTGTTGATCGTGCTTAGCCCGTGGAAGAGGCTTAGTCAACGGATCTGCAACATTCAAATCCGTGTGTACTTTGCAAATGTTTATGTCCTCCTCCTTGACCGAATCGCGGATGGAATTGAAGCGTCGCTTTATGTGTCTGGTCCTCTTGTGAAACCTTGGTTCCTTGGCTAGAGCAATGGCACCAGTGTTGTCACAGAACAGAGTCATTGGGTTCAGTGCACTAGGCACAACTCCAAGATCTGTCATGAACTCCTTCATCCAGACACCTTCCTTAGCCGCCTCCGAGGCAGCTATATACTCCGCTTCACATGTAGAATCAGCTACCACGCTCTGCTTGGAACTGCACCAGCTTACCGCTCCCCCGTTGAGAATATATACGTATCCGGTTTGAGACTTGGAGTCATCCGGATCAGTGTCAAAGCTTGCATCGACGTAACCCTTTACGACGAGCTCTTGATCACCTCCATAAACGAGAAACATATCCTTAGTCCTTTTCAGGTACTTTAGGATATTCTTGACCGCTGTCCAGTGATCCATACCAGGATTACTTTGAAACCTTCCGGCCATACTTATGGCAAGGCTGACATCTGGTCTTGTGCACAGCATTGCATACATGATAGAGCCTATGGCTGAAGCATAGGGGACGACACTCATCTTTTCTCTATCATCCGCAGTCACTGGGCATTGAGTCTTACTCAACTTTGTACCTTGTAATACCGGCAAGAACCCCTTCTTGGATTGATCCATTTTGAACTTCTTCAAAACTTTATCAAGGTACGTGCTTTGTGAAAGTCCTATCAAGCGTCTTGATCTATCTCTATAGATCTTGATGCCCAATATGAAAGCAGCTTCACCGAGATCTTTCATCGAAAAAACTCTTGTTCAAATACCCCTTCACGCTATCCAAAAATTCTATATTGTTTCCAATCAGCAATATGTCATCCACATATAATATTAGAAACGCTATAGAGCTCCCACTCACTTTCTTGTAAATACAAGCTTCATTGTAAACTTGTATAAACCCAAATGCTTTGATCACCTCATCAAAGCGAAGATTCCAACTCCGAGATGCTTGCACCAGTCCATAAATGGAACGCTGGAGCTTGCACACTTTGTCAGCATTCTCTGGATCGACAAAACCTTCTGGTTGCATCATATACAACTCTTCCTTAAGAAAACCGTTAAGGAACGCTGTTTTGACATCCATCTGCCAAATTTCATAATCGAAAAATGCAGCTATTGCTAACATGATTCGGACGGATTTAAGCATCGCTACGGGTGAGAAAGTCTCATCGTAGTCAATCCCTTGAACTTGTGAAAAACCCTTTGCCACAAGTCGAGCTTTATACACGGTGACATTACCGTCAGCGTCCGTCTTCCTCTTAAAAATCCATTTATTCTGAATGGCCTTCCGCCCTTCAGGTAATACTTCCAAAGTCCATACTTTGTTTTCATACATGGATCCCATCTCGGATTTCATGGCCTCTTACCATTTGTCGGAATCTGGGCCCACCATCGCTTCTCCATAGCTCGTAGGTTCACCGTTGTCTAACAACATGACCTCCAAGACAGGGTTACCATACCACTCAGGTGCAGTGCGTACCCTTGTCGACCTACGAGGTTCGGTAGTAACTTGATCAGAAGTTTCTTGATCATCATCATTGGCTTCCTCTTCAACCTCTGTAGGCTCCACAAAAACATCTTTCTGTGCTGCGCTACTTTCTGGTTGAAGCAGAGGTTCAATAACCTCATCAAGTTCTACCTTCCTCCCACTCAATTCTTTTGAGAGAAACTCTTTCTCGAGAAATGACCCGTTCTTAGCGACAAACACTTTGCCTTCGGATCTGAGATAGAAGGTGTACCCAACTGTTTCTTTTGGGTATCCTATGAAGACACATTTGTCCGCTTTGGGTTCGAGCTTTTCTGGCTGAAGCCTTTTGACATAAGCATCGCAACCCCAAACCTTGAGAAAAGACAACTTAGGTTTCTTGCCAAACCACAGTTCATACGGTGTTGTCTCAACGGACTTAGATGGAGCCCTATTTAAAGTGAATGCAGCTGTCTCTAACGCATATCCCCAAAACGATAGTGGCAAGTCGGCAAGAGACATCATAGAACGTACCATATCTAATAGGGTTCGATTACGACGTTCGGACACACCATTACGCTGTGGTGTTCCAGGTGGTGTCAACTGTGAAACAATTCCACATTTTCTTAAGTGATCACCAAACTCATAACTCAGATATTCTCCCCCTCGATCAGATCGTAGGAATTTGATCTTCTTGTTACGATGATTTTCAACTTCACTCTGAAATTGCTTGAACTTTTCAAAAGTTTCAGACTTATGCTTCATCAAGTAAATATACCCATATCTACTTAAGTCGTCAGTGAAGGTGAGAAAATAACGATATCCACCGCGCGCCGTTACACTCATCGGACCGCACACATCAGTATGTATGATTTCCAATAAGTCACTTGCCCGTTCCATTGTCCCTGAAGACGGGGTCCTTGTCATCTTGCCCATGAGGCACGGCTCGCACGTGTCAAGTGATTCAAAATCAAGAGACTCCAAAAGTCCATCAGCATGGAGCTTCCTCATGCGTTTCACGCCGATATGACCGAGACGGCAGTGCCACAAGAAAGTGGTATTATCATTATCTACTCTACATCTTTTGGCATCAATGTTATGAACATGTGTATCATCACTATCGAGATTCAATAAGAATAAACCCCTAACTTCGGGTGCATGACCATAAAAGATATTACTCATATAAATAGAACAACCATTATTCTCTGACTTAAATGAGTAACCGTCTCGCAATAAACAAGATCCAGATATAATGTTCACGCTTAACGCAGGCACTAAATAACAATTATTCAGGTTCATAACTAATCCCGATGGTAATCGAAGAGCGAGCGTGCCGATGGCGATCACATCAACCTTGGAACCATTTCCCACGCGCATCGTCACTTCGTCCTTCGCCAGCCTCCGTTTATTCCGCAGTTCCTGTTTAGAGTTGCAAATGTGAGCAACCGAACCGGTATCAAATACCCAGGCACTACAACGAGAGTTGGTAAGGTACACATCAATAACATGTATATCATATATACCTTTGTTGTTGTTGGCCCCCTTCTTGTCCGCCAGATACTTGGGGCAGTTCCGCTTCCAGTGGCCATTCCCCTTGCAATAGAAACACTCAGTCTCTGGCTTGGGCCCAGCCTTGGGTTTCTTCACTGGATTAGCAACTGCTTTGCCACCCTTCTTAGAGTTACCCTTCTTGCCCTTGCCATTCTTCTTGAAACTAGTGGTCTTATTGACCATCAACACTTGATACTCCTTCTGGATGTCTGCCTCAGCGACTTTCAGCATCGAAAACAGCTCGGCGATGGTTTTATTCATCCCTTGCATGTTGTACTGCTGGACGAAGCTCTTGTAGCTTGGAGGGAGTGACTGGAGAATTCTGTCAATGATAGCCTCATCCGGGAACACAAGTCCCAGATCAGCTATGCGGGTATAGTACCCAGACATCTTCAGTAAGTGCTCACTGACAGACGAATTCTCCTCCATCTTGCAAGCGAAGAATTTATCGGTGGTCTCATACCTCTCGATCTTAGCATTCTTCTCAAAGATGAATTTCAACTCCGTGTACATCTCATATGCACCATGACGTTCAAAACGCCTTTGGAGTCCTCCTTCCAAGCCGTACAACATGGCACATTGTACTATCGAATAGTCATCCGAACGCGTCTGCCAGACGTTCATATCGTCTGCAGAGGCTCCAGGAGCGGGGGGTTGACCTAGCGGTGCACTTAGGACATAAACCTTTTGGGCAGCTGTGAGGATGATCCTCAGATTGCGGAGCCAGTCCACAAAGTTGCTCCCATCATCTTTCAGTTTAGCTTTCTCTAGGAACGCATTAAAATTCAGGGGAACTCCTGCGCGAGCCATCTACAACATAAATTTGCAAAGACATTTTTTAGACTATTGTTCATGATAAGTGAGTTATTACCTAATCAAATTAATTATAACTCCCACTCAAATTGACATCCCTCCGGTCATTCGAGCGTGACATGATCCAAATTCACCAACCCAAGTCCGATCATCACGTGAGATGAGGTGGTGTCAATGGTGAACATCAACATGCTGATCATATCTACTATATGACTCATGCTCGACCTTTCGGTCCTCCGTGTTCCGAGGCCATGTCTGTACATGCTAGGCTCGTCAAGTCTAACCCGAGTGTTCTGCACGTGCAAAACTGGCTTGCACCCGTTGTATGCGAACGTAGAGTCTATCACACCCGATCATCACGTGGTGCTTCGAAACGACGAACCTTCGCAACGGCGCACACTCGGGGGGAACACAATTTTATCTTGAAATTTTAGTGAGGGATCATCTTATAATGCTACCGTCGTCCTAAGCAAAATAAGATGCATAAAAGGATTAACATCACATGCAAATCATAAGTGACATGATATGGCCATCAATTCGTGCTTTTGATCTCCATCTCCAAAGCACCGGCATGATCTCCATCGTCACCGGCGCCACACCATGATCTCCATCATCATGATCTCCATCATCGTGTTGCCATCGGGGTTGTCGGCGCCCCACCATGCTCTTACTACTATTGCTACCGTTTAGCGATAAAGTAAAGCATTACAAAGCGCTTAATGATTGACACGCAGGTCATACAAAAATTAAAGACAACCCTATGGCTCCTGCCGGTTGCCGTATGCATCGACATGCAAGTCGATATTAACTATTACAACATGATCATCTCATACATCAAATATATTTCATCATGTCATTGGCCATATCATATCACATACATACCCTGCAAAAACAAGTTAGACGTCCTCTAATTTGTTGTTGCATGTTTTACGTGGCTGCTATGGGTATCTAGCAAGAACGCTTCTTACCTACGCAAAACCACAACGGTGATATTCAAGTTGCTATTTAACCTTCTACAAGGACCGCCTTGTTCTATTCCGATTCAACTAAGATAGGAGAGACAGACACCCGCCAGCCATCTTATGCAACAAAAGTCACATGTCTGTCGATGGAACCGGACTCATGTACGTGGACATGTAAAGTTGGTCCGGGCCGCTTCATCCTATAATACCGCTGAATCAAGAAAGACTAAGGAGGGCAGCAATTTAAACATCAACGCCACAAACCCTTTTGTGTTCTACTCGAGAAAGCATCTACGCAAGATCCTAGCTCATGATGCCACTGTTGGGGAACGTTGCATGGAAAACAAAAATTTTTCTCTACGTTCACCAAGATCAATCTAGTAGATGCAACTACGAGGGGAGAGTAGGATCCACATACCCTTGTAGATCGCTAAGCGGAAGCGTTAAGAACGCGGTTGATGGAGTCGTACTCGCCGCGATTCAGATCGCTGAAGATCCAAGCACCGAAGCAACGGTGCCTCCGCGTTCTTCACACGTACGGCTCGGGGACGTCTCCTCCTTCTTGATCCAGCAAGGGGTGGAGGAGAGGTTGATGGAGAACCGGCAGCACGACGGCGTGGTGGTGATGGTGTAGAAGAATTCCAGCAGGGCTTCGCCTGAGCTCCGCGGGAGAAGAAGATGTTACGGGAGAGGGAGGGCAGCACCGAGGCACGAACTTGTGTTGGCTGCCCTCCCTCTACCTCTCTATATATAGGGGGAAGGAGGAGAGGGGGGCGCCCTAGGGTTTCCCCTAGGGGGCCGGCGGCCAGGGCAAGGGGAGGGGCGGCGGCCAAGGCAGGCCCTAGGGTTTCCCCCCCTAGGTGCCTTGCCCCCCAAGGCTAAGGGGGTGCGGCCACCCTAGAGGGGTCCACCTCCCTTGGCGCACAAGGAGAGGGCCCAGGGGGGGCACACAGCCCCTTGAGGGCTGTGGTGTCCCCCCTTGTGGCCCAATAGGCCCAGAACTACTTCCGGAACCCCCGAAACCCTTTCCGGTACTCCGCCGATTTCCCGATGCTCCCCGGAACACTTCCGGACTCCGAAACCTTTCATCCTATATATCAATCTTCGTCTCCGGACCATTCCGGAGACCCTCGTCATGTCCGGGATCTCATCCGGGACTCCGAACAACCTTCGGTAACCATGCACTTTTCTCACTAACAACCCTAGCGTCACGGAACCTTAAGTGTGTAGACCCTGCGGGTTCGGAAACCATGTAGACATGACCGAGACACTCCCAGGTCAATAACCAATAGCGGGATCTGGATACCCATATTGGTTCCCACATGTTTTTCGATGATCTCATCGGATGAACCACGATGTCAAGGATTCAGGCAATCCCGTATACAGTTCCCTTTGTCTCGTCGGTATGTTACTTGCCCGAGATTCGATCGTCGGTATCTCTATACCTAGTTCAATCTCGTTACCGGCAAGTCTCTTTACTCGTTACCGTAATACATAATCCCGTGACCAACTACTTAGTCACTTTGAGCTCATTGAGATGACGTATTACCGAGTGGGCCCGGAGATACCTCTCCGTCACACGGAGTGACAAATCCCAGTCTCGATCCATGTCAACTCAACAGACACCCTCGGAGATACCTGTAGAGTACCTTTATAGTCACCCAGTTACGTTGCGACGTTTGGCACACACAAAGCACTCCTACGGTGTCAGTGAGTTACATGATCTCATGGTCATAGGAACTTATACTTGACATGCAGAAAAACTATAGCGATAACTGACACGATCAAAAGCTATGTTAACGTTTGGGTCTCGTCCATCACATCATTCTCCTAATGATGTGATCCCGTTATCAAATGACAACTCATGTCTTATGACCTGGAAACCACGGTCATCTTTGATCAACGAGCTAGTCCTGTAGAGGCACACTAGGGACACAAAGTCTGTCTATTCATCCACACGTGTATCTGAGTTTCCAATCAATACAGTTATAGCATGGATAATAAACGATTATCATGAACAAGGAAATATAATAATAACTCTTTTATTATTGCCTCTAGGGCATATTTCCAACAGAGGGAAATTGTTGCTGTCCTACAAACCTCTGCGCTTGGAGGCCCAACATAGTCTACAAGAGTAGAAGCGTGTGTAGACATCACGCGTCGTTCGCACGGGTGGCGCCGTTCGCCTTGTCCACGGCCTGCTGGATGCCAACGCGCTGGTCCGTTGGCTCGACCGCCTCCTTGGCCAAGGTGTCCACCTGGGCGCAGTAGAGGAACATGGCCGTCGAATCCTCGAGCTGGTGATCTCCGATGAAATAGCCAACTTGGAGCCTGAGATCACGCCCCATATGTAGTGCGAGCGTGTCGACCGCTTGGACGAACGCCTGCACGAGTTCAGGCAGAGCCAGGAGCTACATTAGGCAATGGCCGCTAGTCATGGTCTCATGGACGCGTTTTATTTTGTTGAGTCATTTCGACGTGGATAACTATGTATTAACAACAATCATAGTATTGGTTTGTTAATTGCTCTATTTCAATGTGTGTACTCTGTTTTTCGTTCTTATATATTTTGATTCAATGTGTGTACATACGCTTTCCATTCTGTATATGTGGATGATAACAGCTAGATTCAAATTAGTATACAAAAACAGATAGAAAATGGAATTAATAATATATATAGGGTGGGTCTATTCTCATAACACCCCTTAAGACCTTATTCTCCTAACAAAAACCGTATTCTCATAACACCCCTCCCCTACCGACCTCCTAGCGCGGGAGCGCCCGGCGGCCAGCGGCGAGCAGCGTCCCCCTGCCTTCCTGCCTCCTAGCGCGGGAGCGCCCCGGCGGTCGGCGACCAGCGGCGTCCCCCTCCCTCCCCGCCTCCTAGCGTGGTAGCACCCCGGCGGCCGGCGGCGTCCCCCTCCACTCCCCGCCTCCTTGCGCGGCAGGGCCCCGGCGGCCGACGGCGACCCCCACCCCTCCCCGCCTTCTTCCGCGGCAGCGCTCTGGCGGCCGGCGGAGATCCCCACCCCTCCCCGCCTTCTTCCGCGGCCAGTAGCGCAGAGCGCGCCGAGCGGCCGGCGATGCAGTCTGTCGGCAAGGATTCTTCCGCGGTGGCGTTTAGGAAGCGACGCCGCCCCTCACCTTCACCCCAACACCACCTGGGGGATCCGCCGCTGAAGCACCCAGCCTCGGTTATGCATGACAGGGGAAAGAGAACTGCAAGGATGCCTTCTCCATCGCAGTCCTCGTGGATGCGAACTGCAATGCTGCCCATCCAGCCTTCTCCCGCGACAATGGCAAAAGTTGAAAAAGCCCATGAGTTCCTGCAGCGGAGGTGGACTGCACGCCAACAGTAGCCAGAGGTGCATCTGCAGAAAGAGAGAACTGCATATAATGTAAGAAAATCACATACCCAACCCCCACATCCAGTTTGCAGTGCCCTTTTTATCCCCCATGCAGTGCCCCTCTTGCGTCGACTGCAGTCCCATGTAACTCCCAGTAGAAAACATAAAAAGATACTTCGAAAAAATAAAAATGCTATATGGCTCAAAATTGCAGTCCACCATGACTTACATATGTAGAGCGCTGTGCCTAAAACTGAAGTGCATTGTTTCTTTATGTTAACTCCCAGTGCCCCTGCTATAGAATGACAAATTGAAGTGCAATTTCTTACAGTTGCAAAATATAATGATATATAGTACGAAAGATGCAGTTCATTTCACTGTTGACGTGCATAAAAAGCTTTGGCTTAATATTGTGCAGGAAATTACTATGCCTCCAAAACAGAAGATACCTCGATTCATTTATGACCCAAAGCCCCTGAACTGCATTGGAAGAGAAGAGTGGGAGATGCCTGGATGGATAACACCTGAAATACCTAGGGGTTTCTTTAACACAACAAACAGAACTGCGTACTCCGTGGAGGAAGATGTAGAGGATAAAGATGAAAACAGTGAACCAAAAATCATTCGAGATGGAGAAGGCAGTGAAGCAAAAAGCGCGCAAGATGAGGAGGACGACGACGATCTGGTCTTCATGGGGGAGCACACGCAGAAAGATGAGGAGGAGGATAATGATGAAGAGCAAATCATAACAGTTATGCAGCCAAGGTACACGTGTGTCTTTGAAACATTTGGCCAGCAGATCAGAACGGATGATATAGCACCTCCACAAGCCAATGTTGGAACCCAGCAAGTTCGGCAAGTTCATGAGGAAACGATTCGTCGACAAAGAGACAGTGGAATTCCATCCAGGCCGCCTGCTGCGCACCAAAAGAATCGGAAGCAGAGTCAAGAAGAGCCGCAAGCAACCAAAAAAGTAAAGTTCTCAACACTTCTGCCTCCTCGCGATCCTAAATTACACAGATCTGTTGTCACCCCTCCATGCCCAATAAACATTGGTGAGCTGCAAACACCGTTAGAGAAAAAACAGTACACGCATGTAAGCATCCTTTCCTAACTACTGCAGTTCACTTACGCATTCTTTCAGCTTGTGCATTCTCATTAACAAAAATAAAAAATATTCCATATTGTGTGTGCAGGATGAGAACATGCTCCAAGAACTTGTGCCTGTGAAAGGTATGCAATTCACATCACACGCTGCGGCGCGAGAATTCTACAACACGTATGCGAGGCATGCAGGCTTCGGCACGCGCAAAAACGGCGGATACAGAACAAACAGATACATAGTGTGCTCAAAGGAAGGCAGAAGCAAAGAAACTGTCACTGATTATGACAGAAAGTGAGATAAAACATCAAAGAGGACTGGCTGCAAGGCGAGAATGAGATTGAAAAAAATCAAGGATGTGTTTGTGATAGCAGAGATTGAGCTCAATCACAACCACGGGATGATTGACAGCCCGGCTATGCTTCTGCACATGCATTCGCATAAGATGGATGATCCGTTACTTGATAAACTAGTGAAGGACATGCAGAGCGACAACCTGACGCACACGCAGATGATGTCAACCCTGTCAAGGATGTCAGGAGGGCTGCACTTTATGGGGCGAACCAGCCGTGACAGGGTGAACAGGTACGTTCACTAAACAAAAAACGATATCTCGTCTATTTCATGCAGTTCGCTTGTGCATTTTCTGTATGTCTCTAATGCTGCAAGTATATTATTATTTCGAACTGCAGGAAGCACCAATTCGCGAGGCAGGAAACAGAAGACGATGTGAAGAAACTCCTGGCTTTCTTTGAGACGATGCAGCAAATAAACCCGGAGTTCTTCTATGATTACGACAAAGATGTCGATAACCGTGTGCGAAACATATTTTGGGCGAACGTGAGCTGCAGGGGATCGTAAGAAGATTTTGGAGATTGTGTCACATTTGACACGACCTACTAGACCAACAAGTTCCACATGCCTCTGGCCGTCTTCGTTGGAGTCAACCACCACCTCCAAAGTACAATATTTGTTGTGGCTCTCATCAGAGACGAAACAATACCGACTTTCTAGTGGGTGTTCCGAACGTTCTTGCGTTGCATGAACAACAAGCGGCCAATCTGCATACTCACAGGTATGCTAAAAAAAGGAATGGGTTTAAATAACAATGCAGTTCACTGCCAAGTTTTGTAGTCCATTTCTTCCATCCAATGAAAAAATAAGAAAAAAACAGAAAAAGGATATGCAGTTCTCTCAATAACTCACTGCTTGATTTTTTCAAAAACATGCATATCAATGCCCCTCCATGGATGCCGCGATAAAAAGTACGCTAATAGGCACGCTGCACAAGTTATGTCGTTGGCATATACTGAAAAAATACAAGGATCACCTGTCCTTGGTGTACAAAGCGTATGAGACATTCAAGGATGAGCTGACCTCCGTTCTCAACCACCCGCTGATGCCATCAGAGTTTGAACGCGCTTGGCATGAGCTCATGGACAAGTATAACCTGCAAAATGATGAGATTATGAAGGCGCTCTGGACAGACCAAAAAGAATGGATATCAGCTTACTACAAGGAGGTGTACTGTGCACGGATGACGTCGACACAGGGAAGTGAAAGCATGAACCGGATCTTGAAGAGGAACTTTGTCAAGGAAAGACACGACCTACACATCTTTGCATCGCAGGTGGACAGGTGCATCCAGACAAGGAAGGGCGTCGAGCACACGGAGACCATAGCAAACGAGGTTTATAACCAGAGCAAAGTTTTTAAGCTGGATGAGCAATTAATAAAACACTACTTGCTTTCTTGATTTTTGCTGTGAAAAACAACTACTTAACTGGTTTTCTTTGTTTCATAAACGGAAATAAAGACTACTACTCAGTTTGGTTTCGAGGTTCAGCTCTCCAAGATTTACACCAGGGCGGTCTTTGCTGACTTCAAGCAAACGCACTACCGCAGCACTGCATTCAGATCAGAGCAATCCCCTGACAACCCGACGAAATATTTGGTGCGCCACTACAACCGGTCTGATGATTTTGATTGGGCAAGACACGAGTTCCAGGTAGTTGCTGATGTGACGAACGGTATCTACGAATGCGAATGCAAGCTGTGGACACACACAGGTCAGTGAGACAAGAAACAAAAAATAAGCACACAAAAAACATAATGAAGTTCACTTACTGCTGGTAGCAAAAAAAATGAAAAACAAAAAAAACCTTAGTGAAGTTCACTAGAACAGTAGACCCATGACCTATTTATAATGCAGTTCACAAAACCAAAAATTGAAAAAATGTTGCATATTTATGTGAAGTTTGCTGACACGAATAACCAAAAAAAATCTTTTGATGCAGGCTTATTCTGCGTGCACATCATTTGCATGTTGGATCAGCTGCGGGTGGACAAGATACCTGAAGAGTACATATTGAAGAGATACACACGGAACGCACGCCAAAATCCAACTTTTGACCGCAGAGACTATGAGCAAACTGCTCCAGATGGGAGTTCGATGTTCTGCCATAGGAGACTACTTGCAGAAACAGCAATGGACCTGGCAAACAGGGTTGTCAAATCGGATAGAGGGTACAACAGAGCTTTAGCTGGGATGAGAGAACTCATACAAGAAGTCAACGTAATAAACGAAGAAGAAGAAGCAGAGAAGATCATGCTGCTGATGGTGCAGCTCATAATATGGATGACACAATTCTTCCCCCACCTGTTTCAAACACAAAAGGGAGAAAGAAAGAGAGCAAATCAGCCAATAAAAAAGCTGCAGCAAATGAAAAAAGTCCTGAAAAAAATAGCAGGCCTGAGCCAGAACTGGACAGCGGAGGAAGACCACTGGGGGTAAGGATATGTAAATCATGCAATAAGATTGCGGGACACAACTCAAGAACATGTAAGGAGAGGCTGAAAAAAATCCAGGCTGAAAATGCCACCACACATCACCGAGCTGACCAACAAGATGATATGACAAAGAGAAGACTATGTAGCGTCTGCAACAAGAGAGAGAAGCATAACGCGAGAACTTGTCCAAATAGAACAGAAAAAAAAAAAGATGACGAAGATGACGAAGAAGATGCTGACAGAGAAGAGAACGAGGAAGCGAGCGAAGCTGATGTAACTGAAGAGGAAGATGAGGAAGAAGAAGAGGAAGATGAGGAAGAAGAAGAAGAAGAAGATGAAGACATCGAAGAACCATCATCAAAAACGAGGGGGAGAGACAGAACGCAGAATCCAGCGCGTAGGCAAGCATCGCAGTCGCACGGTCGCATTACGAGGGGTAATGCAAACAACAAGAGCAAGACAGAAGCAGCAGCAACAATTGAAACAAATGCAGTGCACAATTTGAGAAGAAGCAGCAAGAAAAGGACATAGATCAACACATATACAGTTTTACATTTTAAAAAAAATATTAACTTCATCCTTTATATATATCGTATCGTATATAATATATAGCTTGTGTTCAGTGGACTGCAAAAAAAAGAATTCAACATGTAATATTGAAGTTCAAAATGAATAGATATAACATATGCCATATATACTTTGTGATCAATGTGCTGCGGGGGGGTATGCTTGATAAAATGCAGTTCTCTTCTATATGAAAGAAATCAGATGAGAATGTCATTCTTAGAATGCGGTTCTCTTCTGTATGAAAACCCTGAGATCAGAATGTCATTTTGAGATTGTAGTTCTCTTCGTCGTATAGAATCTGAGATGACCGTGAATCAATATAGAATGCAGTTATTGCTTTGAAGTGAATGGTCGATAGTTTCATTCCAACCCTTCTGGTTATTGAATCACCATTATAACATTGATCGTGCTACTTAGTCCATTTTCCAGGTGCACGCTCCATTCAAGGTTTACTTATGAATATTCTCCTCTAACATACTACGGTATGTACAATGTTATCATCTTGTTCACTTAAGTGTGGAAATCCATGCTTATGGGAATCTCGACGAATAGTTGCTGAGCCCATCGGCCACATCGTCATCTTTTCCTTGATGAAATGTGCTATCCGAAGCATGTTTTTTTAATATCCAACCTCGTTGTGTGGGTACATATCATAATTCTTCTTACTCCTTTTATTTGTATGGTCATGACTTTGATCTCCTGACACATATATCATGCACTGCTTAATCCTGGGGATGATTTACTCCTATTCATTGTGTTTAAGCATGTTTTCCTTTTCATTGTTTTGTTTAACCTTTGTTGTGATTATGAGATCTATGAAATAATAATTCCCTGCTCATGTAAACACCTCGGTGTAGAAATTTGTCAGTAAGACCTTGTTACTACCGTTGGCGACATTCGTATAACCACCGATGGACGAGAACTTTGCCTATTGGTTCGCCTCGTTCCTGCGAGCAGCAAAATGGTTCTCTTCGTCCCTCGCCCTTGGTACCAACGTTGTTGCCAACATAACTGACAGGCTATCCTCTGACATGCCTTGCTATCATGACCGTGCAAGATGTCAGTGCACTTTCTATTTTTAACCCACATGGTGGGCCCATAACCCACAGTTCCATAGGGTCGAAACCGCACTATCCTATACAACCTTGATCTTGAAGTATCCTTGCACTTGGCTTCGTATGTAATTCACGACATAATGTGCTTACCTTGTCTCATACCGGTATCAGATTCAACATTATTCTTCATTGCTCTGAACCCCCTTCATCACCTGTTTTAGGCATCAGCTAGATGCCTACCTGCTTGAAACTTATTGAACCTCCTTATATCACTCTCGGTATGTTTCCTGATGCTCCTGAAATCTCCTTCCTTGAGATAATTATCGGATGCCAATCCTTGCAGACATCCGTCCCTATAGTTCCGCCTTCTACCCTACTCGTAAGTACGATGGAGTTCCCGATGAATGGATGACATCATCATGATGAGCTGAAGCGGGGAACTGAAGACATCAATGACCTGTACCGACATTTTCAAGAAGAGCAACCAAGACCAAAAAGATTCGTTAGAATTTCGTAACCAGAACTTCCCCCCTTACCCCACCTCTTAAATCTCGGGACGAGATTTCTTTTAGTGGAGGAGAATTGTAACACCCCTAGTGTCATGCTACAGTAACCTCACCCTAATGGTGCCATGTCATCACCTTTTTGCTAAGACATAGGCCACTTGATAGAAATTCAAGTCAAATTCAACTTAAAATAAAGTTAAAATAATATTTATTAAAATCACAAAATAAAAGTGTTCGTTGGGTTGAAAATATTCACTAACTAATTTTCTTGAAGAAACCAACATCATTTGACTCACCAATTACTCCCTAGCAAAATACTTAAGTGTTCCAGCAGCACTAAAAGAAACCATTTAAATTCAAACACAAAATTAGATAATCACTATTGACCGCAGACTTTTTGTGCAGTCCAAGAATAACATCTAGTATTTATGTGCCAAGTTTGACATCTAACAAAAATCGTTTGTTATCTGAACAAAGTGGAAAACATCAGCTAAATAAAAAATAGATAACTGAATTTGAAAATAAGGGGAAAAGACTTACTGTGTAGTTGGGCCTTTAGTCTATAGTGCAGGCCCAATCCACCCCAGGTCATCCCCTACGTTCTGTTCATGGATGGGAATCGTGGCAGGGATCCACCGGCCATGGCCGCGCCATGTCGCGTGCCGGCCATCCCTCGGCTCCTTTGGAGCATAAAGGCCAACCCCGAGACCCCAGGAGAACCCTAGGCCCCCACTTCCCCCTTTCCCTCGCTCTCCCTCCTCTCCTCACGCGGAACCGCCGCTGCCGTCGCCATGGCCGCGACCACCGTGCTCCCCGCGCCACAAGAAGACATCCAGGAGAATCGCCACGGTCCACTTCGTCCATCCTGAGCACCAAATCGAGCGGGGCCGACCCGTACACTCGCCATCGTCGTCGTTTTCGTCGCGTACATCGCCAGCATTCGTCGTCGGTTCCCACTGCTCCGGTCCACCTCCGGCCTCCCGGCCTCGCCATCAAGCTCGCGGTGAGCCTCTCGTCCGGTGCCCCCTCTTCCCGGCCTCGATTCGTGCCCCTGTACGCCGTTGCTCGCCGTGGACGGAGCTCGTCCATGGCCACACTCGAGCTCCGATTCCGTGTGTGCTCGCCCGCCCCGCTGTAGCTGCACCGGGCTCGCTCCCGCACGCGCTCACCGCGCTCGTGGTCATGCTCCCCGCGCCTCCTCTGGCCGCGTCCCGCCGGCCCGCTCCCACGCACGCTCGCTGCTCTGCAGTCGTTGCTAGCTTCGCTGCTCCTTGCTTGTGATAAACTGTCGCCGCTGCTACTCTGTTGCTCCTACTAGCTTACTATTGTTTAGAGCATCTCCAACAGGCGCCTAAAAAGTGCTCCGCGCGCTAAAATTCTAGTTTTTTGGGCGCCGGGCAGCTACAACAGAAGCTGTAAAATAGTGCGGGCGCACAAAAGGATTGGGCGCGCGCTGAAAAGCGCCATCAAAAGCTGCAAATTTGAGGCGCCGGATTGCGCGCGCTTCACAATTTACACTGCGTGGTTTTTTGAGCGCGCGGTTTTGGGCATCTGCTAAAGCAATGTTGGGTCCGGCGCGCTAAAAGTGCTACAGTGGCGCACTAAAACTTTTTTTGGGCGCTGATTTTTTGTGCCGCTGTTGGAGATGCTCTTATCTGCTAGCTGACGCCGCTACTGTTTTGCTGCTGCCCCTGCTAGTTAATCGTTGATGTTCATCCTAAGCACTGCTCCAGGCTGCTAGCTACTGCTGCTTGCCATTGCTGTTTCGTCCAACAGCCACTAGCTGCTGCTAATGTCCATGAACGTGGCCATGTCCAAGCAAGTGTGGTGTGCGTGTGTATGCACAACCACCACCGGCCGGCCGTGCAAATTATATTAGGCATTAATTACGATTTAGTTTAACTACTAGCCAATGATAGTGGCCCCCACTGCTAACTAATCTAATATAATTAATGTCTAGTTAAAACATAGGCAATGACACGCGGGACCCACATGAACTATTCACTTGTTGACCCAGTCAACAGCTAAGTGGACTGTTGACTTTGACCAAGCCCCACATGTCATTGACTGTGGCTGGCAACACACTAGGTGACAAAAGTAAATTTACAGTTTTAATTTCGAAATTCTAATAAATCCAAAGATTTCAGAAATCATTAAATCTTTGATAAATCATAGAAAATAATCTGTAACTCGGATGAAAAAGTTTTACATATGAAAGTTGCTCAGAACGACGAGACGAATCCGGATACGCGGTCCGTTCGTCCGCCACACATCCCTATCATGGCGAACATGCAACTTTCCCTTTTCCGATTCATCTGTCCGAAAACACGAAACACTGGGGATAATTTCCCGGATGTTATCCCCCTCCGCTGGTATCATGTAGCACCACGTTAGAACACCCTAGCACTGCATGTTGACATGTCGTGCTTCTCTGTTGCATCTGTATGCTTTGTATTTATTGTTTCTTCCCCCTCTTCTCTCCGGTAGACCGCGAGACTGATGCTATCTCGTTGATCGACTGCAACGACGACGACCCCTCCTTCTCGTCTGAGCAACCAGGCAAGCCAACCCCCTTTGATCATTCCAATATCGCCCATTCCCTTCTCTCTTATGCTTGCATTAGAACTGCTACTGCTTTTTGTATGATCCTATTCTGATGCATAGCCTGTTGTTGATACCGCTTGCATACCTTACATGTCTATACTAAACTGCTTAGTATAGGCTGGTTAGAGATCCACCAGTGACCCCCCACATTGTCCCGACTGCCCTACTGGATTATCAGAAGACCCGATCAACGGGATCGAAGACGAGGACCCGGCATCGCACATCACTTTCCCCTTAGTTGCTCGACACTACTGGGTTACTATCGAGTGCCGAGGGTGAGACCTCATCAGCACTTCTGATGTTAACCTTGTAGGTTAGTTCATCGGTTGTGGTCATCGAGGGTGATTCCTCTTTCTCCACTCCCGATAACGACACTGTCGTGCAACTCCTCAAGAGTGGACCTCGAGGGTGACTCCTCTTTCGTTCACCTTGATGATAAACATCAGGTGGAATTCCATCGAGGGTGATTTCCTCAGGTTTTCATTTGGTGTCAGACACACAGTTAATATGGTTACTATGACTTTACACTGAACCTGGTTACTAAAGACAGGTCGACCCTGAGGGGTACCCGCGCGAGCTTAATTGCGAGTGATGTGTAGTCGGGTTGACCTGGAAGGTGCTCGTGAGATAAATACGAGGCGTGGCCGGGCACTCTCTCTTGCCGTAAGTCCTCGAGACGGGGCGATGGGGTCACATGTTCGTGAGTCTCTGCTCATTACCGCGCATTCCCAAGACACTAAACGGTTTGGATATTTGATCCAAGGGGCCTCTGGCCTGATAGCGCTAACCATCACGTGGGCATAGTATGAGCGTTCTGCGTCGTATGCATCAGCCGAAGCTTAACTGACGTCATTGCGACTGAGCGGCCGCGTACCTTTTTAAAGGAGGTTGCTAGGTCTGCTCACCGGCCGCGTACGCAACGTGTAGGAGTTCCCGGGGCGATTGGCCCATGACCCCTGGGGGCATAGGGTTTAGTCCGGCGTGCATGACCTCTCTATTAAGCCTAGGTCGGGTTGCGGCATATTGTTTAGCCGAGGGCGGGCATGACCTGATGGTGTGTCCGGTCGGAGTTAAGCAAGCGTGTTGGGTAAGTTGGTGCACCCCTGCAGGGAAGAAAACATCTATCGATAGCCTGTCCTACGGTAACGGACACTTGGAGTTGTATCCCGATCGCTACAACTAGAACTGGATGCTGAGGCATTGTTTGGATATGTTGCTTCGGGAGTCGAGAAAGGATCCCGGAGCGTTGGAACAACAACATAAATATGACTTATGTTACATTACTCTACTTCCCCCTCTTGCTGCAAGATGGTGGTTCCCAGAAGATGCTAGTCTTCGATTGGACTAGCTTCTCCCCCTCTTATTCTGGCATTCTGTAGCTCAGTCCACAGATACTACCCTTTTCATTGATACCGATGCATATGTAGTGTAGATCCTTGCTTGCGAGTACTTTGGATGAGTACTCACGGTTGCTTTGCTCCCCCTTTTCCCCCTTCTTTCTTCTTTCTGGTTGGTGCAACCAGATGGCGGAGTCCAGGAGCCAGAAGCCACCCTTGACGACTTCTACTACCCCGACATAGCCTACTACTACGTGGAGACAACTGACGACCAGGAGTAGTTAGGAGGTCCTAGGCAGGAAGCCTTGCCTTTTCGATCGTGTTGTTTTGTGCTAGCCTTCTTAAGGCAAACTTGTTTAACTTATGTCTGTACTCAGATATTGTTGCTTCCGCTAACTTTTGTGTATTCGAGCTTATGTATTCGAGCCCTCGAGGCCCCTGGCTTGTAATATAAAGCCTGTATTATTTTATTTATGTCTAGAGTTGTGTTGTGATATCTTCCAGTGAGTCCATGATCTTGGTCGTACATGTTTGCGTGCATGATTAGTGTACAGTCAAATCGGGGGCGTCACACCCTTCACCGGTCTACTCTTTTAGAGACCGGTTATGCTTTCGTACACTCTTTCCTTACGAATGAGAAGCTTGATAGGTCCCCTTTGATTTATCTGATGAATGAGGTACTGAGTATCTCCATGATGATCTAAAATTTTAATATTTCAAAGATAAATCAAATTGCTAATGGGGTGAGAAAACCACAACACTACTCCCCTATGAGGATCCTTGTGTTCCATTCTTGGGGTTCTAGTTTTTTATTTGTGACATGGGGTTCTAGTTTTTTATTTGTTTTCTGAGCTAGGTGTCTATGTCTTCCCTCACTACATTCACTGACACTGTGTTTGATTTTGGCTTCATATATAAAATCTGGAGTCATGGCGATGCTTTGTTCAAAAAAAAAACTCACGAATATAACATCAACTGAAAGTCTGAGACATAACGAAGTCTCAATCCACTGAGATTTAAAGTTCAGAGTTCAGGGTTTAAAGACATAATGAAGTCCAAAACAAACCTTGAATTTATAGGCAAAAGCTAAATCAAACCTGTAACTCTCAATCCCTGAAATCAGGGTTTAAAGTTCAGAGTCCATTGAAATTCAGGGTTTAAAGTTCAGAGTCCACTAAAATTCAGGGCTTAAAGTTCAGAGTCCAATTTACAAGTTCTGGGTTTAAAGTTCAGAGTCCACTGAAATTGGCACTCTGAACTTGTGGATTTTTAAAGACATAACGAAGTCCAAAACAAACCTTGAATTTATAGGCAAAAGCTAAACCAAACCCGAAACTCTCAATCCCTCAAATCAGCACACCAAACTCTCTAATCTCGGTCAATTTTGAACCTTGAGAGGACTTAGCCGGTATGTTCCGAATTGGGCCAGCCCATTAGCGCAGTCGCTTGCGCGCGCACTGGTATGATTTTTTTTCTTTTCTTTTACATGGTTTAACATTTTTTATTTTGTATACAATTTTTCAAGCACATGCCACGTATATTCTGTTAAGGGTATGACACATGTTTTCACAACACGCAAACATTTATTTACATTGTACACACATTTTTTGAAACTCGAGAACATTCTTGAAATGTTACATTTTTTTAATGTACGAAACTTATTTTTGAATCACACAAATATTACTATACATTGTAGAAACATTTGTTTGAATTGGCCCGTACATTTTTTAAAACTTTTGATATTTTTTGGATGTCACAAAATAGTTTCAGGTTTTAGAAAATGTTTATGTTTCAAAAAGTGTCCGCACTTTAAAATTTTGTTGAGGTTTCAGAAAATATATGTTTCAAAAAGTATTCAGAAATTTCAAAAAGTGCTCGCACTTTATAAAATGTTCGCTTTTAAAAAAAATTACTTTTTCAATACTCGATATGTTTAAAAAAAATCTCCTAAGAAAATGTTTTTAAAGTTTGACACTTTCATTTTTTATTAAATAGCTCGGGCCCCTGATTATGTCGGTCTTAGTCATCTGATTAAATAGTTCGGGCCTTTGATTAAAAAGAGGAATGAGGTCAACCCTATCAGGTCCCAGGTTCGACTCCACGGTAGATGTTCTTTGTTTTGGAGTTATTACGCACTAGTAGATAAAGGGTCTTTAGCCCCGGTTCGTTTGGGTCTTTAGCCCCGGTTCCTGAACCGGGACAAAAGTGTCGGTACTAATACTCTGACCCTTTAGTCCCGGTTCAATCCAGAACCGGGGCCGATGGGTGTCCACGTGGCCTGTGCGCCGAGCCCAGGCAGGAGGGGCTTTGGTCCCGGTTGGTGGCACCAACCGGGACCAAAACGCATCCACGCGTCAGCATTTCTGTGGCTGTGGTTTTTGTTTTTTTTTTAAAGGGGAGGGGGGGTTGGAGGTTTTGGGTGGTTAATTTAGGTGTTTCATATTGTGTTAGCTAGCTAATTAATAGAGAGAAGTGTCATCTCTTATGTCCGTGCTTGGTCGACGCTACGTACTACGCATACGTATAGAGAGGACTAGACACGCTAGCTAGCTAGCTAGCTAGTAAATCAAACGAAGGAAACAGAGGATCGTATAATCAACATATATATATATATGCATACAGAGAGAAGTAATATCGACCACCTCTCCTTCTCCGAGAGATTGGTCGAACAACAAGTTCTCGTATATCTATCCGACACTACCGGGTACATATATACAATAATTAACTCTTCCAAATATAATCTCCTATCATATGGATGCATGGTCCACATAGTATTCTCCGTCTTCAGCGATCACGTGTTCAAGGAAGAATGCCGCCAATTCCTCTTGAATTGCTCGCAGACGATCTGGTGTTAGGAGTTCATCCCGCATCCGAAACATCTAATTTGAAGTAGGGGGTCAATACATGAAATGATGCTATAAATTTGTGAACATTATTGATTGCTTACGCACTTCAAATTGTGCTTCAGAGTAGCCCCGCTCACAGGTCGTGTGGCGGATGGACTCGCAAATGTAGTATCCACAGTAATCATTCCCGGGTTCCTGCCACAACCACTTTACAAGAAATAGAGGTCAATCAAACTGATAAGCAAGAATCCAAATTGGTATTGATGAAACTAGCGCTTGAATCAAGATACAGGAGATGCACGCGCGGAACATGCTACTATATAGTACTTATTTTCGGGTATCTAAATTCTAGCTTCTTCGGCAGTCCCGGAGCTTTTTTGGTGAATTTTCTCCAAACCCTGCCAGACAAAGAAAACAATTAGTTGATATCAGAAATGAAGTTGCTGATATATATGCATGGTGGATAATATTGATCAATTTAACTTACCTGACGAGCATTTGAGTCATGTCCGCATACTCCTCGGGATCTTTACGTTTAGAGTCCAAGACAGTTACTACTCCCTTCTCAAGCTTAATCTCTAAGAGAATATAGTGGAAGCTGCGCACGCATGCATGAACTCATCAATTACATCACTATAACCTTGACTGATATATAAGGGAAACCAAATATGCACAAGACAGTAACACTCACTTGAAGTTGTAAGGAAAGAGTATTATATCTTTGTTTTCATTTACCACCAACGATCGTAGCAAGTTGGTCTCGGTATCGTCGGGACGCAATTTAACCTCGGTTGCATCTATGAGGTATGTGTTAATGAACCCAATATCACCTACTTGTCTTTTCTTCAATTCGACGATCTTCAATCTGCATAATATAGTGAGGATAATTATAAATACATGCAATGAAGATCAGCTATATAGAGAGACTTAATGACAGAAGTAGTACTACTTACAGACAGTAGCAGGTGACCGTTGTTTTATCGAGGGCCAATTGATTGAAAAACTGATAGAACTCCTCAAATGGAACAGGCAACAGTTCAATTCCAACGAGGTCATGCTCGGGTTTAACTCTCAAATACAAGCTATCCCTCCCCCCAGACTCTCTGGAGATTTTCAAGTACCAATCATGCAATCTTCGCATATTCGTTGATAGAGATCTTTCAGTTTTGACGAGAGGCTTTTTGTACTCGTATCTTTCTATCTGCACGTCCAAGAAATCATAGTGTACATCGTTGGACACGTAATCTGCAAGATTGGTATAACCGGGCACCATCCTCGGATCATTAGCGACCATGTCGCTAGACACCTTGAGAGGGGGGCACGATTGGTCCGCTTGTTCGCCCAGCTGGGCAATTTGTTTCCCAGCTCGTCCTTCTGCTAACCTTTGATCACTTTTCGTACTTCTCGACCGCTTCGCTTCTTGAAATGTCTTTTGAATCATGCGGTCATAGTTGCCCTTCGGCTTACTTTTCGCTGGTTGCTTCAGGGCAGCAAGAGTGCGCTTTGCTTTCACCGCATCTATCTTCTCCTCTGGAGGTGGATGTCTCTGTGCTTTCAACCCTTCAAGCCAGTCCTTCACTTGGCCTTGAGCTATCTTCGTGTTTTCCTCGTCGGACCTCTCATATGGTAACTTCTCTAGAGGCGTGAGAGAAGGACCGAATCTGCATCGCCTCCCGCCTCTGGCTGTACTGCTAGACATCGCCAGACCAGACGAAGCGGCTGTCTTTTTTCCTTGCTTACGCGCCGGAGCAGGAGCAGCCGGAGCGGCGGCAGGTCTCTTCCGCCCTTACTGACTAGGCGGAGAAGGAGGAGCAGGCTGGCTGCTCGGGCACGCCGGCGGCGAAGGAGGCGGAGTGCCGCCACGCGCCAGAGAAGGAGCCGGAGTGCCCTGATCATCACTCGCCGGAGGAGGAGGCGGTGGAGGAGGCGGAGTGCCCTGACTCGCCGGAGGAGGAGGAGGAGGAGGCGGAGGCGTCCAGTTGAGAATGTTGATGAGGTCCTTCCGCCATAGGCATGGAGTCTTCAGTGAAGAACCCAGCCGAGTCTCCCCTTCACCGGTAGGGTGGTCAAGCTGGAGCTCCTCAAATCCCTCCGTTATTTCATCCACCATCACCCTAGCATATCCTTCTGGAATCGGCCGGCAGTGAAAAGTGTCGCCGGGTCCAGAAGGATAAACAGAGCCAACAGCCGCCTTGACCTTCAGATTCATCCACTGCGCCATAAGGTGGCAATTTTGTGCCTGCGTGCTAGCATCCACGGGATACCTGACAGTAGCCGTCAAGACAGGCTCCGGCTGAAGCAGCTCGGTGGAAGCCACGTTGCTTCTCCGCTGAGATGGCGGGGTAGCTTCGGGGGAAGCTTCGGCAATTCTTTTGTCCCGATTTGCTTCCCGTTCCTCTATCGCTTGTATTCTGGCCTGCAGCGCCTGCAGTTCGGTCAGCTCCATTTTCTTCCTCCTCTCGTGGCTTTTGTAGCCGCCTGCGTCCGGAAACCCAGCACGCCACGGAAGGGAGCCTGGTGTGCCTCATGTCCGTCCAGGCTGCTCAGGATTCCCGAGGGCCATTGTCAGCTCGTCGTTCTCTCTGTCGGGGAAGAACGTCCCTTCATGCGCTGCTTTGATATACTGCCGCATCTTCCTGAGTGGTGTTTCCAATTGCGTGTCCGTCCAAATGCACCACCCTGATACAGGGTCCAAGGTTCCGCCAGCCCCGAAGAACCAAGTCCGGCAACGGTCTGGCCAGTGCATTGTCTCTGGTTCGATCCCTTTCTCAAGCAGATCATTCTCAGCCTTGGCCCACTTAGGCCGGGCTCTGAGGTAGCCACCTGACCCCGTGCGATGGTGATGCTTATTCTTCGCAGCATTTATCCGGTTTGTCTCCGACATCTTCTGACTCTTTTACGATGTCTTATGGGCCACAAATGCGGGCCAGTCATCTTTGATCTTCTCATATATGCCCACGAATTATGGAGTCTTTTTATCTTTGACAAACGTATTCAGTTTTTTCTTCCATGCCCTGAATTGGTCTGCCATCTTCGAAAGTGCAGCAGACTTGATTAACTCCTCTTTAACTGGATTCGTCGGATCATCCTCTCGCGGTAGGATGAAATTTCACTTCAGCTCAGTCCAAAGATCTTCTTTCTGCATATCAGTGACATAAGTCACCTGAGCGTCATTTGCAGCCGGCTTTAACCATTGATGGATGCTGATCGGGATCTTGTCCCTAACCAGAACCCCGCACTGATTAACAAATGCGTTCTTTGTCCGGATGGTGTCAATCGGCTCGCCGGAGCGCGAGATTTCTGAGATCTCAAACTTTTCATCCGGCCTCAACTTTTTCTTCGCGCCTCGTCTCTTTACCGAAGATTTGCTCGATCCGGAGGGCTAGAAAAAGGAACAAAGACGAGAGTTAATGAATGCATCAATTAACTAGTCAGCACAGGCTTAACTAACATATATACCTCCTGGCCGGACTCGGTTCGGTCACCGGAGCCAGCATCACGGTCTCCTTCTTGCACCGGCATTGGGTCACCGGAGCCGTCCTCACGGTCTACTTCTTCCATGTGCATTGGGTCACCGGATCCATCAATATCATAGCCTAGATCTTCCAGCTGCAGCTCTCTTTCGACCTGCTCATCGGTGTCGTTGAGAAACAACAAGACGGCATTTTGTCCGTCTGCGATTATGTCCATCAACATCGCTTCTTGTGCTAGGTCTCAGGTGTTGTCGTCCATAGTTTCTACAAATATTTACAACATGCCAATTATTATTCAAACATGACAGATGGATATATTAATGGCAAACATAGAACTAGCTTCGACCCTCGACCCCTGGACAACCCTCGACTGCTCGGCGATCCACAAACCCTAGACCCCCTCATGTCACATTTTGTTTAGTGTCAAAGGATTCAACAAAACCAATACTTCATCATTAGGCGAAAGTAACAGTAGCATGATGGTACGAAGCTCTCCAAAGTGGTTTTGGAACGGAGTCCCAGATAAGATAATTCGTAACAAAAGACGGATTATCCTATCAGGAACTCCGTTCCAAAACAACTTTGCATAACTTCGTAGCAACATGCCCCGGTTACTTCTGGCAAATGATGAAGTCATGGAATTCTTCAATACTTTGACACTAGCTAGGCAACCTCTCAACCCCTCGACCCTCGACTGCTCGGCGATCCACAACCCTAGACCCCCTCATGTCACATTTTGTCTAGTGTCAAAGGATTCAACAAAACCAATACTTCATCATTAGGCGAAAGTAACAGTCGCATGATGGTACGAAGCTCTCCAAAGTTATTTTGG
>LR738715.1:784441055-784523252 GCA_902687465.1 Secale cereale | reverse complement strand
TCTCTCTATCTCTCTCCTCATTTCACTCCCCTCTGTCTTCCTTGTCTCCCTGAAACATGAAAAAGCCAATCCCCACCATCTCTGAAACTGTTGACGCCATCCGAGTTATTTCGGATAGGAAATATGTTTGAGCTGCGCAAGCAGTTGCGGTGGACCTATCACTTGCGGCTAAGGTTCACCATCGTCTCTGCAGAATGGCGTAGGCTCGTTATCGTCCTCGTTGGGAAAGGAAGGATTTTACATTGCTGGGAGTGAAGGGGCGCACGTGAGCTCGGGCGTCGGGTCTGGTTTGTGTAGGAGCGGATGGAAATCGAAGAGGCAGGCAAAGGGTGCGGCGTGGGTAATGGTGTGACTATGAGAACGAGAAGCAAGCGAGGGTTGAGGAATTAGGCTTTGTTCATGGAATTTTTATTAACACGAGAATTGTAGATGTTGTCTAGAATCTGAAATTGGGGCTTGAGCGACTCCTTAAGCGATGCCGAAAGTTCTTCTTTTCCGAACATAAAATGGTGGGTGTCGAAGGACGGTTGTGAGCAACAAGGAGCAGGATGAGGAAGACGTGTTGCGTTCTCAAGGCATGAATTTTCCGGAGCCGCAGCCATCATTTTTTTTTCATTTTATTCTAGTCCTGGTCACTGGCATGCATTCGTTCTCATTGGTAGCCACTAGAAAAGGATTTCATGACACGGAGAAATATATGAGGACAAAAAGCCTAGGTGGGTAGCTCAAAAAAAATCTAGGTGTGAAACTTGCACGTTGCTGCCATGCAGATCATTTCGACGCTTGACCATATCCATGCACGTACTTTTTTTTTGGCAACTATATCCATGCACGTTTGATTTCTATGGTTCAACAAATATGCGAGCTATATCATGACGAGGAAATTAAAAGCGAGACACGTGGACCACGACCTCTCTCTAGAGTATCCGGTATCTGCATAAGGGATCATTCCAGGTATAGCTGAGGAACATGTGTAAAATATAGGAGAGTGTTACTTTTGTTGGTTTGAAGCAAGCTTGACGAAGAGCTCCTTCAAAACCGAGGGATAGGTCGAAACTACATGATCCCAGCCATCAGTTGTTGTCACTGTTTGCATGCACGAGGACGACTGGACTTGGATAAACTTCAAGCATGCCTCCTTCAATGCTTGGCAGTGGTGTTGCTCGGCTAGAGCAAGAGTGGACATCACCGAGCTCGCACCTATGTTATCAGACAATTGCATTTCACAGATGCACTTGAGCCGTTGGAGATTGTACCTGTCCGCCGCCACAAACAAGTCTTGAAGTCGTTGCAACCACATATCATCCTCTGTTGTTTCATCTTCTTGGCCTTCTTTCAGAACTTGTGAAATTTCTTGCTCCTCCTCCATGTAGTCCCTGTGTATCTCGGGGCATGAGTCTGTGTAGATAAATCTAAGCAACGCCCTGAACACGTTTGCTCCCATGTCTTTGATATGTATGACACCGGACGTAGTAGTGCCCTCCTTCATGGGACCAAAGAGTTGTGCCATGAAGACTTTAGACCGGGCTGCAAGCACACAACGATGTGCAGTGAACGTCTCGCCACTAACGTCGAATGTCACATCAGCACCCACCTTGGTCTCAAGGAGACTGTTGAAATGCTGGTCCATGTCAGACAGGAGCACCTTGGTGTCGTGACCACCGGGATCCTCGGTATTGGAATCCTCGCAAACCATTACGTCACACCGGATGGTGAAAGAATCATCCTTCAGATTCGCCGATCGTTCAAGGGCATCTCTTCGGAGAAACTTATTGATGCCCCAAGAATAATCACCAGCACTGTCGAACCTGGAAGGTTTATTAGTTGCACGAATGTACATTGGCATCTGCTTCTCAACCTGGTCAACGAGACAAAAACAGAAGCTGGTGTCCACTTTGCTATCCACTTTGCTATCGTCGTGGACAAGGGATAGATAGAGAGAGATGAAGTCCGCGCAGTCCGGGCTCTTGCCATTGGGGTAGTACTCTAGTAACCAAGAGTATCCTCCTACCACAAAAGCACCAGCGGTGATGCTATTGCCGGTGGGCCTCTCTTCTTTGGTACGCGAGTAGCCATTGACCATAAGGAGATGGTAGCCGCTGTCCGTGCCGGGCTCGACGGCCCATGTTCTGCAATAGGACCCCACGTGGTCTTCGACGACGGATACGCCGGTGAATGCTGACATGACGAACCTACCTGCTAGCCCGTAAGGAATCCATCTACCAGGTCACCATTGACACTCTTAATTAAGTTAATTTCAGAGTCGGGAACGATGAGGTGGAGGACAAACCTGGTCACTCCGGCGGCCGTGCGTGTCGCTCCCCTCGCTGCGCACCGAAGTCGCTTCTCGTATAAAAACCCTTTACTAGCCGCCGGCTGGTCGTTGTTGATTTCTCGATACAAAAATCTGACGTTTGTTTGTCACGGCATATGGTCTGGCTATGTATATAAACATGGCCGAATCATGTCCTAGACGGACACCAACTAATTTGAACCTACTCCTACTCCGAATCGTATATGTGACACCAGCTTGTACAACTCGTATGGCAAGCAACACGCAAAGTCCTAATCGGACTCAGATCATCCACTAGGAAAGACTTGTCTCGTTAGATAATAACGAGAATAAACGAGACACGAGAGACACGGATTTTTACGTGGAAACCCTTGCGGGAGAAAACCACGGACACACGAAGGCGCAATCACTATGAGGAGGAGTATTACAAGCACGAGACGACAGACCGTCTTAGATGCGACTACATGGGTATATATTGAGGGCAATACATAAGAGTCCTTGGAGGACAAGTAAACGAGTTGTACTCGTACACGTTGACGTCAACGGAAAGGCCCACACCTGTTGTACCACGTCTAATCCAACACGGTATAATTTGGATCACAATTTAACAATCTCCACCTTGATCCAAATTCCCTCCAGCAGTCGAAGAAAGTGAATAACTCCATCCAAATCAGCATAAACACCTTGTGCGTCAAAGTCCATAGGACTAGTGAGAAATACCAACTAAGCCTGAGCAAAGCTCAAACTTATTGGTCGGAACTGGCTTTGTCATCATATCAGCAGGATTATCATGAGTACTTATCTTGCATACCTTCAAATCACCTTCAGCAACAACATCTCGAATATAGTGAAATCTGACATCAATGTGCTTCGTTCTCTCATGATATATTGGATTCTTTGTAAGATATATAGCACTTTGACTGTCACTAAATACGGTAGGGCAAGATAAATCTCCACAAAGCTCAGCGTACAAACCTTTCAACCAGATAGCTTCTTTGCATGCCTCAGAAATAGCCATATACTCGGCATCAGTAGTGGAACAAGCCACAATAGACTGCAAAGTTGCTCTCCAACTCACAGCACAACCACCAATGGTGAAAACATAACCTGTGAGTGATCTTCTCTTATCCAAATCACCAGCAAAATCAGAATCAACAAAACCAACAAGTCCATCTCCAGTTTTCCCAAACTGCAAATAAGCATTAGAAGTACCTCGCAGGTATCTGAAAATCCACTGAACTGCTTTCCAATGCTCTTTTCCAGGATTAGCCATGTATCTACTGACAACGCTCAATGCATATGATAAATCCGGACGGGAACAAACCATGGCATACATAAGTGAACCAACTGCACTCGAATAGGGAACTCTAGACATGTACTCAATATCTGCATCTGACTTAGGACATAAAGCTGATGATAATTTGAAGTGTGCAGCTAACGGAGTACTTACTGGCTTGGCATTATGCATATTAAAACGACGAAGAACTTTATCAATATATCCCTTCTGACTTAGATATACTTTTCCAGACGGCCTATCTCTGGATATTTCCATGCCAAGAATTTTCTTTGCTGCACCCAAATCCTTCATCTCAAATTCATTACTCAATTGCTTCTTTAGTTCATCAACATCTGACATACTCTTTGCAGCAATTAGCATATCGTCAACATAAAGGAGCAAATAAATAGTTGAACCTTTGACAGTTTTCAAATAAACGCAACTATCATAATTAGACCTTTTGAAACCTCGAGAGAGCATAAAGGTGTCAAATCTCCTGTACCACTGTCTAGGGGATTGCTTCAGTCCATAAAGAGATTTCTTTAACTTGCAGACAAGCTTTTCTTTTCCAGGAATAAGAAAACCTTCAGGTTGTTCCATATAAATATCCTCTTCTAATTCTCCATGTAAGAATGCAGTTTTAACATCCAATTGTTCAAGCTCAAAATCATTCATGGCAACAATACTGAGTAAAGTGCGAATAGAGCTATGCTTCACAACAGGAGAAAAGACTTCGTTATAGTCAATACCTGGAATCTGACTGTAACCTTTAGCAACTAACCTTGCTTTATATCTTGTCTCATCATTAGGAGAAACACCTTCTTTCCTCTTGAAAATCCACTTGCAACGAATAGGTTTATTCTCTCTAGGCAATTTTACTAAATCCCAAGTGCCATTCTTTTCAAGTGATTCCATCTCATCATGCATAGCGGTCATCCACTTATTACTATCACCGGAAATAATAGCCTCGAAATATGAAGAAGGCTCAGCATTACCTTCAATTTCCTCTGCAACAGATAAAGCAAAAGAAACAATATTGCACTCTTCAATTAACCTTTTAGGTTTATCAGCACCCCGCCTAACTCTGTCACGTGCAAGATTCCAACCGGGTGAAACAATAGGCTGATTTGGAGTGTGAGTGACATGTTCATCATCAACGACGGGATCATCATGTGCATCAACATTTTCATTACCGGATGTATCATCTGAATCAATAACATGCTCCACCTAAACAGTAGGATGCTGAAGAGTAGCCTGCTGTTCACTCTCAACAGGAACATTAGTTGATGGAACATCATGTAACATAGCAGATTCATTAAAGATAACGTTTCTGCTAATAACAACCTTCTGGGTTTCAGGATTCCACAATTTAAAACCTTTAACACCAGACTTATAACCAAGAAAGATGCACTTAACAGCCCTAGGCTCCAATTTTCCATTATCAACATGAGCATAAGCAGTGCAACCAAAAACTCTCAACTATGAATAATCAGCAGGTGAACCAGACCATACCTCAATTGTAGTTTTCTTATTAAGAGCAATAGATGGTGAACGGTTAATGAGATAACAAGCAGTGGAAGCAGCCTCAGCCCAAAAACGCTTATGCAAACCTGCATTAGACAACATGCAACGGGCTCTCGAAATAATGGTCCTGTTCATACGCTCAGCAACACCGTTTTGTTGAGGAGTATAAGGAACGGTGTAGTGTCTGACAATGCCTTCAGACTTGCAATAATTCTTAAATTGCTTAGAACATAATTCCATACCATTATCAGTGCGAAGTATTTTTACCTTCCTTTCAGTTTGCCTTTCAATCATAATCTTCCACTCCTTGAATGCTGAAAATGCTTGCCATTTATGCTTCAAGAAATAAGGCCAAATTTTTCTTGAATGATCATCAATTATAGTCAGCATGTAACTAGCACCACCTAATGACTTCTTGCGAGATGGTCCCCATAAATCAGAATGCACATAATCAAGAATACCTTCAGTTGTATGAGTCGAAGTATTGAACTTCACCCTCTTGTGCTTGCCGAAGATACAATGCTCACAAAATTTTAATTTTCCAGTTTCGTATCCTTTAAGAAGACCTCTCTTATTTAACTCTGCCAAACCAAGTTCACTCATATGTCCAAGACGCATATGCCAAAGGTTAGCAGCATCACAATCATAATTCTTTGAAATAACTGGAGTAGTGTTACCTGAAATGGTAGAACCTCGAAGGTAATAAAGACCATTGGTCGAACTTAGGTCACCTTTCATCACAATAAGGGAACCTCTGGTGACTTTCAAAACACTATCTCCACCTGAATACTTGTAGCCCTTTGCATCAAGGGCACTCACAGAGATAAGATTTCTCTTCACCTTCGGAATATACCGAACATCTGTCAAAGTTCTGATTGTGCCATCAAACATCTTGATTCGAACGGAACCTATGCCTTCAATCTTGCATGGTGAATTATCAAAACCCAAAACGGAATCAGCAGCAGTAGTGGAATCAAAAGTAGTAAACCAATCTCTATGCGGGCACATATGAAAAGTACATGCAGTGTCAAGTACCCACTCATCCAGCAGTAACGACAAGAGCATCATCGGAACTATCATCACGAGCAACGTTAGCAGAATTTTCACCTTGTTTATTACCTTTCCTCTTTTTTTTTTATTCTGCAACTTGAAACACTCGGAGATGTCATGCCCGTCTCTCTTGCAATATCTGCAATACTTCTTGTCTCTGGATTGCGACCGGCCCCTGTGGCCGTTCTTACTTTTGCCTCTGTTTCCATTATTGGAGTTCTTCTCCTTTGTCCTGCCACGAACAGATAATCCCTCGGCTTGGGATGAACTCGAACCATCATGAGGCACCATTAATTTCATCTTCTCCTTAGAGTTCAAAGCTTCATAAACTTCATTAAGTGTGAGAGTATCATGACTGTATAATATGGTGTCTCTAAAATTTGTATAAGAACTTGGCAGTGAACAAAGTAACATTAAAGCAGTATCTTCCTCTTCATACTTAACCTCCATTGCAGCTAGATCGGATATGATCTCTTTAAATTCAGAAATATGATTCAAAACATTACCTCCCTCGGGTAACCTGTGCAGGAATAATTTTTGCTTCAGATGCATCTTGCTGGTAAGATCTTTTGTCAAGCAAATGCTTTCCAGCTTTAACCATACAGCGGCGGCAGTTTTCTCGCTCAAAACTTCCTGCAAAATATTGTTATGCAAATGGAGTTGAATTTGTGACAAAGCCTTACGATCCCTTCTTTTCTCATCAACAGTCCAGTCCTGAATTCGGTCCTTCCCAAAACTATCCAGTGCATCATCATAGTCGGCCTGTGCCAACAACGCCCGCATCTTGACTTGCCATAGGGTAAACCTTGTGTCACGGTCCAGCAGCGGAAGATCGTACTTCATGGATGCCATGAGTCGAATAAATCTGTGTACACAAGTAGTGCAAGCCGGAATAAAATAATTCTTGATAAGAATTAATATGCGGATGAAACAAAACAGAGTAAGTAGCACCTGATGGTCTCGCGTGAGCACCTAGCAATCGGGAGTAGATGCTGATCTTGGTTTCACGTGGAGCAAATACTAGTTGGCTGATCTACTAGTAACTAGTACTAGTCTTCACGAGCGGATGGATGTCTCCACGTCTTGTACTCTAGCAGTACTGTACCAGTATTAGAGCTCCGATCTGATGCTTGACACGAATAGTGCTGGGGCTGCCTCGGGACTTGATGTTTGACAGCGGCGGTAGGGGAAGCCTCGGTGGAGTGGAGCAGCAGATCGCCTCGGCAGCTAGCGCTTGTACGCTTGTACGTACGCAGCGGCAACTCTGGCGATTTGTTTCCTTGTGGAACGACGAAGAAGCAGCGGCAGATCAGGCACGCGCGCAGCTTTGCAGGGCGGCTCAGCAGCGGAAATTAAATTCCTGTCGGTCTCGGCCGGCAGCAGAAATCGATCCGCCTCGGATCGACGGATCGCATGGACGTGCGGCGAAACGCACGATGTAACCCTAATCTCTCGTATCAAATCTCGTATCTGAAACCTCAGCTCTGTATACCACTTGTTAGATAATAACGAGAATAAACGAGACACGAGAGACACAGATTTTTACGTGAAAACCCTTGCGGGAGAAAACCACGGACGCACGAAGGCGCAATCACTATGAGGAGGAGTATTACAAGCACGAGACGACAGACCGTCTTAGGTGCGACTACATGAGGTATATATTGAGGGCAATACATAAGAGTCCTTGGAGGACAAGTAAACGAGTTGTACTCGTACACGTTGACGTCAACGGAAAGGCCCACACCTGTTGTACCACGTCTAGTCCAACACGGTATAATTTGAATCACAATTTAACATGTCTAACTTTTTTTTCACGGATACGCAAACGCTTTGCATATCATCGCATTGATAGAAAGGGTGACAGTACATGAGAGCGTTATACAGACCGAAGGAGCAAGAACAACTACCTAGCGTGTACACAGCAGGGATGGCGTGCATTAGAAGCCGTGGCACACGGGAGAGGTGGCTGTGCCAGCCACGGAAGCCCAGGCCTACGTCTCTGGTAGGATTAGGACAAGCCCCTTTGCGTCGGCGCGTGCCCAAAGCCGCGCATCCCACAGCGGGTTGGTCGCCATCTAAGAGGCACCCATTGCGGTGCTTCCATAAATGCCATGCGGTGAGGATGGCAATGGAGGCGAGACCACGGCGGAGGCAGCTCGTGGTACTGAAGATGGCCGAGGAGAGCCAAGCGATGAAGTCCTCGTCTTGATCAGGAATCGTGGTAGTGGATCGGCACCAAGATAGCTCCTCATGCCAAACTTGGCGGGAGAGGGAGAAGCCCGCGAGAAGATGCTGCATACTCAGGCTCTTGATCGCAGAGAAGGCAGAGCAGCTCGTGCGGAAGGCCGTGCCACGCCAGGCGGTCGGTAGTAGAGCAGCGTGCGAGCTGAGCGAGCCAGATGAAGAACTTGATGCGGAGCGGTGCCCAGGACTGATTTTGTACAATGTAACTATGATTTAAATCATTCATATTAAAGTACTTATTATATTGACCCAGATGGACTTGGATTAGCAAAGATATTATTATCTCACCATGTTGTGGCGGAGAACTCTGTCTGTCATTATTCTTCTCTTAACTCTTTGGTATAGAAACAGAGATGGTAGAAAATTTAGAAATGGAGGAAGAAAGTATGGTCCTCTAGTTGAGGGAGACATCTACAGGACTAGTGTCCTGGTTAGGCTTATCGACACATCCGATGCAATATATATCAAGCAACTGCGGATGTCTCGAGCTGTGTTTTACAAGCTATGCATTAGGCTCAGGCGGAAAAAGTTGTTAATTGATACACTACATATGTTTCTGTAGAGAAACAAGTAGCAATGTTCCTATACATGATCGGTCAGCATCACACAAATTCATCCATTGGATTTTGGTTCTGGCGATCTAGTGAAACAGTGAGCAGATATTTCAATATTGTTCTTTATGCTATGGGGGAGTTAGAAAAAAAATCATGGATCTTGAAAATAAATGTCAAATTGAAAAAGAGTTTGTGGATTATTCACGGATTCGAAAACATTCACGAAAAGATAGTTCCTGGATATTTTTTTCCTTTTCTATCTTTTTTTTCTCCTTTTGTTTCCTTTTTCTTTATTTATACAAAGTTCGTTACGTTATACAAAGTTCGTTACATATTTTATTTTAAATGGTCATCATATATTTGCACTGAAAGAGGAGGTTGCGAGTTCGAATTATCTTGCACGCGCCTTTTTTTAGTAGTGTAGCAGAAAAAAAAATGGGCTGGCCCTGCTGCTCTCTAGCCCACGAGTCAGAAGAATCCTAGTTGACATTTTGCCACGTCAGCGTTTTATGCCTCAGACGACCCTAGGGTTCGATTGCATATTTCAGGGTGCAATTGACCGGGATTTTGACTTGGGGGTTCATTTCGCCGAACCTCTACGAATTCAAGGTTTAAAATGTACTTTTTCCTTCTTTTACCAAGGGAAAGGCGCACAAAGCACCTGCTCAAAGACATTGTACATCATGTATTACAAAACCCTCAAGAGAGGCATGTTCAGAGGCTATTACAGGGCACGCACTGTGCAACTCTGGACAGGAATACTTGAGGACTGGTTGACTCTCCGCAGATATTTTTCCGCCAAGCTGGCTGCAGACTTCTTGCCTTCCAAATCCTAAGCTACATAACCGTAACCATCATTTCTTGTTACCTCTGATGCCACATTGCATCCCTAATGTATGACTACCAAAGCTTCTAACAGACAGATAATACCAGTGGGCAAGTGGGGAGTGAAACATGTTCTACAATCGTTTTCAGAAATGATGAAAAAATCATGGAACCTCAGGGAATGTTTCAGAATGCTAGTATCCATTAGTCTGGTTGCATCAAGAAAACTGCAGGCACATTTCGGCAAGTCGTAAACTGGGCAGAGGTTCAAGTCGATCCTTGTCTCAGAGTAAGAAGAAAACATATACAAGTCCAACACTTTCAAAGCTGGGCAGTCCAAACCATGACAGCCTGCAAGAGCAGTTAAAACTTCAACCGAATCACAAACAAGAAACAACTCTACAGCCTTAGAGCAAAATGCCACTGCTTGACAAGCCTTACAGCACGCCATAACATGATGGTACAAATTAAAGGACTAACTCACTGTAAGGACAACATCAACTCATTTGTACCCTAACAACACCAAATCCTTGACACGAAAGCAACCAGAAACAAATACCCTAGTGGGTAGTGATACAAAGTCAAGACAACAAATTTAACTCAAGAGTCAAGAACAGGAACCAGATCACTTTATCAAAAGTTTAACAATAGCATACTGAAGAAATATAACTGTGTTAAGAACCAAACTGCACAACTACGCAAGTATCCCTGATAAAACAAAACATCTTCACACAACATAGACCAGGAGAAACCAGGTGCCACAAGGAATTCTACTTTGGAGTTAAACCCAAATTGCATACAGAGCAGCGAATATCAAACTATTAACCCCAGCAAAGATCCAAAGTAACCCTTCCAACAACTACCTACAAGTCCCACAATTAACTTCTATTGGCAGAGCGCATATCTCCCCCACTGTCTTACAAAAGTGTACTCTAAAAGAAAATTACTACAATTGCATCTCTCATTCTTTTTATGGCACTGTTTTCCTAGAAACCATGCTAGATGGCATGTCAATGCTGCACTAATTCTCTAGTAGCACGAATATTAGCATTTCAAATTGCAGCCAGTGCCATTCACACTAGTACTACTAGTTTGCTGGGACCATATCATCAACTTATACAAATGTCATAACAGATCTCCCAGTTGCTCATATAGTACAACAAAAGCTAAAGGATGCCCACGATATCGACGCCTGGGGGCGACCTGGGGTCGGCGGCTGGGAACCCATTCGCCCCCAAGCCGATTTTAGCGTCGGTTCGCCCCCAGGCGGCGATTTTTCGAGCCCCCTGGGCACCAACAGCTGGAGATGCTCTAATAACTTCCTCCTCCAGAACACTACTACTACTTAATACTTATACACTTCTTCTGCCTCCTTGTCCCAGTGAATGAAGCAATTCACTCATTGCTGGCTAGCAGCCAGAGCCATGCCCTCCTCCCCTCTAGGGTCCGCATCCTTGCCCGAGTTGAGCCATTTATCCGTAAGCAAGTAGCCTGACACGATGGCCCCGGTAAAGCCCACGAAATCGTTGAGTCGCTTCGTAAACCGCTTCGAGCGCCTGCATTGTTCAAACCAAACAAAATCTGTCAGCAAGTTATGGTGGGAAGGAAGGATCAGGGGAGAAGGGCAGCACATGTTCAGAGTTTATACCACAAGGGGTCGGCAGGCCTAGGATCGATCTGCACGGCTAGCTGCTGGAGCATACGTATGTTCTGAAAACCTTCCTTGGTGAGGCGAGTGTTGTATCGCCTTTCCGTGTTGGCAATCAGACTGAACAGCTCTTCCTTCTTCTGTTTGATTTCCTTGATCGCGTGATACCTCCCAATCTGGCCATGATGAACAAGATTAGTTCATTTAACTAAACACTGGATGATAAGAAATTTACAACACATTGTGATTTCTTTCCTTTACAGATAGATACATCAACTGAGAGCATCGCCACAATGGATTTAGAATGTTATTGCAAGCATGCCTAACAAACAAAGAGTATCATCATGTGCTAATATTTGCAAAAGATGTGTCATCCTGAAATCATGTTTGCTTATGGCCAACATTAAGATTTGCAAAACAATTTGGTGTTTGCCAAACCTGAGGGGTAAGTAATCCCCATCTGCAGTGTAGCGTTGAAAAAGGTTTCAATTACGAGACATCGAGGGGGGCAATCGATGGATGAAGAGAGTACCTCAGCAGCGGTGGGAGGAGGCTGGAGGGAAGAGGCTGGCAACCCCGCCCGCGTCCGCTGGAGCGCAACGCGGCCCAGCCTCCTTGCCGCGTGCCGAATCGCCGATGCCATCGCCGCCGATGTCCCTCTCCTCGGATCCGCGCCTGTGCCTGGGTGTGCTATTCGATCAGTGGATTGGGAGGAAAGGATTCTACTCATACCCACCACAGTTATATAGGCGGCGACCCTGGTCCGAGTCGACCGCGACCAGGAAACCCTAGCCGCGTCGCCGGTCTCCGACTTGGACACCGACTCTGTTAGCCAAGTGAAGATTTGGATGGGATTCCGTGGGGGGCGAGCACGTACCTTCTTCTTCTTCTTTTCTTCCGGCGTGCTCGGTTAGGGTTAGGGCTCCTCGCTCGCCTTCCGCCGCCGCCTCCTCGGACTCCGACCGTCGCGTTTCTCTCTTCTCGTAACCGAGCAGGCGCAGTGTGTTCTTTCTTGTGTCTTTTTTTTTCTGAGACACCTTCTTGTGCCTTCTCGAACCAAGCAAGGCGCGCGTTGCGTTGCCGCCGGCTTCGGCCCACGTTTCTCGTGCAAAAGCCCACTTTAGGCTCACTAGATAACTGGCGCATTTTCTTTAAATAATACAATTTTTTATTAATTTTCATAAATATTACGTTGAATAAAAAATTTCAAAAATAATACATCGTCGGCCCGCTGCAGGCCGATTGGGCCTAGTCGGCCCACAGCAGGCGTGATTGGGTCCTGTCGGCCCACTGTGGGCCGACTGGAGCTAATTGGCCTGCTGTGGACTAATTGTTTCTGCAAAAAAAAGTAGGCATAAAAAATATATGTTTAAAAAAATATTAATCATGTAATTAAAAAATATTAAATGTGTATATAAAATGTTCCTGATGTATACAAAAATTGTACAATATATATGCAAAGAAGTTGACTAAAAATATGTTTAATCATGTATTTAAAAATTATTAAATGTGTGTATCAAAAATGTTCCTTATCTATACAAAAAATATAGAATGTGTATGAAAAAAAGTTGACACCAAAAAAATATGTTTGAAAAAAATGTTAATCATGTATTTGAAAAAAAATGTTAATCATGTATTTGAAAAAATGCTCCTTATCTATACAAAATATATAGAATGTGTATGAAAAAATGTTGACACCAAAAAAATATGTTTGAAAAAAATGTTAATAATGTATTTGAAAAAATGTTCAACGAGTACACAAAAATGTTTCATGTATTGGAATTAAAGGTTAAACGTGTATAACAAAACGTTCCAGCTCCGGTCCCGGTATGGGAGCATCACGGACCTAAGTATGATTGGTTGCTCTTTTTTTATGAAACTGGAATATTTGTTTCAAACATATTTTTTTGGTGACAACTTTTTTTCATACAAATTCTATATTTTTTGTATAGATAACGAACATTTTTTATACACACATTTAACAATTTTTAATCATGTATTTGAAAAAATGTCAACTTTTCAAACATATTTTTTTGGTGTCAACTTTTTTTCATACACATTCTATATTTTATGTATAAATAAGGAACTTTTTTATACACGCATTTAAAAAAATTTAAATACATGCTTAACACTTTTTAAAACATATTTTTAGTCATCTTTTTTGCATATATATTGTACATTTTTTGTATACATCAGAAACATTTTTTTATACACGATTAACATTTTTAATAACATGATTAATATTTTTTAAAATGTATAGTTTTTATGCCTACTTTTTTTTGCAAAAACAATTAGCCACAAGCGAGCCAATTAGCTCCAGTCAGCCCACAGTGGGCCGACAAGACCCAATCAGCCCACAGTGGGCCGACAGGGGCCTGTCGGCCAGCTGTAGGCCGACTGGAATCCAATCGGCCTATTGTGGGCCGACTAGGCCCAGTCGGCCTGCAGCGGACCGACGGTGTATTATTTTTGAAATTTTTTTATCCGGCGTAATATTTATGAAAATTAATAAAAAAATGTATTATTTAAAAAAATTAGCTGGAAACTGCGGCTTGCCGCACCCCGCACCTTTGCCGGATGCGGTCGTATCCAACCTGATAATAGAGGTATCAAATCAAAGGTGTAAGAACAACCATCAGGATGCAACAATTCAATAGGCATTTTCATCATCATTAAAACAACTCAAAACGAACCCCGTACAGAACTCAAAGCAACCCAACATTATGTCCGACCAAACGTTGTATTCGTAATTGCAATGAAGATGGTACAAAAAAAGATATATGTAGAGTGGCACCAAATAGATACAAAAGGAAAAATTAAGCCACTGATCCAGCATTAGGATTTCTCAAAGCCACTGATCAGGGAAGCATTAGTCCGGTACAGAGAATCGAAATCCATTACAAAGCTAAATATGATTGAGTAGAAATCATCAAATTTAGTACAAAGAGCATATGGTCCACTACAATGCTGATGAATATTTCACTCACACACAAGGTGACATACAAATATACCTTTTTACAAAGGGATATTGCCTAACCCATACTAAAATAGCTATGTGCATGATTTTGGAAATCAGCAAGAGAAAGCAAGTATCAGCAACGATATGAACCGAGCATATTGAGTATCCATCCGTAAACATATGCAAAAGGATTAACCAATAAACACCAACAAAATGGTATCTCTTTCAGGAGCAGCAGGGCAAATGAGATACAAGAAAGCCACATCACAAGATATTAGTCATGCATCATAAAAGCACCACAATTAGATAATTATGATGGAATGTCTCAAAACTTTGCTGAGCTAATGGAAATAGTAAGCTCTTTGATACAATAATAGGTAAACCTCTACTGGGTGCCTAACTAAATAGTTAATGTTGACCATTGTTAAAGATAATATGCTTAAGATAAACCCGCAAGCCTCCTTCAGTGAAGACATGCAAAAAGATTAACTTGTGACCACAACAACTAATTCAACATAAAGAGAATAGATTTCAGAAACATATATTGTAAAAAAGCACCATAAAAAATTGCAATTTGATAAGCAAAGCCTACAGTACTGAAAATCTTACTCTGAAAATTATTTTCTAAACATCTATTGCATTCAATTTCCCCTTTGTTAATCAATGACAATAAAGATTGCACATACACAATGGAAGGAAGTGCTCGAGAATTATTTTTCACTTAATTCAAGTGTAGCTTGCATTACTGACAATAAAAAGGAAGGCAAGCATTAAAATCAATGTAACTGAAGTGAATCACCTAGATATCACTCATGCTTGAGCAATACAGCCTGAGCAAAAGAAAAACAAAAAACAATAATCTATTCAATGGCAACCAGGAGGACAACTAATGGACCAACTAAACACATGTATCATATATAGTCAATAACAGAACCTTTGTCCTGGATCATAATCTCATCTAACTAAAATCAATTCAATCTCTCCTTTCTTTACCATCGGAAGAACTAACAGAAAGTATTTTTTTAGTAGATATCTCAGTGGTACGATGAGACTATTGAACAAAGTGGCTTCTATTAAAGATGTCCAAATTTTCATATAGTTTACTAAAGGTAGCAACTATCAATCTATAATGTACTGTATAAACAAACAAATGTTGATGCCACATGATCTAAAGCTAGCAGCCAATTCTCAAATGAGGAGAAAAAACCTAAGTCATACCTTGGCAGCGGCCGCTCCAGGTCCTCCTCTCCCTGCAGATCCCAGTTCGCCTTAATCAGCCGCTCCCTTGACAGCGTCTGCTCCAGGTCCACCTCCCCCTGTAGATCATCTTGGCACGGAACAATTAAGGTGCAACAGTTACATAAAAAAGGAATAAATCGAACTACATATAGTTTTTTTCAGAGTAAAAGAATGCAAACAACATTTGTTAACCTCGTCGAAATAAGCTTCTTCTCAAGCGGCAGTTTACCAATCGAGCATGGTGCTTCCCAACCACGTACAATGATATGAGCAATCAATTTATAAAATCTAAATGCTTTTTGAGCCAGAGAGAATGATCTTTACCTCAAATATTGCCTGTGTCATGATACACATCATATAATTGATGGCAAGGGCACAAAGAATATACCAACACCAAAAGTCCCAAAACCAACCAAGTCACACCTCGACATCTGGAAAGCGAACAAAATAATTAGTTCTCTAGAACATATATATCTTAGAGAAAAACTCTTAATCTGAATCATTTGAGGCAATTATCATCCTATGTGACCAGCCTAATCCCCCATTTAGAAAAGTTGTACTCTTGGCAAAAAAAAAACAGATAATGTAATAGGAAAAGCACTAAAATGTCTACTTCCAGATCCATGGGCGTGCAAGCACCATACAATAGGATGAGAGAGAGGAGGGTAAGGAGCAGGAAGTGAGGCAGTGCAAGGGATTTATCGGAAGGAGCTCACCTAGGTAAAATTGGAGAATAAAATAATATACAAAGTCTATATTACACACATGCCAGGTTTGTTAAACAAGCCTCTGCTAAGATTGTGATGTCATGTACCATGCTAGTAGCAAGCAAAGTAATCATGAATAATATAAGAAGAAAACATTAACGTGCACATGATGAATGAGAAGGTACTGTGTGTAGAGGAAAATTTAAGCCCGTGGAGTATGTCGTTGTGTCGAGGTTCAGTTTTCTGGTCCTAAAGTGAAAACAGTACACAAAATTAAGAAACTGACCAATGTTGTTATTTTTAAAATGGGTTCAACACTACTAATAGATCCTCGCTGGAACCAAACAATGTTCAGAAAGAGGCCACTACATAATTGATGCGGAAACAATAACTACACATGGGACTCCACATCAACACCTCTCCTGATGAATGACCTTAACCTATCAATATTATTAAAGTTAATTCTAAAAGTAGATGGGAGTAAGGCGAGCAAAGATCACTTGAGTTCAAAACCGCCACGTTGGCCTAATTTGAATGACACCAACATTTTTAGTACAATAATAAAAAGTGCACGCTGTGCTAGGTCCTCAGAATTATCTTGGGCAATTAGATCTTAAGGTGCAGCAACGATCAATGCGAATGTAAACACAGTGCAGTGAATGTAGCAGATATATTCCAGGAACTCAAGCAGACCCATCTATAAAATTGAAACACCAATAATAAGAAATATTAGTGTGCCAAGTTAAGCTCATACAGTACCAAGCAACATAAAAAATGAATAATATTCCAGGAACTCAAGCAGACCCATCTATAAAATTGAAACACCAATAATAAGAAATATTAGTGTGCCAAGTTAAGCTCATACAGTACCAAGCAACATCAAAAAGGAATAAATCGAACTACATTCACCAACTGAACAGATTAATTTATGAACAACTACTCAGTGAAGCTCATTCTACACCAACTGAACGGATTAATTTATGAATTGCGCAAAAAGAAACAAGAGATGGTAGGGGAGATGAAATAGCTCAGCAGTTCACTCCCAAATCCAAGCACCACCAAATTATTTGTGTTGCGCAGAAGTCCATCACTTCCATTGGTAACCTGCAGTGAAGATGATGATACACACGAATTGCATATTTCAACCTTGTTATCGATTGTACCCCAAAAGTAATGAAATGATTTTCTTAACATAAAGCTTCACAGACCAAACAATGGTATCTTCTCTCAGATAGATAAGATACCCAACAATGCCTCGCTTGCTCACGAGCCTGCTACCAGGTGGCTGACAAACGGCAGAAGCAATGGGTGCGCTTAGATCTTAGACCAGCTGCAATAAGGCAAACAGAATCAGTCCCACACGAACACACGTGGGCACGCACACACGCACAGAGGAGGAGGGAGGGAGAGGGGAGCACCTGGACATGCATCCGCCGTCCGCTTCTGGTGCCGCGACCTAGTCCAGGGCTGGCTGCTCGTGTGCGGCTGCGGAGGAGGAGACAGCCGTCGGGCTCCCTGTAGAATCGGATGCGACTCTCCTCGGCTAGTCGTCGATCTCCTGGGCCACCGCTGTTGGTTGTCCCTCCATGACTCGAGCGGGAGCAAAGAGGCCGGTGCCGGTGCTGGTCCCGTGGACCACCGCTACAGGCCGGGATGTGCAGCCGTGGCGCGGCTAGTCCTTCTCGGCCACCGTGGCAGGACGGGGACCGGGACGAGTGATACGTCCAAAACGTATCTATAATTTCTGCTTGCTCCATGCCACTTTTGGGTGATATTGCTATGATATTCATACACTTCCATACACTTTTGATCATATTTGGACTAACTTACTAATCCAGTGTACCCCAGTGCCAGTTTCTGTTTTCGGCTGTTTTTGTATTTCAGGTTTTTACGTTTCGAGAACTGCCCAGAAAAATCCAGAAAAATTATATAAAAAATCAGCGAACCGGAAACAACACTGCGTCCGAAGGGCAGCCTGGGGGGGGGGGCACAGGGGCTCCAGGCGCCCTGTCGGCGCCCCCCCTGGGCCGCGCCGGGGGGGCGCCTGGGCCCCCCGAGGCTCCCCCGGTGCCCTACTTTGGCATATATTTAAAGGGTCCTCCGTAACCCTCAGAACAGGACTTCTTTTCGCGATCCCATCTCTGTTCCGCCGCCGCCGTCGCTTCCAAGATCGGGAGCACCAGGAGAACTCTTCCCGGCACCCTGCCGGAGGGGAGGATCACCACCGGGAGCTTCTCCACCACCATGGACGCCTCCCGGATGACTCGTGAGTAGTCTCCCTTGGACCATGAGTCCATGACCAGTAGCTATGTGATGTTCTCCTCCCGTTCTTGTGCTTCACTAATTAGTCCTCGTGAGCTGCCCTACATGATCGAGGCACCTATGTAATCCTTATGCTGTTGCTATGTTGAGTTTGCTGGGATCCGATGGATTATGAGATTATGTTCAGATTGATCTTGAGTAATATATTTGATTCACCTCTTTTATATTTTAGTTCAGAAGTAATTCTTGCATGTTCTCCGTTGTTATTTATTGCTTTGGCCGAGTAATAGGTAGTGACTCCAAGAGGGAACGTTATGCTCGATTGTGGGTTCATGCCCCTCGATGACTAGCTTGAGTGACAGAAACATGAGTCTAGGGGATGTGCTGTTGCCACAAGGGGGAAAACAACGGTGCTTGTGCCCGCGGGTGCAAGGATTGTTTACTTTACGCAAAGTTCTTTTAATGCAGTTGTCTGTTGCATTGAGTTTACACTATGGGTGGGACTCGCAACTTAATACCAGCGAGATGTTCTGGATAGATATCTCAAGGTGGATGATTAGTAGTAGATATTGATGGATTTTGGTCTACTTACTTTGGCGTACCGCCCATGCTTTGAACCTCAACCTTTCTTGCAATGTAATCAGCATTGGTTTGCGTTCTTGGTCCTGTCAATTGCCCAGTTGTAATTTGTTTACCTCACATAGCTGTTTTATCGTCTTTTGGGAGAGAGACATCACTAGTGAACATCATGAGACTCCGGTCCATATTACCATCATTGATCACATCCACTATTTACTTTTCGCTATTTACTTACTATTGCAAAACACTATCTATCACTACTATCATATTGCTTTTAACCCTTTGTGAACTACAAGGCCGGAGAGATTGACAACCTCTCTGTACTCGTTGGGAGCAAAGTTATTTGTATCTGTGTGCAGGTCCACGTTGATTGCTAATTGCGCCGTTAGCAATTGACACCTACTTGTTGAACCTAGGAGTCTCTCGGGATTCGATCCTTGGCATCTTTGCTAGGGGAAAACACTTCTACTTACTGCATCTTACACCTTCCACTTGGGGTAACCAACGAGGGGTTCGAGGCCCATCAAGGAGTATTTTCTGGCGCCGTTGCCGGGGACTCCACTCTTCAGGATAGGGGAGTTGCATGCTATCTTTTACCTTTGCTTTTTAGTCTTGTGAGTTTACCTTTCATTTTTTTTTCTGTAGTTCCTTTTAATCAAAAATCACAAAAAAAATTTATTTTGCCTTTTTATTAGTAGTCCTTTCTGTTTAGCCAAACATGTTAGGATTTGGTGCTTTGAGGGAATCAGAAGTTCTAGATTTCCATCAAAGGGATGGAGAAAATATGAAGAAGGCATGGGACAGAATTTCTGATGCACATAGGAGAATTATGCCTTGGATACCTATAAAAATTGTTCTTAGAAATTTTTATCATGGTCTTTTTAAATGGTGTAAACACTCCCTTGACATTATAGCTGAGGGAGATTTCTTAGAGTGCGATGAAGCTAGAGCTCTTGAAATTATACATGGTCTATCTAGTTACTTTGTTTATGATCATAATTTTGATACTATCATAGATAGACTTGCTACTATTGAAAAGAGAATGGATGCTCTAGACTTAATAAAGGTAGATAAACCCAAACCCAATAAGAGAGATATTTTGGAAATAGATAATGACTGGGAGCCTCTTGTTAGGATTAGCATCTCTAATCAAGACTTCCTTGCTTATTGTGATATTGGATCTATGGTTTCTACTATGCCAAAAACTGTTCATGATTCTTTAAAATTTAATATGGATATACTACCATCTTATCATGAACATACTAATGGAGATATTTCTGAAATCCAGGGAAAAATAAAAGACGTGCCAGTTAAATTCCTTAAAGGGATTGCAATGATTGATTTCTTCATCGTGGAGCCAAACCAAGGAAATATAGTGCTTGGAAGGGACTTCCTCCGAGCAGTTAAAGGCTTCATCGATATAGGTAAGGGAAAAATCCGCTTACGCGGGAAGGCAAAAGGTGTGTACCCCTTTCCTAGAAGGAACAAGAATGAACTTGTTGAGGAATCATTTGAACCCATTTATAACTCCGATTATTATGATGATTATTGATTCCTCTATGCATTATGCCTAGCTTAAAGGCATAAAAGAAAGCGCTTTTGGGAGGCAGCCCACATGAATAAAAAATTTGCTTTTGTTGTGTCTTGATGTTGTTTACTGCTGTAGCATCATCATTGTATCTTTGCTTTTCATATTTGTGCCAAGTATAGCCTCTGATTGCTAGAAAGTTCAAAAGTTGTGAGGTGCTGTCCAGGAAACAGATTCTGTCCTTGGATAGAAAAATTCGTATAAAATCACCAGATCATCTTTTTGGTCTGCATTTTTTCGACAGCGTTGTCTATATAATTGTCTTTCGTGCGTCAGTTCTGAGTTTTTTGATTTGAGTTGCAGAAGTATCCCGAACAGGTCAATTACTGCCTGCTGTTCTGTTTTTCACAGATTCTGTCCTGTTTTGCCTTACCTTCACTTTGCAAATTAAGAACTTGCTTTTTCTATGCAAAAACCTTTTGTCAATCTTGAGAAACAGTAGAACTTCAAGAATATCCTTATTTCCAGCAAGGTATAATTATTTTATTAAGGGTACTAACCTCGCTAATCAGATTATGATGAGTTGTGTATGAAGGGAGTTTTCAAGTGTGCGAGGGAAGATGCTAAAAAGATTCAGGAGTGTCAAGCGCTCAAGCTTGGGGATGCCCCCGTGCACCCCCAAGAAATATTCAAGGAGACTCAAGCGTCTAAGCTTGGGGATGCCCCCGTGCATCCCCTTCTCCATCAACATTATCAGTTCGTCTTTCGTTTCGCTATATTTTTATCACTTCATATGTTATGTGCTATGCTTGGAGCGTCTTGCTTTTAGTTTTCTTTTTAGTTTTTCATAACGAGTCGGAACCCAGCATTCCTTTATGTGGGAGAGAAACACGCTCCACCTCTACCTAAAACATTACATAGAATTTTCATGTCTATCTAAGATGTGTGTGTTCTTTGTCTTTTAATAGCTACTATCACACTCTGCTCTTAGTATTCATGCTTATCTTTTCAAGAGCTTTTATTTAGTTGGTTGCTTGAACTCTCTTTAATTACCATGCTCACCTTATTAAGAGAGTTTGCTTCCGTTGCATGGGTTAATGTGTCTATGATAAAGATGCTACTTTCATGCTGGTGCTTAGTAGTTCAGGTTTTCTTTTGGTTAATCTCAAATAGCTGGGGGGTTCCCAATGTGTTATTGGAATACCAACTTGGTTTGTTTGCCTATGATGTGGTATGGTTTAGTAATATCTTCCTTCGAGAATTTATTTTGATTGACTTGGCGTATGCTCACGCATATTCAAGACTGTAAAGAAAGTCTGTCAAGCCTTGATGATCTTTTGTTTCTAAGTAGCGATATAACTACCATGCCTGATTCAATATTGCTTTGTCGCTCTGCATGATTATGACCGTCATTGCTCTCTTAGTTGGTCGCTCCCAGTCTTTTGCTAACCTCCACCTGTACTAAGCAAACTAACCATGCAATACATAGCTCATGGGAAAGTAGCCTAAAAACTATTGTGGTAAAGAATATGTTGCCTATGTATCTTATTTCTTATAAATTGCTTGCTGAGCGGTAACCATGTTTCTGGGGACGCCATCAACTGTCACACTTTTGTTGAATATCATGTGAGTTGCTATGCATGTTCGTCTTGTCTGAAGTAAGGGTGATTTACCGTGGGTTGAATTAATATGCATATTGTTAGAGAAGAACATTGGGCCGCCAACCAAAGCCATGCATCATGGTGGAAGTTTTAGCTTGGACCTTAATCCTCAATCTCTTATGAGAATATGCTTATGCATTAAAGAGGAGTCCATCATCTATTTTCTATGTTGTCCCGGTATGGATGTCCTCAAGTTGAGATTTATCAAAAACGAGAAATCAAATGCGATCTATCTCCTTGGACCTTTGTACAGGTGGCATAGAGGTACCCCTTTGTGACACTTGGTTAAAACATATGCAATGCAATGATAACCCATGGGGATCTGAGCTAATTAGGACAAGGAGCGAGCACTATTGGTATTCGATGCATGAAGCTTGCAACTTATAGGATGTTTTATACATGACACATATGAAGTACTACTACCGTTGACACAATTGCTTCCATGTTTTCAAAATAAAAAGCTCTAACACTTAACCTTTCTTTTACCTTTATGTTGAAGCACCAACTACTGAGATCATGATTGTCATTCTGAGTGTAATTTGCATTGTCCCAAAGTAGCATTGTCTTTTGCATGATTGTGATATCGTTTATTCTGAAATGATTGTATCTAGTCATCACTTAAACCTTGAAGGTGCCCTTGCATTTATGTTTTGCATCACTAAAGGGGGCAAGCTAGATATCACTTTATCATATTTGCACGTCATGTTCATTGCAAATCTTTTTGATGTTTCAGTTTCATGTTGTAAAACTTTCAGTCATTTGTGATTTTCTCTTGAGACAACTTAATTACTTTAGAATCATTGTCTCAGTAAGCTTTTGTCATATGACTATGAGAAAGTCCTATATGGTTAATAGCATGTCACCACAGAAATTATTCTTGTTATCATTTACCTACTCGAGGACGAGCAGGAATTAAGCTTGGGGATGTTGATACGTCCAAAACGTATCTACAATTTCTGCTTGCTCCATGCCACTTTTGGGTGATATTGCTATGATATTCATACACTTCCATACACTTTTGATCATATTTGGACTAACTTACTAATCCAGTGCACCCCAATGCCAGTTTCTGTTTTCGGCTGTTTTTGTATTTCAGGTTTTCACGTTTCGAGAACTGCCCAGAAAAATCCAGAAAAATTATATAAAAAAATCAGCAAACCGGAAACAACACTGCGTCCGAAGGGCAGCCTGGGGGGGCACAGGGGCTCCAGGCGCCCTGTGGGCGCCCCCCCTGGGCCGCGCCGGGGGGGGGGGGGCGCCTGGGCCCCCCGAGGCTCCCCCGGTGCCCTACTTTGGCATATATTTAAAGGGTCCTCCGTAACCCTCAGAATAGGACTTCTTTTCGCGATCCCATCTCTGTTCCGCCGCCGCCGCCACTTCCAAGATCGGGAGCACCAGGAGAACTCTTCCCGGCACCCTGCCGGAGGGGAGGATCACCACCGGGAGCTTCTCCACCACCATGGATGCCTCCCGGATGACTCGTGAGTAGTCTCCCTTGGACCATGAGTCCATGACCAGTAGCTATGTGATGTTCTCCTCCCGTTCTTGTGCTTCACTAATTAGTCCTCGTGAGCTGCCCTACATGATCGAGGCACCTATGTAATCCTTATGCTGTTGCTATGTTGAGTTTGCTGGGATCCGATGGATTATGATATTATGTTCAGATTGATCTTGAGTAATATATTTGATTCACCTCTTTTATATTTTAGTTCATAAGTAATTCTTGCATGTTCTCCGTTGTTATTTATTGCTTTGGCCGAGTAATAGGTAGTGACTCCAAGAGGGAACGTTATGCTCGATTGTGGGTTCATGCCCCTCGATGACTAGCTTGAGTGACAGAAAAATGAGTCTAGGGGATGTGCTGTTGCCGCAAGGGGGAAAACAACGGTGCTTGTGCCCGCGGGTGCAAGGATTGTTTACTTTACGCAAAGTTCTTTTAATGCAGTTGTCTGTTGCATTGAGTTTACACTATGGGTGGGACTCGCAACTTAATACCAGCGAGATGTTCTGGATAGATATCTCAAGGTGGATGATTAGTAGTAGATATTGATGGATTTCGGTCTACTTACTTTGGCGTACCGCCCATGCTTTGAACCTCAACCTTTCTTGCAATGTAATCAGCATTGGTTTGCGTTCGTGGTCCTGTCAATTGCCCAGCTGTAATTTGTTTACCTCACATAGCTGTTTTATCGTCTTTTGGGAGAGAGACATCACTAGTGAACATCATGAGACTCCGGTCCATATTACCATCATTGATCACATCCACTATTTACTTTTTGCTATTTACTTACTATTGCAAAACACTATCTATCACTACTATCATATTGCTTTTAACCCTTTGTGAACTACAAGGCCGGAGAGATTGACAACCTCTCTGTACTCGTTGGGAGCAAAGTTATTTGTATCTGTGTGCAGGTCCACGTTGATTGCTAATTGCGCCGTTAGCAATTGACACCTACTTGTTGAACCTAGGAGTCTCTGGGGATTCGATCCTTGGCATCTTTGCTAGGGGAAAACACTTCTACTTACTGCATCTTACACCTTCCACTTGGGGTAACCAACGAGGGGTTCGAGGCCCATCAACGAGCGACGATGGCGGCAGGGATGCTGCTCCTGGTCTGGTCCCATGGCTTCCGGATGTGGCTGCTGGTCCTTGTGGACGGGGGTGGTGACCAGCGCCGCCAGGAAGCGGAGCGGGGAGGAGGACGAGTGTGAGATGGGGGATGAGAGCGCGAGTGCGAGGAGAGGCGGCAGCGAGGCGGGAGGGGAGAGGAGGCGGCGGCGAGGCGGAAGGAGCTGGGCGCGGGGGAGGCGCGGGGCGGAGTCGCGAGTGCGGGAGGAGGCGCGGGGGAGGCGCAGGGTGGAGACGCGAGTGCAGGAGGAGGCAGCTAGGTTTTCACTCACCACGGTGCTGCTGCGGTTTTATACCCATATGTCAAATGACTAAAATACCCTGGTGGGGGCAAGGATATTACATTCTGATGCAATTGAAATTTTATCGACGGCCGTAGTTGATCGGGTAAATATCCAATGACCCACAGCGATTTGGATCGAGATCCGACGGTCTGTGTCGCGAGGAGATTTCAATCCGACGGCTGAAAATCCAAACGCCTGAGGAGACTCCATTTTGGTCTGGACTCTAACAATGGGATTCTTTCTCCTTCCTTTGTTCCTGTGTTCTCTTCTGTGCAAAAGCTAGAGAGTTGCACTCCTACGAGAGGGATTCTGCAGGGATCCTATCTCCTCTTACTTATTCTTGATAGCAGTAGAGGACTTTTCATGCCTCCTGAAATACAGTTCTCATTCATCTATGCAAGGTATTAAGGTGGCACCCACGGCTACAACCGTCAACCATCTTTTGTTCGCTTATGATAGCCTGTTGCTTTTTAAGGCTAGTGTGGAGGATGCAGATCATGTTTCAAACCTACCAAACCATTATTGCAATGCTTCGGGGCAAATAATTAATAATGGGAAATCATCCATTTTCTTCAATAAGGGATGCCCCCAGAATGTAAGAGATGGAATCAAGAACCAGTTAGAGGTGCAAAATGAGTCTCTCGGTGAACGGTATTTGGGCATGCCAACTGATGTAGGCCAATCAAAAAATGGAAATTTTAAATATTTGCACGATAGAGTCTGGAAGAAAGTTAAGGGATGGATGGAGAAGTTATCGTCTGCGGCAGGGAAGGAGGTTCTTATAAAATCAGTGGCTCAGGCAATACCAGTCTACTCTATGGCATGCTTAAGATTACCTAGAGAACTATGTGAAAGTGTAACTTCCATAATATGGCAGTTCTGGTGGGGGAGCAAAAGAGGCAAACGCTAGCCGGCTTGGGTTGCGTGGGACATTATGACCATGCGGCGGCGGGCCTGGGTTTCCGTGATTTGGAGCTGTTCAACCTTGCACTCCTATCAAGGCAATCATGGACGTTCATGACTGATCCGGATTCATTGAGTGCAAGGGTTCTGAAAGCAGTATAATTCCCACATGTTTCACTTTTGGATGCTAAATGGGATCTAACCCTACCCAGATTTGGAGGGCAATTCTAGAAGGAAGAGATATTATGGCACAAGGGTTGATTAGAAGGATTGGAGATGGTGAGTCTACTAATATTTGGGCACATAATTGGATTCCAAGGGAAAGCTACATGAGGCCAATTACTTCTCTGGTGGAAGAGCCCCCTCATTTGGTGGCGGAATTGATTGAATCATCCACAACGTCATGGAGGACAGAGCTTGTCCGTTTAGTTTTTACACACTTTGATGCCGAGGCAATACTAAAAATACCTTTATGCACAAGGAGAATTGAGGATTTCTGGGCATGGAGCGAAGAACCCCGCGACAACTTCACGGTGGGCTCCTCATATCGCATGATGGTCCACACTAAGTTGAATAGAGAGAGATGGATAGAGGAGCGTCAGGGGCCGTCGAACACTCAAGGGGAGAGCAGGGAATGGTGTTCAACATGGAAACTTGAGGTCCCTTCGAAGCTCAGGTTTTTTTCATGGCGGTTAGCAAGGCACTCCATACCATCGGGCACAGTCCTCCATCGGCGGAATATGGCCACAATGGGGGCGTGTTCGCTATGCGGGGCACATGACACATGGAGGCATGCTTTGTTGACCTGCCCTGTATCACGCATTACATGGGCGCCGTCTTCTAAAAATATTCTTGATCAGTTGAGTGTTCACCGGGAGGAAAATGCAAGGGAGTGGATTTTTGCTACCCAAGCGGCGTTGTCATCGGAGGAATTTATAATATTTGTAGTGAAATTATGGGCCATCTGGGACGCACGAAGGGAGGCAATTTATGAAGGCATCTTCAAGGCGTCGCATGCTATACATGGTTTTGTAACGTCATAACTGTCAGAGATACAAGTGCTCAGTCCGAGCAGGGCAACCCCGACGAGTACAAATGCCCGTCCGTCGGGATGGCTAGCTCCTCCAGAACATCATGTGAAGCTAAATGTTGACGCAGTAGTACGCGGGAGGGGCATGTATGGAGTAGTCGAGGCTATCTGCAGGAATCAGGCAGGGTGTTTTCTTGGAGCTTCAGCATGCGTGTACACCTACATAGACGATCCAGCAACCCTTGAAGCTCTAGCTATTAGAGAAGGGCTAGCTCTAGTCGAGGATCTCAACGAAAATCAATTCATATTGCATCTGACTGCAAGGGGGTAGTAGAAGAGGTTCATAAAGGAAGTGGTGCTACCTACGGAGCTATTATCCGGGAGATTAAGTTATAGTTTTCAGTTTTTGTTTCTTGTAATTTAGTCCATGAGTTTAGGAGCTCAAATGTTGAGTCTCGTAATTTAGTGAATCATGCTTTGAACTTAGGAGCTGGTCGCCATGTTTGGTTAGGTCAGCCCGATGGGATTTCTTTCGTCCATGTAATGGCGGTGACGGTTTAAATAAAAGCTTCGCGAGATTGCCTAAAAAAGGTACCCCTAAAAAAGATCATATTCATATGTTTGTCTGACTCCTACCTTTCAGAAGTTGGAATCTAATTCCTCAAAAAGAAAAATTGAATCTAAGCTCCAACCGAACAAAGCCTTCAGGAACCAGAGAGCAGCTGTGCCGTTTAGCCTGACACATGTTCTCTACCTTAGCTTGGACGCTTTGGACTACTCGTAACAAAGTGGCTATTAAAGAAATTTTCATATCTCATCCTGCTAACTATATCTTCAAACGGTGCCTCTTTTTCAGCAGTGGAGACCTCTAAGGAAGAGCTAGAACAGTCAAGCAACTACACGTGTGTCACAGGAACAATGCTACTACAGATAACTTCACAAGTTTTCGCCTTAGTATTAGTTACCTAGATGTTCTGTTGCATTTATTCCTTTCTTGCCATGGCTATTTATGTAGGTCCGAGGGACCAATTATGTATTACCTTATAACTCGGTGATGCTTGGCATTGTTGGCTTTATTAATTTAAAGCCGGGCGATGCTTTTGCCTAATTTCTATAACGATTCAGATCTGATGAGTTTATATTATCGTGTTAGATTATTTATTTTTAAGTTTGATTTTTTGTGGAGTTGAAATTTTTCCTCGACACCATGGTAAAGACCTTGTGATTCGACGACATGTACTTATGGGGTATCATCCCCCGTCCAAGTATGTTCATAGCTCAAGGCTTCTCATCTTTTTGCACGGCGACTCAAGAGGCTTTCAAAAACCTTTTATTGATAGTTAAGTCTGTGCGGGTGAAAGAGTGACAATATTGTTGCTTTGTTTTAATTGTAGACTCTTTATTAAAGTCTTGTGAGTATTTCATCTTGCAGAGATTAATACCATGGAGAACATATTAATAAGAGATATGATGTGATTTTTAGTCATAGGAGTTACTTCATATTTTCTTGAATGCTAGACTGGAAGTAGTGTACTTGTAGTACTTATGAATATCAAAATTTACATGTGTTTCTACAAAAACTCCATTTTTCTTTCTCAGAAAAATTAAGAGACACTCCATTCGAGAAAAAAAGGAAGCAAATCCAACTGATGCTTGTAATATTGGATACAAGGTTTGTACCGGTTTGAATTTAACACACTAGAGGCCAAATATCAAGTTATATGACAGAAAATATGTAGTTATATTGAAGAAAACATACTTGGATTCATTTTCATTTTATCCAAAATTCATTTTTTAGTTAATAAATGTGTACGTGCATGATTTCAAGTTCATTAGCTAGTTAATTGTTACTAATTAATTAAGATTCACAAAAACCCAATTAAAGTACAGAAGCTAAACTATATACTATGTGTATCGACAAAACATGCATTAGGCATGCCTTTAATCATTTTATTTTTATTTCCACCTTTATTGAAATGGTGGTGAGACTAACACTAGTCTATGGGGAATGAAACCCTCGTCCACTAACATTTCAAAGCAAAGCATTAATCGCCACTAGTGAAGCATGAAAGAGATTGTATAGATACGAAAATTAGGAGTAGTAGTGAGCAACGCGGTGGCTGGGTTGGATGCTCCCCTTGGTGTGTCATGTGTGGATTGGAAAGGGAATGATGGCGGGCGGTCTTGGCGAGGTCGTTGCTGGTGTTTCGACCAAAGCCCAAAGGGTTGGCCTCCACTTATCCAATGGAGTGTTATGGGTTGTCAGAATTGGTGGGATGTGCGTTGTTTCTACGACAACAATGGCTCAGCTTAGAATAAAGCAACATCGTTCGATGAACGCCCTGGCACAGTTTGCACCAGAAATAACCACTTGGTGGATACAAACTCACATCTGAGGAAGAGTATGTACTTTCGTTTCCCTCCGGAGTGCTCGGTTAGGTTAGGGTTCCATGTTCAATTTCCACCGCCATCTTCGAATCCGACCATAGCATTTTTTATGTAACCAAGCGAGCCCATCATGTTCTTTCTTGTTTTTAGGGGTTTAACCATATTTATTAATCGAAAATCACAGAGAGTGGGATACAGGTCGGATCATGGGGTAAGCCATACCAAACCTGGTGTCCTTGACCGAGATTAAGAGTGAATTTGGCTAAACTATGTGCTTCATGACTGACATCACAACTTTCATAAGTAAAAACTAGCACATATGCCCGAGCGTTGGAATGGGAGATCAAATAGTATGCATTTAAAGTTAGTGAGAATTATATGTGCAAGCAAAATTCTGTGTCCTCACAAAAAAGAACATTTAGCTTCTCGGTTTTGTCGCATGTGAAGGAACCAATCCCCTATTTTTTCCATTAATTGGTCGAGGACATTTAAGAGCTTTCTTACATTATCGTACGCGAGAGAAGGCCCAGGAGTTATTCAATCTACTTTTCCTTTCAATCCTTCCAATCGAGGGATGTTAAGGTATGAAGTTTCTGAATATTCTAGGAAACATGAACAATTTTTTAAATCCTGAACAACTTTTTGAAAAACACGTACACTTTTGAAAAAACGTGAACAAAATATGAAAGGGAACATCTTTTAAAATTCGCAACATTTCTGAAAACACCATTTTTTTATAAATACATGAACATTATTTGAATTTGATAACATTTTTTAAATGGGAACAATTGTTGAAGATTCATAAGATTTTTAGAAAATGTGTATCTCTTATACATAAAAATTATTTTTAATTGTGAAAATCTCACTAAAACAAGAATATATTTAGAATTTGGAGCATTTTTTAGAAATCTCAAATAATTTTGAAAACATTTTACTTTTTGAAAAATGGGAAACTTTTTGCAAGTTTCGAATATTTTCCAAATAGCAACAAAAGTTCTGAATTTTGATCATTTTAAAAAAAATTATTTTTTTTATTATTAATATTTTGGGAAATTTTAATTTATGGAATAAATTCTAAAAGAAATAAACTTGAAAGGGAAAAAAGAGCTGGGAAAGGAGAATAAAAATAAATGTAAAACACAAAAACACAAAAACAAAGAAAAATAGGTCAGCCCATTATTAATTGTCCCGTGTGAAACTCCGACTAAAAAACATGAACATTATTTGAATTTGTGAACATTTTTTTTAAACAGGAACTTGTGTTGAAAATTCATAAGATTTTCGAAACGTGTATCTTCTATACACAAATATAGTTTTTAATTGTGAAAAATTCACTAAAACAAGAATATTTTTCAAATTTATAGCATTTTTTGAAATGCCATTTTTTAAGAAATCTCAAACAATTTTTTTAAAAATAGTTTGAAAAAATATTAAACTTTTTGCAAGTTCCGAATATTTTGCAAAATAGAAACGAATTTTGGAATTCTGAACATTTTTCCAAAATTGTTTTATATTATGAACACTTTTTAGGATTTCTAATTTATAAAATAAATTATAAAAGGAAAATAAACTTGGAAGGTAAACAAGAGATAGGGAAATGAGAATAAAAATAGAAGTAAACGTTGAAACAAAGAAAAATTGACCAGGCCGTTATTAGTTGTCATGTGCGAAACTCCAACTATTTGTCGCTTAGTGCGGAAAATAGAATTTTACCAGCTGCGTGGGCTGAAAAACAAGTGGGCTTGCTTTGCTGGGTCACAGCGCGTGGCCCATGTACGAAAATTATACTTCTAGCAGACAAACGCATAAGAATTTAATACTATCTCGTATAGAAATAAAATCATTTTGGTGGTGAACGGATGAAAAAATTGGCGAAACACACCTTCCTTTATTAGTAGGTATAGATACAAGTAAAAGATGACACTTGAAACTTTATTTCATTGATGATGGCTTCATAGTCTCCTCTAGCCCCCATGTTGATGTGTCCAACTGATTGTTTTGAAGCAGACGAGACGACAAAATGGTGTGGGTGCAGGTCTGCCGCTAGTGCAAGGGCCTCCCCCATGCGTTTACCTCCAATGTCGCCAGATCATGGATTCCATCAATAGCTAGGGACAAGCTTCCCAGGTTGTTTCCTTCACTATCCCGATATATCGTTGCAGCTGAACCTCTTCTCCGAGGACGCACCCCGGCGTCGACAAGAATTTTGCAATGGCCGTGTGGTGGAGCTTTTGGTTGCCGTGTACTCGGCCCTTGCGGCGCCGATGCTGCTTGAACTAGTAGGCATTTTTATTCCTTTGTCATACACATCTCCTGAATAAAATGGTTAACAAAAGATTGTATAGAGTGTGGGCTTCGGAAGATGCCTTTATGTATGGTCTTTCACCTAGCTGCCCAGATTGCCCATAAGGTCACCGAAAGCTTCACGAAGAGCTCATGAGATAGCTAATTCATGTGTGTAAATTGCCACTGCTTCGCATTCGGCTGCGTGGTTCATCCAATTATTTGTCCTATTTCTTGATCAACTAGTGCTCAAGTGCACCTTGACATTGTATAATCAACCAGTAAATGCCTCCACCAGTCCGGTGACCCACAAATACCGCATAAGCTGGAGTCAGTCATGTGCCTATGTGCCTAAACATCATTGGTCAGGATTGAATGTTTTGACAATCGCCATAGAAACATATGGACCTTGTCCGGGACATCCGTCTTCCAGAGAGTTTTCCAATCATTTTCTTACTTTGCCGAGCTGGAGGAGCCTGACATTCCCTCTAGCCATGCCTCCCTTCTTTGTCGGGTAGCTACAGGCATGTTGTAAGTAGATCTTATAGTGAAGGCACCTTTTTTAAGAACCAGATCAAATAACTAGGATATTTCTTGTGCACAAAGGAATTATGAGAATCACATTCACATCCATTAGCATTAAAACTTAGGCCACCCTCTTTATATTCCATGTTGTTGTTGTTGAATCAATAAACTTGGAAACAAAGATTGGTGGGTTTTGGGATATGCACCCATTTGGTCGCAACATCTCCCCCCTCGGAAGCCACTGGTCGTCCCGTACTCTTGTTGATTCACCATTACCAATCCTTTTTAATTAACCCCAATTTGAGGGTGTCTCGTCTTTCTATCATTACCCGTCAGATTTGGCTAGCGTGGCTTCCCAGAACCGCCTCAAGAATTGATGAATGAGGATAGTAAATGCTCTTGAGAATTCTTGCACTTAGGGACTCCGGATTTTGCAGCAAGCGCCAGGACTGCCCCGCTAGCATGGACATGTTAAAGAGCTCGAAATATTTGAAGCCGAGACCACCCGTAATCTTAGGTTGTGTCATAGTTTTCCACAAAACCCAGTGTGGCTTACGGCGCCCCTCCTTTGTCCCCCACGGAAACTTTCTAGTGAGCATGTTAAAGTGTTCATAAAGACCCCTCGGAAGCCTGAAGTAAGACATGGAATAAATTGGTACTGCCTGAGTGATGAACCACAAGTATAGGGGATCAATCATAGTCCTTTTGATAAGTAAGAGTGTCAACCCAACGAGGAGCAGAAGGAATGACAAGCAATTTTCAGCAAGGTAATTTCTGCAGGCTCTAAAATTATTGGTAACAAGTAGTATGATAGTAAGATAATTTGTAACAAACAAGTAATAGTAAAGGTAACAAAAGTACAACAAGGTAGCCTAATCCTTTTTGAGGCAAAGGACAGGCCGGAACGGTCTCTTATAATAAGCGAAGCGTTCTTGAGGACACACGGGAATTCCATCTAGTCACTTTCATCATGTTTGTTTGATTCGCGTTCGTTACTTTGATAATTTGGTATGTAGGTGGACTGGTGCTTGGGTGTTGTTCTTACTTGAACAAGCCTCCCACTTATGATTAATCCATCTCGCAAGCATCCGCAACTACGAAAGAAGAACTAAGATAAAATCTAACCATAGCATTAAACATATGGATCCAAATCAGCCCCTTACGGAATATCACATAAACTAGGGTTTAAGCTTCTGTCACTCTAGCAACCCACACTCCACAATGCATTCCCTTAGGCCCAAAGATGGTGAAGTTTCATGCAGTCTAAGTTCACATAACACCACTAAGCGAATCAACAATATACATATATCATCAAAATATCAAACGAATACCAAATTCACATGATTACTTATGACAAGACTTCTCCCATGTCCTCAAGAACAAAAGTGACTACTCACAAAACATATTCATGTTTAATATCAAAGGGGTATTAAATACCATAATAGATCTGAACCTATTATCTTCCACCAAATAAACCAACTAGCATCAACTACAAGATGTAATCAACAGTAGTAGTCACCCACAGGTACCAGTCCAAGGATTTGATACAAAGATTGAACACAAGAGATGAACTAGGGTTTTGAGATGAGATGGTGCTGGTGAAGATGTTGATGAAGATTGATCCTCCCACAATGAGAGAGTTGTTGGTGATGACGACGGCTTTGATTTCCCCCTCCCGGAGGGAAGTATCCCCGGCGGAATCTCTCCATCGGAGAGAAAAAGTGCTCCTGCCCAAGTTCCGCCTCGAGACGGCGGCGCTCCATCCCTAAAGTCCTATCCTTATTTTTTTCTATGGCAAATGACCTTGTATACCAGAAGATGGGCGCCGAATGCTGGCCAGGGGGCTCACTAGCCACCAGGGCGCGCCTGGGGGGTAGGCGTGCCCTGGTGCCTAGTGGTCACCTAGGTGGCCCCCTCTGGAATTTCTTTTCTCCAATATTTTTATATATTCCAAAATAAATCTCCGTAAAATTTCAGCTCATTTGGAGATGTGCAGAATAACTATCGTGCCATAGCTTTTTCAGGTCCAGAATTCTAGCTGCCGGCAATCTCCCTCTATGTGTAAATTGTGCATATTATGAGTGAAAAGACATTAGAATTACTCCACAAAGTGTCATATTGGTTAAAAACACTATAAATAATAGTAGGAAAACATGATGCAAAATGGACGTATCAACTCCCCCAAGCTTAGACCTCGCTTGTCCTCAAGCAAAAGCTGATATCGAAAATCATATCCACATGTTTAGAGAGAGAGGTGTGGATAAAAACAAAATACAGACATAATGGCATCATGATCAATATTATGACAACAATGGTTATTATCATAGAACTTCTCATGAGCAAGTAACAATTCATCACAACATCGAATTATAAGGCATAAACTTTCTCGAAAGCTAACAAACTATGTTCTTAGTCAACAATGCAATTGCAAATCATCATATTTTCAGGATGGGTCTCATGTCGGAGGTTTTAACAAGTCCACATACTCAACCACTATTTAGTCTTCTATAATTGCTAACACCCACAACATACATATGGAGCAAAAAGTTTTAGCTAGACACACAGAAAGATAGGGGCTTGTAATTTCGCCTCCCAACTTATTCATCACAAGGGTCATGTCAACAATAATAACTCACATGATCACTCATATCCAACTGGATATATGTGCCTAGATCTTTCTCCACCACATGATGCTTGCAAAAGAGAAAAATAAGAGGGAATAGAGGAGAACATTATTGACTCTTGAATAAAAAGTAAATACATAAAAGTAAAAGACAGGCCCTTCGCACAGGGAAGCAGAGGTTGTCATGCATTTTTTTGTTTTTGGATGCACAATCTCTTAATGCAAAGGAACGCCACGTTATATTGCCCCTTATGATAGCAACCTTTATTATGCAGTTCGTCGCTTTTATTAATTTGCCATCACAAGTTTGAACAACGCTTATTTTCCCTTACAATAAAAGATCAAACATATTTAGAAGCAACTTTTATTGTGTTATGCACCGATGACAACTTACTTGAAGGAGATTATTCAATCCATAGGTAGGTATAATGGACTCTCGTAACATAAAATTGGGTTTAAGATTTTTGGATGCACAAGTAGTATCTCTACTTGGTGCGGATTTTTAGCTAGCAAAGATGTTGGGCAAGCACCACATGTTGGAGGATCTATGACAATATAACTTCTATGCCAATATAACTTCTATGTGAATATAGGCAAACATAATTCATTTGGTTGTCTTCCTTGTCCAACGTCAATAATTTGGCATAAAATATTTAATGGGGGCTCACAATCATAAAAGATTTCAAAGATAGTGTACTTGCATGTGAATTATACCTGGCCAAACCTCGGGCCGGGCTGGGCCTCGCCAAGCCCGAGCCAAAAAACCTGGGCCCGAGCCCGGCCCGGCCAGGCCATCGGGCCTAGTTTTTGGGCCCAAGCCCGGCCCGAACACATAAAAGCCCGCCAGGTCTCGGGCCTCGGGCCAGGCCCCTTCAGAAAAGTGCGAAAATGACGGGCTCGGGCCCGGCCCGGCCAGGCTATCGGGCTCAGAATGTAGGCCCGAGCCCGGCCCGGGAGCAGCGTCGGGCCGGGCCGGGCCGGGTCAGGCCGGGCTGCCCATGGTCTGGACTAATGTGAATCTTCTCTTCACTTATTAATTCTTTCATGAATTGCATCATTGACCAATGCTCTATTTGTCAACCTCCAAGAAATTTTACAACGTATACTTCTCCTTATGTAACGCCGTTACTTTCCATAAGATTAGCGTATGATCTTTTTTCATTATTTCCTTTATTTGATTGAAACATAAAAGTAAAGAAGCTAAAACTCAAACTAATCTTTATTACATAACTCTCAACTCGATTACATAGATAGATAGATCACGAAACCAGCACTTGAAAATAGATCATACTAGAATTTAATTTAACTAGATCACGAAATAACTAAGGATCAGGCTAAAAACTGGTGAAGATAATAGAGGTAGTGGTGATACGATACCGAGGCACCTCCCCCAAGATTGGCACAAGCCAAGGGGAGTGCCCATACTCATGTACTCAAGTCTCCTTCTTTGATGATGATGGTGGTGATGAGGTGGTGAGCTTCTCCAGTTTACGCGTGAGGCTAAAATTGTCCTCCCTGAAGTCATCAACTTCTTGCTCAAGCTTCAATACCTTTTTGCATGATGCCTCCTTGCTATCCTGCAGATAACGGGATGGGATAAATTAGATCTTAGACTGGTTTACTGTATTTGGGAGCCTCGACTTCTTAAACTCCACATGTGATTCGGCTCCATCGTATCTACTTTTCCAAACTCTTTTGCCCTTGTTTTGGACTCTAATTTGCATGATTTGAATGTGACTAACCCGAACTGACGTTGTTTTCAGCAGAATTGCCATGGTGTTATTTTTGTGCGTAAATCAAAGTTCTCAGATTGACCTGAAAATTTACGGATAATTTTTGTGGAATATATAAAAATACTGGCTGAAAAAGATACCCAAGGGGGGCCACCCAGGAGCCATAAGCCCTGGGGGCGCGCCTACCCCCCAGGGCGCGCCTCCCAGGCTTGTGGGGCCCCTGGAGCTCAGGCAACTCTAACTCCAACTCCATATATACCTATTCATGGAGAAAAGAATCAAAGAGAAGGATTCACCGCGTTTCACAATACGGAGCGACCGTTACCTCCAGTTCTTCACCGGGAGGGCCGATCTGGAGTCCAATCGGGGCTCCGGAGAGTAGAATCCGTTACCGTCGTCATCATCAACCTTTCTCCATCACCAATTTCATGATGCTCACCACCGGGAGTGAGTAAGTCCATCGTAGGCTTGCTGGACGATGATGGGTTGGATGAGATTTATCATGTAATCAAGTTAGTTTTGTTAGGGCTTGATGACTAGTATCAACTATGTTCTGAGATTGATGTTGCTATGACTTTGCTATGCTTAATGCTTGTCACTAGGGCTTGAGTGCCATGATGTTGGATCTGAACCTATTATGTTTTCATGAATGTATGTGTGTTCTCGATCCTATCTTGCAAGTTATATGCACCTATTACATGTTATGATCCACATACCCCAAGGTGACAATAATTGGGTTTCTTTCCGGTGATTACCGTAGTTTGAGGAGTTCATGTATTCACTAAGTGCTAATGCTTTGTTTCGGTTCTCTATTAAAAGGAGGCCTTAATATCCCTTCGTTTCCATTACGACCCCGCTACCACGGGAGGGTAGGACAAAAGATGTCATGCAAGTTCTTTTCATAAGCATGTATGACTATATACAGAATACATGCCTACATTACATTGATGAATTGGAGCTAGTTCTTAGTTGCTCTAGGTTATGACTGCTACATGACGAATATCATTCGACACAACACTCATCACCGAGCCATTGCCTACGAGTTTTTCACATATTGATCTTTGCTAAGTTACTTGTGCTACTGCTGCTGCTGCTGTTACAATCACTACAAAACTGTTACTGTTACTATTGCCATTGTTACCGTTACTGTCATACTACTTTGCTACTAAAAAATTTGCTGTAGATATTAAATCTTTCAGGTGTGGTTGAATTGACAACTCAAATGCTAATACTCGTGAATATAGGCTCCCCTTATGTCGAATCAATAAATTTGGGTTGAATACTCTACCCTCGAAAACTGTTGCTATCCCATATACTTTTGGGTTATCAAGACCTTTATCTAGCGCCGTTGCTGGGGACCATAGCTATATTTGCTGGTTCACTTGGGATTTATATTTGTTTATCACTATGAGTAATCTTAAGGATGAAAGATGAAGGAAATATGCCCTAGAGGCAATAATAAAGTTATTATTTATTTCCTTATATCATGATAAATGTTTATTATTCATGCTAGAATTGTATTAACCGGAAACTTAGTACATGTGTGAATACATAGACAAAGCAGAGTGTCCCTAGTATGCCTCTACTAGACTATCTCATTGATCAAAGATGGTTACGTTTCCTAGCCATAGATATGAGTTGTCATTTGATCAACGGGATCACATCATTAGGATAATGATGTGATGAACAAGACCCATCCGTTAGCTTAGCACTATGATCGTTTAGTTTTACTGCTATTGCTTTCTTCATGACTTATACATGTTCCTATGACTATGTGATTATGCAACTCCCGTATACTGGAGGAACAACTTGTGTGCTATCAAACATCACAATGTAACTGGATGATTATAAAGATGCTCTACAGGTGTCTCCGAAGGTGTTCGTGGTGTTGGCATAGATCAAGAATAGGATTTGTCACTCCGAGTGTCGGAGAGGTATCTCTGGGCCCTCTCGGTAATACACATCGTAATAAGCCTTGCAAGCAAATGACTAATGAGTTAGTCACGGGATGATGTATTACGGAACGAGTAAAGAGACTTGCTGGTAACGAGATTTGTCAGGGATATTACTACTAGGTGTAAACTGCCCAGGGAGGGGCCGATTTATGCCTATAACGAGTTATTCATATTGAACCCAGCGAGACATGGAGCATGGCGCTTTATTCCAGAAGACTAGAGATCCAAGGCCCAAGAGGTGTTAGGGCCCGTAATGTGTAAACCGCCATGCGACGTGTAACTTGTATTGTAAGATATGAAAGATAGAGACCGAGCCGGGCACGTTTATGAGCCAGCCTCGGGATTCTGTAAACCATGCCGGGCGTCACCCTGTGTATATAAAGGGGCGACCCGGCGATGGTTCAAGGACAGAGAACAACAACTCGAGACACAGGCAAAGCAGATTCGCTCCCTGGTCATCGAAACCCTAGCAATACCACACCAAATGAGACGTAGGCTTTTACCTTCATTGAAGGGGCCGAACTAGTATAAACCCTTGCGTCCTTGTTCGCTTTAACCCCTTTAAGCTAACTCGTAGCGATGGCTCCACGAATAAGTCCTTTTGCTAGGACATCTGCCGTGACAAAACCACGATAGTTGGCGCCCACCGTGGGGCTATCGCACGATGGTTTTGAGTTCTTGAAGGGCAGCTTTGAAGGACTCAAGGGCTATGCAGTGGGCCGGATGACTAAGAGTCGTCGCGGCAAAATCTACATCGACGATGTAGGCTGAGGTCCCGAGGCCGATTCAATCGAGTACGGGTATTGGGTCCCCTTTGGCGGCATCCACGTCTTCATCGACAAGATCGGCGAACCGGGCCCTGAGCCGGACATCTTCCCCAACATCGTCGAGTCGGCTCAGAGTGCGAGACCTGCCCGGATTCGGCCCGCCGTGATGCATGTGTTCGTCGGAGCGGTTCACAGAGCACAAGCTGAGGATGGATCGGACTCTGGTGGCGAGACCGTTGTTTATTCCGGCGATGAGTCATCCACTGGAGAAACTGAATCTTTTTGCCTGCTGCAGGAAGGCCAGTCTGGGGGCTGTTCCGATGGTGACAGTATTCCGGACCTCCTTGATCCGCCGAACCGGGTCGCAGTCTTCATGGCCGGATCACAATCTGTGCAACAATCTTCAACTGCGGCAGCGTTAACATCAGACCTGGCGGCAGTAGCAGCTAGGGCCGGAGGCCCTGTTCAGCCGCCAGCTCAAGTTTTGACCACCTTAGTCGACACTTTGACAGCACTGCTAACCGTGGAGGTCAGCCAGGCCGAGAAGGAACAACATGATGCGGAAGTTGCTAAGGTGAGGGGCCAAATAGATCAAGCTAAATTGGACCTGGCTGCTGAGAACTCTAGGATGATTGCAAGACAGGCCGAGCTAGATGCTCAGGCCTATCGGCTTCTTGTTGATCAGACGACATCAAATGACGTAATGAGGAGAAGGCGCCAGTCTCGCCTACCACTGGTTTACGAAGCGAGGAACCTCTTCAGTACGCCAGGAGCAGGAACCAGCAACCAGCCGGGGGTAAACTGGGGAGAAGTGCCTGGCACAGGGGCATCAGTCCAGCCATAGGCTGCGGAGCCAACCCGCCAGGTCGTTCCGTCGCAGCACGTGCCCACCCCTCCTGGTCACTACTCCAACCCATTGGATAACATAGTTGCCGCCGCTTCACGATTAGCAGCCCTTCCCATTGAAGGAGAATCCCCTATAGCAGTGGAGGCACGACGAGCTAGGGAGTTTCTAGAGACGGCTTTAACTCAGCAGCAAGCTTATTCTCACAACCGCGAGAGGATTCACTCCACCGCTCGCCCAAGCCGGAGTTATAGCAGGCACCTGGAGGAGCCAGCCGTGTCAAGCAGCGCGCGTAATCGTAATCCGCCGTGGAGGTATAACCCGGCGGGAGGAGGTGTAAACGCTCAGGATATGGTGGATCAAGGCAGGCAGCGCCGAGAAGCCGAGTTAGCAGCACAGTACGAAGCCCGTCAGCCGACGTCGGTTCGTCCATCTACCATAGTTGAACCAGGGGTTACGTCCAGCTCCTTAGGAGTACCATGTCTCACCCCCGCTTTACGCAACGTACGGCTCCCCAAGGACTTCAAAGGACCGCGCAAGGTGCCCAATTACACTGCAGATCTATCCCCTGAGACATGGGTGGAAAGCTACGAGATGGCAATGGAGATGCTGGATGTAGACGATGCGGCATGTGCTAAATACTTCACTATGATGTTGGAGGGCACATCTCGTACTTGGTTACAGAGCTTACCGCCCAATTCCATCGGATCATGGGCCGAGTTACGCCGTCGATTTATCAATAATTTCAAGGACACGTGCATGCAGCCGATGTCCATCATCTATCTAGCTACCTGTGTCCAAGGGGAGAACGAGTCAACGAGCCATTGGGTGCGCCGGGTATCGGAGATCCTGCATTCTTCCAATTGCATCAATCCGGATACAACAGTTATAACGTTGGAAGGCAATTGCCGGTTTGAGCCCCTGAAGCTAAAGTTGGGACGGCTCAAACGTAATTGCGATGACATGGGAACGCTGAGCGCTTTGGTGAAATACGCAGATTCAGATAGTACCAAATATCTAGAGTCTGATGATGAGAAGACAGGGAAAGGAAAGAAGAATGGTAAATCGCCACAGCCTAATCGGGTGAATCAGGGATATAGTGGTAAGCGTAAAGCGGATAGCAATTCAGATTTTGTGGCTAACACTAATGTACAGGAGGATGGCCAGCGCCGCAAGGGCAGACCGCCCCCATCGGGCGAAGGACAAAACATTAATCCGGAACGCCAGATGAATGTTCCTTGCCCCAGGCACGGTACGAAGGAAAAGCCAGCTACACACCTCTGGAAGGACTGTTTCATTATGAGGGAGTTCAGAAACCGCTTCTAGTATGATCACAGATCGTCTGGCGGTTCAGGCCCTGGTTTTCACGGGCCGGGTTATCAAGGTGGTGGCTCCGGTTCAGGATTCCAAGGTAACCAGAACAGTCACAACAATCAGAATGGGCATAATCAACATAAACAGCAGCACGGCCAGGGTGGTTATAATAATCAGGGCAATCAACAGCAACAACAGCAATCAGGCTATCAGAGTAACCCGAAGCACTTGAGTAGTGGGCAATATCACGTCTTCACCACGAGCTTATGTAAACGTGATCAGAAGGTTTACAAGAGGGCAGTGCACTCTGTTGAACCGGCGGTGCCACGTTATTTACGCTGGTCGGAACAACCCATTGTGTGGAGTCGAGAGGATCATCCAACCCGGGTTGATAATCCGGGTCAGTTGGCTCTGGTGGTGGCGCCTCAGGTTGGGGTCTATAAGTTCACCAAGGTGCTCATGGACGGAGGAAACAACATCAATATTCTGTATTATGAGACTCTTCATCGCATGGGGTTGACAAACAAGAAACTCAGACAGTCCAACACTGTTTTTCACGGTGTGGTACCTGGTAAATAGGCGTATCCGGTCGGTAAGATAGACCTGGAGGTCACCTTTGGAGATGAGCATGATTCGAGGTCGGAAACTTTGACCTTTGAAGTGGTAAAGATTAAGAGCCCGTATCATGCCTTGTTCGGGCGGCCGGTTTATGCTAAGTTCATGGCGAGGCCTTGTTATGTTTATCTGCAGCTCAAAATGCCGGGTCACAAGGGGACTATTACGGTCCATGGGAGCCGTAAGATTGCTTTGGAGTGCGAGGAAGGTGGTGCAGCTTATGCTGAGGCGGTTTGTGCAACCGAGGAATTGAAATTTTACACAAATAATGTTTACCCGGCAGACATGTCCCCGTTAAAGAAGCCAACCACGGAGCACGATCCGGCCTTGAAGTTCAAATCAGCTGATGATACCAAGCAGGTTGACTTTGTTCCTGGCGATTCATCCAAGCAGTTTGCCATCAGTGCTAACCTGGATCCGAAATAGGAAACGCGCTCATCGAGTTCATCCGTGAGAATCAGGACATCTTTGTATGGAAACCTTCTGACATGCCAGGTGTACCGAGGCAACTCGCCGAGCACACTCTTAATGTTGATGCCACGTTTAAACTGGTTAAACAGTTTCTCCGCTGCTTCAATGAAGAGAGGCGCAAGGCTATTGGTGAAGAAGTGGCTAGGCTCTTGGTGGCGGGTTTTATAGTTGAGGTGTTTCATCCGGAGTGGTTGGCTAATCCGGTGCTGGTGCTTAAAAAGAATGACACTTGGCGAATGTGTGTTGATTACATAGATCTGAACAAGGCTTGCCCAGCTAATCCCTTTGCCCTCCCCCGTATCGATCAAATCATTGATGCTACGACGGGTTGTGAGCGCTTAAGTTTTTTGGATGCATATTCCGGTTATCATCAGATCAAGATGGCAGTTAAGGACCAGGAGAAAACAACCTTCATAACTCCCATTAGAGCCTTCTGCTATGTATCTATGCCTTCCGGGCTCAAAAGTGCCCAGGCGACTTATCAGGGTTGTGTGCAGAATTGTCTTCATGGACAGATTGGGCGGAATGTTCATGCTTATGCGGATGACATTGTGATGAAATCCAGGAAGGAAGAGACGTTGATAACAGACTTGAAGGAAACCTTTGATAATCTTCGGGCCTATAAGATGATGCTTAATCCGGCCAAGTGTGTTTTTGGTGTTCCAGCAGGCAAGCTCCTGGGGTTCTTGGTGTCAAACAGGGGAATCGAAGCTAATCCGGAGAAGATCAAGGCTATTACATCATTGGCTAAACTGGTGTGCATCAACGATGTGCAACGCTTGGCGGGCCGTATTGCGGCACTAAGCCGGTTTATCAGCCGCTTGGGAGAGAAGGCTATCCCGCTTTATCAGATGATGAAAAAGACAGACCGCTTCGTCTGGAGTGATGCTGTTGATGCTGTGTTCGAGGATTTGAAGAAGCAGTTGGCAGAGCCGCCTATCCTTGCCGCGCCAGTTGATAATGAGCCGCTGTTGTTATACGTGGCTGCTAATGCCCGAGCAGTAAGCGTTGCCATTGTGGTAGAGCACAAGGAGGCAGGAAAGGAATATCCGGTTCAATGGACGGTTTACTATATCAGCGAGGTGCTCATTGAGTCGAAGCAGAGATACCCGCATTGGCAGAAATTGGTATACAGAGTCTTCATGGCCAACCGGAAGCTTAAGAAGTATTTTCAGGGCCATCCAATCACCGTGGTCAGTTCAGCCCCTCTGGGAGACATAATCCAGAACAGAGAAGCGACGGGTCGGGTTGCCAAGTGGGCCATTGAACTTAGTCCTCATGGGTTAAAGTATGTGCCTCGTACTACAATCAAATCTCAAGCACTGGTGGACTTCATCAACGATTGGACGGAGTTGCAAGCGCCGGAGGAAAATCCGGAACACACATACTCGACTATTCACTTTGATGGATCCAAGCAATTGGAGGGCTCGGGGGCTGGAGTCGTGTTAACTTCCCCACAAGGTGATAAGTTCTGTTATGTCCTCCGTTTAATGTTCCCTTGTACCAACAATGCAGCTGAGTATGAAGCTCTCCTCCATTGTCTGCGAATGGCTAAGGAGATGAATTTAAGCCGGGTTAAATGTTTCGGTGATTCAGACCTGGTGCCACAACAAGTATCTGGTACTTGGGACTCCAAGGACCCACTTATGGCGGCGTACCGTTGAGAGGTGGATGCTGTTGCTGGACACTTCAAGGGTTATCAGGTGGACCATGTGGACCGGCAAAAGAATGAAGCGGCCGACGCATTAAGCCGTCTGGGTTCTCAACGTAAACCGGTTCCACCTAATATCTTCCTGGACGTGTTGCATAATCCGTCGGTGAAATTACCTTCAGAAGAGGATTTGGCTGTTCCTGATCCGGAGGCTCAATTGGTGGTGGCGCTTCATGCTATTCCAGATTGGACGGTCCCGTACCTGGCGTACATGAATCAAGGTGAGTTACCAAAAGATGAAGTCTCAGCTAGACAGATAGTCCGGCGGTCCATATCAATGACTATTGTCAATGGAGCTGCATCATTGTAGCGTATCTGGGGCGTTTCAACGTTGTGTATCACGGAAAGAAGGCCGAGACATTCTTCGAGAGATTCACGAAGGAGATTGTGGTCACCACACTGGTTCAAAATCTTTGGTGGCTAAAGCTTTTCGTCATGGGTTCTATTGGATGACGGCTCACCCTGATGTAGAGGACTTGGTCAAAAAGTGTGATGCTTGCCAGAAATTCTCACGGCGTGCTCATATACCGGCTCAAGAGTTGAGGTTAATTCCAATTACTTGGCCGTTCGCGACTTGGGGGCTAGACATGGTTGGGCCCTTTAAGAGATCTCCAGATAAGAAGACCCACCTTCTGGTGGCGGTGGATAAGTTTACCAAGTGTGTCAGGGATATTACTATTAGGTATAAACCGCCCAGGAGGGGCTGGTTTATGCCTGTGGAGATTATTTTTACAAAAGCCCAGTCAAACGTGGAGCAAGACGCTTTAGTCCGAGAAGCTTAAGGCCCAAGAGGCATTAGGGCCCATGATTTGTAAACCGCCATATGCTAAGTAACTTGTGATGTAAGATAGAAATGATAGAGACCGAGCCGGACGAGTTTATGAGCCGGCCTCGGGATTCTGTAAACCGGACCGGGCGTCACCTCCTATATAAAGGGACAACCCGGCGACGGTTCAAGGAGGAGAACAACAGTTCGAGACACAGGCAAAGTGGATTCACTCCCTGGTCATCGAAACCCTAGCAATATTACACCAAACTAGACGTAGGCTTTTACCTTCATCGAAGGGGCCGAACTAGTATAAAATCCCTGTGTCCTTGTCTGTTTTAACCCCTTTAAGCTAACCCGTAGCGATGGCCTCACGACTAAGTCCTATTTCTAGGACATCTGCCGTGACAAAACCACGATAGTTGGCGCCCACCGTGGGGCTATCCCACGATGGTTTCGAGTTCTTGAAGGGAAGCTTTGAAGGACTCAAGGGCTACGCAGTGGGCCGGATGACTAAGAGTCGTCGCGGCAAGATCTACATCGACGATGCAGGCTGGGGCCCAGAGGCCGATTCAATCGAATACGGGTACCGGGTCCCCTTCGGCGGCATCCACGTCTTCGTCGGCAAGATTGGCGAACCGGGCTGAAAGCACATTTGCTCCCTGGGTGGTTTTGGTAATTAATGACAACATACTTTGTGGTTGGACTAATGCCTTTATCAAGTATGTTTCAGGAAATCCAATCACATTGGTATGGCTAAAGGACTGAAGAAGTGAGTGACAATGCATATGTGCATGGTGATTTCTTGCAAACAAGTATTCACAAGCAAGTCACCATCATGCACATTCTGCAAGGTGCATATACTTACCTTGAGGTTCCTTGGCATTGTACCTGAAGGGATAAACTTGGGAAAACAAGGTTAGATAACACAAGAGTATTCCTTCAACCAACTGCAAGAACATCAAGAGTACCAAGCCAGGGAGGACATGTATAAAGAGTGTCTCATATTGAGCACAGGCTTGAATCAGCAAACATGTCTCCGAAACTAAAAGATTTTCAATGAACTCTTAGAGATTTTGCTTTCCATAAGATATCAATTGTGAAGATTCTTCTCCCTTTGGGTTCTCTCAGAACAAGGGGTGTGATGGAACAAGCAAAATCAAAAGAATGATGCCAATTGAGAATGATGTCCAAATGTAAAGTACGGCAAAGCTTTGATGTGATTCTCTCCCCCTTAAGTCTTCTCTTCTCCCCCTAAGTCTCTTCTCCCCTACTCCCCCTAAGTCTTCTCCCCCTTTGACATCAAGTGCCGAAAAGGACAACAAACTAGGAAGGTTAGGAAAGATGGAAATAAAGAGGTGGGATCCTTAAGAATCACAACAGGGCAAATAAGAACATGCATAGAGAAACAATGAGTGGAGCTGCAGGAGATGATATCCTAAAGGAAATAAATCAGTGACACCGAATTGAGTTAGGGTAGACCCTTTTCGGTTAGACCGAAATAAATAAATCGGTGACGCCGAGTTTAATTCCAAGGAAATACAGAGATAATTCAGCTCACTTTGCGAGGAATGTTTCAAAAGATTTGCAATGAATTTGTGAAAGATTTTCGGGGAATTGATCAGAGCCAGAAGGATATTCAAAGAAACATAAGAAAAGAAATGAAAAAGATTCCTAGATGAAGTTTTTTTTGTTTTGTTTAAAGAAAACTCAATGAGAGAACATAAGAGAAAATAAAAAAAACTCCAAAAGCATATGTACTTCATCTAGATAAAGGTCGGCGACAAGGTCACCTATGTTTGAGTATATTGACTTAGGAGTCAAATGAAGACATTTGATCATAGGTCATACTCATCATTTAAGCTCAAAATGGGGTTGCCATTTTTCGATTAAGCATTTGATGTGATCACATCTTATGAAGTTGCTTGTACTCATGACTTTGAGCAAAGCTCCTTAAAGATGTGAACAACATACCTTGGGCTTGTTGATGCTTTGCTCATGTAGGTAAGCTCGATGTAGGTGCTCATTGAATGTGAAGTTGGAGCGCCATTTCTACTTGTGTAGTTCATCTTCCTACATGGGTTAGGCAAGCAAGGAAATACTCGAGGATATCCAAGATGACAAGAGTGAAATACTAGATGTATAAGATGTCAAAAAGGATATGTAGAATTTTGTTCCTTGAACTCAACATCCCAAAGGGGTAGATACTTGGTTAATGACAAGATTACTCATGATTTGAGTGTGTAGTAATCTTGTGGAATGTAGATCATCCAAGTACCTGCAAAGAGTTAGATGCAATACAAGGAGGCAAATGTGTCCAAGACATATGATCATCATCATAAGAGAAATATCAAGGATTAGTCAAGAGGGCTCATGCCTTGCATGCATCAATGGAGTTATCACTCCAAGTTTGAAGCATCAATGATGTTCAACTCACTCCTCAAGCGACAAAACACTTTCTCATCAAGAGGTTTTGTAAAGATATCAGCAAGTTGTTTGTCAGTACGAACATGCTTAAGATTAATGTCACCCTTGGCAATATGATCACGAATGAAATGGTGACGAACTTCAATATGCTTTGTTCGAGAATGTTGCACTGGATTGTGTCCAATTTTAATAGCACTCTCATTGTCACAAAGCAAAGGAACATGTCTCACATGTATCCCATAATCCTTAAGCGTTTGTGTCATCCATAGCAATTGAGCACAACACGAACCAGCAGCAATATATTCCGCTTCGGCAGTGGATAATGATACCGAATTTTGTTTCTTGGAGGACCAAGATACAAGGGATCGACCAAGGAATAGACACGTACCCGAAGTTGATTTTCTATCAACCTTGTCACCGGCATAGTCTGAGTCGGAATAGCCAACAAGGTCGAAAGAGGCCCTCTTAGGATACCAAATGCCAAAGTTTGGTGTGTGTATCAAGTATCTCACTATCCTTTTAACAGCTTTAAGATGACATTCTTTAGGGGCTGCTTGATATCGCGCACACATGCATACACTCAACATTATGTCAGGACGAGAAGCACAAAGATATAGTAGAGAACCAATCATAGATCGGTAAACCCTTTGATCAACGGGTTCTCCATCTTTTGTCAAGTCATTATGTCCACTAGTAGGCATGGGGGTACTCATACCTTTGCTTTCTTGCATGTTGAACTTCTTGAAGAGATCCTTGGTGTACTTTGTTTGTGAGACAAAGGTACCCTCCTTAGATTGCTTGATTTGCAACCCAAGGAAGAATTTGAGTTCACTCATCATGGACATCTCATACTTCTCCGACATGAGCTGTCCAAACTTCTTGCTAAAATGGGGGTTAGTTGAACCAAAGATAATATCATCAACATATATTTGGCACACAAATAGTTCACCATTAACCCTTTTCGTGAACAGCGTTGAGTCTATCTTTCCAATCTCAAAGCCTTTTCCAAGAAGAAAGCTAGTTAAGCATTTGTACCAAGCTCTAGGAGCTTGTTTAAGACCATAAAGAGCTTTATGCAACTTGTAAACATGATTAGGCTTTTTGGGATTCACAAATCCGGGAGGTTGTTTCACAAATACTTCCTCTTCAATTTCACCATTTAGGAAAGCACTTTTGATGTCCATTTGATAGAGAGTAATATCATGGTGATTGGCATAAGCAAGAAGAATGCGAATGGACTCAAGTCTAGCAACGGGGGCATAGGTCTCACCATAGTCCATACCTTCGACTTGTGTGTAACCTTGAGCTACGAGACGAGCCTTGTTGCGGATGACTTGTCCATCTTCATCTTGCTTGTTCCGAAACACCCATTTGGTTCCAATGATGTTTTGATCATCCTTGGGCTTCTCTACCAAAGACCATACCTTGTTCCTCTCGAAGTTGTGTAGTTCTTCGTGCATAGCGTTCACCCAATCCGGGTCTTCAAGTGCTTCTTCTACCTTCATAGGTTCAATACTAGAGATAAATGAGTAATGCTCACAAAAGTTAGCTAAGCGAGTTTTAGAGCGAGTAATTCTCCCGGAGTTGATGTCGTTCATCATTTGTTCCACGGGATGATTTTTCTTGACTCTTGCTCGGACTCGGGATAGCTTTTGTTGATGTTGTGGCTGAGCTTCCTCATCATCTTCATCTTCCTCTTCTTCTTCTTCATTGTTGTTGGTGTTGTCTTGAGGCGGTGGAGAAGGAGGTTGTGGTGGATCTTCTTGTTGCACTTCCTCATCTTGGTGAGTTCCACTCGTGGAGGCCTCCATGTTGCCTTGAGGTTCATCTCGCCGTGAGGTAGGTGGCTCCACATATGTAGATGAGGTACTCTCCTTCACTTCCATGGGACGGATCTTTCCAATAGATAAGTCTTGGATAGCTTCCGATGGGTCCTTGTCTCCTACATCAATAGGCATTTGCTCTACTTGCGAGCCATTAGATTCATCAAACTTCACATCTACCGTTTCTTCAACCTTTCGGGTGAAATTATTGTAGACACGGTAGGTGTGGGAGTTTGATTCATAACCAAGGAGAAAGCCTTCATGAGATTTAGGAGCAAATTTAGACCGACGATGCTTATCAAGGATATAGCATTTTGAACCAAAGACACGAAAGTATCCCACTTGGGGTTTGTTACCGGTGAGAAGCTCGTATGATGTCTTGCCGAGGAGCTTATGAAGATAAAGCCTGTTGATAGCATGACAAGCTGTCTCGACCGCTTCTCCCCAAAAATGCTTCGGTGTCTTGTATTCATCAAGCATCGTTCTCGCCATCTCTATGAGCGTTCGGTTCTTCCTCTCAACAACTCCATTTTGTTGAGGAGTGTACGTAGCCGAGAACTCATGTAGGATTCCTTCCTCATCGAGAAAAGAGTCTACATTGGCGTTCTTGAACTCCATTCCATTGTCACTCCGAACTTTCTGGATCTTCACTTCAAATTGATTTTGGGCCTTTCTGGCAAAGGTTTTGAAGATTCTCTGAACCTGCGATTTGTCATCAAGGAAAAATACCCACGTAAATCTGGAATAATCATCAACTATAACTAGACCAAAGGAGTTACCACCAAGGCTTTTGTAAGCATTGGGACCGAAGAGATCCATATGAAGAAGCTCAAGCGGTCTCCTTGTGGTCATGATGTTTTTCACGGGATGACTTCCACCAACTTGTTTTCCTGCTTGACAAGCACTACAAAGTCTATCTTTGTCAAAGAAAACATCTTTAACACCAAGAATATGATCACCTTTGATTAGCTTGTCTAGATTACGCATACCAACATGTCCTAGCCTTCTATGCCATAACCAACCTTTAGAAGATTTTGCAATGAAACAAGTTCTAGGTTGGGCTTTCTTAGTGAAATCAACAATATATAGATCACCTCTACGGATACCAGTAAATGCCATGTTTTGATTGTCACGATGAAAGACTTGGCAATCTACTTTGGTGAATAGCACATTGAATCCAAAGTCAGCTAGTCTAGACACGGAAAGTAAATTGTATCCAAGAGATTCTACAAGCATGACATTTTGAATAGAGCTATCATGAGATATGGCCACCTTACCAAGGCCAAGTACCTTACCCTTGGAGTTGTCTCCAAAAGTCACATACTTGCGTGGACCATCGTTCTTTGCAAGCTCTCGAAACATGTCTTTGTCTCCGGTCATGTGATCGGTGCATCCACTATCAAGAATCCACTCTTTTCCGCCGGACATGTAGTCTCTCAGATTTGCCATAAGATTGAGACTCTTCATGACCTTGTCTAGCTCGGTGTCCGAATCGGAGTAATCATCATCTTGCTCATGCTCATCATCATATTGACCCATAGATTGTTCATCATCAACACCTAGGTCAATTTGATAAGTACTTGCATTAGTTTGGTCAATGTGACAATAATCTTCGGAATGCAATGCAAGAGCATTTCTAATTATAACATTGATAAGGCCGGGATCACCCTTCTTTTTCATAAGATCACGAAGCTCAAAGAAGCATTTATCAAAGTTGGGATCATTGGGGTGCAACTTATCAAATTCAATAGTCTTGTGTAGAATTTCATCAAGACTTCTCAGAGAGTAGTCCGGATAAAGTTCTTCCAAGAATTTCCACATAGCATAGGCGCACTCAAAGTTTGTAACAAGATTAAGCAAGTCATCGGGTAACCCTCTAATGATAAGATTTACAGTTCTAAGGTTACGAAGCAAATCAAGCTCTTCATCCATGGTAGGGTGCAAGGGGTCAAAAGGAGGCACATAGGGGGTCTCAACATATTTGCACAAATTGTACATCTTAAAGATACTAAGCATTTCAGACCTCCAAGAGTTATAGGACCTTCCATTAAGAACATGCACTCTATGGCTAACACTCCCAACCGTAGACACGTCCATCTTCCTCCAATGGTGTGTAAACCAAAGCAATGGAGACCAAAGCTCTGATACCAATTGAGGGATCGAAGAAGGTGAGAGTGTCTAGAGGGGGGGTGATTAGACTACTCGACAAGATAAAAATTCTGTCTTTTATCAAGAACAGTTTTTGACAGATTTTGCATAACACACAAGTCAAGTAGCACACTACACATGCAATTCTAGAGTATGGGCAGCGGAAAGTAAATTGCACAAGTAGTAAAGAGAAGTGGAGAAGATCAAACGCAATTTGGAGACGCAATGATTTTTCCCGTGGTTCCGATAGGTAGTGCTATCGTACATCCACGTTGATGGAGACTTCAACCCACGGAGGGTAACGGCTGCGCGAGTCCACGGAGGGCTCCACCCACGAAGGGTCCACGAAGAAGCAACCTTGTCTATTCCATCATGGCCTACGCCCACGGAGACATGTTTGCTGATTCAAGCCTATGCTCAATATGAGACACTCTTTATACATGTCCTCCCTGGCTTGGTACTCTTGATGTTCTTGTAGTTGGTTGAAGGAATACTCTTGTGTTATCTAACCTTGTTTTCCCAAGTTTATCCCTTCAGGTACAATGCCAAGGAACCTCAAGGTAAGTATATGCACCTTGCAGAATGTGCATGATGGTGACTTGCTTGTGAATACTTGTTTGCAAGAAATCACCATGCACATATGCATTGTCACTCACTTCTTTTCATCTGCTCTGATGCATATAGCCAAGCTGCATGTAGCACATCTTGCTTATCTCTCTTGTGTGCTTGTGGTAGTCCAAAACCATAATCTATGAAAATCTTGCACACTTGTAGGGGGAGCCTGTGTACTACATGCTTGTCAAAGCTTTCGTGATAATTTTGTCTTTCTTTCAATAAGCTTTGATGTCTTGTTTAGTGTGATTTTAGTGTGTTGCCATCAATTACCAAAAAGGGGGAGATTGAAAGCACATTTGCTCCCTGGGTGGTTTTGGTAATTAATGACAACATACTTTGTGGTTGGACTAATGCCTTTATCAAGTATGTTTCAGGAAATCCAATCACATTGGTATGGCAAGATGACTGAAGAAGTGGACCCCTCAAATGCTAAGGCAAGCATTGGCAAAAGCTCAAGACTCTATTTTTGGTTTAGTGATCTAAGATCACATTGAGTCCATAGGAAAAGCCAATACTATTAAAAGGGGATGAGGTTGTGTTGATGATCTGGTTGCTCAAGTGCTTAGTGATATATCTCCTTTAACTATCAGCAACTTTCACTACTATACACACTCATAAGTAATCTCGGACAAACCGATTCTTCCAACTCAGTCCCACCGAGATGAACCACCTCAGCCATAAGCCAAACCCTAGAAAAATCGGTCATTCCGAGTTTGAGATCGGTCTCACCGAAACATGGACTGCCAACCTTCTGTAACAGTTTGACATCATTTCGGAATAACCGAGATTGCATTTTCGGTCTCACCGAAATTGACAAGCTCCTGTCTTGGCTCAAATCGGTCTCACCGAGATTGCATTATCGGTCCCACCGAAACTGGCATGTTCCTGTCCTTTCTCAAATCGGTCTAACCGAGTTTTCTTTCTCGGTCCCACCGAAAACTTCAGCGTTCATATTATTTACACTTTCGGTCTCACCGAGATGGTATTTTCGGTCCCACCGAAAACCCCAACGTTCACTATATTTGAACTTTCGGTCTGACCGAGTTTTCACTTCGGTCTCACCGAGATTGCTCAATTATGTGTGTAACGGTTGGATTTTGTGTGGAGGCTATATATACCCCTCCACCCCCTCTTCATTCGTGGAGAGAGCCATCAGAAAGAACTACCACTCCTACCTTACACTTTCTGAGAAGAGAACTACCTACCCTTGTGTTGAGATCAAGTTATTCCATTCCTACCATATGAAACTTGATTTCTAACCTTCCCAAGTTGCTTTCCACTCAATCCTTTCTTCCACCACAGCCATATCAGTGAGGAGAGTTGAGTGTTGGGGAGATTATCATTTGAAGCACAAGAGCAAGGAGTTCATCATCATCTACAACATCTATTACCTTTTGGAGGGTGGTGCCTCCTAGATTGGTTAGGTGTCACTTGGGAGCCTCCGTCATCGAGATGTGGAGTTGAACCAAGAAGTTTGTAAGGGCAAGGAGATCGCCTACTTTGTGAAGATCTACCCCGAGTAAGGCTAGCCCTCCGTGGGCGTAGGCCATGATGGAATAGACAAGGTTGCTTCTTCGTGGACCCTTCGTGGGTGGAGCCCTCCGTGGACTCGCGCAGCCGTTACCCTCCGTGGGTTGAAGTCTCCATCAACGTGGATGTACGATAGCACTACCTATCGGAACCACGGGAAAAATCATTGCGTCTCCAAATTGCGTTTGATCTTCTCCACTTCTCTTTACTACTTGTGCAATTTACTTTCCGCTGCCCATACTCTAGAATTGCATGTGTAGTGTGCTACTTGACTTGTGTGTTATGCAAAATCTGTCAAAAACTGTTCTTGATAAAAGACAGAATTTTTATCTTGTCGAGTAGTCTAATCACCCCCCCTCTAGACACTCTCACCTTCTTCGATCCCTCACGGGCCCTGAGCCGGACATCTTCCCCAACATCGTCGAGCCGGCTCAGCGTGCGAGACCTGCCCGGATTCAGCCCGCCATGAAGCACGTCTTTGTTGGAGCAGTGCATGGAGGGCAAGCCGAGGACGGATCGGACTCTGGCTGTGAGACTGTTGTCTATTCCGGCGACGAATCGTCCTCCGGAGAGACATAATCTTTATATCTGCTGTAGGACGGCCGATCTGAGGGCTGTTCTGATGGTGACAGTATTCCGGACCCCCTCGATCCGCCAAACCGGGTTGCCATCTTTATGGCCGGATCACAACCTATGCAGCAGTCCTCGACTACAGCGGCGTTGACATCAGACACGGTGGGAGCTAGGGCTGGAGGTCCTGATCCGTCGCCGGTTGAGACTTTATCTGCTTTGGTCGATACTTTGACAGCGCTGTTGACAGCAGAGGTAGCCCAGGCCAATAAGGAGCAGCATGACGCGGAAATCGCTCAGGTAAAGAGCCGGATAGATCAAGCCAAATTGGACCTGGCTGCTGAGAAAACCAAGATGGCTGCAAAGCAGACTGAGCTTGATGCTCAAGCCTATCGACTCATGTTGGATCAGACCGCGTCACACGAGGTAATGATGAGAAGGCAACGATCTCGCCAGCCACCGGTTTATGAGGCAAGGAACCTCTTTAGCACGCCAGGAACAGGAACCAGTAACCAGCCAGAGATAAACCGGGGCAGAGCACCAGGCACAGGAGCGTCGGTCCAGCCGCCGGCTGTGGAGCCAACCCGCCAGGTTGTACCATCACAGCATGTGCCCACCCCTCCCAGCCATTACTCTAATCCGTTGGATAACATAGTCGCCGCCGCTTCACGGCTAGCCGCCCTTCCCATTGGAGGAACATCCCCTGTAGCAGTGGAGGCACGACGGGCCACGGAGTTTTTGGAAACGGCGCTAACTCAACAGCAAGCTTATTCCCACAGCCGTGAGAGGATTCATTCAACCCCTCGCCCAAGCCGGAGTTACACTAGGCGTCTGGATGAACCGGCCGTGTCAAGCAGCGCACGGAGACGTAATCCGCCGCGGCAGAATGATACAGCAGGAGGAGACGCAAATGCTCAGAATGTGGTGGATCAGGGCAGGCAACGCCGGGAGGCTGAGTTTGCAGCGCAGTACGAAGCCCGTCAGGTAACGCCGGTCCGCCCTTCTACCTCAGTTGAACCGGGGGTTATGTCTAGCTCCCTGGGAGTGCCTTGTCTTACTCCCGCTTTGCGCAACATGAAACTACCCAAGGACTTCAAGGGACCGCGCAAGGTACCCAACTACACGGCGAATCTATCCCCGGAGGTATGGGTTGAAAGTTATGAGATGGCGATGGAGATGCTGGATGTGGATGATGCAGCATGCGCTAAGTATTTCACAATGATGCTAGAGGGCACGACTCACACTTGGCTAAAGGGCCTGCCACCCAATTTCGTCGGATCATGGGCCAAATTACGCCGCTGGTTTATCAGTAACTTCAAAGACACGTGCAAACAGCCAGTGTCTGTCGTCGATTTAGCTGCCTGCGTTCAAGGAGAGCATGAGTCAACAAGTAGTTAGGTGCGCCAAGTGTCAGAGATCCTGCATTCCTCCAATAGCATCAACCCAAGCACAGCAGTGGTAACCTTGGAAGGCAATTTCCGGTTTGAACCTTTGAAGTTGAAGTTGGGACGACTTAAGCGTAATTGTGATGACATGGGGACACTCATGGGCGCTTTAGTAAAGTATGCGGACTCAGACAATACCAAATACCCAGACGCCGACAATGACAAGTCAGGGAAGGTAAGCAAGAATGGTAAGGCGCCGCAGCCCAACCCGGCGAATCAAGGATACAACGGTAGGCGTAAAGCGGATAGCAATTCAGATTTTGTGGCCAACACCAATGCTCAGGAGGACGGACAGCGCCGTAAGGGCAGACCGCCCCCACGAAATTGGAGGCCACCCATTAATCTGGAACGCCAGATGAACATACCTTGCCCGAGGCACGGTAAACCAGAAAAGCCAGCTACACACCTCTAGAAGGACTGTTTTATTATGCAGGAATTCGTGAACTGGTCTCGGTACGATCACGGACCATCCGGCGGATCAGGCCCCAGTTTTCAAGGGCCGGGTTATCAAGGTGGTGGATCCGGTTCAGGGTATCAAGGCAATAACGACAACCACAACAGGCACAATCAGCATAACCAACATCATGGCCAGGGCGGCTATAACAATAAAGGAAATCAACAGTGTCAACAACAGCAGCAATCCGGATATCAGAATAGTCCGAAGGAGTTGAGTAGTGGGCAATATCACGTCTTCACCACGAGCTTGTGTAAACATGATCAGAAAGTTCACAAGAGGGCAGTAAATTCTGTTGAACTGGCGGTGCTTCAAGATGGCAATGGGGCCCCGAAACCCGCGTCCCCGCGGGTTTTTACCCTATTAGGGGACGGGGATGGGCGTCTTTTTAACCCCGCGGGGCTGCCGCTGGGTAAGATATAAAACCCGACACGTTTCATGGGTTCAAACCCGTTAGAGCAATACCCGAACCCGAAACCCGTCATCCCCGCCAAAATACCACACTAAGCCTAATTAGACATCATATTGAACCATGTATGGCTGAATAATGCTCTTGTTTGTTGCGGAAATATGCTTATGCAGATGTTGTTACTGCTCTTTCTAGTTGTTGTTATTGCTCTTTTTGAGCCGCTGAAATATGCTCCTTGTAGTTGTTGTTATTGCTCTTTTTGCTCGAGTTATGCTGGTGAAATATGCTCCTTGTAGCTGTTGAACCATATACCATTGTATTGTGCTGAAATTTTCGCAAGTTATGCAGCTGAAATATGCTCTTTGGGCTGTCGAAATACAATTCTTTGCTGCTACTATGTTTGCTTAAATATGCCGATTTCTCCGTGGGTTCCCCGTGGGTTTAGAAAACCCGATGGGTTTAGGGGACGGGCAAAAAAGTAGCCCTGCACACGCTGACGGGGACGGGGACGGGTTTGTGATTTTCTCGTGGGGATGGGTTTGGGCAGGCAAAACCCGATGGGTTTCGTCCCCGTTGCCATCTTGAGCGGTGCCGCGTTACCTGCGTTGGTCAGAGCATCCCATTATGTGGAGTCGAGAGGATCATCCGCCCTTGATAATTCGGGTCAGCTGGCTCTAGTTGTGGCACCTCAGGTGGGTGGCTACAAGTTTACCAAGGTACTTATGGACGGAGGCAGTAGTATCAACATTTTATACTATGAGACTTTCCGGCGCATGGGGCAGACAGATAAGAAGCTTCGGCAGTCCAACACAGTTTTTCATGGGGTGGTGCCCGGTAAATCGGCGTATCCAGTTGGCAAGATAGATCTGGAGGTCACTTTTGGAGATGAGCATGATTCCAGGTCGGAGACTTTGACCTTTGAAGTGGTAAAGATCAAGAGCCCGCATCACGCCCTGTTTGGGCGGCCAGTTTACGCTAAGTTCATGGCAAGGCCGTGTTATGTTTATCTACAGCTCAAGATGCCAGGCGATAAGGGAACCATTACGGTCCATGGAAGTCGCAAGATTGCGTTGGAGTGCGAGGAAGGCGATGCAGCTTATGCTGAAGCGGTTTGTGCAACTGAGGAGCTGAAGTTTTATAAAGATAATGTTGATCCGGCGGATATGTCTCCGATGAAGAAACCAACCACAGAGCATGATCCGGCCTTGAAGTTCAAATCAGCTGAAGAGACCAAACAGGTTGACTTCGTTCCTAGCGATTCATCCAAGCAGTTTACCATCAGTGCTAACCTAGATCCGAAATAGGAAAGCGCGCTCATCGAGTTCATCCGTGAGAATCGGGACATTTTTGCATGGAAACCTTCTGACATGCCAGGTGTACCGAGGGAACTCTCTGAGCACACTCTCAACATTGATCCTAAGTTTAAACCGGTTAAGCAATTTCTGCGCCGCTTCAATGAATAAAGGCGCAAGGCTATTGGAGAAGAAGTGGCTAGGGTCTTGTCGGCAGGCTTTATAGTTGAGGTTTTTCATCCAGAGTGGTTGGCTAATCCGGTGCTAGTACTTAAGAAAAATGGCACTTGGCAAATGTGTGTTGATTACACAGATCTGAACAAAGCTTGCCCAACCGATCCTTTTGCCCTCCCCCGTATTGATCAGATCATTGATGCCACGGCAGGTTGTGAGCGACAAAGCTTTTTGGACGCATATTCAGGTTATCATCAGATCAAGATGACAGTTAAGGACCAGGAGAAGACGACCTTTATAACTCCCTTTGGAGCCTTCTGCTATGTGTCTATGCCATTTGGGCTCAAGAGTGCCCAGGCGACCTATCAGCGTTGTGTGCAGAACTGCCTCCATGGACAGATTGTCCGGAATGTTCATGCATATGTGGACGACATTGTGGTGAAATCCAGGAAGGAGGAGACATTGATAACAGACTTGAAAAAAACCTTCGACAATCTCCGGGTTTATAAAATGATGCTTAATCCGGATAAGTGTGTTTTCGGTGTTCCGGCAGGCAAGCTCCTGGGGTTCTTAGTATCAAACAGGGGAATCGAAGCTAATCCATAGAAGATCAAGGCGATTACATCCTTGGCTAAACCGGCGTGCATCAATGATGTCCAACGCGTGGCGGGCCGTATTGCGGCGCTCAACCGGTTTATCAGCCGTTTGGGGGAGAAGGCTATCCCGCTTTATCAGATGATGAAAAAGACAGATTGCTTTGTCTAGAGTGATGCTGCTGATGCCGCGTTCAAAGATTTGAAGAAGCAATTAGCAGAGCCACCAGTCCTCGCTGGCCCAGTTGATAATGAGCCGCTATTGTTATATGTGTCAGCTAATGCCCGTGCAGTAAGCGTTGCCATTGTGGTAGAGCGTAAGGAGGCAGGCAAGGAATATCCGGTTCAGCGACCGGTTTACTACATCAGTGAGGTGCTCATTGAATCAAAACAGAGATATACGCATTGGCAGAAATTGGTGTATGGAGTCTTCATGGCAAACCGAAAGCTAAAGCACTATTTTCAAGGCCATCCAATCACTGTTGTCAATTCAGCTCCGTTGGGGGATATAATCCAGAACAGAGAGGCTACTGGTCGGGTTGCAAAGTGGGCCATTGAGCTTAGCCCGCACGGATTGAAGTATGTGCCCCGTACTGCGATAAAATCCCAAGCATTGGTGGATTTTATCAACGATTGAACAGAATTGCAAGCACCCGAGGAAAAGCCGGATCACACATATTGGACTATTCACTTTGATGGATCCAGGCAATTGGAGGGCTCGGGGGCTGGAGTCGTGTTAACTTCCCCACGAGGTGATAAGTTCTGTTATGTCCTCCGTTTAATGTTCCCTTGTACTAACAATGCAGCTGAGTATGAAGCTCTCCTCCATGGTTTATGGATGGCTAAGGAGATGAATTTAAGCCGGGTTAAATGCTTTGGCGATTCAGACCTGGTGGCGCAGCAAGTATCTGGCAAGTGGGATTCCAAAGATCCACTTATGGCAGCGTATCGACAAGAGGTACACGCTGTTGCTAGACACTTCAAGGGTTATCAGGTGGATCATATAGACCAGCAAAAGAATGAAGCGGCTGACGCGTTAAGCCGACTGGGTTCTCAACGTAAGCCGGTCCCACCCAATACCTTCTTGGTTGTGTTACACAATCCGTCGGTACAGTTACCTTCAGAAGAGCACTTGGCTGTTCCTAATCCGGAGGCACAATTGGTCGCAGCACTTCATGTTATTCCGGATTGGACGCTTCCCTACCTGGCGTACATGAACCGAGGTGAGTTACCAGAGGACGAAGTCTTGGCTAGACAGACAGTCTGGCGATCCAAGTCAATGACTATTGTCAATGGAGAACTTCATCATCGCAGCGTTTATGGGGCGTTTCTGCGGTGTGTGTCGCCAGAGGAGGGCTGTGATATTCTTAAAGAGATCCTTGAAGGAGATTCTGGTCATCATGCCGGTTCAAAATCTTTGGTGGCTAAAGTTTTTCGTCATGGGTTCTACTGGTTGACGGCTCATGCCGGCGCAGAGGACTTGGTCAGAAAATGTGATGCTTGCGAGAAATTCTCACGGCATGCTCATATACCGGCGCAGGAATTAAGGATGATTCCAATTACTTGGCCATTTGCGACTTGGGGGCTTGATATGGTTGGACCCTTCAAAAGATCCCAAGATAAGAAGACCCACCTTTTGGTGGCGGTGGACAAGTATACCAAATGGGTTGAAGCGGAACCAATCAGTAAGTGTGATGCAGCAACGACGGTTCAGTTCATCAAAAAGGTGATTTTCCTATTTGGCTTTCCACACAACATTATAACTGATAATGGTACCAATCTATCCAAGGGGGCTATGGAGGAGTTCTGTCAACGAGAGCACATCCACCTTGATGTATCATCAGTAGCTCACCCCCAGTCTAATGGCCAAGCTGAAAGTGCCAATCAAGAGATCTTGAGAGGCATCAAACCCCGGCTTATGGTTCATTTGCAGAGGACACCGGGTTGTTGGGTGGAGGAGCTACCATCTGTGCTATGGAGCATCAACACTACACCTAACAGATCTACAGGGTACACGCCTTTCTTCATGGTATATGGAGCTGAAGCGGTCCTCCCTAGTGATATCCGTCATGACTCGCCGCGCGTGGCGGCTTACGTCGAAGCTAATAACGAAAAAGCAAGACAAGATGCATTGGACCGGCTGGATGAAGAACAGGACACGGCAGCAGCTCGATCAGCGATTTATCAGCAAGATCTGCACCGGTACCACAGTCGCCGGGTTAAAACCAGGACGTTTCAAGAAGGAGATCTGGTGCTCCGGCTCATCCAAGACCAAACAGACATGCACAAGCTATCCCCACCTTGGGAAGGACCCTTTGTGGTCAGCAATAACCTGCACAACAGATCATACTACCTCATCGACGTTCGAGAACATAAGGACTCACGTACGGCAGAGGAGGAGACCAGACGGCTGTGGAACATCGCTCTTCTTCGACCTTACTACACCTGAGCCATAGGCTCCGCTTTATGTACATATCTTTATAATGTTTATATTATGATCAATATAATAAACCGGCCCCCGATAAAGCAAGGTATCAACCGCCTTTTTTCATAAGAGTTTGTCACATGGGGGCTTCTGTGTGCAAGGGAGTTCCTGTGGCCTCTTAAACCGGCGATCACATCAAGGTCATCATAAGAGCATAGCTCTGGTTGCTTCAGAAATTTCCACATCATGATGAGGGGCAAAAGAGAGTTTTGATGCCTAGCACAACTTAAACATAGGCCCCGACGAGCATAGCTCAAATGCTACCTGGGGGCTCCTGATGCAAAGCATCAACGAGTTGACAACCCTTGTAGTAAACACGGCTTGGAAGCTTGGTGTACACACCTAAAACCCCGGATTAGCCTGCCTGCATTAAGTAAGTCACTCCGTCCAGGTAAACCTGGTATGACCCGTCGAACTTATACACAAGTCAATCTTTACAGACCCTGAACTTGGTAACGTTAAATTGACGATCATCAAGTGATTACACAAGTCAATCTTTACAGATTTTTTTAACTTGGTAGCATTGAACATTGATGATTTGGTTAAGGATTGAGGACCATCCTAACACGCTTTGCAAAATGGTTAATGACAGTAGCCTGCCAGCTCTGAAAAAGCCTCGAATTTGGAGCCTGGCAGCTCGTAAAAAGCCTCGACTACATGGTCTTATTTGCCCAAAAATTATTTTTTATTTTTTTATGTTTTATCAAATCTTTATCTTCAAGGTCATTGGTTTTATCCAAGTCCATTGATTGAGGGAGTGGATGACTATAAGTTGCCACTACATCTGCTTTTACAGAATTCTAGTCTGGGTTACAAACATCAGTACTAACTACAGTTAAACCAGAGTTCATTGTAACCCGGTTCGGTTTTCATGATGAACCGACAAACTATCAAGGGAGTCATCAAGCACTTGCACCCTGGATTATTATCTCTTCCTACCGGATTAAGGTTCATCGTAATACACTTAATCACAGGTATGATACTTATTTTATATTTATGCATAGTTCAAGTTCAAAACTTAGATCATGTGTTTGGGGCATTCTGACCCGTCCGGCGATAAATCACCAGGACATTTTCAACATTGTTTTATGCAGAACCAGGTAGAATAAACCGTCAAAAGCATTGAAAGCAAGACATATTTAAGAAGTTGCCAACTGAAGCAATCTCACAAAAGATAGTATGTGACGAACACAAAGTAACTCAACTATCCTATTACAAGGCATTGGAGAGCCCAAAAGAGTATAGTTTTTCTCAAGCACTGGGACATAAACTTTAAACCGGCGCTGGTTTAAGATTCTGTATCAGCTCGCCGTGAAGATTGAGGATCAGCTTGCTCCGGTTCTTCGGTGGTCTCTTCCAGCTGCTGGAAATCAGTAGTGGTCCAGTCAATCTTGGCCAGCGCCCGGAAATAAACTTCGTCATTCATGAGGTCTGGCGGATCAATGTCAGGAGCAAAAGTGTGCTTACGGACGTGCGGAATAAGATTTTCAATCTCATAAGACAGACGCTCCACCCGCACGTTCTCCGCATCATATCCCGGATGATATCTAGACAGATCAGCCTCGTCAGCAAGTTTGCTAGCCAGAGGCCGCATATCTTTGGTTAAGGCACGTAAGTCGTCGCTGGAAAAGGCTGATCCGTCTTCCTTCATACTTGGGTAGCAGTTCATCGCCTCTGCCGGATCAAAATCAGGAACCCAAGCCTTCGCTCGAGTCAAAGCCATCAGAGCACCTGCTCTGGCAGACGACTTCTTTACCTCTACGAGGCGGGCAGGCAGAATCGACAGCTTTTCCAAAGTACCTTTGATGGTGGTAGGAGCCGGTTTGTTATGCGAGATAGCACTAATAGCCCTCTGAGCGCCGGAATATAGCTGCTCCACCAGAGTATATGCAGCCTTCAATTTCTTTTGCACATCATTACCAAGATGAGTGATACGCCTCCCTGCATGAAAATTATGAATTAAACCGGAACGGTACATGATTGCAAGGTTCAAGGGTTGTGCTAACAGGTATTTACCAAAGATGGCGGACGTCATGTCGTTGATCTGCTACTTCAATCCGGACAGCTCTTCCGTCACCGGATTAAGATTAGCCTCTGCATCATTGGCTCTCTTCTCCAAGGCAGCCTTTTCAACATCCTAGTCTGACCGCTCTTTTTCAAAGTCTTTCTTCAGCTTCTCTATACTTGCTAAAGCAAGTGTAAGCTCGTCCTTGACTTTGACACCAGCAGTCTCTTGGAACTTCAAGTTATCTCGGAGCTCGGTTATTTCAGAGGTCTTCCGGCTCAAATCAGTCTGGCAAAAGGAAAGCACATTATATATTCATGAGGCATTTTTAGTCAAAGTCCCAAGCACATAAACAAGTTATGCACTTGACACTTGGGGGCTAATGTATATTTGAAGTGAAAACATGTATTATTCAGACAAGTCCCAAGCACATAAACAAGTTATATACTTGGCACTTGGGGGCAAATGTGACATTGTTCCGAATACAAGTAGAAGTCCCGGTTCATCCTAAAGGAAGTAAACCGGCCCTTGGGGGCTACAGATGTGCAAAACAAAGCTATCTACTGGATCTACTGAAGTCCCGATTCACCCTAAAAGGCTAAATCGGCACTTGGGGGCTACGATGGAGTAAAGATACAGTTTCAAGACGCAAGAAGAAATAGAGGACAAGACAAAGGAGAAGTTACCTCATAACGCTCCTGATACGTCCAAAACGTATCTATAATTTCTGCTTGCTCCATGCCTCTTTTGGGTGATATTGCTATGATATTTATACACTTCCATACACTTTTGATCATATTTGGACTAACCTATTAACTCAGTGCACCCCAGTGCCAGTTTCTGTTTTCTGCTGTTTTTGTATTTCAGGTTTTCCCATTACGTAAACTGCCAGAAAAATCCCGGAAAAATTATATAAAAAATCAGCGTTCCGGAAGCTTCCACACGGCCGAAGTAGGGCCGGAGGGGGGCCACCAGGGCTCCAGGCGCCCTGGTGGCGCGGCCCCCCTCCTGGCCGTGCCGGGGGGCGCCTGGCCCCCCCCCAGGTCTCCGCTGATGCCCCCCTTTGGCATATATTTACACCGCGTCCCGAAACCCTCGAGGACGGAACCCTTTTTCGCGATCTCATCTCTGTTCCACCGCCGCCGCGCTTCCAAGATCGGGAGCACCAGGAGAACTCTTCCCGGCACCCTGTCGGAGGGGAGAACCACCACCGGGAGCCTCTCCACCACCATGGACGCCTCCCGGATGAGTTGTGAGTAGTCTCCCTTGGACCATGGGTCCATGACCAGTAGCTATGTGATGTTCTCCTCCCCTCTTTGTGCTTCACTAATTAGACCTCGTGAGCTGCCCTACATGATCGAGGCACATATGTAATCCTTATGCTGTTGCTATGTTGAGTTTGCTGGGATCCGATGGATTGTGAGATTACATTCAGATTGTGTGTGAGTAATATATTTGATTTACCTCTTTTATATTTATGTTCTTGAGTAATTCTTGCATGTTCTCCATTGCTGTTTATTGCTTTGGCCAAGTAGTAGGTAGTGACTCCAAGAGGGAACGTTATGCTTGATTGTGGGTTCATGCCCCTCGATGACTAGCTTGAGTGACAGAAACATGAGTCTAGGGGATGTGCTGTTGCCACAAGGGGGAAAACAACGGTGCTTGTACTCGCGGGTGCAAGGATTGTTTACTTTACGCAAAGTTCTTTTAATGCAGTTGTGTGTTGCTTTGAGTTTACACTTTGGGTGGGACTCGCAACTTAATACCAGCGAGATGTTCTGGATATATATCTCAAGGTGGATGACTAGTAGTAGATGCAGATGGATTTCGGTCTACTTACCTTGGCGTACCGCCCATGCTTTTGAGCCTCAACCTTTCTTGCAGCATAGTTAGCATTGGTTTGCGCCAGTGTTGGGGATATCGCTTATCGGGAACTTATCGGTCGACCCATGATAAGGGATAAATCGGCCAGTTTATCGGCATATCGGCCGATTTATCGCCATATTGGCTAATTTATCGGCCGATTTATCTTATCGGTCAGACAACGGTAAGCGATAAATCGGCCAATTTATCGGCATATCGGAAGATATCTTGAACAGTGGTTTGCGCACATAATTCTGTCAATTGCCCAGCTGTAATTCGTTTACCTCACATAGCTGTTTTATCGTCTTTTGGGAGAGAGACATCACTAGTGAACATCATGGGACCCCGGTCCATATTACCATCACTGATCACATCCGCTATTTACTTCCTGTTTTTACTTACTAGTTGCAGCAATACCTATCACTATTATCTCTTGCGTTTGATCCTTTGTAAACGACAAGGCCGGAGGGATTGACAACCTCTCTGTACTCGTTGGGAGCAAAGTTATTTGTATCTGTGTGCAGGTCCAAGTTGATTGCTAAGTATCTGGCGCCGTTAGCAGTTGACACCTTCTTGTTGAACCTTGGAGTCTCAGGGGAATTCGATCCTTGGTATCTTTGCCAAGGGAAAACTTCCGCTACACTGCATCTCAAACCTCCCACTTGGGGTAACCAACGAGGGGCGAGAAGCCATCAAGCAAAGTTTTCTGGCGCCGTCGCCGGGGACTCCACTCTTCAAAATAGGGGAGTTGCATGCTATCTTTTACCTTTGCTTTTTAGTCTTGTTAGTTTACCTTTCAGTTTTGCTTTAGTATCCTTTATCAAAAATCACAAAAATAGTTATCTCATTCTTTAGTTGTCGTTATGTCGGGTCCTTTTGTCTTTGGTGAGGCAGAAGTTCTCACCTTTAAACAAAGAGGCGGGGAAAGTTTAAAAGATGCTTGGTATAGAATTAATGATTCTCAAAAAAGAGCCACCAAGAAACAATCTACTACTATCCTGCTTAGAAATTTTTATGTTGGAATTACTTCTTGGAATAGGTTTATTCTAGATTCTGCTATCAATGGGAATTTCCTAGAGGCCCCAGTTTGGGAGTCTCTTAGTATTATTGAAAATCTTGTTGGAAATCCCCCTGTTGTTAGCATTCAAGAGGACATCACCCTATCTCACATTATGAAAAAACTTGAAAAGATAGAGCTAGAGATGCCAAACATTAATAAGATAAATGAGTTGGATCGTAAGATCCAAGGGAATTTGAATAGGCTTGATAGCTCCATGCATAAAATTCTCAAAACTTTGGAGACCATCAAATCCCATGACTTGGACTCTTCTAGGATAGACAAGATTCAGGAAATCTTTGATACTCTAGGAACTACTTTCTCCTCAATCAAAACCAAAAAGGTAGAAACTCCGGCAAAGAAGGAGCCTAAGTTCGTTCACGTTCCAAAGGCTCCCCGCTTTAAAAGTAATCCATCTATTGCCAAAGGGGTTGAAACTGTGAAGACTTTGGAAGAAACACCTGATAAATTTGAATCTTCCCTTGACTTTTTTCCTTTTGGTCTTCTTCCTAGAAGTATCTCTATTAGGCCTTTATTTGAAAATCCTCTTAAGACTAGTTGTACTATTGAAGAGCTTTTTGATGATCTTGATGATGGTTCAATTGATACCACTTGATTCCTCTATGCATTATGCCTAGCTTAAAGGCATAAAAGAAAGCGCTTTTGGGAGGCAGCCCACATGAATAAAATTTTATTTTGCTTTTGTTGTGTCTTGATGTTGTTACTACATTAGCATCATCATTGTATCTTTACTTTTCAGCTTTGTGCCAAGTGTAGCCTCTGATTGCAAGAAAGTTCAAAAGTTGTGACGTGCTGTCCAGGAAACAGATTCTGTCCTTGGATAGAAAAAATCGTATAAAATCACCAGATCATCTTTTTGGTCTGAATTGTTTCGACAGCGTGCTCTATACAATTGTCTTTCGGGCATCTGTTTTGAGTTTTTTGATTAGAGTTGCAGAAGTGCCCCGAAAAAATCATTTACTACCTGCTGGTCTGTTTTTCACAAATTCTGTCCTGTTTTGCCTTTCCTTCATTTTGCAAACCTTGAGCTTGCTTTTTCTTTGCAAAAACCTTTTGGCAATCTTGAGAAACAGTAGACCTTCAAGAATATCCTTATTTCCAGCAAGGAACGATTATTTTATTAAGGGTACTAACCTCGCTAATAAGATTATGATGAGTTATGTATGAAGGGAGTTTTCAAGTGTGCGAGGGAAGATGATAAAAAGATTCAGGAGTGTCAAACGCTCAAGCTTGGGGATGCCCCCAAGCACCCCCAAGAAATATTCAAGAAGACTCAAGCGTCTAAGCTTGGGGATGACCCCGTGCATCCCCTTCTCCATCAAAATTATCAGTTCGTCTTTCGTTCCACTATATTTTTATCACTTCATGTGTTATGTGCTATGCTTGGAGCGTCTTCCTTTTTTTAGTTTTCTTTAGCTTTGCTTGCTTTTCATAACGAGTTGGAACTCAGCTTTCTTTGTGTGGGAGAGAAACACGCTCCACTTCAACCTAGAACATAACATAGAATTTTCATGTCTATCTTTGCTGTGTGTGTTCTTTGTCTTTCAATAGCTACTATCATGTTCAGCTCTTAGTTTTCATGCTTATCTTTTTAAAGAGCTTTTGTTTAGTTGGTCGCTGGAACTCTCTTTAGTTATCATGCTTATCTTATTAAGAGAGTTGGCTTCTGTTGCACTGGTCGATATGTCTATGATAAGAATGCTATGTGCATAGTGATGCTTAGTAGTTCATGTCTTCTTATGGTTAGTCTCAAATAGCTGGGGGGTTCTCAGTGTGTTATTGAGGTACCAACATGATTTGTTTGCCTATGATGTGGTATGGTCTAGTGATATCTTCCTTCAAGAATTTATTTTGATTGACTTGGCGTATGCTCACGCATATTTAAGACTGTAAAGAAAGTCTATCAAGCCTTGATGATCTTTAGTTCCTGAGTAGCGATATAACTTCCATGCCTGATTCAATGTTGCTTTGTCGCTCTGCATGATTATGACCGTCATTGCTCTTTTAGTTGGTCGCTCCCAGTCTTTTGCTAACCTTCGCCTGTACTAAGCGGACTGACTGCTTGTGCATCCAAATTATTTTAAACCAGTTATGCCATATGAGTCCACCATACCTTCCTATACATGGTATTTACCTGCCATTCCTAATGAAGACTTTCATGTACCATCTCGAAATTATTCAAAAAAAAGCATTTCTCTTTTGTGCCTCTGTTTTAGTTCATGAGGAAGTAGTAGTTAATTCATGATCTTTTTAAGTTGGACAAGCTTCACCCCGGGATTGCATGTCTAATGTGCAAACCCATAATACGAGAAGGAACTGGCAAAGAGTGCGCCCGGCTAAAAAATAATATAACAAACAAACCCTCCTTCACGCTTTATTCATGAGAAATCAGAAAACTTTGGCACTGATAAACAAAGGAGATTAAGAGGATGTGATCGTCCTCATTCGGGAGCCGTTCCTCGAAACTTGTCCATCTCAAGAAGTGATTGAGTTATCTGCTAGCATTCGTTGACGGAACATGCATAATCTAAAATAATAATTATTACCTCTGTTTTTAAAACCAAGAGCCCTGGTACATGTTTTGTTTTTGTTTCCGACCACGGGTTTTCAACCTTGCCAACAAAAGCCACGGTTCGAGAGTCTCCACCTTCTTTTAGAAGCACCAACTATTAAGAGCATGATTGTCATTCTGAGTGTAATGTGCATTGTCCCAAAGTAGCATTGTCTTTTGCATGATTGTGATATCGTTTATTCTGAAATCATTGTATCTAGTCATCACTTAAACCTTGGAGGTGCCCCTGCATTTATATTTTGCTTCACTAAAGGGGGCAAGCGAGATATCACTTTGTCATATTTGCACACCATGCTCATTGCAAATCTTTTGAGTATTTCAGTATCATATTGTAAAACTTTCAGTTCTTTGTGATTTTCTCATGAGGCAACTTAATCACTACAGATTCATTGTCTCAGTCAGCACTTGTCATGTGACTATGAAAAGTTCCTATATGGTTAATAGCATGTCACCACAGAAATTATGCTTGTTATCATTTACCTACTCGAGGACGAGCAGGAATTAAGCTTGGGGATGTTGATACGTCCAAAACGTATCGATAATTTCTGCTTGCTCCATGCCTCTTTTGGGTGATATTGCTATGATATGTATACACTTCCATACACTTTTGATCATATTTGGACTAACCTATTAACTCAGTGCACCCCAGTGCCAGTTTTAGTTTTCTGCTGTTTTTGTATTTCAGGTTTTCCCATTACGTAAACTGCCAGAAAAATCCCGGAAAAATTATATAAAAAATCAGCGTTCCGGAAGCTTCCACACGGCCGAAGTAGGGATGGAGGGGGGCCACCAGGGCTCCAGGCTCCCTGGTGGCGCGGCCCCCCTCCTGGCCACACCGGGGGGCGCCTGGGCCCCCCAGGTCTCCGCTGATGCCCCCCTTTGGCATATATTTATACCGCGTCCCGAAACCTCGAGGACGGAACCCTTTTTCGCGATCTCATCTCTGTTCTGCCGCCGCCGCGCTTCCAAGATCGGGAGCACCAGGAGAACTCTTCCCGGCACCCTGCCGGAGGGGAGAACCACCACCGGGAGCCTCTCCACCACCATGGACGCCTCCCGGATGAGTTTTGAGTAGTCTCCCTTGGACCATGGGTCCATGACCAGTAGCTATGTGATGTTCTCCTCCCCTCTTTGTGCTTCACTAATTAGACCTCGTGAGCTGCCCTACATGATCGAGGCACATATGTAATCCTTATGCTATTGCTATGTTGAGTTTGCTGGGATCCGATGGATTGTGAGATTATGTTCAGATTGTGTGTGAGTAATATATTTGATTTACCTCTTTTATATTTATGTTCTTGAGTAATTCTTGCATGTTCTCCGTTGCTGTTTATTGCTTTGGCCAAGTAGTAGGTAGTGACTCCAAGAGGGAACGTTATGCTTGATTGTGGGTTCATGCCCCTCGATGATTAGCTTGAGTGACAGAAACATGAGTCTAGGGGATGTGCTGTTGCCACAAGGGGGAAAACAACGGTGTTTGTACTCGCGGGTGCAAGGATAGTTTACTTTACGCAAAGTTCTTTTAATGCAGTTGTCTGTTGCTTTGAGTTTACACTTTGGGTGGGACTCACAACTTAATACCAGCGAGATGTTCTGGATAGATATCTCAAGGTGGATGATTAGTAGTAGATGCAGATGGATTTCGGTCTACTTACCTTGGCGTACCGCCCATGCTTTTGAGCCTCAACCTTTCTTGCAGCATAGTTAGCATTGGTTTGCGCACATAATTCTGTCAATTGGCCAGCTGTAATTCATTTACCTCACGTAGCTGTTTTATCGTCTTTTGGGAGAGAGACATCACTAGTGAACATCATGGGACCCCAGTCCATATTACCATCACTGATCACATCCGCTATTTACTTCCTGTTTTTACTTACTAGTTGCAGCAATACCTATCACTATTATCTCTTGCGTTTTATCCTTTGTAAACGACAAGGCCGGAGGGATTGACAACCTCTCTGTACTCGTTGGGAGCAAAGTTATTTGTATCTGTGTGCAGGTCCAAGTTGATTGCTAAGTATCTGGCGCCGTTAGTAGTTGACACCTTCTTGTTGAACCTTGGAGTCTCAGGGGAATTCGATCCTTGGTATCTTTGCCAAGGGAAAACTTCCGCTACACTGCATCTCAAACCTTCCACTTGGGGTAACCAACGAGGGGCGAGAAGCCATCAGCTCCTTCATCAGGTTTACCAATTCAGCTTCATAATCGCGGCTGGTATGTAGCCGGTTTAAATATCCAGAATGAAGCTCCTGGGCGCTGAGCTGAGTGTAGCTGGACAAATTAGTACTCCACTTGCCCTTGTCCTTGTTGAGAAATTCTTCCTTGGTAGTGTGTTTGTACAAAGCGACAGGCTCCCCCGGGGTACTAAAACTAGTCCCATGATTTCAACATCACCAGGTGAAGCGGCCGCTTGCTTAGGGGGACTAGCAGGAGCAGGACTAGCCCGGGCAGGGCTGGCCGGTTCAAGATCACGCTCCATGGGATCGCTCGCCTGATCAACAAAGACTTCATGATCCATGGGAGGAGGATCATCATGCGGAATTTTAATGTTGTCTTCAGAAGGTTCAGCAAGTTCAGGATCTTCTGCCGGTTCAGGAATAGTATTATCTACTGACGGTTTACTGAGTTTGGCCTTTTTACTAGGCTTGGGTTTACTGCGAAAGTTAAAGATAAGGAAAGTCAGAAGAGTCAAAGACTAAAAGTTAAGCCGGAAAGAGTGAAAAACAGCTTACCCAGGAATAGTCTTGAGGGGAGGAATTTGTGTGGCTGTTGATTCGCCAGAAGATGAAAGAGGAGTTTCCTCATAATCCGAATCAGAAGGATTAAGGGGTTGTCGAATAAGACCTGCTTTGGGGTAAAGAGCAGTTGGAGTAAGTAAAACCTCGGAACGTCGCCTCCGAGCTGGAGTGTGCGGTAATCCGGTGGATTCAATAGCGTGACTGCTATGGCGAGTGGTGCGATGAGCTTCATGTTGCTGTTTTCTTCAAAAGAAAGTTTGGATCCAAATAAGCATAAGGATGAGAAAACTGAAATTTCCGGACTGTCCGACGAATTTTTGGTGATGGCAGCGGTTCTGAATCGGAAGAAAGAGGGATTACCTCAACATCGTCCGCTTTACTGCCTTCGGCACGTCCCTGGGAACAGTCATTGTTAATAAAAATGCAGATAAAGGAAAGACACGGAAATCAAAAGAATTAGGTGGTACCTCGGAGGCCGAATCATCTTCTTCCGCATTGGATCCCGACGCGGCAGTGTTCTTCTTCTTGTTTCTTTTGACAACTTGGGTCTTTTGGCGAGCTGCTTTCGCCGATTTATCCTGGGTTTTCCTTTTCCAGAAAGGGTCATTATCCTGTTGAAAGAAATAAAAACACTTTAAGACAAGTGCTGCAGACGGATTAAAACAAAGCAAGACAATAGGGAAGAGATTTTTACCGATGGCGGTTTGTTGGTCACGCAGAAAGGTGCCAAGCCGGTTTGATTGGAAGTTTCTATAGGTAAATTTAGCAGCTTCTTGACGGATTCATTGACCTCGTTTTCTGATAGTACCGCCTCTGTGTGGCGCAAAGGGTCTTTGGGATTCCCAGTATACTCACACATTAAACCGGAACGCCGGCGTAGAGGGAGAACACTCCAGGAAAGCCAACAGCGGATGAAGTCAACCCCTGTCAGACCATTGGCTACAAAGGCCCTGAGCTTTGAAAGCTGAGGGGCATACTGAGCTCGCTCCTGGGCACTTAGCCGCTGTGGAAAAGGGTGGTTTTCTGGAAGACGATGGGAGCGGTAACCCGACAATGGATTTTCACCTTCCGGCGAAGTGTCTATGCAGTAAAACCAGGTCTGGTTCCAGTCCTTTGGATGACTGTGGAGAGTGGCGTGAGGAAAACTAACATCCTTCCTCTTCTGAATAGACATCCCACCGAGTTCAGTGTTTGGACCGTCGTGAAATTCCGTACGACGGTTTAAGTGAAAGAAATCCCGGAATAGCTCCACTGATGGTTCCTCTTGCAGATAAACTTCACAAAAGACTTGGAAGTTGCAAATGTTTGACACATAGTTGGGGCCAATATCTTGTGGATGAAGCTGGAAATTTGCTAACACATCACGGAAGAACTTTGACCCAGGAGGGCTGAACCCCCGGGCCAAATGATCAAAGAAGACGGCGACCTCTCCCTCTTTGGGCTTTGGAGGGCATTCTGATTCGAGAACCCTCTAGTGGAGGACGTTCTTTGGACCTAAACCGCCAATTGAGGCCATTTTCTCCCGATCATTCTCAGTAATCCGGGATGGAACCCAGTTGCAGGAGACAAACTGCTTGGCTTGAGTGGTCATCTTTTCGGAAGGGAAAGGCTGAAAATACAATGAAGAGCCGGTTTGTGATCTAAGCAGATTTAAACCGGCATGCTCTATGAAAGCGCTAGTCTAAACGGCGGTTTAGGCAGGGGCCTAATGGTATCTACCGGATTAAAATATCTAGAACAGCTGTAACAATGACATCTACCGGATTATATAGTCTGAAAAAGCTAAACCGCCAACAAAGGCAAACAAAGACGCAGATCTGAAGTTATGAAAAATAGCTTTCGCACAGACAGCAATGAAGTATGGATCTACATCATGTTGAAAATTCAGAGATATTCAAGATTATATACATTGGACGCGATGAAGGTCCTAGCAGATGCAATCTAATTAGTTGTATTGGAAAAGATAAAGCCACGGTAAAGGAGCAGAGTTACTCTTATAGTTATCGACTAGGAGATTCAGATCTACAGCGAGGCTACTGAGCTATGGCGAAGAACTACGAAGAACAATACCTACCCGCGAGTTCATATGAGGAAACCCTAAAACAAGATCTAGAAATGGGGTAAGGAGAGGACGTACTTGAGGCGTTGGGTGCGGAGAAGCGCCGGCGAATCTCTGGAACAATCAGGTTGATGCAGCGGCCAGACTTGACGAGGATGCAGAGCTTGACGAACGGCGGCGGAGCTCGAGCGCGAAGGAACGGAGGAAGAAGAAGAGGCAAGGGGGAAAGGAGGTGCCCCTCTGCCCTATTTATAAGCTGAAGGGATAAAATGGCTGGCGCGGGAATCGAGGAGCCTAAAAGGTGGATATGGACGATACTGTCGCCTCGATCTTCGGGGCTTTAATGAATAAAAGATAAAAAACAGGTACATGCATTAGATGTGCGGATGACATCACGCTGGTTTATGAAGCATTTTGAAGCTGCGGAAAGGGAAATTTATACAAGAGGTTGAAGATTGACATGAACAGGTTCAAATCAATCTGGGGCCTAATGTCATGGATATTACTATTAGGTATAAACCGCCCAGGAGGGGCCGGTTTATGCCTATGGAGATTATTTTTACAGAAGCCTAGTCAAACGTGGAGCAAGACGCTTTATTCCGAGAAGCATAAGGCCCAAGAGGCATTAGGGCCCATGATTTGTAAACCGCCATATGCTATGTAACTTGTGATGTAAGATAGAAAGGATAGAGACCGAGCCGGACGCGTTTATGAGCCGACCTCGGGATTCTGTAAACCGGACCGGGCGTCACCTCCTATATAAAGGGACAACCCGTGACGGTTCAAGGAGGAGAACAACAGTTCGAGACACAGGCAAAGCGGATTCGCTCCCTGGTCATCGAAACCCTAGCAATATTACACCAAACTAGACGTAGGCTTTTACCTTCATCGAAGGGGCCGAACTAGTATAAAATCCCTGTGTCCTTGTCTGCTTTAACCCCTTTAAGCTAACCCGTAGCGATGGCCTCACGACTAAGTCCTTTTGCTAGGACATCTGCCGTGACAAAACCACAACAAAGTGGGTCGAGGCAGAACCAGTCAGCAAGTGTGATGCAGCAACGGCGATTCAATTCATCAAGAAGGTGATTTTCCGGTTTGGCTTTCCACACAGTATTATAACTAATAATGGTACCAATTTATCCAAGGGGGCTATGGACGAATTTTGTCAACGAGAGCACATCCGGCTTGACGTATATTTAGTGGCACATTCCCAGTCCAATGGTCAAGCTGAGAGAGCCAATCAAGAGATCTTGAGAGGCATAAAACCCCAGCTGATGGTCCCTTTGCAGAGGACGCCGGGTTGTTGGGTGGAGGAATTACCCTCTGTGTTGTGGAGCATCAACACCACACCTAACAGGTCTACGGGTTACATGCCTTTCTTCATGGTATATGGAGATGAAGCGGTCCTCCCTAGTGACATCTGTCATGATTCGCCGCGGGTGGCGGCTTACGTTGAAGCTGATAACGAGAAGGCACGGCAAGACACGTTAGACCGGCTGGATGAGGTGCGTGACATGGCAGCAGCTCGATCGGCGATTTATCAGTAGGATCTGCGCCGGTACCACAGTCGCTGGGTTAAAACTAGAACGTTTCAAGAAGGTGATCTAGTGCTCCGTCTCATCCAAGACCAGACAGACATGCACAAGCTATCCCCGCCTTGGGAAGGACCCATTGTGGTCAGCAAGAATCTGCACAATGGATCATACTACCTCGTCGACGTTCGAGAACACAAGGACTCACGCACCACGGAGGAGGAGACCCGACGGCCATGGAATTTCGCTCATCTTCGGCCTTACTACACCTGAGCCATAGGCTCCGCTTTATGTACATATATTCGCAATGTATATATTATGATCAATATAATAAACCGGCATCCCCATTAAAGCGGGGTATCTGCTGCCTTTTTTCATAAGAGTTTGTCACATGGGGGCTTCTATCTACAAAGGAGTTCCTATGGCCCTCTTAGACCGGCTATTATGCCAATGTCATCATAAGAGCACAGCTCTGGTTGCTTCAGTAATCCGGCTATCAAGCCAGCATGATGGTAAGGGGCAAAAGAGAGTTTGATGCATAGCACAACTCAAACATAGGCACCCGACGAGCACAGCTCATAATGCTACCTGGGGGCTCCTGTCGCACAGCGGCAACGAGTTTTTAAGACCCTTGTAGTAGGCTATCAAGCCACGGCTTGGAAGCCTGGTGTATACACCTAAAACCCCGGGTTAACCTGCCTGCATCAAGTAAGTCACTCCGCCCAGGTAAACCTGGTTATGACCCGTCGAACGTTTGACAAGTCAATCTTATCACAGACCCTGAACTTGTCAACGTTAAATTGACGGTTGGTTAAGGATTGAGGTCCATCTTAACATGCTTTGTGAAACGGTTCAACTCAATGGCCTGTCAGCCCATGAAAAGCCTCAAATTTGGAGCCTGACAGCTCGTAAAAAGCCTCGACTACAGGATTTTTTATTTTGACAAGTGTATTCTTTGTTTTTGACAAGTTTCTTATCTTTTGAGATCATTGGTATTTAGCCGAAGTCTATTGATTGGGCGGAGTGGTTGACTATAAGTTGCCACCATAATAAACCAGCATAACACAGAACCTGGTCCGGTTTGATTACAAATCGTCAGTACTATCTACAGCTAAACCGGTGTTTATCACAACCCGGCACAGTTTTATCATGAACCGGCAAATATTCAAGGAGTCATCAATAATCACAAGTTGGGATCATTGCCCTTACTACAAAATATTGGTTAAAGCCAATGGCACAAATTTCTATCACAGGTATGATATATATTTCATATTTAAAATACAGTTCAGGTTATAAACCTAGATCATGTATTTGGGCATTATGACCCGTCTGGCGATAAACCGCCAGGGCACTTTAAACTTTGTCTTATGCAGAAAACAGGTGGAACAAAACTGTTAAAGTATCATAAGCAGAAACATTATGAAATTGCCAGATGGAGCAATGTTATGCAAAGGGAGTACGCATGAAGACATAACCAAGTATTTCGGCTACCCTATCACAAGGCATTTTTTCAGCCCAAAAGAATATCTGTTCCTTGCCTAAGTACTACGGCATGATAAGTGTTAACCCGGCACCAGTTCATGATTCTGCGTCGGCTCGGCTAGAGAGTTGTGGATCATCTTGCTCCGTCTCCTCGTCGTCCTCATCCAGCAGCTGGAAGTCAGTGGTTGCCCAATTGATCTTTGTCAGCTCTTGGAAAATAGCTTCGTCACTTATGAGTTCAGACGGTTCAATGTCAGGGGCGTAAGTGTGCTTACGGACATGCGGGATGAGATCTTCCACTTCGTAAACCAGAGTATCAACCCGGTGATTATCAGCATCGTAACCCGCCTGATAGCGGGAAATGTCAACTTCATCGGCTAATTTGCTGGCCAAGGGCCGCATTTCTCTTGTTAGAGCCCGCAAGTCTGTGTCTGTGAACTCTGATCCGTCCTCCATGTTGGGATAGCCATTCATCACATCTGCCGGATCAAGGTCAGGAACCCAAGCCTTCGCTCGAGTCAATGCCATTAAAGCGCCCGCCCTAGCAGCTGATTTCTTGAGCTCTCCAAACCGGGGAGGTAGCACTGATAACTTCTCCAAAGTCCCCTTGATCAACTTGGGAGTCGGCTTATTATGAGAAGCAGTGCAAACAATCCTTTGAGCACCGGCATACAACTGCTCTATCAGAGTATATGCGGCCTTCAATTTCTTCCGCATGTCGGTACCAAGATGAGCAGTACGTTTTCCTGCATTAATAAAGCTTAAGTGAAACCGGACGAGTGCAAAAATATCATATTCAGAGCTGTGTTAAGTATACTTACCAAAGACAACAGTAGTCATGGCATTTATCTGCTGCTTCAAACCAGCCAGTTCTTTTGACACCGGATTGAGAGCGTTTCCTGCATCGACTGCCCTTTTTTCCAAAGCGGATCTTTCAGCATCCCAATCCACCCGTTCCTTCTGGAAATCCTTCTTCAATTTTTCCATGTTTGCTAAAGCAAGGGTCAGCTCATCCTTGACATTGGAAGCGGCGGTTTGCTGAAATTTCAGAGTATCTTGGAGCTCAACCACTTGAGAGTCTTTCCGGTTTAGATCAGGCTGTCAAGAGAAGAACATATTATACATTGGTACAGCTTATTGGAAGTCCCAAGCACATAACAAGTTATCCACTTGGCACTTGGGGTAAACCGGCCCTTGGGGGCTATGGTGGAATAAAGGCAAGCTACAAGACTTAAGTAGGAATGAAGTTAGAGGAAGTTAAGCAGAAGTTTACCTCATAGCGTTCCTTCATCAGATTCACTAAACCGGTTTCATGATCACGGCTTGTGTATAGCCGGTTCAGATAGCCGGAATGAAGATCTTGGGCACTAAGTTGAGCATAGTTGGACAAATCGGCATTCCATTTTCCTTTGTCCTTGCCAGAGACTTCATCTTTTGCAGTATGCTTGGTTAGAGCAACAGGTTCACTAGGGGCGGTATAGCCAAAACCAGTAATTTGAACATCTTCTGCTGAAGCAGCTGTGGCTTTAGCAAGATTGGCTGGAGTATGGCTGGCCCCGACTGGACTGGTCGGATTAGCATCACAACCCATTGGGGCAGCCTCTTGTTCAATAAAGACTTCATGATCCATTGGAGGAGGATCATCATGCAAGGCATCAACATTTTCTTTGGTGGGCTCAGGATTCTTTTCCGGTTCAGGAATCACATCATCACCTGCCGGTTTATTCAGTTTAGCTTTCTTGCTAGGCTTGGGCTTACTGCGAAATTTAAAGATGAAGATAGTCAGTGGAGTGAAAGAAAAAAGGTTAACAGAAAAATGAAAAGCTTACCCATGAACAGTTTTAAGAGGAGGAAGCTGCGTAGCTGTTGATTCGCCGGACGACGAACGAGGAGTATCATGATAATTTGAATCAGACGGATTAAGAGGTTGGCGAATATGACCCGCTTGGGATAAAGAGCATCTCGAGTATGTAAAACCTCGGAGCGGCGTCTCCGGGCTGGTGTTTGCGGTAAACCGGTGGACTCAATAACTTGGCCACTATGCCGCGTTGTGCGGCGAGCTTCATGTTGCTGTTTCTTCAAATCAAAGTTTGGATCCAAGTAAGAGAAAGGGTGAGAAAATTGTACTTTCCGGCTTGCTCTATGAATTTTTGGTGTTGGCAGAGGATCTGAACCGGAAGAAAGGGTAATTACCTCGACATCATCAGCCTTGCTGCCTTCAGCGTTTCCCTGAGTAAAATCATTGTTAATAAGATGCAAGAAAAGGGAGCCAAGGGAGTCAAGTGATACCTCTGAGGCCGGGTCATCATCATCAGGATTGGATTCAGATACTTCGGTAGCTTTCTTCCTGACAGTTTTCTTAACGGCCTTGGTTTTTTGGCGAGTTGCCTTCGCCGGTTTATCCTGGACTTTCCTCTTCCAGAATGGGTCATTACCCTGTTGAAAATTATGAAGTCATTCAGAAAGAGTACTAAAGACAGATTGAAATAAAACAGACAATGTAAAAGAAAAACTTACCGATGGCGGTTTATTGAGCTCACAGAAGGGAGCCAATCCGGTTTGGCTGCAGGCTTCCACCGGTTCATTCAATAGGCTTTTAACAGCTTCATTGACCTCGTTCTCTGAAAGCACGACTTCAGTATGGCGCAGAGGATCTTTGGGGTCTTCGGTACATTCACACATTAAACCAGAGCGCCGGCTTAGCGGGAGAATACTCCAAGAAATCCAACAGCGAATGAAGTCAATGCTTGTTAAACCGTTTGCGGTGAAGGCCCGAAGTTTTGAAAGCTACGGTGCATATTGGGCCTGTTCTTGAGCGCTCAGCCATTGAGGGAAAGGATGGTTCTCAGAAAGCCGATGGGAACGATAACCCGACAGAGGATTTTCATCTTCCGGAGAAGTGTCTAGACAATAAAACCAGGTCCGGTTCCAATCTTTAGGATGGCTGTGATGATTGGCGTGAGGAAAGCTGACATCCTTCCTCTTCTGGATGGACATTCCGCCAAGTTCAGTGTTAGGACCGTCTGAGAACTTAGTGCGGCGGTTTAGATGGAAAAAATCCCTAAACAGTTCAATTGAAGGCTCTTCTTGCAGGTAAGCTTCACAAAATACTTGAAAATTGCAGATGTTGGACACATAATTTGGCCCGATATCTTGTGGATGGAGCTGAAAGCTAGCTAGCACGTCACGAAAGAACTTTGACCCGGGAGGACTAAACCCCCTGGCTAGATGGTCAAGAAATACGATAACTTCTCCATCTTTGGGCTCTCGAGGGCATTCTGGTCCGGGGACTCTCCAATGGAGGACATTCTTCTAGCCTAAAGCGCCAATTTCAACCCGGTTCTGCAATTCTTCTTCGATAACCCGAGACTGGACCCAGTTGCAGGAAGTGAACTGCTTGGCTTGCTTTGCCATTTTAAAGGGAAAAGCTGAAAATATAGTGAAGGGACGATTTTATGATTTATGCAAGGTTAAACCGGTAGTGTTTCAAAGGTATTTACAGACGGCGGTTTAAGCAGGGGCCAAATGGTATCTACCGGTTTATGATCTTTTCTAAAAGCTAAACCGCCGAGGAGAATATGAAAGATGCCGATCTGAAGTTATGGAAAAACAAGTTTTGTAAAATCAGTGATAAGATTACAGATCTACAGCGTGTTAGAAATTCGGGAATATTCAGGGTCAATATTCAACGGATGCAGCAATGGTTCAAACAAATGCAGATTGAACTAGTACTTTGGGGAAGAATAAATCGCACTAAGGAAGCGGAGTTACTACTACAGTCGCACGCAGGGGGATCAGATCTACACTAGTTGTTGGAGCCACAATGAAGAACTACCAAGGACATCGCCCTAGCTATGAACTCGCAGGAGAAAACCCTAATGAGATCTAGATAAGGGTAAGGAAGGAACTTACCGGAGCCAACAGGTGCGGAGGCGCGCTGGCGAGTTTTCTGGTTCGAACAGGTTGATGCTGCGGCCTGAGTTGACGAAGATGCGAGGGTCGACGATGGCGGCTTTGCTTGGGCACTGATGGCTTCTCTCCCCTCGTTGGTTACCCCAAGTGGAAGGTTGAGATGTAGCGTAGCGGCAAATTTCCCTTGGCAAAGATACCAAGGATCGAATCCCGTGAGACTCCGAGGGTCGACAAGTAGGTGTCAACGGCGCCAAAAACTTAGTGGTTGACGGGACCTGCACACAGATACAGATAACTTTGCTCCCAACGAGTACAGAGAGGTTGTCAATCCCTCCGGCCTTGTTGTTTACAAAGGATCAAACACAAGAGATAATAATGATATCTATGACTGCAACTAGGAAATAAAAACAGGAAGTAAATAGAAGGTGTGATCAGCGGTGGTAATATGGACCGGGGTCCCATGATGTTCACTAGTGATGTCTCTCTCCCAAAAGACGATAAAACAGCAAAGCGAGGTAAACAAATTACAGCTGGGCAATTGACAGGATTATGTGCGCAAACCAATGCTAACTATGCTGCAAAGAAAGGTAGATGCTCAAAAGCATGGGCGGTACGCCAAGGCAAGTAGACCGAAATCCATCTGCATCTACTGCTAATCATCCACCTTGAGATATCTATCCAGAACATCTCGCTGGTATTAAGTTGCGAATCCCACCCAAAGTGTAAACTCAAAGCAACAGACAACTGCATTAAAAGAACTTTGCGTAAAGTAAACAATCCTTGCACCCGCAAGTACAAGCACCGTTGTTTTCTCCCTTGTGGCAACATCACATCCCCTAGACTCATGTTTCTGTCACTCAAGCTAGTCATCAGGGGGCATGAACCCACAATCAAGCATAACGCTCCCTCTTGGAGTTACTACCTACTACTCGGCCAAAGCAATAAACAGCAACGGAGAACATGCAAGAATTACTCAAGAACAAAGATATAAAAGAGGTGAATCAAATATATTACTCAAACACAATCTGAACATAGTCTCATAATCCATCAGATCCCAGCAAACTCAGCAAAGCAACAGCAGAAATATTACTTATGTGCCTCGATCATGTAGGGCAGCTCACGAGGTCTAAACCATGAAGAGCAAAGAGGGGAGGAGAACATCACATAACTACTGATCATGGACCAATGGTCCAAGGTGGACTACTCACGACTCATCCGGGAAGCGTCCTTGGTGGTGGAGAAGCTCCCGGTGGTGGTTCTCCCCTCCGGCAGGGTGCCGGGAAGAGTTCTCCTGATGCTCCCGATCATGGAAGCGCTGCGGCGGCGGAACAGATGCGAGATCACGAAAAAGGGTTCTGTCCTCGAGGGTTTTGGGACGAGAGGGATATATATGGGAAGGGGGGCAGCCAGAGGCGGAACAGGGGCCCCAGGCGCCCCCCTGGCGCGGCCAGGGGTGGGGCCGCGCCAGGTGGCCGCCTGGACCTCCCCTGGCTCCCGTCTGGCCCATCTTTGGTTCTTCGCGAAGCTTCCTGTACGTTGATTTTTCCTATATTTTTCCTGGAATTTTTGGAGCACTTTTAATATGGGGGAAACCTGAAATAGAAAAACAGCAGAAAACAGGAACTGGCACTGTAGTGCACTGAGTAAATAGGTTAGTCCAAATATGATCAAAAGTGTATGGAAGTGCATCAATATCATAGCAATATCACACAAAAGAAGCATGGAGCTAGCAGAAATTATAGATACGTTTTGGACGTATCAGGCATGAGCGAGCGCGAGGAAGAAGAAGAGGCAAAGG
>LR738715.1:784421234-784441004 GCA_902687465.1 Secale cereale | reverse complement strand
GGGGGGGGGAAGAGATGCCCCTCTGCCCTATTTATAAGCCGAAAGGTGAAACGGCAGGCGCGGGAATCAAGGAGCCGAAAAAGTGGATATGGGACGATACTGTCGCCTCGATCTTCGGAGCTTTTAATGAGTAAATAATAATAATAAATAGGTACCAGTATTAAATGAGCACATGACGTCATGGCGGTTCAGTGTGATCCAGGAAGATGACATCATGGCGAGTTATGAAATATTTGAAGCCGCGGAAGGCCAAACTTTTACAGGGCATTGAAGATTGACATGAATAGGTTCAAATCAATCTGGGGCCTAATGTCAGGGATATTACTACTAGGTGTAAACCGCCCAGGGAGGGGCCTGTTTATGCCTATAACGAGTTATTTATATTGAAGCCCAGCGAGACATGGAGCATGGCGCTTTATTCCAGAAGACTAGAGATCCAAGGCCCAAGAGGTGTTAGGGCCCGTAATATGTAAACTTCCATACGGCGTGTAACTTGTATTGTAAAATAGGAAAGATAGAGACCGAGCCGGGCACGTTTATGAGCCGGCCTAGGGATTCTGTTAACCGGGCCGAGCGTCACCCTATGTATATAAAGGGCCGACCCGTCGACGGTTCAAGGACAGAGAACAACAACTCGAGACACAGGCAAAGCGGATTCGCTCCCTAGTCATCGAAACCCTAGCAATACCACACCAAACTAGACGTAGGATTTTAACTTCATCGAAGGGGCCGAACTAGTATAAACCCTTGCGTCCTTGTCCGCTTTAACCCCTTGAAGCTAACCCATAGCGATGGCTCCATGACTAAGTCCTTTTGCTAGGACATCTACCATGACAAAACCACGACAAGATTGAACTAGGTATTGAGATGCCAACGATTGAATCTCGGGCAAGTAACATACTGATGACAAAGGGAACAACATATGTTGTTATGCGATTTGACCGATAAAGATCTTCGTAGAATATGCAGGAGCCAATATGAGCATCCAGGTTCCGCTATTGGTTATTGACCGGAGATGAGTCTCGGTCATGTCTACATAGTTCTCGATCCCGTAGGGTCCGCACGCTTAACGTTTGATGACGATCGGTATTATGAGTTTATGAGTTTTGATGTAACTAAAGTAGTTCGGAGTCCCGGATGAGATCACGGACATGACGAGGAGTCTCGGAATGTTCGATACGTAAAGATTGATATATTGGACGACTATATTCGGACAGCGGAATGTTCCGGAAAAGTTTCGGATTTAACCGGAGTGCCGGAGGGGGTTACCGGAACCCCCCCCCCGAGGGAGTATGGGCCATAGTGGGCCATTGAGGGAAAGAGAGAGGCATCCCATAGGGCTGGCCGCACCCTCCCCCTAGGGATCCTAGTTGGACTACGAAAGGGGGGGAGGCGCCTCTCTTCTTCCTTCTTCTCTTCCCCTTCCTTTCCTACTCCTAGTAGGAATAGGAAAGGGGATTCCTATCCATACTAGGAGTAAGAATCCTACTCTTGGCGCGCCTTAGAAGGCCAGCCGCACCTCCCCCTTGCTCCTTTATATACGGGGGCAGGGGGCACCCAAAGACACAGAAGAAACATTGTTCTAGCCGTGTGCGGTGCCCCCCCTCCACAGAAACACACCTCGGTCATATCGTTGCAGCGCTTAGGCGAAGCCCTGCAACGGTAACTTCATCATCTCCGTCACCATGCCGTCAAGCTGACGAAACTCTCCCGTGAAGCTCAACTGGATCAAGAGCTCGTGGGACGTCATCAAGCTGAACGTGTGCTGAACGCGGAGGTGACGTACGTTCGGTGCTTGATCGGTTGGATCGCGAAGAAGTTCGACTACATCAACCGCATCACTAGACGCTTCGACTTTCGGTCTATGAGGGTACGTAGACACACTCTGCCCTCTCGTTGCTATGCATTTAGTAGATAGATCTTGTGTGATCGTAGGAATTTTTGTGAAATACTACGTTCCCCAACAGTGGTATCAGAGCCAGGTCTATGCGTAGATGATATGCACGAGTAGAACACAATGAGTTGTGGGCGATAATAGTCGTACTGCTTACCAGCATGTCATACTTTGGTTTAGTAGTATTGTGAGATGAAGCGGCCCGGACCGACATTACGCATACGCTTACGCGAGACTGGTTTCACCGTTAGGAGCACTCGTTGCTTAAAGGTGACTGGTGGGTGTTTATCTCTCTCAATTTAGCTGAATCGAGTGTGGCTACGCCCGGTCCTTGTGAAGGTTAAAACATCACATACTTGACGAAAAATCGTTGTGGTTTTTTGTATGCGTAGGTAAGAACGGTTCTTGCTAAGCCCGTAGCAGCCACGTTAAACTTACAACAACAAAGTAGAGGACGTCTAACTTGTTTTTGCAGGGCATGTTGTGATGTGCTATGGTCAAGACATGATGAGTTATACGTTATTGTATGAGATGATCATGGCTTGTAAAGTTATTGGCAACTGGCAAGAGCCATATAGTTGTCGCTTTATTGTATGAAATACAGTCGCCATGTAATTGCTTTACTTTATCACTAAGCGATAGCGATAGTCATGGAAGCAATAGTTGGTGAGACGACAACGATGCTACGATGGAGATCAAGGTGTCGTGCCGGTGATGAAGGTGATCATGACGATGCTTTGGAGATGGAGATCAAAAGAACAAGATGATGATGGTCATATCATGTCACATATTTTGATTGCATGTGATGTTTATCTTATTATGCTTCTTATTTTGCTTAGTATGGTGGTAGCATTATAAGATGACCCCTTAGAAAATTTCAAGGTATAAGTGTTCTCTCTGAGTATGCAGCGTTGCGAAAGTTCGTCGTGCCGAGACACCACGTGATGATCGGGTGTGATAAGCTCTACGTTCACATACAACGGGTGTAAGCCAGTTTTGCACACGCATAATACTCGGGTTAAACTTGACGAGCCTAGCATATGCAGATATGGCCTCGGAACACTTGAGACCGAAAGGTCGAGCGTGAATGATATAGTAGATATGATCAACATAAGATTTTCACCATTGAAAACTACTCCATCTCACGTGATGATCGGACATGGTTTAGTTGATTTGGATCACGTGATCATTTAGATGACCAATGGGATGTCTATCTAAGTGGGAGTTCTTTAAATAATATGATTAATTGAACTTTAATTTATCATGAACTAGTCCTGGTAGTATTAGCATATCTATGTTGTAGATCAATAGCTCGCGATGTAGCTCCCCATTTGTTTTATATGTTCCTAGAGAAAACTAAGTTGAAAGATGTTAGTAGCAATGATGTGGACTTGTTCCGTGATCTGAGGATTTTCCTCATTGTTGCACAGAAGAATTATGTCCTTGATGCACCGCTAGGTGATACATCTCCGTCGTATCTATAATTTTTGATTGTTCCATGCCAATATTCTACAATTTCATATACTTTTGGCAACTTTTTATACTATTTTTGGGGACTAATATATTGATCCAGTGCCTAGTGGCAGTTCCTGTTTGTTGCATGTTTTTTGTTTCGCAGAATATCAATATCAAACGGAGTTCAAACGGAATAAAAACGGACGGAGATTTTTTTGGAATATATGTGAATTTTGGGAAGCGGAACCAACATGAAACGATGCCCGAGTGGGCCACGAGGCACGGGGGCACGCCCTGGGCCCTCGTGGCCACACCATAAGGAGGTTTATGCCCTTCTTTCGCCGCAAGAAAGCTAATATACGGATAAAAATCGTGTCAAAAAATCAGCCCAATCGGAGTTACGGATCTCCGGGAATATAAGAAACGATGAAGGGACAGAATTTGAGAACGCAGAAACAGAGAGAGACAGAGAGACAGATCCAATCTCGAAGGGGCTCTCTCCCCTCCGCCGCCATGGAGGCCATGGACCAGAGGGGAAACCCTTCTCCCACCTAGGGAGAAGGTCAAGGAAGAAGAAGAAGGAGGGGGCTCTTTCCCCCTCGCTTCCGGTGGCACCGGAGTGCCACCGGGGCCATCATCGTGTGACGGCGATCTACACCAACACCTCCGTCATCTTCACCAACATCTCCATTACCTTCCCCCATCTATCTACAGCGGTCCTGTGACACCCCGAGACCGGTGCGCCAGGTGTCAGTCAGTTATTCGCTGTCGTTGCCATGTCATCATGTGTGTTACATCATCATGTTTTCAAAACTTGCATCCGTCCGAGTCCCCTCGTCCTTTCCGTTGTCCGTTCTGAGCCGAGACACACTTGCACGCGCCCGCGGCACCTCCGCATATTTATTTTTTGAGTGGCCGGAAAACGTTCTCGGAATGGGTTGAAACTTGTTGTGTGGTCTTATTATAGTGTAGACAGGCCGCCTGCCAAATTTCATCGCATTCGGAGCTCGTTTGATAGCCCAACGGATATATATAGCGGCACTAGTAGCCGGTCAAAACGTCGGACATTTTCGGTCTCCGAAAACCTCCGCGGGCCTCTCTCTCTCTCTCTCTCTCTCTCTCTCTCTCTCTCTCTCTCCCTCTCTCTCTCCTCTCATCTCAGCCCAACTATTCTACATAGCCCTCTAGGCCCATCCTACCCCTCCTCGCGTCCCGAGCCGTCCGATCGGATCTAACGGTCCGAATCGGAGCAAAAACCCCCAAACCCTAGTCCTTTCCCTATAAAAACACCGCCACATGCCATTTTTGGGCAGCCTAGCCTCCTCCCCCTACCTCTAGCCTCCCTCCACCTCAAAATCCGCGCAGCCAATCCCCTCCTCCTCCATTTTCCAGCCCGGCCACCTCATTAGCGCCACGTGGCGGCCTCCCAGTGGCCAGCCGCCACCTGAGCAGCCTCCTCCTCCACTCCCCACGCGCCACCTCAGCTCCACCACCTCCCACTCGCGCAGCCGCCCGCACGGCCCAGATCGAGCCCGCCCGGGCCCATCCGTCCGCGCCGCCACGGGCCCGAGCCACCGCTGCAGCTTGAAGGCATGCGCGCGCGCCCGAGCCTTCGTCGCCGCCGCCCAAGCTCTTCTGCGCCGCCGCCGTCTCCACTTCGCCGGCTGGTCACCGGAGGGCGCTGCCTCGCCTCGCGCGCTGCATGGTCGCCGCCCCGCCGCCTGGCTCACGCATCGCCACCCAAACCACCGTCGTCGAGTTCCGCAGCTCCTTCTGCCGCCTCCCGCCGGACCAGACGCCGTCGCCGGCCCCGTCATCGCCGGACCCGCCTCCTCGTTCGTCGATGGCCACCTCTGACGCCAGATCCGGGATCCCCTCGTCGGGATCTCTCCATTCCGAACATCCTCTCACCTCGCCGATGCCCCGCACCGCCGTCGTGCTTGTCGCTAGAGCAATCCTGCTGCCGCCGCCATTGTCGAGCTGGGGAACGAGCGCGATGCCTCACCTCGAGCCCCTAGTCAATGGGCCCGATGCCGCCGCCGATGGACATGTCCGTCCGGGCACGGACATGTCCGCCCCCTCCTCCTCTTCTGTGACTGCCAGGTGGACCCCGAGCGAGCCCGAACACGTCCGCCCTTTCCGGACATTGTCCGCCCGATCACTATGTATAATTTAACTAAGTCCCTGGCCCTTTTGTTAAAATATGTGCATGTTTGACCTGTGATAACTTTTTGTCTAATGATCCAAATTGAGTGTTTACTATGTCAAAATGATCGTGGTGATATGCTCTACACTTTGTTCCATTGATCCATGCTTGTTTGACTTCATCTTGATGCCTTAATCCTCGTTGCAAGAGTGCTACTTGTTTAAAACTGTTGTTAACAATAATTTTGTTGCATACTTGTGATGCTTGTAACTTTGTTCCCGTTTATCCAAATGGAGCATATGATATGTCAAAATGATCATTGTGAAGTGCTCTACATGATGGTTGCTGTAGCATTCATCTTAGGTGCCATATTGCCATGTTAATCTCTGTTGCAATAGTGCATGTGGCTGTTAAGTGCTGAAACTTGTTACGAGATGCTGTTTTGACTTGATAATTTCTATTGATGTGTTTATCTTCATGCCACATGTTTAGATGCTTTAGAAGCACAATCATATGGTCTTTGCTGTGGTGCAAACCTCTTTCCATGATATGTCTTGAGGTGACTTAAATAAGCTTGTAAACATGCCATGATGTTGTTGCTGTTTTATAGTTAGTGAAAAACTGCTAAGTCTGGGATCTGTTATAACCTGATGCTATATTTGCTTGATGCCCCACTCAAATCCTTGCTTGTTTTGGAGTGGCCAATGATCATGTCTTGTTGTCCATGTTATTGTCTATCAATTCATGCCCTTGTTTGCATATATGACCCGCTGTAGCTTATTTATTTCTTGCTCTCAAGTTGCTATAAATTATACCTGTCAGGTTTTTAACAACATGATCAATTTTGTGTAGCTTGTTGCTATTGATCCATGCCTCCTATGGAGATGCTCCAATGGAGTTGTTTGCTGTATGATATGTCTACTACATGTCCATGCTCTTTATCTGCTTAATAAAGTTGATATGCTTGTTATTTTGTGCCTCCGAAGACAGCATCATGATGATGTCTTTGCCTTCCCAGATTTTGACTAAGTTTGGATAATTTTATTGCAACTTGCCATGCTTGGTTAATTGTCTTCCAGCAAGCTTTTGAGTGTGTTCTAGGTTCATGCTTGTTAAGTATCATGTCTATTTCACATCCATGCTTCTTGTTATGATGTTTGGGTGCTGTAGCTTATATTTACTTTGCTCCAAAGTTGCTATGTGGCTGTTAACTTCAGCTTGTTGTTATATCTTGTTTCGTGTGTATGTGTTGAACCGTTGCTCCGTTTTGAGCGTGCCCTATATGAAACTTGTGTGATTTTGCATGTAGAAGCATAATATCATGTTGTTTTCATGTTTGGAGTGTGTTTGTTTGATGTTTGGGTGCATCTTGCGCCGTTTCCTTGCTTGTCTTGTTTTGCTTATATCTTCTAGGCCGTAGCTCCGAATTAAAAAAACTTTATATGAAACTTGACTACAATTTCGTGTAGATCAACATGGTACATGTTAACCTGCTGTTTAACAACTTTAACTTAATGTTTGTTCAGATCTGGACTAATTTCAAATTATCCATATGAGGGCTTACCAGATTTGTTATATGTTGATTCCGGCCTCATTTAAACTTGTTGTTTGGTGTTGTTCTTGTGTGCTTCATCCCTTGCCATGTATTGCATCATATATAGACTTGTCTTGCATCATACTTGGTTGAGCATATTGTCATTTTCTTGTGTTGTGTGTTTACCATATTGCTTGATTCTTCTCGTTAGTGCTTGTTCCGTTGCGATCGTGAGGATTCGTTCGTCTACACGTGGTTCGTCTTCTTCGTCTTCTTCTTCGTCTTCTTCATGGATCCGTTCTTGTTCCTTGAGGGATCTCAGGCAAGATGACCATCACCTTGGATACCTTTACTATCATTGCCATGCTTAGTTGTCTAAGTGCTATCGTTACATGTCGCGCTACCCATCTTTATTGTCAGCCTCTCCTTGTTGCCATGAAACCTCTAACCTTTGACACCTTCCTAGCAAACCATTGTTTGGCTATGTCACCCACTTGCTCAGCCCCTCTTATAGCGTTGTTAGTTGCAGGTGAAGATGAAGATCGTTCCATGTTGGAACTTGTTGTTGGTATATCACAATATGTCTTATATAATTAACACACCTATATACCGGGCATGGGTGGAAGGATTGGCCTTTTGCTCGGTGTTTTGTTCAACTCATGCCACCTTAGGAGCCGATAAACCGACATTATGTTCCTTGATTTTGCGTTCCTTACACGGTTGGGTATATGGGGACCCCTTGACAGTTCGTCTTTGAATAAAACTCCTCCAGCAAGGCCCAACATTGGTTTTACTGCAACATAATAAAAACTTAATTAATTAATTAATTGCATAGGGAGTTAGCGCTACCCGAGTATTCTTCTACATACAGGGGGCCAGTGCTGATGGTGTTGGTTCCAAACGGGAAGACTGTGGGGCCGCCACGGGGAAACTCGAGGTATCTGGCTCCCGTAGGCTTTCCCATCCGGTCGTGGCCTGAGACGAGATACGCGCGGCTACTATCAGGGTGTCGGCACGCCGGGAGGTCTTGCTGGACTTGTTTTACCATTGTCGAAATGTCTTGTGCACCGGGATTCCGAGCCTGATCGGATTTTCCCTAAGATAAGGGGTAATATTATTATTACTTCTGCTGATCATGAGAGCTTGTGATGGGCTAAGTTGGGACACCCCTGCAGGGTTATGATCTTTCGAAAGCCGTGCGCACGGTTATGTTGCAGATTGGAATTTGTTAATGTCAGGTTGTAGAAAACTTGACAGAGGATCCGAAGTAAAACACACAACTGTGTGTGTAACCGTGACTGTCTCTTTTCATCTTGAGAAGAGAACACTGTGGGGTTATGTTTGACTCGTAGGTAGTTCAGGATCTTTAGCGATCATTACTAGTTTGCGACCGTTTGCGTAGATGCTCATCTTATTCTTGTACTCGTAAGTTAGCCACCATATTATGCCTAGCCGCTGCTGCAACCTCACCACTTTACCTCTTCCTACCCATTAAGCTTTGCTAGTCTTGTTACCCATGGTTATGGGATTGCTGAGTCCTCGTGGCTCACAGATACTACAACAACAGTTGCAGGTGCAGGTTTCCGATGACTTGACGTGCGAGCGTTGTGTCCTTTTATTGGAGTTCTTTCTTCTTCTTCTTCATCAGTCTTGGGTTTGGTTCCGGGTCGACAGCCTGGGATAGCAGTTGGATGTCGTTGTTCTTTTCATGTTTGCATCCGTAGTCGGATGCCTTGTATTGATGTTGTTGTATTCATGTGTCTTGTTTGTATTTTTGTATCCCCCGTGCATGTATGTAATGGTACGATGTAATGATATCCATCTTACTAAGGGCCCGAAATGCGGTTGTGCCCCAATCACGTAAGTGTCACGTGATCGGGATAGAATCGCATCTTGGGCCTGACAAGTTAGTATCAGAGCCTCGACCGACCATAGGAGCCCCCTTGATTGATCGTAGCTTGGCCGTTGTTGAGTCTAGCAGAAAACTTTTTCGGAGTCTAGTTATATCGGAGAGTAGGAATTCTTTTACTCCTCAGTCCCTTCGTCGCTCTGGTGAGGAATCTTGACGTAGGTGTTTTGAATTACCCCTCTTCCCCTTCAATTTTTTAGGATCACGTGGTTAGTTTTCGTTCGTTGTGTTGCAGTTCTTTCATCTGGTGCATCTCTTGTCAAGTGGATTCGACCCTCTTCTTCTTTGCAAGTTCAACCCTCAGTTCTTTTCAACCGACGGTGTTTTCCCCGTCCGAAGTGGTCTTTCTTTTTCCCACCCGCCCCCCTTTTTCTTCTCAGAGCCGGAGTCATAATCCAGTATCCATCCTATTCATGTGAAGTCTTTGCTTTCTTTCATCAATTGTTTCAACTGGTGAATTCTCATCTCGTTCGACATTCTTCATCTCTCTTCTTCTCCGGTGGATCCAATTCAATTTGTTTTCGATGTTCATCATATTCTTTTCCCTCGGCTCAGATGTTCCTGTTGCTCGTTCGTCTCTTGCCATTTTATTATTCCGGAGTTACGAAGATATCTCAGGAGATTCGTGTGTGTTCTAATTAATTCGAGGTTGTCACCTCATTCGAGTCTTGCAATCATTCCGGTGCATCATTTCTCATCTGAATAATCCTTTCAAACGGAGTTTTCTCTTCGGTGGGCTCATAACCCACATGCCTTTTTCCAGGATCTTACCTGACTCTTTTAATTTTCTAGAGTGTTCCAAAATTCTTTTCAATTGTGACGTAAGTATGGATTCCATCAGTCATATGCCTTCTCCAAGACCACTTTCAAATTCTTTCTTCGTTGGCTCAACCTTTCTTCTTTTCATTCTTCCAGAGTACTTCATGAATTCTTTTCATTGTGTTCCTCCGAAGGCCATCATTTTAGAAGATTTCTTCGTTCACAGTTTTCAACTTCGTCCTCCAAATATTCTTCATTGATGCCTCTTCGTTCGTCTCACATTCTTCCGGGGCTTGTTCAAGTATTCTTTAATCAGTTCACAATCTCTTCGTTCTCGTCACTCAAATTGTCCTCAAGTGCTTCATTCTTCTCGGCGATTCATTCTCTTTCTTCACTCCATTTTAATTCTTCACGGTGGTTTGTTCTTTTCTTCACTCGGTTTCAATACTTTACGGTGATTCGCTCAACAGTTCTTTTCCGGTGCTATCATATCAATTCTTTCGTTCATTCCAATCCTACCGGTGTTTCGGGAAGATTTTCTCAAGTGTTGTGTGATATCCCTCCTTAATCTTTTCAACGCGAATAAGTAGTATGTGAATCCATTGTTCATCAATTTATTAGTGGAGGATGAGCATAACACAATTCTTATTCGTTCTCTTCAAGTTGATTTATTCCTTTCTTCGTAGTTTATTCTTGTTGAATAAATTCTAGTTCCAAGTGCTTTAATCTTTTCTTCCCCGGAGCTCAAAGTTCTCGGCTATTTCATCGGTACCCCCTCGAAATCATTGCAAGGCTTTATTCTTATTCTTGAATCCTTCACTCCCCTCATCATCCTTTCGTTACCGGAGTTCTTCGTGGTGGTTCATCATCATTTAATTCATTCTTCAAACGTTCATCAAATTCTTGTTGAGCAGCTCAAGCATTATTCTTTTGTATCCCGAGATGCAAATAATTCTCCGTATTCTTTTGAAGTGGAGTTTTGCATTCTTCGCTCTTCTCAGCTCATCAATATTTTGGTTGCGGCATAATTCACCTCAAGTTTTGAGATGTTTTCATAAGTCCACGACAAGCTTATTCTTTTGTTTTTGATTTTCTCAACAACTCCGTTCAAGTCTTTCTCTTATAAACTCTCGTTCATGTCACTCGTGCTCAAAGTTGTCATCTTCTTCTCCATTCTTTTAATTCCATCATTTCAATTATTCCGGAGGCACTGTCTTGTTCATTTCGTCATGTTTTTATTCCATCTTCTTAGGTTCTTGTCCTATTCCATTCATATTCAACCGGTGTGCTATTACTTTCAGTTTCAGTCGGAGTGCTACCCGAATTCTTTTGTTCAGATTCCTTTCTATCTCTTTGTGACGCCCGGATAGTTAAGCTACAGTAACCCTCTGATAATGACGACACGCCATCACAATTACTGTAGATAACCTCGCGATGATCCAATCTCGTTCGAATTCAAAAGTCAAAATTATGACAAACGAAAAATATTTTCAAATATTAAAACTAAAATGTTCGGGTGGTGCCAAACAATGCATAAACAATTATGGTGGGAAAACCACATTTTTATAAAATGATTAAAAGCACTATATTAATAATAACAGTGATAAAACAATTAATTTAAATGCGTACAAATTAATGAGTAAATACAAAATACTTTAACTCAGGTGTCAGAATGTTTGTGGCACTAACATATTTATTAACACTAGCTTATGTGCTACTTTTATAACAAGTAAAACTAAAGTAAAATAGAACTAAAATAAACAGAAAAGAAATAAATAAAAGGAAAGACAAAACAAGATTTAAAACAAAGAAAAAGGACCCCCCTACTGGACCGTGGCCCAGCTGACCACGAGGCCAGGCCCAGCCGGCCCACACCTAGCCAGCCCCCTGGCCTATACACCCACTCCCCCAACTGAACCCTAGAGCCCCCCCACTCACCCACGTCTCTTCCCCCCCTCTCCACTCGATCCCATCTGGATCGAGGAGGGGCTCTCACCACGGCGACTGCGCCCTCGACCCCGACACTCCCCGTCGCCCGGCCCCCTCCCCGTCGTTGATCCTTGCCCCGAAGCCGCCCCGAAGCCGGCCTCGCCTCAAGCGTGCCCCGACGCTGCCGTCTTCTCCCGTCGTCCCCGGACCACCCCGATGCCCCCTGCCCGCAGCTTCGTCTCCACCAGGCCGCTGCCTCGCGTCGTCGCCGCCGCCGACCCCCCTCGAGCCCGCTGCCTCCCCGACCGGCTCCTGGTGAGCCGCGCCAGCCTCCCCCTTCTCCTCCCCCGACCCAGCACGCCGCCGCACGGCCTCGCCCCCGTCGCCGTTCTCCCACACCCCCGTCGCCGCGCCCCCTGTAGCTCCGGCCAAGCCATCCCGTGGCTCCGGTCGGGCCGCAACCGCTGCTGCGCCATCTCTGGTAGTTGCCGCTGCCGCCCCGGCGAGAGCCCCGTTCGTCTCTGGCCGCCACGGCCTCCCCACTCCCCTCGCCACCAGCCCGCCACCGGCTGTCGCTCCGGTCGCCTGGCCAGCGCCGTGGCCTCGCCACTGCCGCGGCGGCCGACCTCGCCGTTCCTGCAGGCGGGCGCCCAACGCCCAGCGCCCGCTTCGCCCCATTCGCCCGAACCCGCTGGGCCCCCTGGGCCACTGCCATGTGGGGCCCCAGGCCCCAGAACGAAAACAAAAGAAAAAGAAAAAGAAAAAGAAATATAAATAATTAATAATATTAATTAATTAATTAACAAGATAATTAATCTAATTAATCCTGTCTTTAATTAACCTAATGGATAATTAAATAAATTAAATAATGTTAAGATTAAACTAATTAATTGTGATTAATCTAATTAACTTTAATTAGTTAAACTAATTAGGATTAGTTAATTAAATATAGAACTAATTATACTGTGTCACTGACCAGTGGGACCCACTGGTCAGGTTGACCAGTCAACCATGCTGACATCAGCATATCATAAACCCTTTTTCGAATTAATTTAATTAATATTAAATTTCAGAAATTAATAAAAACTTTAGAAATCATATCTTTTAAACCATTACTCGGATGAAAATACTTTGTACATGAAAGTTGCTCAGAACGACGAGACGAACCCGAATACGCGGTCCGTTCGTCCGCCACACATCTCTATCTTGCCGAACATGCAACTTTCCCCTCCGTTTCATCTGCCCAAAAATGCCTAATACCGGGAATACTTTCCCGGATGTTATTCCCCTTCGCCTGTATCACCGAGCACCGTGTTAGGTCACACGTAGCACCGCCTTTTGCCATGTTATGCTTTGTGATGCTATTGTTTGCTCTGTTATTTCTTTGTTTCCCCTTCATTGCTTATTTTCGGTAGACTCCGATACTGTGATAGACCCCGAGACCATTGATGCTTCGGTGTTCGACTACGGCTACGATTCCGAAGATTCCTTTCGTCTGCAGAGCTTCCAGGAAAGCCCCCCCTTTTGATCACCAGATATCGCCTATTCTTCTCTCTACTGCTTGCATTAGAGTAGTGTAGCATGTTACTGTTCGGTTACTCCTATTCTGTTGCATAGCCTGTCATTGTTGCTACAACTGTTGATACCTGTACCTGCCATCCTAATGCTTAGTATAGGTTGCTAGTATTCAATCAGTGGCCCTTCATTCTTGTCCGTCTGCCATGCTATACCATCGGGCCGTGACCACTCGGATGGTGATCACGGGTATATACTACATACACTTTACATGACATATGATGTGACTAAAGTCGGGTCGGCTCATTGAGTACCCGCAAGTGATTCGGTGGGGGATGAAAGGACAAGTGGCTCCATCCAGGTAGTGGTGGGCCTGAGTTCCTGACGGCCCCCGAGTGGATCTTTGTGGCGGAGCGACAGGGCATGTTGAGACACCCAGTGGAGAGGTGGCCTGGCCCTGGTCGTTGTCCGCGGTTATTTCATAATAACATGCTTAACGAGTTTGGATATTTGATCTGAGTTTGGCAGTTTGGTCTATACGCACTAACCAGCTACGTGGGAATAGTTATGGGTACTCGACGTCGTGGTATCAGCCGAAGCCTTCTTGACGTCAGCGACTTAGCGGCGCGCGCTGGATTGGACTGGAAAGCCTACTCTGGTATTAGGAGAGGCTAGGTCTGCTTACCGGCCGCCCTCGCAACGCGCAGGTGTGCATTGGGCGATGGGCCTAGACCCCCGTGCGCTTAGGGTTTAGACCGGCGTGCTGACCTCTCTGTTGTGCTTAGGTAGGGCTGCGACGTGTTGATCTTCCGAGGACGGGCATGACCCTGGAAAGTGTGTCCGGCCAAATGGGATCAAGCGTGCTGGGTTATGTGGTGCACCCCTGCAGGGAAGTTAATCTATTCGAATAGCCGTGTCCCTCGGTAAAAGGACGACCCGGAGTTGTATTCCGACCTCATGACAACTAGAACCGGATACTTAATAAAACACACCCTTACAAGTGCCAGAGATAACTCGGTGGTTGCTCTCTCACAGGGTGATGTGCGGGAGGATTGCCGAGTAGGATTATGCTATACGTTGTTACTTGGTGAACTTACCATCTATTCCATTCTACTGCTACAAGACGGAGGCTGCGAGATGCGAGGATACTTGTTACTTTCCAGCTACCCTCATCTTCTGCTGCAAGATGGAGGTTACGAGAAGCGTAGTCTTCGATTGGATTAGTTATCCCCCTCTTATTCCAGCATTCTGCAGTTCAGTCCACAGATATTACCCCTTTACCCAGATATCATTGCATATGTAGTGTAGATCCTTGCTTGCGAGTACTTTGGATGAGTACTCACGGTTGCTTTTCTCCCTCTTTTCCCCTTTTGTCCCTACTTCTCGGATGATGCAACCAGATTGATGGAGTCCCGGACCCAGAAGATCCCGAGGATGTTTCTACGTGAAGTTCGGCTTCGAGGAGTAGTTAGGAGGTCCCAGGAAGGAGGCTTTGCCTTTTTGATCATTGTTACTTTTGTGCTAGCCTTCTTAAGGCAAACTTGTTTAACTTATGTCTGTACTCAGATATTATTGCTTCCGCTGACTCTTGTGTTTTCGAGCTTATGTATTCGAGCCCTCGAGGCCCCTGGCTTGTAATATAAAGCTTGTATTATTTTAATTTGTGTCTAAAGTTGTGTTGTGATATCTTCCAGTGAGTCCCTGATCTTGGTCGTAAACATTTGCGTGCATGATTAGTGTACGGACAAATCGGGGGCGTCACAAGTTGGTATCAGAGCCAACTGCCTGTAGGAATCCCCCTTTCCAACTCCTTGGCCGAAGTTGAGTCTAGTTTTTGAAAAAGAAATTTACTAACTTGTTGTGTGGCTTACGGGCCCACATCACCAATGGGTGGTATTAGGATCTTTTACTCCTCGTCTATACTCTGGGACTCTAATCTCTCTTCTATTCGGGATAAATGAATTTTGCAAAATCTAACATTAGGATCTCGTTATCACTTTCACCCGGAGAACACCTTATTACCGATGATCGTCTGCTACACCAGAAGACCCTGAAGATACTCTCCGTTATTAACCCGCGAACTTGTGCTCATCACCTTTGCGATTCACTGCCACCGATATATCCCTATGGATATCTGCATGCACTTGCCATTCTCATGATCATTCCTCGTCGCTCTTGTTGTTACAAGATGCCTCGAAATATTCTCCATTGTCCTGAGAATCCTTTGAGTTTACTGTCTTGCAGTTTTATTTCGAATGAAAACCCTTACGGTTATTACCTCACATTTATCGAGGGCCCGTTCTTCTCGATTGTTCATGTGTCTAGCAAATTCTTCGGAATACTTTCCGATCTTTCGAAAATCCTCTGCAACCTGTTACTCTTGAAATTCTTGCGTGCTTGCATTATGGTTAATTCCATATGACTAGCAGTATTCGTTAACATCCCTTGTCTTAGAGATTTTGAGCCTGTTGATTCAATGTGTGTGTATGCACGCAGTCATCAGGTTATCCTTTTTAAAATCATCTTTCCGGCTCAGACGTCATTCCGGACATGAGCTGATTTTTCGAAAATTCAAACCTTTATTGATTGTCCAACTAAGTGTTTTCACCTTACCCATCCTTGATTAGAGCGTCTGCTTTTGATCCTTCGTTTTAGAAACCATAATTTCTTTCTATTTAAGCATCAGGCTAATAAGGTGATTCTTGGATCTGATGCCTCTGCATTCCTTCTTCCTCTGAGTGAATACCGATACTCACATCAGCTCCGTTGTGGATCGCCCGATCCATTGTTGGATTGTTTTCCGACAGTGTCCATCATATTCAATCACCTTGTGAGTTCTTCCCCTGATACATAATGCCTTTGGTAAATTGTATCCTCTACTTGGCCAACCATGCTCTACTTTCGAGCTGGTGTATTTACTTTTGAAACTTGTGTTATATGTTACTAAGATGCCCGATGGGTTGAACCTATGCCTTCCCCTAATTCGTGAGAACCCGAAAGTTTTCACAAGTCATACTCTTCCGGTGTTCTACCAGATAAAATTTCAACCCTACATTTTTTATCAAAGCGAGAGGTGAATGAAATGATTTGCATTAAGGAAGTGGGAGTCGACCTTGAACTTTGTGTTCATGCCCATGAAAATGATGTAGACCGTCTCGGAAGCTTCTTGCAAAATGATTATCCAGCCGTGTGATTCTTTCGATATTCTTGAATTGATTCCTTACAGTTATGGTTCCCACCATGCTGTCCTTATTCAATATATCCGGAATAAATCCATTCCAGGCCTCGTCAATTTTTGACAAGGTTAAAGCATCTACTGCCATAGGTCAATGACCTAGTTCAACTTCTATCGTGTTCTACCTTCGAGTTTTGCCCTCTGATATCTCGAGGATATCATGCCTTTGCACTACACCTTTTGAACTTTTGATGAAGTAATACCTTTGCTTGTCGTAATCACTCTATGGGTTCTAGGTTGCCGTCAATCGAGGACACCGTTTAGTAAATCAAATCTGCTCTAAAAATTCAACACCCCTAGTAGATGTTACTGGGAAATTTTTAAACTCAATCTGGTTTATTCCTAGACTATCGGGTACGTCCCTTGTCTAGCTATCTTTGACTGTGCTACCTCGTCCTTCTTTGGTGCACGAATTCTTCAGAGATTGAGCACAACTTACGTCGAGCTTTCAACATCTGGTTGCTTGTTCAGTAAGGCAACTTTGATTCCGAGCTTGCATCTTTTATATTGATCCATTAACTTGCCACTTCGTCATTCCCTTGCTTGTTGCCGTTGTTGTTTGATTGCATCCTCTTGAAACCTCCCGGCAAATGTGTCGGATCACCTTCAACACTTTGACTTCTTCCAAGATGCCAATTGTGTTCATGATGAGAAATACTCTCCTTGCCCTTGATTATTTTTATTATCATCGGCAACACCCTTGGCTTCCTTTCATCGCGAACTTGTCCACGTTATGATTACAACTTGCTTTCCAGCTAGTGTTGTGTTCTACATTGAAGTATTACTGTATTTTATGTCGAGAATGTGGTGGGGATTGCTTCACCTCTTAGAGATTCTCGGTATGATGATACTTCTCACCATCACCATTCTTCCTTGGTCCCTGTGTTGTTTTTAACCGGGATACCAATATACTAACGATGTTGTTTGAGTTCTATACTTCTAGCAACCCTATTGCTATGAAGTTAACGGTCGAGAGTTCATTCTTAGACTGTTGGTTATAGAATCGTCACTCTAACATTGATCTTGCTGCCTAAGGTCATATTTCGGGCACACCTTTCAAGTTTCAACTAATGATTAATGGCGTATGTTTTCCTCAAGCATACAACATGATATCCTTTGAATTAACAAGTGTCATATTCTTGTTCACATTATTGTGGAAATCCATCCATTTGGAATTCTCGATGAATTATTGCTCGGCCCATCAGCCACCTCCTCATCCTCTCCTTTGTTTAATGATGAACTATTGTTTTGGGAACCCGCTCCCATAGTTCATTTCCCGAGAATCTTGCAAGGTCGTTTCGTCGATTTGTGTTGCACCTTTTCTGCTCGAACATCCCGAGTCTGGGGTATCATGACACCAATCGGATCTGAATCTCGGTCAGATATGATGGTTGGGGCCACTTTCCAGGAGTTATAATGTTGGTCCTTTGATGACCCGGTAATATGATGTCATGCCCAGCACCCCGGGCTGGAGGACCCATCATTATATTTTCTTCTGCAAGGATAACTATTCTTCCAAGAGGAAATTGTAAGACTTATTTTATAACTTGCTCATGATGGATCATTTGTGTATCCAAAGTCTGGCACTTGCTTGAAACACCATATCATTGTACCCTGAAGCATGATTATGATACCCCGCTCATCAATAAGAGCATTTGAAGCCCAATGCTAAATGTTTCTTGGCCAGTTATCCAAACACCGTTGTATGGGTAACATCTTGATTAATCCTTCCCTCTTTATCTAAATGGTTGGGTACTTGATCTCTTGCCCTGTATGTCATGTTCTGCTTGCCCATGGGAAGCATATACTCCTATTAATTGTGTGTAAACACAATTTTCCTTTCCATTTGTTTGTTTAACCTTTCCTTGATCTACATATAATCTAAGCAGCAATAATTTGCTACTTATGTAAACACCTTGGTGTACAACTCTATTAGTAAGACCTTGATTCTATTGTTGATAACATCCCGGTACTGCCGCTGGACGAGAACTTTGCCTATTGGTCCGCCTTGTTTCAACGAGCGAGAAAATGGTTCTCTTCGTTCCCCGTCCTTGGTACCGACATTGTTGCCGACATAGCTGACAAGCTATCCATTGACATGCCTCCCTGTCGTGGCCGTGCAAGATGTCACCACCCTTCCTAAGTTCAACCCACATGGTGGGCCCATAACCCACAGGTCCACTGGATCGAAACCTGACTCTTCTTTACAACCCGGATTCTAATGTATCCTTTGCACCTGGCTTCGTATGTGATTCATGAGCTAAATTCGATACCGTTATTCATCCTGGGATCAAACACTGTGTTATTCTCGTTGTTCAAGCCCCCGTTCTAGCTTCTGTTAGGCATCGAATGATTGCCTACCCATTTGAAACTTTGGTACCATCGTATATTGCACTCAACGAATTCACTGAAATACAACTCGTGGGGTACCTCGTGTATTTCCCATTGAGTTCACCGTCAAATGCCCAGCCTTGTGGAGATGCATTCTTCCAAAGTCCCCCCCCCCTTATCGCGTTCGTAGGACGATGGAGATCCCGAAGAAAGGATAACGACTTGATCATGATGAACGGAAGCAAAGAAAGGAATACATCAACACAAGGAGTCAACCGCTTCGAGAAGGGCAACCAAGACCAAGAAGACCCGTTAAAATTTCGCAACCAGAACTTCCCCCCTTACTCCACCGCTTAAATCTCGGGACGAGATTTCTTGTAGTGGAGGAGAATTGTGACGCCCGGATAGTTAAGCTACAGTAACCCTCTGCTAATGACGACACACCATCACAATTACTGTTGATAACCTCGCGATGATCCAATCTCGTTCGAATTCAAAAGTCAAAATTATGTCAAACGAAAAAGATTTTCAAATATTAAAACTAAAATGTTCGGGTGGTGCCAAACAATGCATAAACAATTATGGTGGGAAAACCACATTTTTATAAAATGATTAAAAGCACTATATTAATAATAACAGCGATAAAGCAATTAATTAAAATGCGTACAAATTAATGAGTAAATACAAAATACTTTAACTCAGGTGTCAGAATGTTTGTGGCACTAACATATTTATTAACACTAGCTTATGTGCTACTTTTATAACATGTAAAACTAAAGTAAAATAGAACTAAAATAAACAGAAAAGAAACAAATAAAAGGAAAGACTAAACAGGATTTAAAACAAAGAAAAAGGACCCCCCTGCTGGACCGTGGCCCAGCTGACCACCAGGCCAGGCCCAGCCGGCCCACACCCAGCCAGCCGCCTGGCCTATACACCCACTCCCCCAACTGAACCCTAGAGCCCCCCACTCACCCACGTCTCTTCCCCCCCCCTCTCCACTCGATCCCATCTGGATTGAGGAGGGGCTCTCGCCACGGCGACTGCGCCCTCGACCCCGACA
>LR738715.1:784399002-784420975 GCA_902687465.1 Secale cereale | reverse complement strand
CTGCCTCCCCGACCGGCTCCTGGTGAGCCGCGCCAGCCTCCCCCTTCTCCTCCCCCGACCCAGCACGCCGCCCCACGGCCTCGCCCCCGTCGCCGTTCTCCCACACCCCCGTCGCCGCGCCCCTTGTAGCTCCGGCCAAGCCATCCCGTGGCTCCCGTCGGGCCGCAACCGCTGCTGCGCCGTCTCTGGCAGTTGCCGCTGCCGCCCCGGGGAGAGCCCCGTCCGTCTCTGGCCGCCACGGCCTCCCCACTCCCCTCGTCACCAGCCCGCCACCGGCTGTCGCTCCGGTCGCCTGGCCAGTGCCGTGGCCTCGCCACTGTCGCGGCGGCCGGCCTCGCCATTCCTGCAGGCGGGCGCCCAACGCCCAGCGCCCGCTTCGCCCCATTCGCCCGAACCCGCTGGGCCCCCTCGGCCACTGCCAGGTGGGGCCCCAGGCCCTAGAACGAAAACAAAAAAAAAGAAAAAGAAAAAGAAATATAAATAATTAATAATATTAATTAATTAATTAACTAGATAATTAATCTAATTAATCATGTCTTTAATAAACCTAATGGATAATTAAATAAATTAAATAATGTTAAGATTAAACTAATTAATTGTGATTAATCTAATTAACTTTAATTAGTTAAACTAATTAGGATTAGTTAATTAAATATAGAACTAATTATACTGTGTCACTGACCAGTGGGACCCACTGGTCAGGTTGACCAGTCAACCATGCTGACATCAGCATGATGTCGTGCTGATGTCATAAACCCTTTTTCGAATTAATTTAATTAATATTAAATTTCAGAAATTAATAAAAACTTTAGAAAATCATATCTTTTAAACCATAACTCGGATGAAAATACTTTGTACATGAAAGTTGCTCAGAACAACGAGACGAACCCGAATTCGCGGTCCGTTCGTCCGCCACACATCTCTATCTTGCCGAACATGCAACTTTCCCCTCCGTTTCATCTGCCCGAAAATGCCTAACACCGGGAATACTTTCCCGGATGTTATTCCCCTTCGCCTGTATCACCGAGCACCATGTTCGGTCACACGTAGCACCGCCTTTTGCCATGTTATGCTTTGTGATGCTATTGTTTGCTCTGTTATTTATTTGTTTCCCCTTCGTTGCTTATTTTTGGTAGACTCCGATACTGTGATAGACCCCGAGACCATTGATGCTTCGGTGTTCGACTACGGCTACGATTCCGAAGATTCCTTTCGTCAGCAGAGCTTCCAGCCAAGCCCCCCCTTTTGATCACCAGATATCGCCTATTCTTCTCTCTACTGCTTGCATTAGAGTAGTGTAGCATGTTACTGTTCGGTTACTCCTATTCTGTTGCATAGCCTGTCATTGTTGCTACAACTGTTGATACCTGTACCTGCCATCCTAATGCTTAGTATAGCTTGCTAGTATTCAATCAGTGGCCCTTCATTCTTGTCCGTCTGCCATGCTATACCATCGGGCCGTTGCTAGGCTTCTCGCCCCTCGTTGGTTACCCCAAGTGGAAGGTATGAGATGTAGTGTTGCGGAAGTTTTTCCCTTGGCAAAGATACCAAGGATCGAATCCCCAGAGACTCCTAGGTTCAACAAGAAGGTGTCAACTGCTACAACGCCAGATATTAGCAATCAACGTGTACCTGCACACAGATACAAATAACTTTGCTCCCAACGAGTACAGAGAGAATGTCAATCCCTCCGGCCTTGTAGTTCACAAAGGATTAAACGCAAGTGATAGTAGTGCTAGATATAATTGCAATAGTAAATAATAGCGAAAAGTAAATAGCGAATGTGATCAATGATGGTAATATGGACCTGAGTCTCATGATGTTCACTAGTGATGTCTCTCTCCCAAAAGACGATAAAACAGCTATGTGAGGTAAACGAATTACAGTTGGGCAATTGACAGGACCATGTGCGCAAACCAATGCTGACTACATTGCAAGAAAGGTTGAGGTTCAAAGCATGGGCGGTACGCCAAAGTAAGTAGACCGAAATACATTAATATCTACTACTAATCATCCACCTTGAGATATCTATCCAGAACATCTCGCTGGTATTAAGTTGCGAGTCCCACCCATAGTGTAAACTCAATGCAACAGACAACTGCATTAAAAGAACTTTGCGTAAAGTAAACAATCCTTGCACCCGCGGGCACAAGCACCGTTGTTTTCCCCCTTGTGGCAACAGCACATCCCCTAGACTCATGTTTCTGTCACTCAAACTAGTCATCGAGGGGCATGAACCCACAATCAAGCATAACGTTCCCTCTTGGAGTCACTACCTATTACTTGGCCAAAGCAATAAATAACAACGGAGAACATGCAAGAATTACTTACGAACATAAATATAAAAGAGGTAGATCAAATATATTACTCAAGCATAATCTGAACATAATCTCATAATCCATCGGATCCCAGCAAACTCATCATAGCAACATCATAAGGATTACATATGTGTCTCAATCATGTAGGGCAGCTCACGAGGGCTAATTAGTGAAGCACAAGAACGGGAGGAGAACATCACATAGCTACTGGTCATGGACTCATGGTCCAAGGGAGACTACTCACAACTCATCCGGGAGGCGTCCATGGTGGTGGAGAGGCTCCCGGTGGTGATCCTCCCCTCCGGCAGGGTGCCGGGAAGAGTTCTCCTGGTGCTCCCGATCTTGGAAGCGGCGGCGGCGGCGGAACAGAGATGAGATCGCGAAAAGAGTTCCTCCCTCAAGGGTTTCGGGAGACGCTTTAAATATATGCCAAAGGGGGGCATCGGAGGAGCCTCGGGGGGCCCAGGCGCCCCCCGACGCGGCCCAGGGGGGGGGGGGGCGCCGCCAGGGCGCCTGGAGCCCTGGTGGCCCCCCCGGCTGTCCTTCGGGCGCACGGTAGTTTCTGGAACGCTGATTTTTTATATAATTTTTCTGGATTTTTCCTGGCAGTTCTCGTAATGTGAAAACCTGAAATACAAAAACAGCCAAAAACAAAAAATAGCACTGGGGTGCACTGAGTTAATAGGTTAGTCCAAATATGATCAAAAGTGTATGGAAGTGTATAAATATCATAGCAATATCTCCCAAAAGAGGCATGGAGCAAGCAGAAATTATGGATACGTTTTGGACGTATCAACATCCCCAAGCTTAATTCCTGCTCGTCCTCGAGTAGGTAAATGATAACAAGAATAATTTCTGTGGTGACATGCTATTAACCATATAGGACTTTTTCATAGTCATATGACAAAAGTTTACTGAGACAATGAATCTGTAGTAATTAAGTTGCCTCATGAGAAAATCACAAAGGACTGAAAGTTTTACAATATGCTACTGAAACATCAAATATATTTGTAATGAACATGGTGTGCAAATATGATAAAGTGATATCTAGCTTGCCCCCTTTAGTGAAGCAAAATATAAACGCAGGGGCACCTTCAAGGTTTAAGTGATGACTAGATACAATGATTTCAAAATAAACGATATCACAATCATGCAAAAGACAATGCTACTTTGGGACAATGCACATTACACTCAGAATGACAATCATGCTCTCAATAGTTGGTGCTTGAAGAAAGAAGGTGGAGACTCAACATAAAAGTAAAAGAATGGCCCTTCGCAGAGGGAAGCAGGGATTACTCATGTGCTAGAGCTTTTTATTTTGAAAACATAGAAACAATTTTGTCAACGGTAGTAGTACTTCATATGTGTTATGCATAAGACATCCTATAAGTTGCAAGCCTCATGCATCGAATACCAATAGTGCTCGCACCTTGTCCTAATTAGCTCAGATTTCCATGGATTGTCATTGCATTACATATGTTTCAACCAAGTGTCACAAAGGGGTACCTCTATGTCACCTGTACAAAGGTCCAAGGAGATAGATCGCATTTGATTTCTCGTTTTTGATAGATCTCAACTTGAGGACATCCATACCGGGACAACATAGAAAATAGATAATGGACTCCTCTTTAATGCTTAAGCATATTCTCATAAGAGATTGAGGATTAATGTCCAAGCTAAAACTTCCACCATGATACATGGCTTTGGTTGGCGGCCCAATGTTCTTCTCTAACAATATGCATACTCAAACCATTCAACCCATGGCAAATCACCCTTACTTCAGACAAGACGAACATGCATAGCAACTCACATGATATTCAACAAAAGTGTAACAGTTGATGGCGTCCGCGGAAACATGGTTACCGCTCAGCAAGCAACTTATAAGAAATAAGATACATAAGCGACATATTCTTTACCACAATAGTTTTTAAGCTACTTTCCCATGAGCTATGTATTGCAAAAACTGAAGGTTTTAAAGGTAGCACATGTAAATTTACTTAGAGTGGCGGTGAAATACCACATATAGGTAGGTATGGTGGACTCATATGGCATAACTGGATTAAAGGGATGTGGATGCACAAGCAGTCAGTCCGCTTAGTACAGGCGAAGGTTAGCAAAAGACTGGGAGCGACCAACTAAGAGAGCAATGACGGTCATAATCATGCAGAGCGACAAAGCAACATTGAATCAGGCATGGTAGTTATATCGCTACTCAGAAACAAAAGATCATCAAGGCTTGACAGACTTTCTTTACAGTCTTAAATATGCGTGAGCATACGCCAAGTCAATCAAAATAAATTCTCGAAGGAAGATATTACTAAACCATACCACATCATAGGCAAACAAATCATGTTGGTATTCCAATAACACATTGGGAACCCCCCAGCTATTTGAGACTAACCATAAGAAAACATGAACTACTAAGCGCCATCATGCACGTAGCATCTTCATCATAGACATATCAACCAATGCAACGGAAGCAAACTCTCTTAATAAGGTGAGCATGGTAATTAAAGAGAGTTCAAGCAACCAACTAAACAAAAGCTCTTGAAAAGATAAGCATGAAAGCTAAGAGCTGAACATGATAGTAGCAATTAAAAGACAAAGAACACACACAGCAAGGATAGACATGAAAATTCTATGTTATGTTCTAGGTAGAAGTGGAGCGTGTTTCTCTCCCACATAAAGAAAGTTGAGTTCCGACTCGTTATGAAAAACTAAAGAAAACTAAAAGCAAGACGCTCCAAGCATAGCACATAACACATGAAGTGATTAAAATATAGTGGAACGAAAGATGAACTGATAATGTTGATGGAGAAGGGGATGCACGGGGGCATCCCCAAGCTTAGACGCTTGAGTCTCCTTGAATATTTCTTGGGGGTGCATGGGGGCATCCCCAAGCTTGAGCGCTTGACACTCCTGAATCTTTTTATCATCTTCCCTCGCACACTTGAAAACTCCCTTCATACATAACTCATCATAATCTGATTAGCGAGGTTAGTACCCATAATAAAATAATTATACCTTGCTGGAAATAAAGATATTCTTGAAGGTCTACTGTTTCTCAAGATTGCCAAAAGGTTTTTGCAAAGAAAAAGCAAGCTCTTGGTTTGCAAAATGAAGGAAAAGCAAAAACAGGACAGAATCTGTGAAAAACAGAACAGAAGGTAGTAATTGATTTGTTCGGGGCACTTCTGCAACTCTAATAAAAAAACTCAGAACAGACGCACGAAAGACAATTATATAGAGCACGTTGTCGAAACAATTCAGACCAAAAAGATGATATGGTGATTTAATACGAATTTTTCTATCCAAGGACAGAATCTGTTTCCTGGACAGCACCTCACAACTTTTGAACTTTCTAGCAATCAGAGGCTACACTTGGCACAAAATTGAAAAGTAAAGATACAATGATGATGCTACAGTAGTAACAACATCAAGACACAACAAAAGCAAAATAAATTTATTCATGTGGGCTGCCTCCCAAAAGCGCTTTCTTTTATGCCTTTAAGCTAGGCATAATGCATATAGATCAAGCTGTATCAATTGAACCATCATCAAGATCATCAAAAAGTTCTTCGATAATACAACTAGTCTTAAGAGGACTTTCAAATAAAGGCCTCATAGAGATACTTCTAGGTAGAAGACCAAAAGGATAAAAGTCAAGGGAAGATTCATTTATAAATTCATCAAAGACATGTGTTTCTTCCAAAGTCTTTACAGTTTCAACCCCTTTGGCAATAGGTGGATTACTTTTAGAGCGGGGAGCCTTTGGAACGTGAACGAACTTAGGCTCCTTCTTTGCCGGAGTTTCTACCTTTTTGGTTTTGATTGAGGAAAAGGTGGTTCCTAGAGTATCAAAGATATCCTCAATCTTGTCTATCCTTGAAGAGTCCAAGTCATGGAATTTGACGGTCTCCAAAATTTTGAAAATTTTATGCATGGAGCTATCAAGTCTATTCAAATTCCCTTGGATCTTACGATCCAACTCATTTATTTTATTAATGCTTGGCATCTCTAGCTCTATCTTTTCAATTTTTTTCATAATGTGAGCTAGGGTGATGTCCTCTCGAATACTAACAACAGGGAGATTCCCAACAAGATTTTCAATAATACTAAGGGACTCCCAAACTGGGGCCTCTAGGAAATTCCCATTTAAATTAGTATCTAGAATAAACCTATTCCAAGAAGTAATTCCAACATAAAAATTTCTAAGCAGGATAGTAGTAGGTTGCTTCTTGGTGGCTCTTTTTTGTGAATCATTAATTCTATACCAAGCATCTTTCAAACTTTCCCCACCTCTTTGTTTAAAGGTGAGAACTTCTGCCTCGTCAAAGACAAAAGGACCCGACATAATGACAACTAAAGAACGAGATAACTATTTTTGTGATTTTCGATAAAAGATACTAAAGCAAAAACTGAAAGGTAAACTAACAAGACTAAAAGCAAAGGTAAAAGATAGCATGCAACTCCCCTATCTTGAAGAGTGGAGTCCCCGGCAACGGCGCCAAAAAACTCTTGCTAGGCTTCTCGCCCCTCGTTGGTTACCCCAAGTGGAAGGTGTGAGATGTAGTGTTGCGGAAGTTTTTCCCTTGGCAAAGATACCAAGGATCGAATCCCCAGAGACTCCTAGGTTCAACAAGAAGGTGTCAACTGCTACGGTGCCAGATATTAGCAATCAACGTGGACCTGCACACAGATACAAATAACTTTGCTCCCAACGAGTACAGAGAGGTTGTCAATCCCTCCGGCCTTGTAGTTCACAAAGGATTAAACACAAGTGATAGTAGTGATAGATATAATTGCAATAGTAAATAATAGCGAAAAGTAAATAGCGGATGTGATCAATGATGGTAATATGGACCGGAGTCTCATGATGTTCACTAGTGATGTCTCTCTCCCAAAAGATGATAAAACAACTATGTGAGGTAAATGAATTACAGCTAGGCAATTGACAGGACCATGTGCGCAAACCAATGCTGACTACATTGCAAGAAAGGTTGAGGTTCAAAGCATGGGCGGTACGCCAAAGTAAGTAGACCGAAATCCATCCATATCTACTACTAATCATCCACCTTGAGATATCTATCCAGAACATCTCGCTGGTATTAAGTTGCGAGTCCCACCCATAGTGTAAACTCAATGCAACAGACAACTGCATTAAAAGAACTTTGCGTAAAGTAAACAATCCTTGCACCCGCGGGCACAAGCACCGTTGTTTTCCCCCTTGTGGCAACAACACATCCCCTAGACTCATGTTTCTGTCAATCAAACTAGTCATCGAGGGGCATGAACCCACAATCAAGCATAATGTTCCCTCTTGGAGTCACTACCTATTACTTGGCCAAAGCAATAAATAACAACGGAGAACATGCAAAAATTACTTACGAACATAAATATAAAAGAGGTAGATCAAATATATTACTCAAGCATAATCTGAACATAATTTCATAATCCATCGGATCCCAGCAAACTCATCATAGCAACAGCATAAGGATTACATATGTGCCTCGATCATGCAGGGCAACTCACGAGGGCTAATTAGTGAAGCACAAGAACGGGAGGAGAACATCACATAGCTACTGGTCATGGACTCATGGTCCAAGGGAGACTACTCACAACTCATCCGGGAGGCGTCCATGGTGGTGGAGAGGCTCCCGGTGGTGATCCTCCCCTCCGGCAGGGTGTCGGGAAGAGTTCTCCTGGTGCTCCCGATCTTGGAAGAGGCGGCGGCGGCGGAACAAAGATGAGATCGCGAAAAGAGTTCCTCCCTCGAGGGTTTCGGGAGACGCTTTAAATATATGCCAAAGGGGGGCATCGGAGGAGCCTCGGGGGGCCCAGGGGGGGCGCCGCCAGGGCGCCTGGAGCCCTGGTGGCCCCCCCGGCTGTCCTTCGGGCGCACGGTAGTTTCTGGAACGCTGATTTTTTATATAATTTTTCTGGATTTTTCCTGGCAGTTCTCGTAATGTGAAAACCTGAAATACAAAAACAACCGAAAACAGAAACTGGCACTGGGGTGCACTGAGTTAATAGGTTAGTCCAAATATGATCAAAAGTGTATGGAAGTGTATAAATATCATAGCAATATCACCCAAAAGAGGCATGGAGCAAGCAGAAATTATAGATACATTTTGGACGTATCAGCCGTGATCACTCGGATGGTGATCACGAGTATATACTACATACACTTTACATGACACATGATGTGACTAAAGTCGGGTCGGCTCATTGAGTACCCGCAAGTGATTCGGTGGGGGCTGAAAGGACAGGTGGCTCCATCCAGGTAGTGGTGGGCCTGAGTTCCTGACGGCCCCCGAGTGGATCTTTGTGGCGGAGCGACAGGGCAGGTTGAGACACCCAGTGGAGAGGTGGCCTGGCCCTGGTCGTTTTCCGTGGTTATTTCATAATAACACGCTTAACGAGTTTGGATATTTGATCTGAGTCTGGCCATTTGGTCTATACGCACTAACCAGCTACGTGGGAATAGTTATGGGTACTCGACGTCGTGGTATCAGTCGAAGCCTTCTTGACGTCAGCGACTTAGCGGCGCGCGCCGGATTGGACTGGAAAGCCTACTCTGGTATTAGGAGAGGCTAGGTCTGCTTACTAGCCGCCCTCGCAACGCGCAGGTGTGCATTGGGTGATGGGCCCAGACCCCCGTGCGCTTAGGGTTTAGACCGGCGTGCTGACCTCTCTGTTGTGCTTAGGTAGGGCTGCGACGTGTTGATCTTCCGAGGCCGGGCATGACCCTGGAAAGTGTGTCCGGCCAAATGGGATCAAGCGTGCTAGGTTATGTAATGCACCCCTACAGGGAAGTTAATCTATTCGAATAGCCGTGTCCCTCGGTAAAAGGACGACCCGGAGTTGTATTCCGACCTCATGACAACTAGAACCGGATACTTAATAAAACACACCCTTACAAGTGCCAGAGATAACTCGGTGGTTGCTCTCTTACAGGGTGATGTGCGGGAGGATCGCCGAGTAGGATTATGCTATACGTTGTTACTTGGTGAACTTACCATCTATTCCATTCTACTGCTGCAAGACGGAGGCTGCAAGATGCGAGGATACTTGTTACTTTCCAGCTACCCTCATCTTCTGCTGCAAGATGGAGGTTACGAGAAGCGTAGTTCTTCGATTGGATTAGTTATCCCCCTCTTATTCTGGCATTCTGCAGTTCAGTCCACAGATATTACCCCTTTACCCAGATATCATTGCATATGTAGTGTAGATCCTTGCATGCGAGTACTTTGGATGAGTACTCACGGTTGCTTTTCTCCCTCTTTTCCCCTTTTGTCCCTACTTCTCGGATGATGGAACCAGATTGATGGAGTCCCGGACCTAGAAGATCCTGAGGATGTTTCTACGTGAAGTTCGGCTTCGAGGAGTAGTTAGGAGGTCCCAGGCAGGAGGCCTTGCCTTTTCGATCGTTGTTACTTTTGTGCTAGCCTTCTTAAGGCAAACTTGTTTAACTTATGTCTGTACTCAGATATTATTGCTTCCGCTGACTCTTGTGTTTTCGAGCTTATGTATTCGAGCCCTCGAGACCCTTGGCTTGTAATATAAAGCTTGTATTATTTTAATTTGTGTCTAGAGTTGAGTTGTGATATCTTCCAGTGAGTCCCTGATCTTGGTCATACACATTTGCGTGCATGATTAGTGTACGGACAAATCGGGGGCGTCACACTCTCATTAACCGGAGTGGTTTCGTATTCATTCTTGTTCCTTCAGATCTAGTGTCCTTGTCCTCTTATTTAATGAAGCCTTTGCAACTTCGTTTATCTTCGTTCTATCCTTTCCTTTCAAGTGGCTCAACCTTTCAAGGTTCTTTGGTTTCACTCTTTTGTCCTCGAAGAACTTTGTTCTTCCTTTTTCTCTTCCGTCTCGTTCCTAAGATCTCGGGACGAGATCTCTTGTTAGTAGGGGAGTGTTGTGACACCCCGAGACCGGTGCTCCAGGTGTCAGTCAGTTATTCCCTGTCGTTGCCATGTCATCTGCTTGCGTGTTGCATCTTGCCATGTCATCATGTGTGTTGCATCATCATGTTTTCAAAACTTGCATCCGTCCGAGTCCCCCTCGTCCTTTCCGTTGTCCGTTCTGAGCCTAGACACACTTGCACGCGCCCGCGGCAACTCCGAATATTTATTTTTTGAGTGGCCGGAAAACGTTCTCGGAATGGGTTGAAACTTGTCGTGTGGTCTTATTATAGTGTAGACAGGCCGCTTGCCAAATTTCATCGCATTCGAAGCTCGTTTGATAGCCTAACGGATATATATAGCAGCACTAGTAGCCGGTCAAAACGTCGGACGTTTTCGGTCTCCGAAAACCTCCGCGGGCCTCTCTCTCTCTCTCCTCTCATCTCAGCCCAACTATTCTACACAGCCCTCTAGGCCCATCCTACCCCTCCTCGCGTCCGGAGCACTCCGATCGGATCTAACGGTCTGAATTGGAGCAAAAACCCCAAAACCCTAGTCCTTTCCCTATAAAAACACCCCCACATGCCATTTTTGGGCAGCCTAGCCTCCTTCCCCTACCTCTAGCCTCCCTCCACCTCAAATTCCACGCAGCCAATCCCCTCCTCCTCCATTATCCAGCCCGGCCACCTCATTAGCGCCACGTGGCGGCCTCCCAGTGGCCAGCCGCCACCTGAGCAGCCTCCTCCTCCACTCCCCACGCGCCACCTCAGCTCCACCACCCCCCACTCGCGTAGCCGCCCGCAGGGCCCAGATCGAGCCCGCCCGGGCCCATCCGTCCGCGCCGCCGCGGGCTCGAGCCGCCGTCGCAGCCTGAAGGCACGCGCGCGCGCCCGAGCCTTCGTCGCCGCCGCCCAAGCTCTTCTGCGCCGCCACCGTCTCCACTTCGCCGACCGGCCACCGGAGGGCCCTGCCTCGCCTCGCGCGCTGCATGGTCGCCGCCCCGCCGCCTGGCTCACGCATCGCCACCCGAACCACCGTCGTCGAGTTCCGCAGCTCCTTCCGCCGCCTCCCGCCGGACCAGACGTCGTCGCTGGCCCCGTCATCGCCGGACCCGCCTCCTCGTTCGTCGACGGCCACCTCTGACGCCAGATCCGGGATCCCCTCGTCGGGATCTCTCCATTCTGAACCTCCTCTCACCTCGTCGGTGCCCCGCACCACCGTCGTGCTTGTCGCCGGAGCAATCCTGCCGCCGCCGCCATTGTCGAGCTCGGGAACGAGCGCGATGCCTCACCTCGAGCCCCTGGTCAGTGGGCCCGATGCCGCCGCCGACGGACATGTCCGTCCGGGCACGGACATGTCCGCCCCTCCTCCTCTTCTGTGACTGCCAGGTGGACCCCGAGCGAGCCCGGACACGTCCGCCCTTTCCGGACATTGTCTGCCCGATCACTAGGTATAATTTGACTAAGTCCCTGGTCCTTTTGTTAAAATATGTGCATGTTTGACCTGTGATAACTTTTTGTGTGATGATCCAAATTGAGTGTTTAATATGTCAAAATGATCGTGGTGATATGCTCTACATTTCGTTCCATTGTGCCATGCTTGTTTCACTTCATCTTGATGCCTTAATCCTTGTTGCAAGAGTGCTACTTGTTTAAAACTGTTGTTAACTATAATTTTGTTGCATACTTGTGATGCTTGTAACTTTGTGCCTATTTATCCAAATGGAGCATATGATATGTCAAAATGATCATTGTGAAGTGCTCTACATGATGGTTGCTGTAGCATTCATCTTAGGTGCCATATTGCCATGTTAATCTCTGTTGCAATAGTGCATGTGGCTGTTAAGTGCTGAAACTTGTTACGAGATGCTGTTTTGACTTGATAATTTCTATTGATGTGTTTGTCTTCATGCCACATGTTTAGATGTTTTAGAAGCACAATCATATGGTCTTTGCTGTGGTGCAAACCTCTTTCCATGATATGCCTTGAGGTGACTTAAACAAGCTTGTAAACATGCCATGTTGTTGTTGTTGTTGTTTTATAGTTAGTGAAAAACTGCTAAGTCTGGGATCTGTTATAACCTGATGCTATGTTTGCTTGATGCCCCACTCAAATCCTTGCTTGTTTTGGAGTGGCCAATGATCATGTCTTGTTGTCCATGTTATTGTCTATCAATTCATGCCCTTGTTTGCATATATGACCCGCTGTAGCTTACTTATTTCTTGCTCTCAAGTTGCTATAAATTATACCTGTCAGGTTTTTAACAGCATGATCAATTTGGTGTAGCCTGTTGCTATTGATCCATGCCTCCTATGGAGATGCTCCAATGGAGTTGTTTGCTGTATGATATGTCTACTACATATCCATGCTCTTTATCTACTTAATAGAGTTGATATGCTTGTTGTTTTGTGCCTCCGAAGGCAACATCGTGATGATGTCTTTGCCTTCCCAGATTTTGACTAAGTTTGGATAATTTTATTGCAACTTGCCATGCTTGGTTAATTGTCTTCCAGCAAGCTTTTGAGTGTGTTCTAGGTTCATGCTTGTTAAGTATCATGTCTATTTCACATCCGTGCTTCTTTTTATAATGTTTGGGTGCTGTAGCTTATATTTACCTTGCTCCAAACTTGCTATGTGGCTGTTAACTTCAGCTTGTTGTTATATCTTGTTTCGTGTGTATGTGTTGAACCGTTGCTCCGTTTTGAGCGTGCCCTATATGAAACTTGTGTGATTTTGCATGTAGAAGCATAATATCATGTTGTTTTCATGTTTGGAGTGTGTTTGCTTGATGTTTGGGTGCATCTTGCGCCGTTGCCTTGCTTGTCTTGTTTTGCTCATATCTTCTAGGCCGTAGCTCCGAATTAAACAAACTTTATATGAAACTTGACTAGAATTTCGTGTAGATCATCATGGTGCATGTTAACCTACTGTTTAACAACTTTAACTTAATGTTTGTTCAGATCTGGACTAATTTCAAATTATCCATATGAGGGCTTACCAGATTTGTTATATGTTGATTCCGGCCTCATTTAAACTTGTTGTTTGGTGTTGTTCTTGTGTGCTTCATTCCTTGCCATGTATTGCATCATATATAGACTTGTCTTGCATCATACTTGGTTGAGCATATGGTCATGTTCTTGTGTTGGGTGTTTACCGTATTGCTTGCTTCTTCTTGTTAGTGCTTGTTCTGTTGCGATCGTGAGGATTCGTTCGTCTACACGTGGTTCGTCTTTGAGGCTTCTTCTTCGTCTTCTTCATGGATCCGTTCTTCTTCCTTGAGGGATCTCAGGCAAGATGACCATCACCTTGGATACCTTTACTATCATTGCCATGCTTAGTTGTCTCGATGCTATCGTTACATGTCGCGCTACCCATCTTTATTGTCAGCCTCTCCTTGTTGCCATGAAACCTCTAACCTTTGACACCTTCCTAGCAAACCATTGTTTGGCTATGCCATCCGCTTGCTCAGCCCCTCTTACAGCGTTGTTAGTTGCAGGTGAAGATGAAGATCGTTCCATGTTGGAACTTGTTGTTTGTATATCACAATATGTCTTATATAAATTAACACACCTATATACTTGGCATGGGTGGAAGGCTTGGCCTTTTGCTTGGTGTTTTGTTCCACTCATGCCACCTTAGGAGCCGATAACCGGCATTATGTTCCTTGATTTTGCGTTCCTTACACGGTTGGGTATATGGGGACCCCTTGACATATTGGCTTTGAATAAAATTCCTCCAGCAAGGCCCAACATTGGTTTTATTGCAACATAATAAAAACTTAATTAATTAATTAATTGCATAGGGAGTTAGCGCTACCCGAGGATTCTACTACATACAGGGGGGCAGTGCTGATGGTGTTGGTCCCAAACGGGCAGACTGCGGGGCTGCCACGGGGAAACTCGAGGTATCTGGCTCCTGTAGGCTTTCCCATCCGGTCGTGGCCTGAGACGAGATACGCGCGGCAACTATCAGGGTGTCGGCACACCAGGAGGTCTTGCTGGACTTGTTTTACCATTGTCGAAATGTCTTGTGCACCGGGATTCCGAGCCTGATCGGATTGTCCCTAAGATAAGGGGTAATATTATTATTACTTCTGCTGATCGTGAGAGCTTGTGATGGGCTAAGTTGGGACACCCCTGTAGGGTTATGATCTTTCGAAAGCCGTGCCCACGGTTATGTGGCAGATTGGAATTTGTTAATGTCCGGTTGTAGAAAACTTGACAGAGGATCCGAAGTAAAACACACAACTGTGTGAGTAACCGTGACTGTCTCTTTTCATGTTGAGAAGAGAACACGGTGGGGTTATGTTTGACTCATAGGTAGTTCAGGATCTTTAGCGATCATTACTGGTTTGCGGCCGTTTGCGTAGATGCTCATCTTATTATTGTACTCGTAAGTGAGCCACCATATTATGCCTAGCCGCTGTTGCAACCTCACCACTTTACCTCTTCCTACCCATTAAGCTTTGCTAGTCTTGTTACCCATGGTTATGGGATTGCTGAGTCCTCGTGGCTCACAGATACTACAACAACAGTTGCAGGTGCTGGTTTCTGATGACTTGACGTGAGAGCGTTGTGTCCTTTTATTGGAGTTCTTTCTTCTTCTTCTTCATCAGTCTTGGGTTTGGTTCCGGGTCGACAGCCTGGGATAGCAGTTGGATGTCATTGTTCTTTTCATGTTTGCATCCGTAGTCGGATGCCTCGTATTGATGTTGTTGTATTCATGTGTCTTGTATGTATTGGTGTATCCCCCATGTATGTATGTAATGGTACGATGTAATGATATCCATCTTGCTAAGCGCTCGAAATGCGGTTGTGCCCCAATCACGTAAGTGTCACGTGATCGGGATAGAATCGCATCTTGGGCCTGACTGGTCCACTCTCCCGCAACCCGCTGTACCCTCTACTTGAACATGGTGCTTTATGCTTCATATTATTATCCAATGATGTGTTGCCATCCTATAATGTCTGAGTAGATTATTGTTGTCCTATCGGTGATTGGTGAATTGCTATGATTGATTTAATTTGCTTGTGGTTATGTTGCTGTCCTTTGGTGCCCATCATATGAGCGCGCGCGTGGATCACACCATAGGGTTAGTTGTATGTTGATAGGACTACGTATTGGAGGGCAAGAGTGATAGAAACTTCAACCTAGCGTAGAATTTGATGCATACGGGATTGAAGGGGGACAAATATATCTTAATGCTATGGTTGGGTTTTACCTTAATGAACGTTAGTAGTTGCGGATGTTTGCTAATAGTTCCAATCATAAGCGCATATAATTCCAAGTAAGGGATGACATGCTAGCAGTGGCCTCTCCCACATAAAACTTGCTATCGGTCTAGTAACGTAGTCAATTGCTTAGGGGCAATTTCGCAACTCCTACCACTACTTTTCCACACTCGCTATCACTAACTTTATTGTTTTTTTATCTTAACAGCCCCTAGTTTATATTTACGCGCTCTTTATATTCTTGCAAACCTATCAACAAAAAACTACAAAGTACTTCTAGTTTCATACTTGTTCTAGGTAAAGTAAACGTCAAGCGTGTGTAGAGTTGTATCGGTGGTCGATAGAACTTGAGGGACTATTTGTTCTACCTTTAGCTCCTCATTGGGTTCGACACTCTTACTTATCGAAAGAGGCTACAACTGATCCCCTACACTTGTGGGTTATCAAGACTAGGTGACAGCCCTATTGCAGGAGCAGATGCGAACATTATGAACATTTCAACAAAAGCTCGGTATGATGACTACTTCATAGTTAAGTGCACCATGCTTTATGGCTTATAACCGGGACTTCAAAAACCATTTTCAACGCCACGGAGCATATGAGATGTTCCAAGAGTTGAAATTAGTTTTTCATACTCATGCCCATGTCGAGAGGTATAAGACCTCTGACAATACTTTGCCTACAAGATGGAGGAGAATAGCTCAACCAGTGAGTATATGCTCAGATTGTCTGGGTACTACAATTGCTTGAATCAAGGGGGAGTTAATCTTCCAGATAAGATAGTAATTGACAAAGTTATCTAGACACTATCACCAAGTTAGTAGAACTTCGTGATGAACTATAATATGCAAGGGATGAAGAAAGTAATTCCCGAGCTCTTCGCGATGCTGAAATCTGCGAAGGTAGAAATCAAGAAAGAGCATCAAGTGTTGATGGTTAACAATACCACTTGTTTCAAGTAAAGGGCAAAGGGATAGAAGGGGAACTTCAAGAAGAATGACAAGCAAGTTGTCACTCCCATGAAGAAACCCAAAGCTAAACTCAAGCCTGAAACTAAGTGCTTCTACTTCAAAGGAAATGATCACTAGAAGTGGAACTGCCCTAGATACTTGGTGGATAAGAAGGATGGCAAAGTGAACAAAGGTATATTTGATATACAGATTATTGATGTGTACTTTACTAGTGTTCGTAGCAACCCCTGGGTATTTGATACCGGTTCAGTTGCTAAAATTAGTAACTCGAAACGGGAGTTGCAGAATGAACAGAGACTAGTTAAAGGTGAAGTGACGATGTGTGTCGGAAGTGGTTCCAAGATTAATATGATCATCATCTCACACTCCCTATACTTTCTGGATTAGTGTAGAACCTAAATAAATGTTATTTGGCATTTGTGTTAAGCATGAATATGATTTGATCATGTTTGTTGCAATACGGTTATTCATTTAAAGTCATAGAATAATTGTTATTATGTTTACATCAATAAAGCCTTCGATGGTCATACACCCAATGAAAATAGTTTGTTGAATCTCGATCGTAGTGAACTAGTGATACACATAATCATAATATTGAAGCCAAAAGATGCAAGGTTAATAATGATAGTGCAACTTATTTGTGGCACTACCGTTTAGGTCATATTGGTGTAAAGCGCATGAAGAAACTCCATAGTGATGGACTTTTGGAATCACTTGATTATGAATCACTTGATGCTTGCGAACCATGCCTCATGGGCAAGATGACTAAAACTCTGTTCTCTGGAACAATGGAGCAAGCAACAGATTCGTCAGAAATCATACATACTGATGTATGTGGACCGATGAGTGTTGAGGCTCGCGACGGGTATCGTTATTTTCTGACCTTCACTGATGATTTGAGCAGATATGGGTATATCTACTTGATAAAGAACAAGTCTGAAACATTTGAGGAAGAATTTCAGAGTGAAGTAGAGAATCATCGTGGCAAGAAAATAAAGTTTCTACGATCTGTTCGTGGAGGTGAATATTTGAGTTACGAGTTTGGTCTTCATTTAAAACAATGTGGAATAGTTTCACAACTCACGCCACCCGGAACACCACAGCGTAATGGTGTGCCCGAATGTCGTAACCGTACTTTATTAGATATGGTGCGGTCTATGATGTCTCTTACCGATTTACCACTATCATTTTGGGTTATGCATCAGGGACAGCTGCATTCACGTTAAATAGGGCAACATCTAAATCCGTTGAGACGACGCCTTCTGAACTGTGGTTTGGTAAGAAACCAAAGTTGTCGTTTCTTAAAATTTGGGGCTGCGATGCTTATGTGAAAAAGCTTCAACCTGATAAGCGCGAACCCAAGTCGGAGAAATGTGTCTTCATAGGATACCCAAAGGAAACTGTTGGGTACACCTTCTATCACAGATCCGAAGGCAAGATATTCGTTGCTAAGAATGGATCCTTTCTAGAGAAGGAGTTTCTCTCGAAAGAAGTGAGTGGGAGGAAAGTGGAACTTGATGAGGTAATTGTACCTTCTCCCGAATTGGAAAGTAGTACATCATAGAAACTGGTTCCAGTGATTCCTACACCAATTAGTGAGGAAGCTAATGATGATGATCATGAAACTTCGGATCAAGTTACTGCTGAACTTCGTAGATCAACCAGAGTATGTTCCGCGCCAGAGTGGTCCGGCAACCCAGTTCAGGAAGTCATGTTACTAGACCATGATGAACCTACGAACTATGAGGAAGCGATGATGAGCCCAGATTCCACAAAATAGCTTGAGGCCATGAAATCTGAGATGGGATCCATGTATGAGAATAAAGTGTGGACTTTGGTTGACTTGCCCGATGATCGGCAAGCCATCGAAAATAAATGAATCTTCAAGAGGAAGACCGACGTCGACGGTAATATTACTGTCTACAAAGATCGACTTGTTGCGAAAGGTTTTTGACATGTTCAAGGAGTTGACTATGATGAGACTTTCTCACCCGTAGCGATGCTTAAGTCTGTCTGAATCGTGTTAGCAATTGCCACATTTTATGATCATGAAATCTGGCAAATGGATGTCAAAACTGCATTTTTGAATGGATATCTCAAAGAGGAGTTGTATATGATGCAACCAGAAGGTTTTGTCAATCCTAAAGGTGCTAACAAAGTGTGCAAGCTCCAGCGATCCATCTATGGACTGGTGCAAGCATCTCGGAGTTGGAATATACACTTTGATGAGGTGATCAAAGCATCTGGTTTTATACAGACTTGTGGTGAAGCCTGTATTTACAAGAAAGTGAGTGGGAGCACTACATCCTTTTTGATAAGTATATGTGAATGAAATATTGTTGATCAGAAATGATGTAGAATTTTCTGGAAAGCATAAAGGAGTGTTTGAAAGGAGTTTTTTCAAAGAAAAACCTCGGTAAAACTGCTTACATATTGAGCATCAAGATCTATAGAGATAGATCAAGACGCTTGATAAGTTTTTTCAATGAGTACATACCTTGACTAGATTTTGGAGTAGTTCAAAATGGAACAGTCAAAGAAAGAGTTCTTGCTTGTGTTGCAAGGCATGAAGTTGAGTAAGACTCAATGCCCGACCACTGCAGAAGATAGAGAGAGAATGAAAGTCATTCCCTATGCCCCAGCCATAGGTTCTATGAAGTATGCCATGTTGTATACCAGACCTATTGAATGCCCTGTCCTGATTTTGGCAAGGGAGTACAATTTTGATCTAGGAGTAGATCACTAGACAGCGGTCAAAATTGTCCTTAGTTACTGGATGACTAAGGAAATATTTCTCGATTATGGAGGTGATAAAGAGTTCGTCGTAAAGAGTTACGTCAATGCAAGCTTTAACACTGATCTGGATGACTCTGAGTCTCGATCTGGATGCATATTGGAAGTGGGAGCAATTAGCTAAAGTAGCCCCATGCAGAGCATTGTAGACATAGAAATTTGCGAAATACATACGGATCTGAATGTGTCAGACCCGTTGACTAAACTTCTCTCACAAGCAAAACATGATCACACCTTATTACTCTTTGGGTGTTAATCACATGGCGATGTTAACTAGATTGTTGACTCTAGTAAACCCTTTGAGTATTAGTCGCACGGCGATGAGAACTATGGGTGTTAGTCACATGGTGATGTGAACGATTAGGTGCTAATCACATGGTGATGTGATCTAGATTATTGACTCTAGTGCAAGTGGGAGACTGAAGGAAATATGCCCACACCTAACATCTTCTTGGTGGTCGAGGCAGCATGAGAAAGATGAAGAAAATATGCCCTAGAGGCAATAATAAAGTTATTATTTATTTCCTTATATCATGATAAATTTTTATTATTCATGCTAGAATTGTATTAACCGGAAACTTAGTACATGTGTGAATACATAGACAAAACAGAGTGTCCCTAGTATGCCTCTACTAGACTAGCTCATTGATCAAAGATGGTTATGTTTCCTAGCCATAGACATGAGTTGTCATTTGATCAACGGGGTCAAATCATTAGGAGAATGATGTGATGGAAAAGACCCATCCATTAGCTTAGCACTATGATCGTTTAGTTTTACCGCTATTGCTTTCTTCATGACTTTTACATGTTCCTATGACTATGAGATTATGCAACTCCCGTATACTGGAGGAACAACTTGTGTGCTATCAAACATCACAACGTAACTGGGTGATTATAAAGATGCTCTACAGGTGTCTCCGAAGGTGTTCGTGGTGTTGTCATAGATCAAGAATAGGATTTGTCACTCCGAGTGTCAGAGAGGTATCTCTGGGCCCTCTCGGTAATACACATCATAATAAGCCTTGCAAGCAAATGACTAATGAATTAGTCACGGGATGATGTATTACGGAACGAGTAAAGAGACTTGCCGGTAACGAGATTGAACTAGGTATTGAGATACCAACGATCGAATCTCGGGCAAGTAACATACCAATGACAAAGGGAACAACGTATGTTGTTATGCGGTTTGACCGATAAAGATCTTCGTAGAATATGTAGGAGCCAATATGAGCATCCAGGTTCCGCTATTGGTTATTGACTGGAGATGAGTCTCAGTCATGTCTACATAGTTCTCGAACCCGTAGGGTCCGCACGCTTAACGTTTGATGACGATCGGTATTATGAGTTTATGAGTTTTGATGTACCGAAGGTAGTTTGGAGTCCCGGATGAGATCATGGACATGACGAGGAGTCTCGGAATGTTCAAGACGTAAAGACTGATATATTGGACGACTATATTCGGACACCGGAAGTGTTTCGGAAAAGTTTCGGATTTAACCGAAGTGCCGGAGGGGGTTACCTGAACCCCCCCGAGGGAGTATGGGCCATAGTGGGCCATTGAGGGAAAGAAAGAGGCAGCCTATAGGGCTGGCCACACCCTCCCCCTAGGGATCCTAGTTGGACTAGGAAAGGGGGGGGGGAGTGATAACCCACAAGTGTATGGGATCGCAATAGTTTTCGAGGGTAAAGTATTCAACCCAAATTTGTTGATTCGACACAAGGGGAGCCAAAGAATACTCTTAAGTATTAGCAGCTGAGTTGTCAATTCAACCACACCCAGAAACTTAGTATCTGCAGCAAGATAGTTTAGTAGCAAAGTAATATGATAGTGGTGGTAGCAGCAATAAAAGTAAAGATAGTGTTTTTGTAGTGTTTGTGATAGTAGCAACGGAAAAGTAAATAAGCGACAAGCAATATAGGTAAAGCTCGTAGGCATTGGATAGGTGATGGGAAATTATGTCGGATGCAATTCATCATGTAGAAGTTATAACCTAGGGTGAAACAGAACTAGCTCCAGTTCATCAATGCAATGTAGGCATGTATTCCGAATATAGTCATACATGCTTATGGAAAAGAACTTGCATGACAACTTTTGTCCTACCCTCCCGTGGCAGCGGGGTCCTAATGGAAACTAAGGGATATTAAGGCCTCCTTTTAATAGAGTACCGGAACAAAGAATTAACACATAGTGAATACATGAACTCCTCAAACTATGGTCATCACCGAGAGTGGTCCCGATTATTGTCACTTCGGGGTAGCCGGATCATAACACATAGTAGGTGACTATAGACTTGCAAGATAGGATCAAGAACACACATATATTCATGAAACCATAATAGGTTCAGATCTGAAATCATGGTACTCGGGCCCTAGTGACAAGCATTAAGCATAGCAAAGTCATAGCAACATCAATCTCAGAACATAGTGGATACTAGGGATCAAACCCTAACAAAACTAACTCGATTACATGATAGATCCCATCCAACCCATCACCGTCCAGCAAGCCTATGATGGAATTACTCACACACAGCTGTGAGCATCATCAAATTGGTGATGGAGGAAGGTTGATGATGACGATGGCGATGATCTCCACTCTCCGGAGCCCCGAACGGACTCCAGATCAGCCCTCCCGAGAGAGATTAGGGCTTGGCGGTGGCTCCATCTCGTGAAATGCGATAATTCTTTCTCTCTGATTTTTTCTCCCCGAAACGGAAGATATAGGACCTGGGGGTACGTCGGTGGAG
>LR738715.1:784363882-784398945 GCA_902687465.1 Secale cereale | reverse complement strand
GCCCTGGGAAGGGGGGCGCGCCCCCCACCCTCGAGGATAGGTTGTGGGCCCCCCGGTGAGTATCTTCTTGCAGATATTTTTTATATTTTCTGAAATAATTCTCCGTTGATTTTCAGGCGATTCCGAGGACTTCTTATTCTGCACAAAAACAACATGATGGCAGTCCTGCTGAAAACAATGTTAATCCGGATTTGTTCCATTCAAATCATGCAAGTTAGAGTCCAAAACAAGGGCAAAAGTGTTTGGAAAAGTAGATATGTTGGAGACGTATCAACTCCCCCAAGCTTAAACCTTTGCTTGTCCTCAAGCAATTCAGTTGATAAACGGAAAGTGATAAAGAAAAACTTTGACAAACTCTGTTTGCTCTTGTTGTTGTAAATATGTAAGCTAACATTCAGGTTTTCAACAAGATCATGAACTAACCACATTCACAATAACTTTTAGATCTCAAGACTACTCACATCAATGGCATAATCGACTAGCGATCAATAATAATAAACCTCGGATGACAACACTTCTCAAAACACTCATGATATGATATAACATGATGGTATCTCGCTAGCCCTTTCTGAGACCACAAAACATAAATGCAGAGCACCTTTAAAGATCAAGGACTGACTAGACATTGTAATTCATGGTAAAAGAGATCCAGTCATGACCATACTCAATGCAAATTAACAGTAATACATGCAACGACAGAGGTGCTCTCCTACTGGTGCTCTTTGATAAGAGGGTGATGACTATGCATAAAAGTAAATAGATAGGCCCTTCGCAGAGGGAAGCAGGGATTTGTAGAGGTGCCAGAGCTCGATTTTTAAATAGAGATTGAATAAAATTTTGAGCGGTATACTTTCATTGTCAACATAACAACCAAGAATCTCGATATCTCCCATGCTACGCACATTATAGGCGGTTCCCAAAAAGAATGGTAAAGTTTATACTCCCCCAACCACCAACAAGCACACTCCACGGCTAGCCCAAAACAACGGGTACCGTCCAAACCAGCAATAGCCCTGGGGGAGTTTTGTTTAATTATTATGATTTTGAGCATGGGACAGGGCATCCCGATTACCAGCCATTTTCTCGTGAATGATGAGCGGAATCCACTCATCGTGAGAATAACCCACCTAGCATGGAAGATATAGACAGCCCGAGTTGATATATGAGCCGTTCGAGCATACAAAACATAATTTCATTTGAAGGTTTAGAGTTTGGCACATAAATATTTATTTGCAACGGCAGGTAAATACCGCATATAGGAAGGTATGGTGGACTCATATGGAAGAACTTTGGGGTTTATGGAAGTGGATGCACAAGCAGTATTCCCGCTTAGTACAGGTGAAGGCTAGAAAGAGACTGGGAAGCGACCAGCTAGAGAGCAACAACGGTCATGAACATGCATTAAAATTAATCAACAATGAATGCAAGCATGACTAGGATATAAATCACCATGAACATAAATATCGTGAAGGCTATGTTGATTTGTTTCAACTACATGCGTGAACATGTGCCAAGTCAAGTCACTTAAATCGTTCGGAGGAGGATACCACCCATCATACCACATCACAACCATTTTAATATCATGTTGGCACGCAAGATAGACCATTATAAAGTCTCAGCTAATTAAGCATGGCATAAGCAGCTATGATCTCTAATTGTCATTGCAAACATGTTTCATTCATAACAAGCTGAATCAAGAATGACGAGCAATCATATTTACAAAAACAAGAGAGGTCGAGTTCATACCAGTTTTTCTCATCTCAATTAGTTCATCATATATCATCCTTATTGCCTTTCACTCGCACGACCGAACGGTGTGAATAATAATAATAGTGCACGTGCATTGGACTAAGATGGAATCTGCAGACATTTAACACAAGAGAGAAGACAAGGTAATATGGCTCAAGGTTAAATCAACAACAAAGCATATGTGAGCCACTAAGCATTTTAATCATAGTCTTCTACCCTCAACCCCTAAAGAAAAGAAAAGAAAATATTTACCCGGGAAAGCTCCCAACAAGCAAAAGAAGAACGGGAAATCTTTTTGGGTTTTCATTTTTAGTTACAACTACAAGCAATGAAAAAGAAATTTAAACTAAGCATGGATGGTAGTGAAAGAGTGTGAGCACCGACAGCTAGAATAAGTGTGTGAACATGAATGTAAAGTCGGTGAGAAACACGTACTCCCCCAAGCTTAGGCTTTTGGCCTAAGTTGGTCTATGGCCACGGATCGAAGCCATTCCCTCCAGTGTACTGAGATGTGTCCTCTGTGTGCCACTGGTTGGCGAGCTCGTCTAGCTCCCACCCTGTAATGCCCAGGATGGGACTATACCTCCTACGTGTCGAGGCACGACTTAAAGGTATAAGACCATCCTAGAATGATCTCAAGTTTGGTATCTTTGCACGACTCATGTAAAAGAGGGATTAAATTGCAAAAGGAGATAGTTGGCTTACACTCGCCACTTCACACAATACATTACATAAGCAATACATCATTCAAAACATCACAACCCGACTACGGGTGAAGATCCAAAAGAAAGATACCAAAACAACATAAAGCCACAGGTCAGGATCGAATCCTAGTAGAAACCACTACTGAACATCGAAACGTCACAAGCAAACGGCCACAAGCTTCATCGGACTCCCGGGTGAAGAACTGAACCAGCTCCTGCTTCAAACTCGGCTGAACCTGCATCTGGTGTTGTAGTAACTGTGAGCCACGAGGACTCAGCAATCCCATAACCATGGGTATCAAGACTAGCAAAGCTTTATGGGTAGGAAGAGGTAAAGTGGTGAGGCTGCAGCAGCGGCTAAGCAATATGGTGGCTAACTTACGAGTACCAGAATAAGATGAGAAGCTACGCAAGCGGTCGCAAAAGAGGTGATCGCTAAAGATCCTAACTACATACGGTCAAACATAACCCCACCGTGTTCTCTTCTCAAATTGAAAAGAGACAGTCACGGTTACTCACACAGTTGTGTGTTTTACTTCGGATCATCTGTCAAGTTTTCTACAACCGGACATTAACAAATTCCAATCTGCCACATAACCGCGGGCACGGCTTTCGAAAGATCATAACCCTGCAGGGGTGTTCCAACTTAGCCCATCACAAGCTCTCACGATTAGCTGAAGTGATAAATATAATATCATCACCCCTTATCTTAGGGAAAATCCGATCAGGCTCGGCATCCCGGTAGCACAAGTCATTTCGACAATGGTAAAACAAGTCCAGCAAGACCTCCCGGCGTGCCGACACCCTGATAGTAGCCGCGCGTATCTCGTCTCAGGCCACGACCGGATGAGACGTCCTACAGGTTATACCAGATACCTCGGGTTTCCCCAAGGCGGCCCCGCAGTCCGCTCGTTTGGGACCAACACCATCAGCACTGGCCCCCCCTGCTATGTAGAATTAAGAATCCTCGGGTAGCGCTAACTCCCTATGCAATTTAATTATTTAATTAAGTTGTTATTATGAGCAAATTAAAACCAATGTTGGGCCTTGCTGGAGGAGTTTTATTCAAAGTCGAACTGTCAAGGGGTCCCCATTACACCCATCGTGTTAGGAACGCAAAATCAAGGAACATAATGCCGGTTTATCGGTGCCTAAGGTGGCATGAGTGGAACAAAACACTGAGCAAAAGGCCAAGCCTTCCACCCATGCCCAGTATATAAGGTGTGTTAAATATTTATTATAAATATTGTGATATATCCAACAACAAGTTCCCTCCTGGAACGAACTTCATCTTCACCTGCAACTAACAACGCTATAAGAAGGACTGAGCAAGCGAGGCTGAGCAAGCGGGTAACATAGCCAAACAGTGGTTTTGCTAGGAAGGTGTCAAGGTTAGAGGTTTCATGGCAACAAGGAGAGGCTGACATAAAAGATGGGTATCGAGACATGTAACGATAGCATCGAGACAACTAAGCATGGCAATGGTAGTAAAGGTATCCAAGGGTATGATCATCTTGCCTGGGATTCCACAAGGGAGAAGAACGAAACCATGAAGTAGACGGAGCAACAGTCGAGCGGATCCTCACAACTCCGGAACGAAACCGAAGCTAACAAGAGAAGCAACCGGAAATAAGAAACAACACGGTAAACACACAAGCATAAACATGGCATACGATGCACATCCAAGTATGATGCATGTCCGGTTTAACTATGCAAGGCATGGCAAAGTGCACAAACAAATCTACAAGTTAAGTGGAGATCAATATGCAACGAGTTGCATATTGACGAAACACCACATTTAATTATTTAGTTGACTCTCGTTTATTTACAAGACAAGATTAAATGTTTTTAGCATGGCAAGAGGTGAAACATAAAGAAACTACACTATTTAGACATTTTAAATGGGGCCGGAAAAATAACAACAACATATCCGGAAAATCCCCATGAGCATGTTTAATAATTATAAGCAAACAACAATTAAACATTCTCATGTTGTTATCATGATGCGGATGACATGATCAAGTTTATGCAATTTTAAAAGGTTGACTTAAAAGGGATATGAAGCATTTGTCACCGTGGTGGAAAGAAAAAGGGTGCCACGGCAACGATCCGAAAAATGATGCAACGACATCATATCGGTACCGGTATCTCGTTTAGAGACCGGTGCAAAAGGTGACGAAGCGAGTCAAACGAGATGATGGGGTGATCCCGTTGTCGGGTTCCCACGGGTCGGTGACGAGGCAACCGAGGAACATGACAACGGACGAAACGGACACGGAGCACACACGGGAAACATTTCATACAGCACAACAAACATCACACGGGTCACATCTCGGGGTTATACCTTTGAAGCGTGCGTTTCGGGGCGGTTCGAGACGTAGAGGAAGGAGTGGAAGTAGAGGAAGGAGTCGTTCACGTTTCCGAAGAGGAAGTAGTCGTTCCCGTAGAGGTACACGTGTAGTCGTTCACATCCCGTTCGGAGAGGTACTTGTCGCGTCGGCGTTCGTAGTGGAAGTAGTGGTACTTGTTCCGTAGCCGTTCACGAGCTCGTTTTTCCGTAGATGTTCGGTTCGTCGAGGTACTTGACGCGTCCGGTAGTCGTACCCATACGTCGTGGTACTTGTCGGGTCTTCCGGCGAGGGTAGTTGTTCGGGCGTCGATCTCGTACACGGTTCGTAGACGTTCGGGCCATAGATGTACTTGCCAAACTCGGTTCTCACGACGAGTTCGTAGATGTACTTGAGGGTCTTCGACGACGTAGTCGTTCATGATTCGTAGACGTACTTGCATCGGAGGGATACTTGCTGCTCCATGTTATTTACTGGATAAAACAAAACGCAAAACCGAACAAAAGTAGCACAGCAGCAGCAACTAGGCGCTCGCGAGCACATCGGGCGCTGCGGGACGAAGTGGAGGCAGGGCCTCGTCGCGGTGGAGAAGAGGAGCACCGCGGTGCTGCTGGTCGTTGGAGATGGAGGCCCGAAGGAAGGGCGTGGCCTGCTGCTGCCTTGGCGAGGTCGGAGGAGGACGGGACGAGGGCGAGGCGCAGCTCCTGGCACTGGAGAAGGGAGCCGCGACGGGATGCTGGAGAAGGGAGTTGACGGTGGCCAGGAGGCGGCCGGCTTGGCGAAGAAGGGCGCTCGGGGACGCGAGGCTTGGCGCTTGAAGATGGAGGAGGGGCGCCGACGCAGGGGAGGCCGGGGCGCTCGGGGCCCTGGCTGGCCTCGAGCTGGAGGACGCGTCGCGTTCGGCCTTGGGGCGCTCGGGAAGGAGGCCAGAGGGAGCGGGGCGCCGGGGCGGCTCCCATGGCGATGCGGAGGAGGGCCCGAGGCGCAAGGCCAAGGCGAGCTGGAGCTGAGGTGGCTGGCCGCGGCGCATAGGAGAGGGCTCGAGGCGCGGCGTCGGGGAACGAGGGATCTGCGAGGGACGCACGGCTTGGGGCGCCAGGCGCAGAGGAGAGGGGCGCCGGCCTGGGGCTCCTGGCCGCGCGCTAGGGAGGAGGGAGTAGATCGGGCGCGAGGGACGATGGGATTGAAGGGAGAGGGCCGAGGGGCTCGAAGGCTGCGGGGGTGAGATGAGCGAGGGGGAACGAGGGGGTCGGGCGCTGTCGGTCGAGAGAGAGAGAGGAGAACGAAGTGGAACGGGAGGGTGGCGGCGGCTCGAGGGAAACCGGGGAGAGGAGCGAAGGGCGTTCGCTCGCTAGGGTTGCAGGGTTCGGTGGGTGCTGGGCTGGAGTGGGCCTGGAACGGGCTGCGGCTAGAGGAGGGAGGTTTGGGCCAGGGAGGCCTAGGGGAGGAGAGAAGGAGGAAAGGCCTGGCGCGGCTGGCTTCTTCTTCTTTTTATTTCTTTAACAGAAATAAAATAGAGAGAGTGCAAAAGAAATTAAGAAAAGAGGCCAGAACAGAAAATAAAATATGGAACATTTTTATAAGGCTTTACGGGATATTACCAACCCCACAAAAATAGTTCCAACAAAAAGGAAGTGCAAACTAAAAATAAATAGCTTGCCTCAAGGAGTACAAAAGGAGTCTAGATTTTGGAGGAGCCACGAAACAACGGAAAGAATTACAGGGAAGGTTTTGAAGGTGAAACTCGAATTAAGAGACATGGGGAAAATTATGCAAGTGTGTTTGAGTAATTCCAAAGAATGGAATATTTTAATATAGCTCCCTAAAATAATGAGAGACTTTTATATGTTATAAAGAGAAGTCACCTTCCCTCGATTTAAATGGACCGAAGGTCCACACGATTTATTTAGGTTGAGATGCAAAAATAAAATGACATGATGGCATGATGACATGATGCAATGCAAAAAAATAAATAACACCATCACAAAAGAACACACGGGCAACCCGGAACAGCTGGAATCTTCGGGAATCTTCTGGAATCTTCTGGGACGTCGGTCTCGGGCGTCACAACTCTCCCACACTAACAGAGGATCTCGACCCGAGATCCTAGAGATATCACCGGGTAAAACGGAAGAGGAAGAGGTAAAACAAAGTTGCTTCTTTGACAGACGAGTGAAACCAAAGAACCTTGAGAGGTTAAACAAGTTGAAAGAAAGAAAGCAACGGAGATGAAAGAAGATGAAACACTCCGTTACAAAAGAGGAACAAGGAGCATTATGAGAACCTTGTAGGTTGTAAGACATGAAACAATAGCTTACGAACCAAAATAATATGAAACCGCAATGGTATAGCCAAGGAAAACGAATGACAGAATTCGGGCAGCACTCCGTCTGAAAATGGAAGGAATTAACAAGAACTTAAGGAGATGGAGTGATACTTGATGAAAACAACAACATATTGCCTCCGAAACAATTAAAAGAATGGCACAAGGGGTAAGAAAGATTCAGACAGCACTCTGGTTAACAAGAGAGGCAAAACTTGATAAGATGAGAGAACTAGAATGGAGAGCACAACACTCCGGTTAAAATGATAAGCAAGGGAGAATATGATCTTGATAAAACGAGATGATGGTCGAGAGAGAGCAACATCACAAAGCCTCCGGAATGAAAGAGTGGAATATAGATTGTTGGAAAGAAAAGAACGGAGAAAAAATATGATAACTTCTCTCAGAATTAAAATTTGAAAGAGCATCTTACGAAGAAGGGTTGAATAGAGTTTTTGGAATTTCAACAACGAGAAGAATAAGCTAGTTGTGGGCTTATGGAAAACATCTCAAAATTAAGAGGTGACAACCAGCCACTAATGGAAAACAATTGATTGGGTTGAGATCAACAAGGAGATGAAAACCTTATTTCACCGGAATGATAAATGAAGAACTTGGGTCATTTATAAGCACCATAATTAGCAACAATCCTTAGGGAAATCTTTAGGTGAAATACAACCCAAGATAACTCCAATGAATAAATTGAAGTGTTGGAAAGATCTCCTGAACAAGAAAATGATGGGTTTAAATATCTCATTCTTGATAACTCGTGAATCATGAAACATGAAGGAATTGTCAAAAATGACATAACACCATCTGAAAAGATAAGGTAGAAAGAATTGCAATTGGAAGCATGATGAAGAATGCTTGAGCTCCAACAAGAATCTTGATGAAGACTTCGAGGATGAATTAAAACATGATGAACCACCATGAAGAACTCCGGTAATGAAAGCATGAGAAGTGAAAGATGAAAAGAATAAGATTCAAGGCCTGCGATGAATTAGATAGAGCTTTGAAATGATGTAATTGAAATAACTTGGAGCTCCGGAAACAAGATAAAGAACTTGGAACCGAGAATATGATACGATGAACAAGCTCCGGAAAAAAGAGATTAATCACCTTGAAGGAATAAGAATAAGAATTATGTCATGCATATCCTTCACCAAATTAAATTGATGACAAGCAAACGGATTTGGCATACTACTTATTCTCATTGGAAAGGATTAAGAGAGATCTCACACAAGCTTGGATAAATCTTCAACAAAGCACCGGTAGGATTGTGAAAAGAACAAATGAATTAAAATGATAACAAGGAAGAGTAGACTTGAACGAACCACCGTAAGAATATGGAGACGAACGAAGGGGCATCAATGAAGAATAGTTGGAGGGCGAAGTTGAAAACTGAGAACGAAGAAATATTCTGAAATGATGGCCTTCGGAGGATCACAATGGAAAGAATTCATGAAATGCTCCGGACGGGTATATAAAAGAATTCCTCACAATCAAAACAATAATGAGGATGGCATGAAGCTAGAACCACGAATCTCCAAGAGAACGGGCCAAGATTTAAGAGAAACTCTTCTCCGGTCTTCAGATGTTGATAATGAAGACGAGAAATGCCATGAAGAATTGTTGAGCACTCCGGATGAATGACAAGAGGAAGGTGGAGCTAAAGATGGAAATGATTGAAACAAGCTTGGAGAAGGCATGTGACTGATGGAAATCATTCTTACGTCACACATGAAAAGAATTTTAGAATACTCCGGAAAATAGAAGAGGCAGGTAAGATCCTGGGAAAAAACCTGTGGGTTAGAGCCCACTCAAAGAAATCACCGTTGGAAAAGATTGCTTAAGAGATATTGCACTGGTTGAATTAAATGGCTTGAAAGATGATAATCCTCAAAATAGCTTGAACGGATTAAGAATGGAATTATGAATCTTCTGAGATATCTTGAGCTCTCCGGATATGAAAAACAATAGGAGAATGATTAATTGGAGCACCGGAATAAGAAAGCATTAAGAAATGAGGAAAAGGATAAGATCAACACCGAAATCTTGAATTACATTCACCGAAAGAATTGAGAACAAAAGAATGATGAACTTGAAGCTCTTGAGCATCTTCACGATAAATCACCGGATAAGGACATTGAAGGAAAAGAAAGAAGAAACATCACATGAATAAAATGGATGTTTCATTAGAGAATTGCTGGCTCCAAGAAGAAGATGGGTGGGAGGGTGGGGAAAAACAAAGACAACTTGGGATGAACAAAATGGACACCGGTTGAAAAAGAATTTAACATGACCATCTTGATGATCAAGAAGAAATAGCACTCCCATAGAAGTATGAGACCATCGATTAGGAACGGTATGGAATCAACATTTGACATCGAAGCAACTCGAATACCAGAATCAAAACAAAAACAAAGGATAGATGTGTAGCAGCCTAATCTTCACAATATCATTCGAACAGAGGATTGAACGAATGAATTCCGCAGGTACATCAACTTGACGAGAAGCCACTTGAGAGAACAAAAGGTAAATAAAAAGGAACAAGGATCAGATAGAACAAATACAAGATAGAAGCTTCGTTCGACATCTTCGTGCTGAAAGCTCATGGAATGTGTTACAAAAGGGTTTTGCAATGCCCGGATCAGCATAGCCAAGGACCCTTTAAGATGCAACTCCCGATCAGAACAAGTCCATAAAACCACTTCACTCAATGTAGAACCCCGAACTTCATATCGTGCATCCATTGGAAGAATGCCTAGAACTACTTGATGAACCCACCTATAGATTTCCGAAAGTTTCCAGTTATGCAATCAGGTGTTGGGGATACACGGGAAGCACCGCGTAATCAACTCTAAACCTACATCCAGGTGTATCCATCCTTCAACCCATAACCAGTCTTTCTCGGAAACTGTTTACCTCGGACCTTCGAAAAGCATCCACTATAACAAGCTATGGCAATACTCTCGAACTACCTCCCCAGTACTGGGTGATGTCGGGGTTATCTTGCCACTGGCCGTATAGGAGAGATTTTCGATGTCGGCCGTCTTAAGTATTTAGTACTGCCGCGATATGCTTGTGTCAATGATACCCCGAAGCTCAACTCCTCGGGAACAGGAGGCATCGAGAACAATATCCTTGTCACAAGAACATCAAAACAATCCCAGAATACTCGCGGGATCCTAAAAAAAAATTTGGTGTGATTTTTGAAAGTAGAAGAGATAAGAGTAACCGTCAGGAGTCCTCACCAGAGAGAAAGGGGATGAGAAGCAAAGAAATCCTACTCTCCGATATATATATAGGACTCAAAACATTTTCAGTGTGTGCCTAGACTCAATCGTCAACGATTCGATCAATCAGTGGGGGCTTCTAGGTCGGAGAAGGCTCTGAATACCAACTTGTAATGCCCAGGATGGGACTATACCTCCTACGTGTCGAGGCACGACTTAAAGGTATAAGCCCATCCTAGAATGATCTCAAGTTTGGTATCTTTGCACGACTCATGTAAAAGAGGGATTAAATTGCAAAAGGAGATAGTTGGCTTACACTCGCCACTTCACACAATACATTACATAAGCAATACATCATTCAAAACATCACAACCCGACTACGGGTGAAGATCCAAAAGAAAGATACCAAAACAACATAAAGCCACAGGTCAGGATCGAATCCTAGTAGAAACCACTACTGAACATCGAAACGTCACAAGCAAACGGCCACAAGCTTCATCGGACTCCCGGGTGAAGAACTGAACCAGCTCCTGCTTCAAACTCGGCTGAACCTGCATCTGGTGTTGTAGTAACTGTGAGCCACGAGGACTCAGCAATCCCATAACCATGGGTATCAAGACTAGCAAAGCTTTATGGGTAGGAAGAGGTAAAGTGGTGAGGCTGCAGCAGCGGCTAAGCAATATGGTGGCTAACTTACGAGTACCAGAATAAGATGAGAAGCTACGCAAGCGGTCGCAAAAGAGGTGATCGGTAAAGATCCTAACTACATACGGTCAAACATAACCCCACCGTGTTCTCTTCTCAAAGTGAAAAGAGACAGTCACGGTTACTCACACAGTTGTGTGTTTTACTTCGGATCATCTGTCAAGTTTTCTACAACCGGACATTAACAAATTCCAATCTGCCACATAACCGCGGGCACGGCTTTCGAAAGATCATAACCCTGCAGGGGTGTTCCAACTTAGCCCATCACAAGCTCTCACGATTAGCTGAAGTGATAAATATAATATCATCACCCCTTATCTTAGGGAAAATCCGATCAGGCTCGGCATCCCGGTAGCACAAGTCATTTCGACAATGGTAAAACAAGTCCAGCAAGACCTCCCGGCGTGCCGACACCCTGATAGTAGCCGCGCGTATCTCGTCTCAGGCCACGACCGGATGAGACGTCCTACAGGTTATACCAGATACCTCGGGTTTCCCCAAGGCGGCCCCGCAGTCCGCTCGTTTGGGACCAACACCATCAGCACTGGCCCCCCTTGCTATGTAGAATTAAGAATCCTCGGGTAGCGCTAACTCCCTATGCAATTTAATTATTTAATTAAGTTGTTATTATGAGCAAATTAAAACCAATGTTGGGCCTTGCTGGAGGAGTTTTATTCAAAGTCGAACTGTCAAGGGGTCCCCATTACACCCATCGTGTTAGGAACGCAAAATCAAGGAACATAATGCCGGTTTATCGGCGCCTAAGGTGGCATGAGTGGAACAAAACACCGAGCAAAAGGCCAAGCCTTCCACCCATGCCCAGTATATAAGGTGTGTTAAATATTTATTATAGATATTGTGATATATCCAACAACAAGTTCCCTCCTGGAACGAACTTCATCTTCACCTGCAACTAACAACGCTATAAGAAGGACTGAGCAAGCGAGGCTGAGCAAGCGGGTAACATAGCCAAACAGTGGTTTTGCTAGGAAGGTGTCAAGGTTAGAGGTTTCATGGCAACAAGGAGAGGCTGACATAAAAGATGGGTATCGAGACATGTAACGATAGCATCGAGACAACTAAGCATGGCAATGGTAGTAAAGGTATCCAAGGGTATGATCATCTTGCCTGGGATTCCACAAGGGAGAAGAACGAAACCATGAAGTAGACGGAGCAACAGTCGAGCGGATCCTCACAACTCCGGAACGAAACCGAAGCTAACAAGAGAAGCAACCGGAAAGAAGAAACAACACGGTAAACACACAAGCATAAACATGGCATACGATGCACATCCAAGTATGATGCATGTCCGGTTTAACTATGCAAGGCATGGCAAAGTGCACAAACAAATCTACAAGTTAAGTGGAGATCAATATGCAACGAGTTGCATATTGACGAAACACCACATTTAATTATTTAGTTGACTCTCGTTTATTTACAAGACAAGATTAAATGTTTTTAGCATGGCAAGAGGTGAAACATAAAGAAACTACACTATTTAGACATTTTAAATGGGGCCGGAAAAATAACAACAACATATCCGGAAAATCCCCATGAGCATGTTTAATAATTATAAGCAAACAACAATTAAACATTCTCATGTTGTTATCATGATGCGGATGACATGATCAAGTTTATGCAATTTTAAAAGGTTGACTTAAAAGGGATATGAAGCATTTGTCACCGTGGTGGAAAGAAAAAGGGTGCCACGGCAACGATCCGAAAAATGATGCAACGACATCATATCGGTACCGGTATCTCGTTGAGAGACCAGTGCAAAAGGTGACGAAGCGAGTCAAACGAGATGATGGGGTGATCCCGTTGCCGGGTTCCCACGGGTCGGTGACGAGGCAACCGAGGAACATGACAACGGACGAAACGGACACGGAGCACGCACGGGAAACATTTCATACAGCACAACAAACATCACACGGGTCACATCTTGGGGTTATACCTTTGAAGCGTGCGTTTCGGGGCGGTTCGAGACGTGGAGGAAGGAGTGGAAGTAGAGGAAGGAGTCGTTCACGTTTCCGAAGAGGAAGTAGTCGTTCCCGTAGAGGTACACGTGTAGTCGTTCACATCCCGTTCGGAGAGGTACTTGTCGCGTCGGCGTTCGTAGTGGAAGTAGTGGTACTTGTTCCGTAGCCGTTCACGAGCTCGTTTTTCCGTAGATGTTCGGTTCGTCGAGGTACTTGACGCGTCCGGTAGTCGTACCCATATGTCGTGGTACTTGTCGGGTCTTCCGGCGAGGGTAGTTGTTCGGGCGTCGATCTCGTACACGGTTCGTAGACGTTCGGGCCGTAGATGTACTTGCCAAACTCGGTTCTCGCGACGAGTTCGTAGATGTACTTGAGGGTCTTCGAAGATTCATGATTCGTAGACGTACTTGCATCGGAGGGATACTTGCTGCTCCATGTTATTTACTGGATAAAACAAAACGCAAAACCGAACAAAAGTAGCATAGCAGCAGCAACTAGGCGCTCGCGAGCACATCGGGCGCTGCGGGACGAAGTGGAGGCAGGGCCTCGTCGCGGTGGAGAAGAGGAGGACCGCGGTGCTGCTGGTCGTTGGAGATGGAGGCCCGAAGGAAGGGCGTGGCCTGCTGCTGCCTTGGCGAGGTCGGAGGAGGACGGGACGAGGGCGAGGCGCAGCTCCTGGCACTGGAGAAGGGAGCCGCGACGGGATGCTGGAGAAGGGAGCCGACGGTGGCCAGGAGGCGGCCGGCTTGGCGAAGAAGGGCGCTCGGGGACGCGAGGCTTGGCGCTTGAAGATGGAGGAGGGGCGCCGACGCAGGGGAGGCCGGGGCGCTCGGGGCCCTGGCTGGCCTCGAGCTGGAGGACGCGTCGCGTTCGGCCTTGGGGCGCTCGGGAAGGAGGCCAGAGGGAGCGGGGCGCCGGGGCGGCTCCCATGGCGATGCGGAGGAGGGCCCGAGGCGCAAGGCCAAGGCGAGCTGGAGCTAAGGTGGCTGGTCGCGGCGCATAGGAGAGGGCTCGAGGCACGGCGTCGGGGAACGAGGGATCTGCAAGGGACGCACGGCTTGGGGCGCCAGGCGCAGAGGAGAGGGGCGCCGGCCTGGGGCTCCTGGCCGCGCGCTAGGGAGGAGGGAGTAGATCGGGCGCGAGGGACGATGGGATCGAAGGGAGAGGGCCGAGGGGCTCGAAGGCTGCGGGGGTGAGATGAGCGAGGGGGAACGAGGGGGTCGGGCGCTGTCGATCGAGAGAGAGAGAGGAGAACGAAGTGGAACGGGAGGGTGGCGGCGGCTCGAGGGAAACCGGGGAGAGGAGCGAAGGGCGTTCGCTCGCTAGGGTTGCAGGGTTTGGTGGGTGCTGGGCTGGAGTGGGCCTGGAACGGGCTGCGGCTAGAGGAGGGAGGTTTGGGCCAGGGAGGCCTAGGGGAGGAGAGAAGGAGGAAAGGCCTGGCGCGGCTGGCTTCTTCTTCTTTTTATTTCTTTAACAGAAATAAAATAGAGAGAGTGCAAAAGAAATTAAGAAAAGAGGCCAGAACAGAAAATAAAATATGGAACATTTTTATAAGGCTTTACGGGATATTACCAACCCCACAAAAATAGTTCCAACAAAAAGGAAGTGCAAACTAAAAATAAATAGCTTGCCTCAAGGAGTACAAAAGGAGTCTAGATTTTGGAGGAGCCTCGAAACAACGGAAAGAATTACAGGGAAGGTTTTGAAGGTGAAACTCGAATTAAGAGACATGGGGAAAATTATGCAAGTGTGTTTGAGTAATTCCAAAGAATGGAATATTTTAATATAGCTCCCTAAAATAATGAGAGACTTTTATATGTTATAAAGAGAAGTCACCTTCCCTCGATTTAAATGGACCGAAGGTCCACACAATTTATTTAGGTTGAGATGCAAAAATAAAATGACATGATGGCATGATGACATGATGCAATGCAAAAAAATAAATAACACCATCACAAAAGAACACACGGGCAACCCGGAACATCTGGAATCTTCGGGAATCTTCTGGAATCTTCTGGGACGTCGGTCTCGGGCGTCACACACCCATAAACAGATTGACGGGAAGGATCAAGTGGTGGCTCCGGCTCAGGCTCTGAAGCTTGTGCCTGGCCTTAGTACTTGTAGAAGGCATCTGATGTAATAAGATACTTGCCTGTGGACAGATCAAACAAAGATGGTGCAGGCAAGGTAACAATTTCACAGTATATTTCATCAAACCTTAACTTATAATTAAGCTGCATATTCCTATCTTTAACAATAAAATCATGAGCTACCATGCTCTTGTAGTCTAGATAAACAGGGGCAAGCAATTTTTATTCCTTCTCATGATGCCTAATAGGTATATTAAAATGTTCAGCAAGGCGAGAAGCAAAGATGCCTCCAAAGACGGGCCCCTTTGAGCGGTGTAGACTCAATCGTTTGGCAATGACGGCACCCAAGCTAAAAGTTGTGTCATGAAACAAAGCATGGCGTAAAATGATAATATCAGGGGCACTGAGATTCCCACTGTTCCCGCGACCAATGAAACACCTACTAGCAAATAAAGCAAAGTAGCGCAGAACAGGGAAGTGTATATACTAGTGATTCCTGCCCCTGAAACTTGTCTGGTTTCACCTACGGCTATCATATCAATAAACCCTTTGACGTCTTCATGACGTGGTTCATCAAGTCTACCTTCAAAGGGTACTTTGCATATTTCACAAAAATCTAAAAGTGATATCTCCTTACTCACATCATATAAGCGAAACTCCACTGTAGGTGGTGTTTTCCTAGAATGAAAATGAAAACTTTGCGTGAAAATATTGGTGAGTAAGAGATACTGCTCTTTTTGGTCGTTGAGGAAGTCGGTGAGGCCTGCATTATTCGCCAACCAATAAAAGTCTTTGTAAATACCGTCGGACATCATGAAATTATTGCACGACCATTCGCACGGTCGAACTTCCGCCATGCGAGGGAGATTATACTTAGGCTTCTTATTTTCTTCTTTCTTCTTCTCCTCTGAGCTCTTACTAGAGGAGCCCCTCAATAGTCTTTTCAACATTTTATTTTCTGAAAAATTCTGAAATTTTTAGTAACTCACAATAAAAGTTAACCAAACTCAACAAGATTGATAGCAACAACTCCTACAAGTGCCTAGAGGCTATATCATGCATTAGAACTACTTGGGACCAAGATAATTTGACATGCAAGCTCAAGAACAAGGTCACCACAGTAGCATATATTTGCAAAAAATAGAGCACTAGAACAAAAACTAATTGGACCAACGGAGGAGTCACATACCAAGGAACAATCTCCCCAAACAGTTTGGTGAATGGTGCTTTGAGCAAGGAGATCGAAAATGGCAGCAAAATGAGCTAGAACTCGGGTTTGAGCTGGTTGGGATTTTTTTGTGAGGAAGAAGAAGAGCATGGGTGGAAGGATAAGTGGAGGGGGGGCCACGTGGGGCCCTCGAGGCAGGGGGCACCCCCTGTGCCCTCGAGGCCACGTGCTGTCTCCCCTCGCTGTGTGTTCAGTGCCATATTTTCTTAAATAATCTAGAAAAAATCATATTTCATTTTCATGGCATTTGGAGAACTTTTATTTTCGGGATATTGTTTTATTTCACTGATAAGTCTGGAAACAGACAGACAATGATATTTTTGTTTTATTTAACCTAATTAACAGAAAGTAAAAGGGGGGTACAGAAGGTTTGTGCTATCTAGATTCACCTATCCCATGTTCATCAAAAGGAATCCATTAACAAGGTTGATCAGGTCTTGTTAATAAACTCTTTCCGAGTAGCATGAAACCGGAGAATTTTCGAATAACACTATGTTACCTCAATGGGGATATGTATGTCCCCAACAATAAGAATGTCATATGCCTTCTTGATAGTAGGAATAGGAAACTCAAAACCTCCAATAGTAATAGTTGAAGTTTTTCCAATATAATTAATACTGGGGACCTGAGGTTGTTTCCTCGGAAAGTGTACCGTATGCTCATTACCATTGCCATAAAAAGTGAAATTGCCTTTGTTGCAATCAATAACAGCCCCTGCGGTATTCAAAAAAGGTCTTCCAAGAATAATAGACATACTATCATCCTCGGGAATATCAAGTATAACAAAGTCCGTTAGAATAGTAACATTTGCAACTACAACAGGCATATCCTCACAAATACCGACAGGTATAGCAGTTGATTTATCAGCCATTTGCAAAGATGTTTTAGTAGGTGTCAGCTTACTCAAGTCAAGTCTACGATATAAATAGACAGGCATAACACTAACACCAGCTCCAAGATCACACAAAGCAGTTTTAACATAGTTTCTCTTAATGGAGCAAGGGATAGTAGGTACTCCTGGATCTCCTAATTTCTTAGGCATTCCACCCTCAAAAGTGTAATTGGCAAGCATGGTGGAAATTTCTACTTCAGGTATCTTTCTTTTGTTGTTAATAATGTCTTTCATATACTTGGCATAAGGATTTGTTGTAAGCACATCAGTCAAATGCATACGCAAAACGATAGGTCTAATCATTTCAGCGAAGCGCTCAAAATCTTCATCATCCTTTTTCTTGGATGGTTTCGGAGGAAAAAGCATGGGTTTCTGAACCCATGGTTCTCTTTCCCTACCGTGCTTCCTAGCAACAAAGTCTCTCTTATCATAACGTTGATTCTTTGATTGTGGGTTATCAAGATCAACAACAGGTTCAATCTCTACATCATTATCATCGCTAGGTTGAGCATCAGCATGAACATCATTATTAATATTATCACTAGGCTCATGTTCACTACCAGATTGTGTCTCAGCATTAGAAACATATATATCATTGGGATTCTCAGGTGTGTCAACTATAGGTTCACTAGGAGCATGCAAAGTCTTATCATTTTTCTTTTTTCTTCTTCTTAGAAGAACTAGGTGCATATAAATTAGCTCTATGAGAATCTTGCTCAATTCTCTTAGGGTGGCCTTCAGGATACAGAGGTTCCTGAGTCGTTTTACCACCTCTAGTTGCAACTCTAACATCATAGTCATTATTCTTACTATTTAATTCATTAAGCAAATCATTCTGAGACTTAAGTACTTGTTCTACTTGAGTGGTGACCATGGAAGCATGTTTACTAATAAGTTTCAGTTCACTTTTAGCACTAGATAGATAATCACTCAAGCGTTCAATCATATAAGCATTGTGTTGTAATTATCTACCAACATAAGCATTGAAGTTTTCTTGTTTCACAATGAAATTGTCAAACTCATCTAAGCATTGGCTAGCAGACTTATAACGAGGGATATCACCTTCATCAAATCTATAAAGAGAATTTACCTTTACTACCTGTGTTGGGTTATCAAGACCATGTATTTCTTCGATAGGCGGTAAATTCTTAACATCTTCAGCTTTAATACCTTTTTCTTTCATTGATTTCTTTGCCTCTTGCATATCTTCAGGACTGAGAAATAGAACACCTCTTTTCTTCGGAGTTAGCTTAGGGGCTGGTTCGGGAAGTGTCCAATTATTTTCATTGGCTAGCATATTATTCAATAGTATTTCAGCTTGTTCCACTGTTCTTTCCCTGAAAACACAACCAACACAACTATCCAGGTGGTCTCTGGAAGCATCGGTTAGTCCATTATAAAAGACATCAAGTATATCATGCATCTCAAGAGGATGATCAGGCAAAGCATTAAGTAACTGGATAAGGCTCCGCCAAGCTTGTGGTAGACTCTCTTCTTCAGTTTGAGCAAAGTTATATATTTCCCGTAAGGCAGCTTGTTTCTTATGAGCGGGACAATATTTATCAGAGAAGTAATACATCATATCCCGGGGACTACGCACACAACCAGGATCAAGAGAATTAAACCAAGTCTTAGCATCACCCTTTAACGAGAACGGAAATAGCTTAAGGATATAGTAATAACGAATTTTCATCGTTGGTAAACAGGGTGGCTATATCATTCAATTTAGTAAGATGTGCCACAACAGTTTCAGACTCATAGCCATGGAAAGGATCAGATTCAACCAAAGTAATTAACTCAGGATCAACAGAGAATTCATAATCCTTATCAGTGACACATATAGGTGAAGTAGCAAAAGCAGGGTCATGTTTCATTCTAGCATTCAAGGACTTTTCTTTCAGCTTAGCTAATAATTTCTTAAGATCATATCTATCATTGCAAGAAAGAAAGTCTCTAGCAGTTTCTTCATCCATAACATAACCCTCAGGCACAACATGCAATTCATATCTATTGGGAGTAGTTTCATTATCACTTTCATAAATATCATCAACATTTGCACTCTCCCTAACCTTAGCAATTTGTTCATCCAGAAATTCACCTAGTGGCACAGTATCAGGCATAGAGGTGGTTTCATCATACATAGCAGAAGTAGCATCATCAAGAACATACGACATATCAGATTCAATAGCAGGAGTAGGTGTCGCAAGTTTACTCATAACAGAAGGAGAATCAAGTGCAGAGCTAGATGGCAGTTCCTTACCTCCCCTCGTAGTTGAGGGTAAGATCTTAGTTTTTGAGTCCTTCAAATTCTTCATAGTGATCAACAGATATAAATCCCATGTGACTTAAAGAATAGAGCCATGCTCCCCGGCAACGGCGCCAGAAAATAGTCTTGATAACCCACAAGTGTAGGGGATCGCAACAGTTTTCGAGGGTAAAGTATTCAACCCAAATTTGTTGATTCGACACAAGGGGAGCCAAAGAATACTCTTAAGTATTAGCATCTGAGTTGTCAATTTAACCACACCTGGAAACTTAGTATCTGCAGCAAGATAGTTTAGTAGCAAAGTAATATGATAGTGGTGGTAGCAACAATAAAAGTAAAGATAGTGTTTTTGTAGTTTTTGTGATAGTAGCAACGGAAAAGTAAATAAGCGACAAGCAATATAGGTAAAGCTCGTAGGCATTGGATCAGTGATGGGAAATTATGTCGGATGCAATTCATCATGTAGAAGTTATAACCTAGGGTGAAACAGAACTAGCTCCAGTTCATCAATGCAATGTAGGCATGTATTCTGAATATAGTCATACGTGCTTATGGAAAAGAACTTGCATGACATATTTTGTCCTACCCTCCCGTGGCAGCGGGGTCCTATTGGAAATTAAGGGATATTAAGGCCTCCTTTCAATAGAGTACCGGACCAAAGCATTAACACATAGTGAATACATGAACTCCTCAAACTATGGTCATCACCGAGAGTGGTCCCGATTATTGTCACTTCGGGGTTGCCAGATCATAACACATAGTAGGTGACTATAGACTTGCAAGATAGGATCAAGAACACACATATATTCATGAAAACATAATAGGTTTAGATCTGAAATCATGTCACTCGGGCCCTAGTGACAAGCATTAAGCATAGCAAAGTCATAGCAACATCAATCTCAGAACATAGTGGATACTAGGGATCAAACCCTAACAAAACTAACTCGATTACATGATAGATCCCATCCAACCCATCACCGTCCAGCAAGCCTACGATGGAATTACTCACACACGGTGGTGAGGATCATGGAATTGGTAATGGAGAAAGGTTGATGACGACGATGGCGACGATCTCCACCGAACAGACTCCAGATCAGCCCTCCCGAGAGAGATTAGGGCTTGGCAGCGGCTCCGTCACGTGAAACGCGATAATTCTTTCTCTCTGATATTTTTCTCCCCGAAACGGAAGATATAAGACCTGGGGGTACGTCGATGGAGCATCGAGGGGCCCTCGAGGCAAGGGGCGCGTCCTAGGAAGGGGGGCGTGCCCCCACCCTCGACGACAGGGTGTGGGCCCCCCGGTGAGTATCTTATTGCAGATATTTTTTATATTTTCTGAAATAATTCTCCGTTGATTTTTAGGCGATTCCGAGAACTTTTTATTCTGCACAAAAACAAGACCATGGCAGCTCTGCTGAAAACAGCGTTAGTCCGGGTTAGTTCCATTCAAATCAAGCAAGTTAGAGTCCAAAACAAGGGCAAAAGTGTTTGGAAAAGTAGATACATTGGAGACGTATCAGGGAGGCGTCCCTCTTCTTCCTTCTTCTCTTCCACTTCCTTTCCTACTCCTAGTAGGAATAGGAAAGGGGGTTCCTATTGCTACTAGGAGTAGGAATCCTACTCCTGGCGCGCCTTAGAAGGCAGCAGCACCTTCCCCCCTGCTCCTTTATATACGGGGGCAGGGGCACCCAAAGACATAGAAGAAACATTGTTCTAGCCGTGTGCGGTGCCCCCCCTCCACAGAAACACACATCGGTCATATCGTTGCAGCGCTTAGGTGAAGCCCTGCGACGATAACTTCATCATCTCCGTCACCACGCCGTCGTGCTGACGAAACTCTCCCGTGAAGCTCAACTGGATCAAGAGCTCGTGGGACTTCATCAAGCTGAACGTGTGCTAAACGCGGAAGTGCCGTATGTTCGGTGCTTGATCGGTTGGATCGCGAAGAAGTTCGACTACATCAACCGCGTCACTAGACGCTTCCGCTTTCGGTCTACGAGGTTACGTAGACACACTCTCCCCTCTCGTTGCTATGCATCTAGTTGATAGATCTTGCGTGATCGTAGGAATTTTTTGAAATACTACGTTCCCCAACAAAAGAACCAAGATCATTCCCTCTAAGACGAGGGGAGGCAATGAACTGACATTTAGCTCTGCACTTGATTCGCCTTATGTTTGGAGTAAGCTTGCGACACCACTACCTGCTATTAATCCTGATATGTCACAAGTAATTGATGATGCTACTTCTCCTATGAATGATACTTATGATGATGCTAGTACTTTTCTTATTGATGATGTGCCACTAGGTGAATTTCTTGATGAACAACTTGCTAGACTTAAAAATATTGAGAATGTTGAAACTCATGAAGTCTTTGAAACTGAAAATTACAAAACCCCTATTAGCCCTAGCACTCCTAGATATGAATTGCCTAATATACCCGAAGGTTATGTTATGGATGGACAGGTAGCTTTTTTTTTTTTGAGAAACCGCCCTCGTGGCATTTTATTCATTATGGCGGATCATGTCCGATTGAACAATATCAATCAGAAAATCAGGGATTACAGAAAAATAGATAGACATAGTGTCTATCGACAGGGCTGCTCTAGCACACTTATGGGCTGCTACATTTGCCTCCCTTCCAGTCCACCACAACTCGAATCCCTGAAAATTTGGGAGATATGTGCGCATCTCCCTGATTATGGTGCTCCCCACCGAGCGATCAGGTAGCTAGAGACTTTCTTGCTTCTAAGGATAGAGATGATCTTAAGAAATTATTATGCAAGAGGACAAAAAAAAATCTTTGAATGCTACTGTGAAATATAACCCTGAGTTTGCTACTTCACCTATCTGTGTTACCGATAAGGATTATGAGTTCTCTGTGAATCCTGAGTTAATTACTTTGGTTGAAACTGATCCTTTTCATGGTTATGGAATTGAAACTCTTGTGGCACATCTTACTAAATTAAATGACATGACCACCCTATTTTCTCAGGAGGAAAAAATTCGTTACTACTATATTCTTAAGTTGTTTCCTTTCTCGTTGAAGGGTGATGCTAAGATATGGTTTAATTCTATTGCTCTTGGTTGTGTGCGTAGTCCCGAGGATATGATTTAATATTTCTCTGAAAAATATTTTCATGCTCATAAGAAACAAGCTGCATTACAGGAAATATTTAACTTTGTGCAAACCGAAGAAGAGAGTCTCCCACAAGTTTGGGGGAGGCTTCTCCAATTACTTAATGCTTTGCTTGATCATCCTCTCAAGAAAAATGAAATACTTGATATCTATACCTAATATTAAAAGGAGGAAGATTTCATGGTTCTCCATAGGTCGCCTAATTATATTCGTTAGTTTTGTGTTAATCATATAAATCAACGGGTGGGATTTAAAATAGATCTATACACATATTAAGGAAAAAACCTGCGGTACAAAGTCACATAGCCATAACGGTTCCACCTTCCTGTACACTTTTTTTCAGTTGCATAAATATTTGGGTCAAACTCTATGCAATCAACATGCTATATATAAGGAAGAAAAGGTATGTACCCAGGAAAGAGGGAATGTTCCGATCACGCTTGGAATACGTGCATATGTGTGCGCTACTGTCCGATGGAATTAAGAGCCAAGATCAACTAGTGTTTTTTTTGCAGGGCAAGATCAACTAGCTTGCCGTATGTGCTAGCCACCACATATAATAAATCTAAAGGTTTACTTATCCTAGGTTTGTACATATAATTTCGGTCCACTTATACACATGTCCTCCTCGATCGGATCTGACAAACCGTACGTTTCTATCACTTTTCCCTATCACAACCTCTCGTGAGTGGTGGTGGCAGCGGGGCGGGCGATGGCACAACGCCGGTCGAGTCACCGCGCAATAAGTAAGGGCGATTAAGCAAAGGAGAAAGAACTTCACTAGCCCCACCAAAACGGACTAGCGACAACGATTTATTTTCGTGGCAAGGGCGAGCGACGACAGGAACATCTCTATCTGAGCAAGCAGCCTCAAGAATAAGCAAACGAGGGTGAGATGTAGGTCTCGAAGGTTCGCGACTGCATGTGAAAAATAAGAAAGAAAGGAGGCTCGTGGGAACATTAGGCCCCGTTCGGCTCACAGGAAAGTTGGGGGAAAAGTGTAGGGAAGTTGTTCCTCCGGAAAATTTACCATCGCGAGCGTTCGGGACAAAGGAATCTTGAACAGTGTTTTAGAGGAAAAGCTCCCGCTGCATGTTGTTCCGTACGAATTTCACGGGATTGAAAGCATCCAGCCCAATCTCATGTTTTGGCGGAAGCCCGAGGGAAGAAGGCAGAAGTACAGCGTGAGTTTGAATAAAATATTGAATGGGAAGGGTTATTTGAGGTGCAGACAAAAGTAAATCAGTGCTTTGCCGATTAAAAAACTAAAGCACAACTGTAGAACTGATGGTGCGTTCTTGTACTCTCTCCCATCAATCCGAACACACCTTCGTGTTGTTTCCTCTGCAGTTTTTTCTATTTTGTAATTCCTATGGTTTACAACTGCATACCTCTGTCATTCCTCTACTTCTCTCTGTTCCTATGTTTTAAATTCCCGTGAACCGAACAAGGCCTAAAAAACTAAAGCACAACTGTAGAACTGATGGTGCGTTCTTGTACTCTCTCCCATCAATCCGAACACACCTTCGTGTTGTTTCCTCTGCAGTTTTTTCTATTTTGTAATTCCTATGGTTTACAACTGCATACCTCTGTCATTCCTCTACTTCTCTCTGTTCCTATGTTTTAAATTCCCGTGAACCGAACAAGGCCTAAAAAACTAAAGCACAACTGTAGAACTGATGGTGCGTTCTTGTACTCTCTCCCATCAATCCGAACACACCTTCGTGTTGTTTCCTCTGCAGTTTTTTCTATTTTGTAATTCCTATGGTTTACAACTGCATACCTCTGTCATTCCTCTACTTCCCTCTGTTCCTATGTTTTAAATTCCCGTGAACCGAACAGGGCCTTAGCTTGCGTTGGGAATTGACTCTAATTAAACGAGATCGTGCGATGTGATGGCTGAATCGGCGCCATATGGTGACCTGATATGAGATCATGGGATGTGCACTTGCTGAATCAGCGCCGGGAAGTGGAGAGGAGGAGCAGGAACAACCTGGCTTCCCGTGGATGGGGTAAAAGCGGCGCCGAGGCCGACACCGATGAATCCTCGCGGCAGAGAGCTGCGGGTTGCAGCGCTGAGCTCCCCACCGCTCCTATGTGGCCCCTAACTGACTGCCGGGGCATCCAGAGCCGGGCCCTCTCCCAGAGACCTACGGTGGCTGCGCCACCAGCACCCCAGGGCGACTCAAAGAAGTCGGCGACCTGTGCACTCCACATGGTTGTGTACAATCAACCATTCAAACGAGCATGAGCACAACGCGGTTGCTACGGGGTCTGCTCGACCTCCGACTAACCGCATGCACACGGGGTCGCGGGCATGGACCCAGCTCCTCCATCCCGCCACGCTCGATGTCGCCCAGCGTCCAGATAGCGTACGAGCCATGCGGCCAACACCTATCCCTAAACTTCCTCTATCCATCTTTGACAAACAAGGAGCTGGCTGCCTGGAAGAGATAAGGCCAGATGTCGTCTAAGGCCCTGTTTGTTTGGGCTTTTGCTTCTCCTTTTGCAGCTTTTCCACTTTGGCCAAGAAAAACATAAAGGCTCTTAAATATGTGATTTTAAAGCTTTTATGGCTTGTGGAGCTAAATATTGATATATTGATTCATCAAAAGCAATAAAAGCTCCAAAAGCACCTATTTAGGAGCCATGTGAAGAGATAATTTTGTCTGTCTGAAAGAGATATGGTCATGATGGGTCCACGTGCTTGAGCTAATAGTTCACCATTGGAAATCAAACATGTATAAAATAAAAACGCCTCAAATTAATATACTCTCCGTTCCATATTACTCCATCCGTCCTAAATATAAATATTTTTAGGGATTCCACTACAAACTACACGCGGATGTATATAGACATATTTTAGAGTGTAGATTCACTAATATAGCTTTGTATATAGTCCATAGTAGAATCTCTAAAAATGACTTATATTTAGTAAGGAGAGAGTATTTGTCTTAAATATTTCTAGATACGAGTGTATCTAAAACTAGGCGATTTTAGATATAGATACCAAACTCATGCCCCATATACCATATAGTGTCCAAAATACAAATGCAATATCTGTATAAATGTATCTGTCACTCATCCTAATATACTTGCACATTTAGAATAAGTGCCTTCTATTTACTAACGAAAGCATGACACATAAATTTTAGTTTTATATAGGCTTATATTTATATGGGTTCATGAAAGGGGAGTAAATTTCCCCATGAAGCCACTCTTATCATTTTACTGCATTTATACAAGATGTGCTTGGCCGACAGTAAGATGACAATAATTTTTCCCACACCTAACATCTTCTTGGTGGTCGAGGCAGCATGAGAAAGATGAAGGAAATATGCCCTAGAGGCAATAATAAAGTTGTTATTTGCATTTCCTTATATCATGATAAATGTTTATTATTCATGCCAGAATTGTATTAACCGGAAATTTGGTACATATGTGAATACATAAACAAAAACAGAGTGTTCCTAGTATGCCTCTACTAGACTAGCTCATTGATTAAAGATGGTTATGTTTCCTAGCCATAGACATGAGTTGTCATTTGATCAACGTGATCACATCATTAGGAGAATGATGTGATGGACAAGACCCATCCGTTAGCTTAGCAACTTGATCGTTTAGTTTTGCTGCTAATACTTTCTTCATGACTTATGCATGTTCCTATGACTATGAGATTATGCAACTCCCGAGTACCGGAGGAACACCTTGTGTGCTATCAAACTTCACAGCGTAACTAGGTGATTATAAATATGCTCTACCGGTGTCTCTGAAGGTGTTTGTGGTGTTGGCATAGATCGAGAATAAGATTTGTCACTCTGAGTGTCGGAGAGGTATCTCTGGGCCCTCTCGGTAATACACATCATAATAAGCCTTGCCAGCAAATGACTAATGAGTTAGTCACGAGATGATGTATTACAGAACAAGTAAAGAGACTTGCCGGTAACGAGATTGAACTAGGTATGATGATACCGACGATCGAATCTCGGGCAAGTAACATACCGATGACAAAGGGAACAACGTATGTTGTTATGCCGTTTGACCGATAAAGGTCTTTGTAGAATATGTAGGAACCAATATGAGCATCCAGGTTCCGCTATTGGTTATTGACCGGAGATGAGTCTCGGTCATGTCTACATAGTTCTCGAACCCGTAGGGTCCGCACGCTTAACGTTCAATGACGATCGGTATTATGAGTTTATGAGTTTTGATGTACCGAAGATAGTTCGGAGTCCCGGATGAGATCACGGACATGACGAGGAGTCTCGGAATGTTCGAGACATAAATATTGATATATTGGATGGCTATATTAGGACACCGAAAATGTTGTGAGTGATTTCGGAGAAAACCGAAGTGCTGGAGGGGTTACCGGAACCCCCCGGGGGAGTATTGGGCCATAGTGGGCCATGAGGCAAAGTGAGAGGCAGCCCATAGGGGCTCGCCGCGGCCCCTCCCAAGGGATCCTAGTTGGACTAGGAGTGGGAGGAGGCGCTCCTCTCCTTCCTTCTTCTCTTTTTCCTTCCTTTCCTACTCCTAGTAGGAATAGGAAAGGGGATTCCTACTCCTACTAGGAGTTGGAAACCTCCCTCCTTGGCGCGCCCCTAGGGACGGCCAGCCCTCCCCCTTGCTCCTTTATATACAAGGGCAGGGGCACCCTAGAACACACAAGCAACATTGTTTTAGCCGTGTGCGGTGCCCCCCACCATAGAAACACACCCCGATCATATCATTGCAGTGCTTAGGCGAAGCCTTGCGTCGGTAACTTCATCATCTCCGTCACCACACCGCCGTGTTGACGAAACTCTCCCGTGAAGCTAAACTGGATCAAGAGCTCGTGGGACATCATTGAGCTGGACGTGTGCTGAGCCACGGAGGTGCCGTACGTTCGGTGCTTGGATCGGTTGGATCGCGAAGACGTTCGACTACATCAACCGCGTCACTAAACGCTTCCTCTTTCGGTCTACGAGGGTACGTAGACACACTCTCCCCTCTCGTTGCTATGCTTCTAGTAGATAGATCTTGCGTGATCGTAGGATTATTTTTTGATATACTACGTTCTCCAACAGTGGCATCATGAGCCAGGTCTATGCGTAGATGATATGCACGAGTAGAACATAATGAGTTGTGGGCGATAATAGTCATACTGCTTACCAGCATGTAATTCTTTGATTCGGCGGTATTGTGAGATGAAGCAGCCCAGACCGACATTACGCGTACGCTTATGCGGGACTGGTTTCACCGTTACGAGCACTCGTTGCTTAAAGGTGACTGGCGGGTGTCTGTCTCTCTCACTTTAGTTGAATCGAGCGTGGATATGCTTGGTCCTTGTGAAGGTTAAAACATCATATACTTGACGAAAAATCGTTGTGGTTTTTGTATGCGTAGTAAGAACGATTATTGCTAAGCCCGTAGCAGCCACGTCAAACTTGCAACAACAAAGTAGAGGACGTCTAACTTGTTTTTGCATGGCATGTTGTGATGTGATATGGTCAAGACGTGATGACAGATACATCCATTTTGCATCATGCTTATATGTTGATATTTATTGCATTATGGGTTGTTATTACATGTTTTGTCACAATACTTATGCCTTTTCTCTCTTATTTTACAAAGTTTACATGAAGAGGGAGAATGCCGGCAACTGGAATTCTGGGCTGGAAAAGGGGCAAACTCTGGAAACCTATTATGCACAACTCAAAAAGCCTCAAAACTTCAGAGGAGTCCATTTCAGAAAATATAAAAAATATCTGGTGAAAGAAGATCACCAGGGGGGCCACCAGCTGTCCACGAGGGTGGGGGTGCGCCCCCCCTCTCTGAATGCGGTCTTGGGAATATCCTCTTCATGGATACGAATCTGATGGTAACCCATCCGTAGATCGAGCTTCGAGAACACCTTTGCTGCTTTGAGCTGCTCGAACAATTCATTGATATTGGGGAGCGGGTACTTATTCTTTATTGTCTTCTTATTCAATGGCCGGTAATCAACGCAAAGGCGTTCCGTGCCATCCTTCTTCTTGACAAATAGAACACAACAGCCCCAAGGAGAGGTACTAGGCCATATTAGACCCATACGTTCTTGCTCATCGAGTTGTTTCTTCAGCTCCTTCAACTCTTCAGGAGAAAGCTTGTACGGACGCCGACATGCTGACTCGGTACCGGGTTCAAGTTCAATGACGAATTCAACTTTATGGTGCGGATGCATGCCTGTAAGCTCTTCAGGGAATACATCCTCATATGCACGAATCACCGGAATCTGAGAAATGGCATTAATCTCGCCCTTGTCATTGAGAGAGAATAGCCTGATTGTGTTATCTCGAGCTGTGAAGATAATCACGTCTTCGTCAGGGTGAGTTAGCTTAGCCTCCTTATTTGCGCAATCAATGTTTGCATCATGCTTGGAGAGCCAATCCATCCCAAGAATAAGATCAATGTCAGAGTTACCGAGAATAACCGGAGAAACCAGAAAACTGTAATCACCAAAATGAATAGATACATCCGGAGCCACTGAGTTGGAAGTCATGTGTTTGCGCGGAGAAATAATTGATAACTCCTTTGGTAAAGCCACTGTGCCCACGTTGTGCTTGGATGCAAATGGACATGACATGAAGGAAAGTGATGCACCAGAATCAAACAAGACTTTTGCAGGAATTGAGTTAACCGGAAGATTACCAATTATCACATGTGAAGAATTCTCTGCTTGAGCTGCATTCATCAAGTTCACTCTTGCATGCTTGGGATTGTGCTTAACAATAGCATTGCTGACAGGTGGAGGAGGCGTAAGGCGCCTTTGAGTACACTTGTTTGCATAGTGACCCTTCTGGCCACACTTGTTGCAAATAACTTCTGAAAGAGGCTGATGGTAAGGACCACTTGATCTTGAAGCTTGGAACTGAGGCTTGGACTGATTGCTTGGATTGGGTGGGTGGGAGAATCCACGACCACCTGAGTGCTTGTTGTTGCTTGGAGGACGGAGCACTAGAGGAGGCGGTAGCCAGAACTTCCGCTGCTTGGCAACCACTTGAGAGGAAGAGGAGGAGTGAACAACATCTCTATTCCTCTTTTTGGAAGCTTCACACTTGAGCTGAGCTGCCTCTTGCTTGAGAGCCATATTGTAGAATTGATCAAATTCATCCGGCTCGAACAAGGTGAGAGCAAGTTGGAGTTCATCTTTCAGTCCACCTTGGAACTGATAAATCTTGCTCTTGGCATCGGGGATGTCTTGCTTCGCATAACGGGCAAGATTCTGGAACTTGACATTGTATTGATAGACGGACATAGTTCCTTGCTTCAGGTTGCGGAATTTCTCACGCATGCCTTGAATGACACTGGTTGGAATGTGGTGAGAATGGAAATCTCTGCAGAAATTAGTCCACGAGATCTCATGACCACCTCTGGAATCTTTGTACTGTTGCCACCAATCAGCATCTTGATCTTTGAGTTGGAAAGCGGCAAACTTGACATAATCCTCAGGCCTCACGTTACTGCATTCAAAGTGCTTTTTGATGTTTGTGATCCAATCTTCAGCATCTAGCAGGTCCACACAGTAACTAAACGACTTCGGTTGGTTTGCCAGGAATTGGTTCAGTGCCGCAAAGTGAGGTTGATTGAACATATTGCCTTGGCCTTGGTTCCCATGATTTCCTTGATTTGCTTGGCTGGCTTGAAAATTCCGCATCATCTGCATGAGCATCTGAGTGTTCTGGTTGGTCGCTTGCATAATTGCTCTCCATGCCTCAGATGGAGGAGGAGGGGAAGGAGGACGCTCTTCTTCTCCCTATTGGTTAGGGTTGGGAACCCTCTTGGGAGCCATCCTGAATATGATGACAACCGTTAGCCATTCATGCAAAAATATAAGCTAAATCAACGGCTAAAAATTTGCAACATAAGTCTTCACAATAAGCATTTGAACAAAATGAACGAATGAATTCCACAGTTTAATGGTACAACAATCTTCTCGAGAAGCCACTTGGGAGAACAAAAGGTAAATAAAAACAACAAGGTGCAGATGGAACAAATACATGATAGAAGCTTCGTCCCACATGTTCGTGCTGAATGCCCCATGGAACATGTTACAAAGGGTGTTGCAATCCCCGGATCAGCGTAGCCAAGGACCCTTTAAGATGCGACTCCCAATTGGAACAACGACCATGAAACCTCTTCACTCGATGTTGAACCCCAAACCTCAAGCCATGAACTCGTTGGAAGAATGCCTACGAGCTACTTGAAAAACCCACCTATTAATTCCCGAAGGTTTCCGGTTATGCAATCTGGTGTTGGGGATACAGGGGAAGCACCGCGCAGTCAACTCTAGACCTACATCCAGTTGTATCCATCCGTCAACACATAACCAGTCATCTTCGGAAAATGTTTACCTCGGACCTTCGAAACACATCCGCTATACTAGCTGTGGCAATACTCCCGAACTATCTCCCCAGTACTGGGTGACGTCGGGGTTATCTCACCACTAACCGCATAGAAGAGTTTTCGATGTAGGCCGTCTTAAGTATTCTAGAACCGCTACGATACATTTGTGACGACAACACCTCGGAGCTCAACTCCCCGGGACACTGCCACAACCCCTAAATGACAGGAGGCATTGAGAACAATGTTCTCATCACAAAGATATCGAAACAATCCAAACAATACTCGCGTGATCCTAAAGAAAATTAGTGAATTTTTGATAGTAGAGGAGTAGAACAACGTCAGGAGTAAAAAGAAATCCTACTCTCCGAACATTTTTTGTGTGTGCCTAGACTCAACCGTCAATGATTCGATCAATCAGGGGGCTCCTAGGTCGGAGAAGGCGCTGATACCAACTTATAATGCCCAATATGCGGCTATGTCTCCCACGTGTCAAGGCACGACTTAAGGACATAGACACATACTAGAATGATCTCAAGTACGGTATCTTTGCACAACTCATGTAAAAATTAGGGATGAAAGTGTAAAATGATAGTTGGCTTACACTCGCCACGTCACACAAGTGAATACAATAGCATACATCATCCAAATAACATCAGAGTTCGACTATGGACAAAATCCAAACGAAAAGATACCATAAATAACACAAGCCCGGATCCTCCTAGTAAGAACCACTACCGATCGTCGGGATAAAACATATAGTAACGTCCACGCTCTTCATTGAACTCCCAGTACAGCTCTAAACCATCTCCTGTATAGTTCTCAATGGTACCTGCATCTGGTGTGTGTTGAATCTATGAGCCACAGAGGATTCAGCAATCCCGTTCCCAGGTATCAAAACTACCAAAGCCTTAGGTGTGGAAAGGCTGTAAACAAGGTTGCAGCAAGCACTAAGCACTAGCTTACGAGTTTAGAGCGAGAAGATAACAAGTTCCAACGATCGCCAAGTTGATCTAGAAGTGATCCTAGCTACTCCGATCAAACATAACCCCACCGTGTTCACTTCCCGAAGCCCTTCGGAAAGAGGCCATCACGGTTACTCACGCAGGTAGTGTATTCATGAATAAGGTGTCAAGTTACCTAAAACCGGATATTAACAAATTCCCATCTGCCACATAACCGCGGGCACGGCTTTCGAAAGATCAAACCCTGTAGGGGTGCCCCAACTTAGCCCATCACAAGCTCACGATCTGCAGAGTCGCAACTCCAAAGTGGGAAGACCCGAGTATTCTCGGAATCCCGTGCTTAAGATATTTCGACAAAGGTAAAACTAATCCAACAAGACCTCCCGGCGTGCCGACACCCTAATAGTAGGTGCGCGTATCTCGTCTCAGGCCATGACCGGATGGGACAGCCTACAGGAAAATACCAGATACCTCGGGTTTCCCCGAGATGGCCCTGCAGTCCGCCCAGATGGACCAACACTCATGAGGAGCACTGGCCCGGGGGTTGTTAATTAAGTCCACGGGGTAGCAAGTCCCTATGAAAATTTTAGTAGTTAGGCAAATGTAAAACCAATGTAGGGCATTGCTGGAAAAGCTTTAGCGCAGAGCGAATTATCAAGGGGGGCCCATAAACCCCAACCGTGTTAGGAACACAAAATCAAGGAACATAACACCGGTTTATAGGTTCCTAGGGTGGCATGAGTGGAACAAAACACCAAGCAAGAGGTTTAGCCTTCCACCCATTACCAATATATAGGTGAATTAGTTTAGCAGATATTATATATTGTGATATCCCAATAACAAGTTCATCATGGAGCAATCTTCAAATCTTCACCTGCAACTAACAACGCTATAAGAGGGGCTGAGCGATGCGTACTTAGCCAAACAACGGTTTGCTAGGAAGGTGGTTAGAGTGTTTCATGGAAACAATAGGAGGGCTGACAAACAGGAATAGGCATCGAGGCAACATCTAAAGAGCGAGACATCTAGCATAGGCAAAGATAGAAGTGATATCTGGGAATGGTCATTTTGCTTGTTGATTCCACGGAGGGATCGTAACCTTGGTCCTCAAACTCATCCTCGTAAGGAACCTTGAACTTCTAATCAGCTCCTGGCTCTACCCAACACAAGAACACAACAACGGCACAATATCAAACACGGTGAAATGCACAAACAACATGATGCAAGTCATATCAAGGGATGCGAGTATGATGTGCGTATGCATGAGGATGCTCCTGAGCCTAAGGAGAAGATGATGGAAAAGGCCTCATCTTGGGAAACCAAGCAAGCCACTGGATAGAGGGGAAGATTTCGGTTGAAATCGATATAAAGATCACCGAAAATAGATGCACGATTTGCAAATGACAAGCAAAACAAGATTCAATCAAAACTGCAGTTTACAGCAACATGACATCTTTGGAGCAAGAAATAATTATGCTACAGCACCCAAACTTGGAGACAAAGGATATGGATGTGAAATAGACATGATACACAAGAAGCATGAACTTAGAACACACCCAAAACCTTGCTGGAACAGAATTAAACAAGCATGGCAAGTTGCAATAAATTTACAAAATTCTCAGACTTAGTGAAAATTACAAGGCATGGCAGTATTACAACGAATAGGCATGTTTACAAGCTTGTGAAACTCAACTCAAAGCATAGCATGGCAAGTTAAGATAACCAACAGCAAAAAGACATATTTGAGAAGCTACTCAAAGCAACAACATGCTCATAGGATGCATAGAACACTAGCTACACTCGTGGCGAAACTGAACTTGTTGATAACATGCTGACAGATACATTTTATAGCCACTTGAGAGCATGAAAACAACAAGTTACAGCAAGCCATCATGCAAGCAAAAGGCATGGCAATAACATACATAACATGCTCTTCAAGAATGACCACATTGCTACTTCTACAACATACTAGAACATGTCCCAAACACCATGGCAAAAGTGCAAAAGTTTATCCAGACTTAGCAAAATCTGGGCATGGCAGGAATTACAACATGAAGGCATGTTAACAAGCTTGTTGCACATATTTCAAGACATATCATGGCATGAAAAAGAATCTATCATGTAGAGCACATTCCCAAGAGCAAAACTCATGTTGACACCTAGCTCATATGACTCATGGATTAATATGCACAAGCAAGGCAAAACATGATCTCATAACAAGTTCGGAAACTTATCACCCAAATGCACTTTTGCAACAGAGATAAACATGGCAATATGACACCTAACATGAACGCTACAGCAAGCATCATGTAGAGCATTTCAAAATGAAGATCTGGACATATCATTCACTCCATTCGGACCAACATGCACAAAGTTACTAGCTCACGAACATGCCAACAAATTTACACAGACAACGAGTGCTGAAACAGTTTCATCACGATGCACTCTTGCCACGACGATTAAGTCAACTAGATGCACTCTAAAATGCATGAAACTGAAGCTAACATGTAGAGCACGACGAGACGAACATTTCGACATATCATACGCACAAAACGGAGCACCGAGCACAAAGTTACCACATGAAGAAGGAGGCAACAAATTTAACAGATCCGGGGACTTGGTGGAATTTTTACCTCCGTGAAAGTCAACGCGGGACGGATCCGTGCGGGACGGGGAGATCCGGGACGGGACAGAGCGTTTGGTTGGATGAGGTGGTGGATCTGGTCCCGATCCGGAGCTCGTCGGAGAGGTCGCCGGAGGAGCTCGGAGAGGCGGCGGCGATGGGGCACGGGGCCGGCGGCGAAGGACGAGGAGGCGGCAGCGGGAAGCAGGGCCGGCGGCGGCCGAAGTGAGGTCCGGCCGGCGGCGGGATCCGGCGGTGGCGGCGGGTTCCGGCGGCCGGGGCGGCGGCGGCCGTGCCGTAGGTGGCGAAGGGAGGCGGGCTTGGTGGTGGTGGCGCCGGTGGCGGGTTTCGGCGGCGATGGCGTCGGATCGGCGGCAGAGACAACCAGGGCGACGGCCGGCGGCGAAGGCGCGGCGGCGCGGCCCGACGACGGTGGGAGCGGGCGCCGGTGGCGGGG
>LR738715.1:784343841-784361610 GCA_902687465.1 Secale cereale | reverse complement strand
CCCCCGGTGCCCTACTTTGGCAGATATTTAAAGGGTCCCCCGTAACCCTTGAAACAGGACTTCTTTTCGCGATCCCATCTCTGTTCCGCCGCCGCCGCCGCTTCCAAGATCGGGAGCACCAGGAGAACTCTTCCCGGCACCCTGCCGGAGGGGAGGATCACCACCGGGAGCTTCTCCACCACCATGGACGCCTCCCGGATGACTCGTGAGTAGTCTCCCGTGGACCATGAGTCCATGACCAGTAGCTATGTGATGTTCTCCTCCCGTTCTTGTGCTTCACTAATTAGTCCTCGTGAGCTGCCCTACATGATCGAGGCACCTATGTAATCTTTATGCTGTTGCTATGTTGAGTTTGCTGGGATCCGATGGATTATGAGATTATGTTCAGATTGATCTTGAGTAATATATTTGATTCACCTCTTTTATATTTTAGTTCATAAGTAATTCTTGCATGTTCTCTGTTGTTATTTATTGCTTTGGCCAAGTAGTAGGTAGTGACTCCAAGAGGGAACGTTATGCTCGATTGTGGGTTCATGCCCCTCGATGACTATCTTGAGTGACAGAAACATGAGTCTAGGGGATGTGCTGTTGCCACAAGGGGGAAAACAACGGTGCTTGTGCCCGCGGGTGCAAGGATTGTTTACTTTACGCAAAGTTCTTTTAATGCAGTTGTCTGTTGCATTGAGTTTACACTATGGGTGGGACTCGCAACTTAATACCAGCGAGATGTTCTGGATAGATATCTCAAGGTGGATGATTAGTAGTAGATGCAGATGGATTTCGGTCCACTTACTTTGGCGTACCGCCCATGCTTTGAACCTCAACCTTTCTTGTAATGTAGTCAGCATTGGTTCGCGTTCGTGGTCCTGTCAATTGCCCAGCTGTAATTTGTTACCTCACATAGTTGTTTTATCGTCTTTTGGGAGAGAGACATCACTAGTGAATATCATGTGACTCCGGTCCATATTACCATCATTGATCACATACACTATTTACTTTTCCGCTATTTTATTTACTATTGCAAAACACTATCTATCACTACTATCATATTGCTTTTAACCCTTTGTGAACTGCAAGGCCGGAGAGATTGACAACCTCTCTGCACTCGTTGGGAGCAAAGTTATTTGTATCTGTGTGCAGGTCCACGTTGATTGCTAATTGCGCCGTTAGCAGTTGACACCTACCTGTTGAACCTAGGAGTCTCTGGGGATTCGATCCTTGGCATCTTTGCTAGGGGAAAACACTTCTACTTACTGCATCTTACACCTTCCACTTGGGGTAATCCAACGAGGGGTTCGAGGCCCATCAAGGAGTATTTTCTGGCGCCGTTGCCGGGGACTCCACTCTTCAGGATAGGGGGGTTGCATGCTATCTTTTACCTTTGCTTATTAGTCTTGCTAGTTTACCTTTCATTATTTGCTTTAGTTTATTTTATCAAAAATCACAAAAATAGTTATCTTGCTTGCTTGCTAGTATGGGTTCCACCGAGAACACCAAGTTGTGTGACTTCACTAGTCACAACAACGATGACTTTATCAGCATACCTATCACTACACCTGCCACTTCTGCACCTTCATATGAAATTAAACCTGCTTTACTGAACTTAGTCATGAAAGACCAATTCTCTGGTGCTGGAGATGATGTTGCTTTACACTTGAACAACTTTGTAGAACTTTGTGATATGCAAAAGTACCAAGAAATAGATGGTAATATTGTTAAGCTTAAGCTTTTTCCTTTCTCTTTGAGAGGAGGAGCTAAAATTTGGTTTCAGTCTTTGCCTAGAAATAGCATAGATTCATGGGACAAGTGCAAAGATGCTTTTATTGGAAAATACTATCCACCTGCTAAAATTATCCAACTTAGAAGTAACATCATGAATTTTAAACAATTGGATAATGAACATGTTGCCCAAGCTTGGGAACGTATGAAGTCTCTTATCAAGAACTGCCCTACTCACGGTATGACTACTTGGATGGTTATCCAAACTTATTATGCAGGCTTGAACTTTACCTCGCGGAACTTGTTAGATTCGGCCGCGGGAGGAACTTTTATGTCAACTACACTTGGTGTTGTCACAAAGCTTCTCGATGAGATGATGACCAACTATTCCCAATGGCACACCGAACGCGCTCCAACAGGTAGGAAGGTAAACTCTGTCGAGGAGATTTCCTCCCTCAATGAAAAAGTTGATTTGATCATGTCTCTACTTTCGAAGCAATCAACTGTTGATCCTCGTGATGTTCCTTTAAATTCTTTGATTGCTCAAGAACAAGTAGATGTTAACTTTATCTCTAGAAACAATTTCAACAACAATGCTTATAGGAGTAACTTTGGTAACAATTCTAGACCGTTCCCCTCTAACTCTTATGGGAACAACAATGCTTATCCTAGTACCAAGAACTCCAACACTGAACTAGAGAGCATGCTTAGAGATTTCATCACTACCCAAAAAGCCTTTAATAAGAATGTAGAAGAGAAACTACATAAACTAGATGATCTTTCTTTCAAGGTAGACCACTTAGCCAATGAGTTAAAATTGCTAAAAATTGAAACTTCTTCTCTTAAGGAGAAGGAAGTCATCCCTATTAATGCTACTCAAGTGCAAATCAATGAAAATATTAGGATGATGGCTAAGCTTAAAGAGAGATGGGCTAGAGAAAGGGAGGAAGAGGAAAGAATTAAGAGCCTTCCTACCCACCACACTGTTGCTACTATCCAAGTTATTGAGAATGTTCACACTCTTAGCACCCAATGTACTCCTGGTCCCAATGGACCTATTAATGGTGATGCTATGTCAACTACCAAACAGGTGAGCCTTAAGGACACCTCTACCACTTTACTTGATGCTCGTGACCTTGATTTTGATAATTGCACTCTTACCGAAGTTATTGATTTCCTTCACAAAATGTCTAGAGATCCCCGCACTAGCACGCTTAACCTTGCCTTCACAGAGCATATCACTAATGCTCTCATCAAAGCTAGGGAGGAGAAACTTAGAGTAGAAGCCTCCATACCTAGAAAGCTAGAAGATGGTTGGGATCCTATGATAAAAATTTATTTGAATGACTTCTCTTGTTATGCATTATGTGATGTTGGTGCTAGTACCTCTGTTATGCCCAAAAGGATATATGATATGCTTAAATTGAAACCTTATGATTCTTGTTCTTTTGGTGTTCGTCTCGTTGATTCTTCCATAAAGAAACCTTTGGGGAAGATCGACGATGTTCTTATTATTGTCAATGATAATTATGTGCCCGTTGATTTCACTATTATGGATATTGAATGTGATCCTTCATGTCCAATTATTTTGAGACGTCCCTTTTTGCGCACCGTTGGTGCTGTCATTGACATGAAAGAGGGTAATATAAAATTTCAGTTTCCTCTCAAGAAAGGGATGGAACACTTCCCTCGTAAGAAGGTCAAGTTACCTTTTGAGTCCGTTGTACGGGCTAGTTATTCTTTTACTCTTGATCAAACTTGATCTATGCATTATGCCTAGCTTAAAGGCATAAAAGAAAGCGCTTTTGGGAGGCAGCCCACATGAATAAAATTTTTGCTTTTGTTGTGTCTTGATGTTGTTTACTGCTGTAGCATCATCATTATATCTTTGCTTTTCATATTTGTGCCAAGTATAGCCTCTGATTGCTAGAAAGTTCAAAAGTTGTGAGGTGCTGTCCAGGAAACAGATTCTGTCCTTGGATAGAAAAATTCGTATAAAATCACCAGATCATCTTTTTGGTCTGAATTTTTTCGACAGCGTTCTCTATATAATTGTCTGTCGTGCGTCAGTTCTGAGTTTTTTATTTGAGTTCCAGAAGTATCCCGAACAGGTCAATTACTGCCTGCTGTTCTGTTTTTCACAGATTCTGTCCTGTTTTGCCTTACCTTCACTTTGCAAATTGAGAACTTGCTTTTTCTTTGCAAAAACCTTTTGGCAATCTTGAGAAACAGTAGAACTTCAAGAATATCCTTATTTCCAGCAAGGTATAATTATTTTATTAAGGATACTAACCTCGCTAATCAGATTATGAATGAGTTATGTATGAAGGGAGTTTTCAAGTGTGCGAGGGAAGATGATAAAAAGATTCAGGAGTGTCAAGCGCTCAAGCTTGGGGATGCCCCCGTGCACCCCCAAGAAATATTCAAGGAGACTCAAGCATCTAAGCTTGGGGATGCCCCCCGTGCATCCCCTTCTCCATCAACATTATCAGTTCGTCTTTCGTTCCGCTATATTTTTATCACTTCATGTGTTATGTGCTATGCTTGGAGCGTCTTGCTTTTAGTTTTCTTTTTAGTTTTTCATAACGAGTCGGAACCCAGCATTCCTTTATGTGGGAGAGAAACACGCTCCACCTCTACCTAGAACATTACATAGAATTTTCATGTCTATCTATGATGTGTGTGTTCTTTGTCTTTTAATAGCTACTATCGTGCTTTGCTCTTAGTAATCATGCTTATCTTTTCAAAGAGCTTTTATTTAGTTGGTTGCTTGAACTCTCTTTAATTACCATGCTCACCTTATTAAGAGAGTTTGCTTCCGTTACATGGGTTAATGTGTCTATGATAAATATGCTACTTTCATGATGGTGCTTAGTAGCTCAGGTTTTCTTATGGTTAATCTCAAGTAGCTGGGGGGTTCCCAATGTGTCATTGGAGTACCAACTTGGTTTGTTTGCCTATGATGTGTTATGGTTTAGTAGTATCTTCCTTCGAGAATTTATTTTGATTGACTTGGCGTATGCTCACGCATATTCAAGACTGTAAAGAAAGTCTGTCAAGCCTTGATGATCTTTTGTTTCTAAGTAGCGATATAACTACCATGCCTGATTCAATATTGCTTTGTCGCTCTGCATGATTATGACCGTCATTGCTCTCTTAGTTGGTCGCTCCCAGTCTTTTGCTAACCTCCACCTGCACTAAGCAAATTAACCATGCAATACATAGCTCATGGGAAAGTTGCCTAAAAACTATTGTGGTAAAGAATATGTTGCTTATGTATCTTATTTCTTATGAGTTGCTTGCTGAGCGGTAACCATGTTTCTGGGGACGCCATCAATTGTCACACTTTTGTTGAATATCATGTGAGTTGCTATGCATGTTCGTCTTGTCTGAAGTAAGGGTGATTTACCGTGGGTTGAATTAATATGCATATTGTTAGAGAAGAACATTGGGCCGCCAACCAAAGCCATGCATCATGGTGGAAGTTTTAGCTTGGACCTTAATCCTCAATCTCTCATGAGAATATGCTTATGCATTAAAGAGGAGTCCATCATCTATTTTCTATGTTGTCCCGGTATGGATGTCCTCAAGTTGAGATCTATCAAAAACGAGAAATCAAATGCGATCTATCTCCTTGGACCTTTGTACAGGTGGCATAGAGGTACCCCTTTGTGACACTTGGTAAAAACATATGCAATGCAATGATAACCCATGGGGATCCGAGCTAATTAGGACAAGGAGCGAGCACTATTGGTATTCGATGCATGAGGCTTGCAACTTATAAGATGTCTTATACATGACACATATGAAGTACTACTACCGTTGACACAATTTCTTCCATGTTTCATAATAAAAAGCTCTAGTACTTCAAGCATCAACTACTCAGAGCATGATTGTCATTCTGAGTGTAATGTGCATTGTCCCAAAGTAGCATTGTCTTTTGCATGATTGTGATATCGTTTATTCTGAAATGATTGTATCTAGTCATCACTTAAACCTTGAAGGTGCCCTTGCATTTATGTTTTGCATCACTAAAAGGGGCAAGCTAGATATCACTTGATCATATTTGCACATCATGTTCATTGCAAATCTTTTTGATGTTTCAGTTTCATATTGTAAAACTTTCAGTCATTTGTGATTTTCTCTTGAGACAACTTAGTTACTTTAGAATCATTGTCTCAGTAAGCTTTTGTCATATGACTATGAGAAAGTCTTATATGGTTAATAGCATGTCACCACAGAAATTATTCTTGTTATCATTTACCTACTCGAGGACGAGCAGGAATTAAGCTTGGGGATGTTGATACGTCCAAAATGTATCTATAATTTCTGCTTGCTCCATGCCACTTTTGGGTGATATTGCTATGATATTCATACACTTCCATACACTTTTGATCATATTTGGACTAACTTACTAATCCAGTGCACCCCAGTGCCAGTTTCTGTTTTCGGCTGTTTTTGTATTTCAGGTTTTCACGTTTCGAGAACTGCCCAGAAAAATACAGAAAAAATATATAAAAAATCAGCGTTCCGGGAACGACACTGCTTCCGAAGGGGAGCCTGGGGGGGCCACAGGGGCTCCAGGCGCCCTGTGGGCACCCCCCCTGGGCCGCGTCGGGGGGGGGGCGCCTCGGCCCCCCAAGAGCCCCCCGGGGCCCTACTTTGGCAGATATTTAAAGGGTCCCCCGTAACCCTTGAAATAGGACTTCTTTTTGCGATCCCATCTCTGTTCCGCCGCCGCCGCCGCTTCCAAGATCGGGAGCACCAGGAGAACTCTTCCCGGCACCCTGCCGGAGGGGAGTATCACCACCGAGAGCTTCTCCACCACCATGGACGCCTCCCGGATGACTCGTGAGTAGTCTCCCTTGGACCATGAGTCCAAGACCAGTAGCTATGTGATGTTCTCCTCCCGTTCTTGTGCTTCACTAATTAGTCCTCGTGAGCTGCCCTACATGATCGAGGCACCTATGTAATCTTTATGCTGTTGCTATGTTGAGTTTGCTGGGATCCGATGGATTATGAGATTATGTTCAGATTGATCTTGAGTAATATATTTGATTCACCTCTTTTATATTTTAGTTCATAAGTAATTCTTGCATGTTCTCCGTTGTTATTTATTGCTTTGGCCAAGTAGTAGGTAGTGACTCCAAGAGGGAACGTTATGCTCGATTGTGGGTTCATGCCCCTCGATGACTTGCTTGAGTGACAGAAACATGAGTCTAGGGGATGTGCTGTTGCCACAAGGGAGAAAACAACGGTGCTTGTGCCCGCGGGTGCAAGGATTGTTTACTTTACGCAAAGTTCTTTTAATGCAGTTGTCTGTTGCATTGAGTTTACACTATGGGTGGGACTCGCAACTTAATACCAGCAAGATGTTCTGGATAGATATCTCAAGGTGGATGATTAGTAGTAGATGCAGATGGATTTCGGTCTACTTACTTTGGCGTACCGCCCATGCTTTGAACCTCAACCTTTCTTGTAATGTAGTCAGCATTGGTTTGCGTTCGTGGTCCTGTCAATTGCCCAGCTGTAATTTGTTACCTCACATAGCTGTTTTATCGTCTTTTGGGAGAGAGACATCACTAGTGAACATCATGTGACTCCGGTCCATATTACCATCATTGATCACATACACTATTTACTTTTCCGCTATTTTATTTACTATTGCAAAACACTATCTATCACTACTATCATATTGCTTTTAACCCTTTGTGAACTGCAAGGCCGGAGAGATTGACAACCTCTCTGTACTCGTTGGGAGCAAAGTTATTTGTATCTGTGTGCAGGTCCACGTTGATTGCTAATTGCGCCGTTAGCAGTTGACACCTACCTGTTGAACCTAGGAGTCTCTGGGGATTCGATCCTTGGCATCTTTGCTAGGGGAAAACACTTCTACTTACTGCATCTTACACCTTCCACTTGGGGTAATCCAACGAGGGGTTCGAGGCCCATCAACAACTCTGCCAGCTGAGCTGCGTTGATGGATTCTTTGACGGGAAGAAAATGAGCTACTTTAGTTAGCTTGTCAATCACCACAAAGATAGCATCATTGTAACACCCCAAAATTTTAACCACCTTTTCAGTAAATAAAATTTGGCTAGAAATAAAATTTTGAATTCTCTAATAAAATTTTCAGAGCTTTTTCTATTCCTGCCTTAGAAAATCTTCTTTGCAAATAGAAAATTTTTGGGATATATTTTTGTGGGCTCTGGTTGTATCTTGGGTCACTTCATTATTTGTTTGATAACATTAGAAATTATTTTCATAATAAAATTTTGCCTTAGAATTTTCTTTTAATAGCTTTTTGCAGGGTTTTAAATGTTTCTGTTGCACTACTTCTATTATAAATAATTCTCTAAAAATTCCACCATAATTCTGAGAGGTCATGTGATGCCTATGTGTCACTTTGGTGCAAAAACCCAACTTGGTGTTTTGAAAATTTTGAGTGAACCATCCTCATTTCTATTTCTGTCCATCTTCTAAGTTTCAACTACAACCCTATTATTTCTTGCTCTAAAAATTCGGAGCCTTGGCCATCTTCTTGTTCTTCCTACCAAACCCTTAACTCCAGAAGATCAGCCCCTTTAGCATCTTTAAGACCCACCAAATATCCCTCTGAATATTCAGTCCAGAACTGAATTCCAGTACAACTTGCACTAGCAAGTATTTCTTTTCCCCAAAATAACTTCACCACCATCTCTACCATCTAAAGAGACCTCCTCCTGCCAAATCCCAACCCCAACAAAGTTCCCTAGCTAGCTCTAACTTTCTGTCGAACACTTTGAGGGCATGACCAAATTTTGGCAAGGATTTTATCTTGCACTACACACTTGCCCTCCTGGCCATTTCAGCTTGTCCACTAGGCATACCATCTCTAGGAGCTTCAACCTGCTAATTATCAGCTTGAGTGGGTCACTGTAGGCCGCTCTGGCATTTCGTCGAACGCCTCAGAGGCATGTCCGGAGCACGAGCAGAGCGCAGTTATTGCAGCCGCTGGCATCGAGCTGCTGTCGCCACTCCACCACCTCCCCTGCTCGCCCGAGCCTCCCTCTGGATCAGGCCGACCACCACCTACCTCCCCGACATCCTCCCTTGGCCGTTTGCGCCGACCACCTCTGTCCACGCCATCCGGAGGCGCCGCCCGACGAACCTCGCCTCGCCACGTCGCACCGACGTCAACGCCCTGGACGCGTGGCTCGCCCCGAGCCAAACCAGACGCCCCGCCTTCACTGCAAGCAACCACCTCCCTCACCAAACTCCGCCGTCCATCAACGGCCTCGCCACCGGCCGCGTCTGCCATTAATGGCCGCTGCCACGGTCTGCCATGGACGGCGCCGTCCCAAGCACCTGGCACCTCCCCGAGCCGCCAGCACACTCCCCGAGTAACTGCGGCCAGGCCACGTCCTCGCCAACCCGCACCGGCCACCCAACGACCACGCCTACCGGAGTAAAAGCATCGCCGCCGTGTCCGTTCTCTGGAACCCGCCGGACCGCGTCGCCCCGCCTATTTAAGCCATCCCGAGCGCCCGGCTCCTCATCTCCACCACTCCCCCTCCTCCTGAGAGCCTCCCCGAGCAAGCAAAACAACCGGAGAAGGTCTTCTTCTTCATCTCCGATGACCACTGCCGCCGCCATTTCCTCGATGGTTCCGACGCCACCAGAGCTTCCCCCTCCCCGTCTTCTTCACCATTCGACTCCTGGAGCATCAACGAACCCGTCCCCAACTTCAACTCCACTGGAGTCGCACCCTAGCCGGAGTTCCCCTCTCGTCCGACGCCGCCGTCCGCCGGGAGCAGCCTCACCGGCGACACCGTCCAACTGTCCGACCATGGCGGGTACCGGAAGGACCGCCGTGACTCCCTGGTCACACCGGTGGTCTCAGATCGCCGAACGGCGCCACCGTTCGCCGGCGAGCTCCGCCGGAGCGCCGCCCCCGCTCTGCCACGAGTAAACGCGCGCGTGGACCTGGTCGAACCTGACCAGTGGGCCAGGCGGGCCCACTGTCAGTGACCACAAGCCGCGGGCCCCCGCTGTGTAAGTGGAGGCGGTTTCCTCTTGGAGCCGTTTTCCGCGCGAAGGAGGCGTATTCCGTGGAATACGCCATCGTCGTCATCACCCCCTTCCCACAGCCAGACGACTGGGCTCGGCCCATTGGTGCCGCGGAGCTAAACAGCGCTCAGGGCGCGAACCTATCCTTTCTTTTTATCAATTCCAGCAACTTTCAAATAATTTCCATAATAGCCATATATACACTAAAATGGGTAGTTCAAATTTCTGTAGGCTTCAAAAATCTTGCTCTGTTTATTTAAATTAAGTGAACATTTTACTGGGCATAGTTTCTGTTTAAAGGATTTAAATATTGCTTTTAAACATGTTTTCCATCTTAGTAAATCCATAACTAATTCATATGAACTCTAAATGAATTAGTTATTTTTCTGTTATTCCTTAAATATCCTCTGGTTTATTTTAGTATTTGTTTCAAAAATATTTGAAATGCTTTTTAGTGCTGTTTTTGAATTATGTGGTAATTTAGATATTTTTGAAAATAGGAATTGAAGGGGAGATGTTTCCTTGCAAGTAACCAGCACCTTTTTCATATCTAAGGCAAGCATTTTGAACACTTGATATGGTGAATGTTTGCATGCTAGAATATCTAGGGCATGTTTGTTACTTTTAATAGATTTGGCATTTGGATAGAAATATTGCATGCTTGCATGGTCATGTGCATATTTTCCTCTTGCATGCAATCCACTACGGTATTGTTATACATGAATTATGAGTACCCAGGAGTGTGCTCCTGTTTTGGACGTGCTGGTGGGCACGGGCCATATTTGACATGGTGGTGTCATGAGATATATGTGGAAGCAGGCAAGGGTTGTGGCCCTGTCCTGATGATAAAGTTGAAAGATTAATTTGTTGTGCTAACCACTGCATGAATTATAGGCCTCCTGAGTCGACCGTTGACCGAGTCTTGTTCCGGTAACCCCCACACTTGTTTCGTGCTACCACTTGTCCCTGCCTCGGGTAAGGTATGGTTTAGTAAGTTGTTAACCCCTTTCCATGCACACACCGTACAGAGGGCCATGATGAGGGTTTCCAGGGCCCTGGACTAAATCCTGTCATCAGGTTAGGGGGCATGGGTGTTTCCGGTTGTAGCCGAGAGGGAGTGTACCCTTGTAATCCGCGCGTATGAATAGTGATCCCATGCTCATGGAGGTTGTAGCCTCTCCGACTTAGAGTTTTACTTAACTGTTGTTTTGGGTGACTCCTGGCAGCAGAAAAGTTAAGCTGGTGTGTGATGGTTAGGTGTGTTTTCAACCCAAAGACCATAATGGGAATTAGTCAGTGTCACTATACTGACTAAGGAAATCCAATACTTGTGGGTAAAGAGTACACCCTCTGCAGAGTTTAGAAACCTATTCGAATAGCTGTGTCCGCGGTCAAGGATTACAGTCTGGGTTGGTCAAGTGTCGGTCTTATTGTCGGTCTCCGGAGGAAATATTTAAAAGTTGAGCATGGTTATTTTGCAGGATAATTATCGTTGTTACTGGTGTTACCATGAATATATTTGATGATATGATTATATTTATGAACTAACCCCTTGCTCTTATTTTAATTTCCAGAGTGTCTCAGGGGCTGGCTAGACTACCCCGGACACTCGCCTTTATTTCCAAGTCCTTTCTGAGGCGTCCCTCAAGTGTCAGGCGGTTTATCACGCCACTACTCTTGTGGATACCCGACTGGCATTTCTTTTCAAGTCCTTTCGTGGCGTCGCCTGAGTTCTCGGATGGTATCGTCCGATTTCTCCTTTAGACACCCGACTGGCATTTCTTTTCAAGTCCTTTCGTGGCGTCGCCTGAGTTCTCGGATGGTATCGTCCGATTTCTCTTTTAGACACCCGACTGGCATTTCTTTTCAAGACCGACCGTGGTGTCACTTGACACCCGATCGGCATTTCTTTTATATTTTATTGATGCTTATCTTCTGCACTAAATATTATTCATCATGCCATGTTTTGATTCCTGTCAGCATGCATTTAATATAAGTATATCATGAGCATGTGCATATAGTTTAATTCACCATATTATTGTTTTGCTGCAATTGTTATATCTTTTGTCCATGGTGTTTGCGAGTACATTCAAACGTACTCACAGGCTTGTCCCTGGCTATTTACTTGGCCAGGTTAGGGGTTCTACGAGGAGTACCACAGTGACGTCCGTGCGAAGCCTAGGAGTGCAGCCACGCTGGATAGGAGTTATCCGGGTCAGCTGTTCCTGATGGAATGGAGCCCCATCGATGTGGAAATCCGCAAGCCAATTTCTTCATCCACCACCGGAGTCATTATTGCATCAGTAGACCTTTATGGTCTTGTATCAAATTCTTGTAAATGCTTGGTAATCTGTAACAAGGATGTGTCAACCAGTAACAGTAATCCTGGGCTGGTGATGACACTAGGGGTTAATTTCTGGAATATTGTGTTCCCGAAATCCGGCCCCGACAGCCTTGGTATCAGAGCCAGGCTGACCATTGGCTAACCCTATCCTAGCCTGGTCACCATCCCTAGGTTTCCACACCACCCACAACTTTTCCTGTCCGCGGTCAAGTCTATCCCATCCACAGTGGCAACCGACATCTTGTGATAGCCGGTGCCCAACCTATCAGTCTATCCATAGGCCGTGTGCCTGTGCCAACACCTGAGTTTTCCCATCCACAAGCGTGCGATGGAAGACTCTGCTGACTTATAAAGGAAGCCATACCCCAAACTCAGCACATCACAGCCTCATTCCCAGTTCAGTATCAAACCACCAAGATGACAGGCCCCCTCGTGCACAACGAGACCACCGCAGTCGAGCTTGAAGGCTTCGTAACCATCCTCGCCAATCTCACCCGTCGTGCTTTTAGCATCAACGAGCCACCGGAATATGTCGTGTACCAAGAGCACACGAGTAGTTCCATCCATCACTTCTGGGCCACGGTGCACATCTACGGGAGGGGCACCACATCGGAGCGTCCCTACCGATTCACCGGGAGGACGACCTCCGACGAGCCCCAATCCATCCAACTTGCAGCCCGAGAGGCTGTAGTTCAACTCCGGCACCTGTCGCCGAAGGTTAACTGCCGCCCTTTCTACTACTACCCTAGTCGTGAAGGCTATGGTAGCCCGACCCAGGTCGCCAACGGAGACCATGAGTCGGATCCTGCCCTGGTGCATCTGGTGCGCTACCTGAGAGCGCAAGAGGCACTGTTCGATCAGGTCACTCTTGATCTGATTGAGACCCGCAGGACGCTCGCTCTCCTGACCCCAGCAAGGAGTGAAGCTGCACCCTCCACCGACGCCCCGATAGTGCTGCTTGGAAGACCGGTTGAGCCCCCAGGCTCTGACCATGTCACCTACCCGGGCAATGCTTTCGCCTCACCCGGAAATCTCCGTCGTCTCTTGGAGGCCTACTCCAATGGGACGGTGACCTCGACACCCCGCGAAGGCCACCACCGCTACTCCAGCCCTGTAGCTCCCCATCCTACCCCGACCAGCTCCGACGCGGAAGCACACGGAGACGACTCGGCATCCGCAAGACGCGCCAAGATAGATATCAACCAGATGGACTGAGTCCACCAGGATTGTTATCAAAGCCCTAGTGGCTCGGTTTTTTCTTTAGTTCAGCAGTAGCTGTTGTGTGGAGTAGTGAGTTTGTAGACCCCCTGTGTGTCACCATCTAATGGTGTGTGTGATCTGGCATAAATTGCTTGATGAGTGGTTGCAGAGTAAATTCTGGACGTGACCCTTAACCACACGCACAGTAACATGTCACTTTTCTTGTGGGGATTGAGGCCTGAGACCTTGACTCAGACAGCCCCGCGCCGGAGTCGGTGTCTCTGTCGTACCGGCACCATTTCATGTCTCATGACCCAGGCTCTCTATAAGAGGCCACTCTCTTTTTCCACACCAGCAACCATCAGCATCAAGCACTGCCTTTTTCATTCATCCACCCATGTCTCACCCCGGAGCCTACCTGAGGAACCCCAATGCAAGACCTGGTAGTTTTGTTATGATATTGTGGGATTTTACCCGCAATACTCTTGGCTCCACCCATCCACCCCTGTATGAGCTGTTCAAATCGAGAATCACTCCTGATCTCTCGAAATACTGGGCAGCTGTACATATTCCACCAGCAGATTTAAACCAAGGCCCTCCCTATGTGATTTTCATCGGGAGATCCATGCCAACGCCAGGCATGGCCATTGAGTCTGCTGCGTATGAAGCAGTCACCCGTCTTCGATTTGCGGTGCCCTGTGCCAACGCAAGGGAATACTGCTATTTTCCAAGTCGCGCTGTTTTTGGAGCAGAAGCTACGTTCCGCTGTGGACGTGCGGAGAACGATCCAGCCCTGGTCTATCTCATTCAATATGTGATGGCCCAGGAGCATTTCACCCAGCAAATACTGGAGTATCTCCACTACCTTGCTGTCCTGAATCCCCGGATCGCCATTGGCGGACCCCCTCTGCCAACTCAGGAGGGACACGTTCTTCGTTTGCTCCCTCAACTGCCTCCCCTCCCTCCGGAAGAAGAAGGAGGTGTTCCAACACCGGGAAGCCTTCCGCTTGACCCCGTAGATCCCGCTTTCGTACCGTAGACGGTCGTAAATGAGTTTGCGTAGCGTGTAGTGCTTGTTTGCTTGTTGTGATCTTGTTTTGATTGTAGGTCATGAATGTATTGCCCTGTCTGCATTTTTGCTTGTGAGTAATTTTTGTTTGTGTGGTATGCTTTTAATTCTTCCGCCCTTAACAAATCTCGAGGACGAGATTTTCTTAAGGGGGTTAGAGTTTGTAACACCCCAAAATTTTAACCACCTTTTCAGTAAATAAAATTTGGCTAGAAATAAAATTTTGAATTCTCTAATAAAATTTTCAGAGCTTTTTCTATTCCTGCCTTAGAAAATCTTCTTTGCAAATAGAAAATTTTTGGGATATATTTTTGTGGGCTCTGGTTGTATCTTGGGTCACTTCATTATTTGTTTGATAACATTAGAAATTATTTTCATAATAAAATTTTGCCTTAGAATTTTCTTTTAATAGCTTTTTGCAGGGTTTTAAATGTTTCTGTTGCACTACTTCTATTATAAATAATTCTCTAAAAATTCCACCATAATTCTGAGAGGTCATGTGATGCCTATGTGTCACTTTGGTGCAAAAACCCAACTTGGTGTTTTGAAAATTTTGAGTGAACCATCCTCATTTCTATTTCTGTCCATCTTCTAAGTTTCAACTACAACCCTATTATTTCTTGCTCTAAAAATTCGGAGCCTTGGCCATCTTCTTGTTCTTCCTACCAAACCCTTAACTCCAGAAGATCAGCCCCTTTAGCATCTTTAAGACCCACCAAATATCCCTCTGAATATTCAGTCCAGAACTGAATTCCAGTACAACTTGCACTAGCAAGTATTTCTTTTCCCCAAAATAACTTCACCACCATCTCTACCATCTAAAGAGACCTCCTCCTGCCAAATCCCAACCCCAACAAAGTTCCCTAGCTAGCTCTAACTTTCTGTCGAACACTTTGAGGGCATGACCAAATTTTGGCAATGATTTTATCTTGCACTACACACTTGCCCTCCTGGCCATTTCAGCTTGTCCACTAGGCATACCATCTCTAGGAGCTTCAACCTGCTAATTATCAGCTTGAGTGGGTCACTGTAGGCCGCTCTGGCATTTCGTCGAACGCCTCAGAGGCATGTCCGGAGCACGAGCAGAGCGCAGTTATTGCAGCCGCTGGCATCGAGCTGCTGTCGCCACTCCACCACCTCCCCTGCTCGCCCGAGCCTCCCTCTGGATCAGGCCGACCACCACCTACCTCCCCGACATCCTTCCTTGGCCGTTTGCGCCGACCACCTCTGTCCACGCCATCCGGAGGCGCCGCCCGACGAACCTCGCCTCGCCACGTCGCACCGACGTCAACGCCCTGGACGCGTGGCTCGCCCCGAGCCAAACCAGACGCCCCGCCTTCACTGCAAGCAACCACCTCCCTCACCAAACTCCGCCGTCCATCAACGGCCTCGCCACCGGCCGCGACTGCCATTAATGGCCGCTGCCACGGTCTGCCATGGACGGCGCCGTCCCAAGCACCTGGCACCTCCCCGAGCCGCCAGCACACTCCCCGAGTAACTGCGGCCAGGCCACGTCCTCGCCAACCCGCACCGGCCACCCAACGACCACGCCTACCGGAGTAAAAGCATCGCCGCCGTGTCCGTCCTCTGGAACCCGCCGGACCGCGTCGCTCCGCCTATAAATACTCAACCCCAAGCCCCCTCAGTCCATCACGACCTCTTCCTACTCTCTAGGATCTCCCCCGTGCACCCAATCGACCGGAAACGATCACCTCCCCCGTCTCCGGCAACCTCTGCCGCCGCCACTCTCTCGAAGCTCACCACCCCTCCAGTGCATCCCCCTCCCTACTTTCTGCACCAAAACCATCCTTGAGCATCCACCGACCCGTCCCCAACCTCAACTCCACTGGAGTCGCACCCTAGCCGGAGTCCCCTTTTCGTCCGACGGCGCCGTCCGCCGAGGACCTCGTCGCCGGCAACTCCGTCCATCCCAGCCACCACGGAGGGCACCAGACGAACCGCCTCCGTCTCCTGAGCACAACGGTGCCCTCGGTTCCTCCAACGGCGCCACCGTTCGCCGGCGAGCTCCGCCGGAGCGCCGCCCCTGCTCTGCCACGAGTAAACGCGCGCGTGGACCTGGTCGAACCTGACCAGTGGGCCAGGCGGGCCCACTGTCAGTGACCACAAGCCGCGGGCCCCCGCTGTGTAAGTGGAGGCGGTTTCCTCTTGGAGCCGTTTTCCGCGCGAAGGAGGCGTATTCCGTGGAATACGCCATCGTCGTCATCACCCCCTTCCCACAGCCAGACGACTGGGCTCGGCCCATTGGTGCCGCGGAGCTAAACAGCGCTCAGGGCGCGAACCTATCCTTTCTTTTTATCAATTCCAGCAACTTTCAAATAATTTCCATAATAGCCATATATACACTAAAATGGGTAGTTCAAATTTCTGTAGGCTTCAAAAATCTTGCTCTGTTTATTTAAATTAAGTGAACATTTTACTGGGCATAGTTTCTGTTTAAAGGATTTAAATATTGCTTTTAAACATGTTTTCCATCTTAGTAAATCCATAACTAATTCATATGAACTCTAAATGAATTAGTTATTTTTCTGTTATTCCTTAAATATCCTCTGGTTTATTTTAGTATTTGTTTCAAAAATATTTGAAATGCTTTTTAGTGCTGTTTTTGAATTATGTGGTAATTTAGATATTTTTGAAAATAGGAATTGAAGGGGAGATGTTTCCTTGCAAGTAACCAGCACCTTTTTCATATCTAAGGCAAGCATTTTGAACACTTGATATGGTGAATGTTTGCATGCTAGAATATCTAGGGCATGTTTGTTACTTTTAATAGATTTGGCATTTGGATAGAAATATTGCATGCTTGCATGGTCATGTGCATATTTTCCTCTTGCATGCAATCCACTACGGTATTGTTATACATGAATTATGAGTACCCAGGAGTGTGCTCCTGTTTTGGACGTGCTGGTGGGCACGGGCCATATTTGACATGGTGGTGTCATGAGATATATGTGGAAGCAGGCAAGGGTTGTGGCCCTGTCCTGATGATAAAGTTGAAAGATTAATTTGTTGTGCTAACCACTGCATGAATTATAGGCCTCCTGAGTCGACCGTTGACCGAGTCTTGTTCCGGTAACCCCCACACTTGTTTCGTGCTACCACTTGTCCCTGCCTCGGGTAAGGTATGGTTTAGTAAGTTGTTAACCCCTTTCCATGCACACACCGTACAGAGGGCCATGATGAGGGTTTCCAGGGCCCTGGACTAAATCCTGTCATCAGGTTAGGGGGCATGGGTGTTTCCGGTTGTAGCCGAGAGGGAGTGTACCCTTGTAATCCGCGCGTATGAATAGTGATCCCATGCTCATGGAGGTTGTAGCCTCTCCGACTTAGAGTTTTACTTAACTGTTGTTTTGGGTGACTCCTGGCAGCA
>LR738715.1:784310209-784343831 GCA_902687465.1 Secale cereale | reverse complement strand
AGTGTCAGGCGGTTTATCACGCCACTACTCTTGTGGATACCCGACTGGCATTTCTTTTCAAGTCCTTTCGTGGCGTCGCCTGAGTTCTCGGATGGTATCGTCCGATTTCTCCTTTAGACACCCGACTGGCATTTCTTTTCAAGTCCTTTCGTGGCGTCGCCTGAGTTCTCGGATGGTATCGTCCGATTTCTCTTTTAGACACCCGACTGGCATTTCTTTTCAAGACCGACCGTGGTGTCACTTGACACCCGATCGGCATTTCTTTTATATTTTATTGATGCTTATCTTCTGCACTAAATATTATTCATCATGCCATGTTTTGATTCCTGTCAGCATGCATTTAATATAAGTATATCATGAGCATGTGCATATAGTTTAATTCACCATATTATTGTTTTGCTGCAATTGTTATATCTTTTGTCCATGGTGTTTGCGAGTACATTCAAACGTACTCACAGGCTTGTCCCTGGCTATTTACTTGGCCAGGTTAGGGGTTCTACGAGGAGTACCACAGTGACGTCCGTGCGAAGCCTAGGAGTGCAGCCACGCTGGATAGGAGTTATCCGGGTCAGCTGTTCCTGATGGAATGGAGCCCCATCGATGTGGAAATCCGCAAGCCAATTTCTTCATCCACCACCGGAGTCATTATTGCATCAGTAGACCTTTATGGTCTTGTATCAAATTCTTGTAAATGCTTGGTAATCTGTAACAAGGATGTGTCAACCAGTAACAGTAATCCTGGGCTGGTGATGACACTAGGGGTTAATTTCTGGAATATTGTGTTCCCGAAATCCGGCCCCGACAGCCTTGGTATCAGAGCCAGGCTGACCATTGGCTAACCCTATCCTAGCCTGGTCACCATCCCTAGGTTTCCACACCACCCACAACTTTTCCTGTCCGCGGTCAAGTCTATCCCATCCACAGTGGCAACCGACATCTTGTGATAGCCGGTGCCCAACCTATTAGTCTATCCATAGGCCGTGTGCCTGTGCCAACACCTGAGTTTTCCCATCCACAAGCGTGCGATGGAAGACTCTGCTGACTTATAAAGGAAGCCATACCCCAAACTCAGCACATCACAGCCTCATTCCCAGTTCGGTATCCAACCACCAAAATGACAGGCCCTCTCATGCACAACGAGACCACCGCAGTCGAGCTTGAAGGCTTCGTAACCATCCTCGCCAATCTCACCCGTCGTGCTTTTAGCATCAACGAGCCACCGGAATATGTCGTGTACCAAGAGCACACGAGTAATTCCATCCATCACTTCTGGGCCACGGTGCACATCTACGGGAGGGGCACCACATCGGAGCGTCCCTACCGATTCACCGGGAGGACGACCTCCGACGAGCCCCAATCCATCCAACTTGCAGCCCGAGAGGCTGTAGTTCAACTCCGGCACCTGTCGCCGAGGGTTAACTGCCGCCCTTTCTACTACTACCCTAGTCGTGAAGGCTACGGTAGCCCGACCCAGGTCGCCAGCGGAGACCATGAGTCGGACCCTGCCCTGGTGCACCTAGTGCGCTACTTGAGAGCGCAAGAGGCACTGTTCGATCAGGTCACTCTTGATCTGATTGAGACCCGCAGGACGCTCGCTCTCCTGACCCCAGCAAGGAGTGAAGCTGCACCCTCCACCGACGCCCCGATAGTGCTGCTTGGAAGACCGGTTGAGCCCCCAGGCTCTGACCATGTCACCTACCCGGGCAATGCTTTCGCCTCACCCGGAAATCTCCATCGTCTCTTGGAGGCCTACTCCAATGGGACGGTGACCTCGACACCCCGCGAAGGCCACCACCGCTACTCCAGCCCTGTAGCTCCCCATCCTACCCCGACCAGCTCCGACGCGGAAGCGCACGGAGACGACTCGGCATCCGCAAGACGCGCCAAGATAGATATCAACCAGATGGACTGAGTCCACCAGGATTGTTATCAAAGCCCTAGTGGCTCGGTTTTTTCTTTAGTTCAGCAGTAGCTGTTGTGTGGAGTAGTGAGTTTGTAGACCCCCTGTGTGTCACCATCTAATGGTGTGTGTGATCTGGCATAAATTGCTTGATGAGTGGTTGCAGAGTAAATTCTGGACGTGACCCTTAACCACACGCACAGTAACATGTCACTTTTCTTGTGGGGATTGAGGCCTGAGGCTTTGACACAGACAGCCCCGCGCCGGAGTCGGTGTCTCTGTCGTACCGGCACCATTTCATGTCTCATGACCCAGGCTCTCTATAAGAGGCCACTCTCTTTTTCCACACCAGCAACCATCAGCATCAAGCACTGCCTTTTTCATTCATCCACCCATGTCTCACCCCGGAGCCTACCTGAGGAACCCCAATGCAAGACCTGGTAGTTTTGTTATGATATTGTGGGATTTTACCCGCAATACTCTTGGCTCCACCCATCCACCCCTGTATGAGCTGTTCAAATCGAGAATCACTCCTGATCTCTCGAAATACTGGGCAGCTGTACATATTCCACCAGCAGATTTAAACCAAGGCCCTCCCTATGTGATTTTCATCGGGAGATCCATGCCAACGCCAGGCATGGCCATTGAGTCTGCTGCGTATGAAGCAGTCACCCGTCTTCGATTTGCGGTGCCCTGTGCCAACGCAAGGGAATACTGCTATTTTCCAAGTCGCGCTGTTTTTGGAGCAGAAGCTACGTTCCGCTGTGGACGTGCGGAGAACGATCCAGCCCTGGTCTATCTCATTCAATATGTGATGGCCCAGGAGCATTTCACCCAGCAAATACTGGAGTATCTCCACTACCTTGCTGTCCTGAATCCCCGGATCGCCATTGGCGGACCCCCTCTGCCAACTCAGGAGGGACACGTTCTTCGTTTGCTCCCTCAACTGCCTCCCCTCCCTCCGGAAGAAGAAGGAGGTGTTCCAACACCGGGAAGCCTTCCGCTTGACCCCGTAGATCCCGCTTTCGTACCGTAGACGGTCGTAAATGAGTTTGCGTAGCGTGTAGTGCTTGTTTGCTTGTTGTGATCTTGTTTTGATTGTAGGTCATGAATGTATTGCCCTGTCTGCATTTTTGCTTGTGAGTAATTTTTGTTTGTGTGGTATGCTTTTAATTCTTCCGCCCTTAACAAATCTCGAGGACGAGATTTTCTTAAGGGGGTTAGAGTTTGTAACACCCCAAAATTTTAACCACCTTTTCAGTAAATAAAATTTGGCTAGAAATAAAATTTTGAATTCTCTAATAAAATTTTCAGAGCTTTTTCTATTCCTGCCTTAGAAAATCTTCTTTGCAAATAGAAAATTTTTGGGATATATTTTTGTGGGCTCTGGTTGTATCTTGGGTCACTTCATTATTTGTTTGATAACATTAGAAATTATTTTCATAATAAAATTTTGCCTTAGAATTTTCTTTTAATAGCTTTTTGCAGGGTTTTAAATGTTTCTGTTGCACTACTTCTATTATAAATAATTCTCTAAAAATTCCACCATAATTCTGAGAGGTCATGTGATGCCTATGTGTCACTTTGGTGCAAAAACCCAACTTGGTGTTTTGAAAATTTTGAGTGAACCATCCTCATTTCTATTTCTGTCCATCTTCTAAGTTTCAACTACAACCCTATTATTTCTTGCTCTAAAAATTCGGAGCCTTGGCCATCTTCTTGTTCTTCCTACCAAACCCTTAACTCCAGAAGATCAGCCCCTTTAGCATCTTTAAGACCCACCAAATATCCCTCTGAATATTCAGTCCAGAACTGAATTCCAGTACAACTTGCACTAGCAAGTATTTCTTTTCCCCAAAATAACTTCACCACCATCTCTACCATCTAAAGAGACCTCCTCCTGCCAAATCCCAACCCCAACAAAGTTCCCTAGCTAGCTCTAACTTTCTGTCGAACACTTTGAGGGCATGACCAAATTTTGGCAAGGATTTTATCTTGCACTACACACTTGCCCTCCTGGCCATTTCAGCTTGTCCACTAGGCATACCATCTCTAGGAGCTTCAACCTGCTAATTATCAGCTTGAGTGGGTCACTGTAGGCCGCTCTGGCATTTCGTCGAACGCCTCAGAGGCATGTCCGGAGCACGAGCAGAGCGCAGTTATTGCAGCCGCTGGCATCGAGCTGCTGTCGCCACTCCACCACCTCCCCTGCTCGCCCGAGCCTCCCTCTGGATCAGGCCGACCACCACCTACCTCCCCGACATCCTTCCTTGGCCGTTTGCGCCGACCACCTCTGTCCACGCCATCCGGAGGCGCCGCCCGACGAACCTCGCCTCGCCACGTCGCACCGACGTCAACGCCCTGGACGCGTGGCTCGCCCCGAGCCAAACCATACGCCCCGCCTTCACTGCAAGCAACCACCTCCCTCACCAAACTCCGCCGTCCATCAACGGCCTCGCCACCGGCCGCGTCTGCCATTAATGGCCGCTGCCACGGTCTGCCATGGACGGCGCCGTCCCAAGCACCTGGCACCTCCCCGAGCCGCCAGCACACTCCCCGAGTAACTGCGGCCAGGCCACGTCCTCGCCAACCCGCACCGGCCACCCAACGACCACGCCTACCGGAGTAAAAGCATCGCCGCCGTGTCCGTCCTCTGGAACCCGCCGGACCGCGTCGCTCCGCCTATAAATACTCAACCCCAAGCCCCCTCAGTCCATCACGACCTCTTCCTACTCTCTAGGATCTCCCCCGTGCACCCAATCGACCGGAAACGATCACCTCCCCCGTCTCCGGCAACCTCTGCCGCCGCCACTCTCTCGAAGCTCACCACCCCTCCAGTGCATCCCCCTCCCTACTTTCTGCACCAAAACCATCCTTGAGCATCCACCGACCCGTCCCCAACCTCAACTCCACTGGAGTCGCACCCTAGCCGGAGTCCCCTTTTCGTCCGACGGCGCCGTCCGCCGAGGACCTCGTCGCCGGCAACTCCGTCCATCCCAGCCACCACGGAGGGCACCAGACGAACCGCCTCCGTCTCCTGAGCACAACGGTGCCCTCGGTTCCTCCAACGGCGCCACCGTTCGCCGGCGAGCTCCGCCGGAGCGCCACCCCCGCTCTGCCACGAGTAAACGCGCGCGTGGACCTGGTCGAACCTGACCAGTGGGCCAGGCGGGCCCACTGTCAGTGACCACAAGCCGCGGGCCCCCGCTGTGTAAGTGGAGGCGGTTTCCTCTTGGAGCCGTTTTCCGCGCGAAGGAGGCGTATTCCGTGGAATACGCCATCGTCGTCATCACCCCCTTCCCACAGCCAGACGACTGGGCTCGGCCCATTGGTGCCGCGGAGCTAAACAGCGCTCAGGGCGCGAACCTATCCTTTCTTTTTATCAATTCCAGCAACTTTCAAATAATTTCCATAATAGCCATATATACACTAAAATGGGTAGTTCAAATTTCTGTAGGCTTCAAAAATCTTGCTCTGTTTATTTAAATTAAGTGAACATTTTACTGGGCATAGTTTCTGTTTAAAGGATTTAAATATTGCTTTTAAACATGTTTTCCATCTTAGTAAATCCATAACTAATTCATATGAACTCTAAATGAATTAGTTATTTTTCTGTTATTCCTTAAATATCCTCTGGTTTATTTTAGTATTTGTTTCAAAAATATTTGAAATGCTTTTTAGTGCTGTTTTTGAATTATGTGGTAATTTAGATATTTTTGAAAATAGGAATTGAAGGGGAGATGTTTCCTTGCAAGTAACCAGCACCTTTTTCATATCTAAGGCAAGCATTTTGAACACTTGATATGGTGAATGTTTGCATGCTAGAATATCTAGGGCATGTTTGTTACTTTTAATAGATTTGGCATTTGGATAGAAATATTGCATGCTTGCATGGTCATGTGCATATTTTCCTCTTGCATGCAATCCACTACGGTATTGTTATACATGAATTATGAGTACCCAGGAGTGTGCTCCTGTTTTGGACGTGCTGGTGGGCACGGGCCATATTTGACATGGTGGTGTCATGAGATATATGTGGAAGCAGGCAAGGGTTGTGGCCCTGTCCTGATGATAAAGTTGAAAGATTAATTTGTTGTGCTAACCACTGCATGAATTATAGGCCTCCTGAGTCGACCGTTGACCGAGTCTTGTTCCGGTAACCCCCACACTTGTTTCGTGCTACCACTTGTCCCTGCCTCGGGTAAGGTATGGTTTAGTAAGTTGTTAACCCCTTTCCATGCACACACCGTACAGAGGGCCATGATGAGGGTTTCCAGGGCCCTGGACTAAATCCTGTCATCAGGTTAGGGGGCATGGGTGTTTCCGGTTGTAGCCGAGAGGGAGTGTACCCTTGTAATCCGCGCGTATGAATAGTGATCCCATGCTCATGGAGGTTGTAGCCTCTCCGACTTAGAGTTTTACTTAACTGTTGTTTTGGGTGACTCCTGGCAGCAGAAAAGTTAAGCTGGTGTGTGATGGTTAGGTGTGTTTTCAACCCAAAGACCATAATGGGAATTAGTCAGTGTCACTATACTGACTAAGGAAATCCAATACTTGTGGGTAAAGAGTACACCCTCTGCAGAGTTTAGAAACCTATTCGAATAGCCGTGTCCGCGGTCAAGGATTACAGTCTGGGTTGGTCAAGTGTCGGTCTTATTGTCGGTCTCCGGAGGAAATATTTAAAAGTTGAGCATGGTTATTTTGCAGGATAATTATCGTTGTTACTGGTGTTACCATGAATATATTTGATGATATGATTATATTTATGAACTAACCCCTTGCTCTTATTTTAATTTCCAGAGTGTCTCAGGGGCTGGCTAGACTACCCCGGACACTCGCCTTTATTTCCAAGTCCTTTCTGAGGCGTCCCTCGAGTGTCAGGCGGTTTATCACGCCACTACTCTTGTGGATACCCGACTGGCATTTCTTTTCAAGTCCTTTCGTGGCGTCGCCTGAGTTCTCGGATGGTATCGTCCGATTTCTCCTTTAGACACCCGACTGGCATTTCTTTTCAAGTCCTTTCGTGGCGTCGCCTGAGTTCTCGGATGGTATCGTCCGATTTCTCTTTTAGACACCCGACTGGCATTTCTTTTCAAGACCGACCGTGGTGTCACTTGACACCCGATCGGCATTTCTTTTATATTTTATTGATGCTTATCTTCTGCACTAAATATTATTCATCATGCCATGTTTTGATTCCTGTCAGCATGCATTTAATATAAGTATATCATGAGCATGTGCATATAGTTTAATTCACCATATTATTGTTTTGCTGCAATTGTTATATCTTTTGTCCATGGTGTTTGCGAGTACATTCAAACGTACTCACAGGCTTGTCCCTGGCTATTTACTTGGCCAGGTTAGGGGTTCTACGAGGAGTACCACAGTGACGTCCGTGCGAAGCCTAGGAGTGCAGCCACGCTGGATAGGAGTTATCCGGGTCAGCTGTTCCTGATGGAATGGAGCCCCATCGATGTGGAAATCCGCAAGCCAATTTCTTCATCCACCACCGGAGTCATTATTGCATCAGTAGACCTTTATGGTCTTGTATCAAATTCTTGTAAATGCTTGGTAATCTGTAACAAGGATGTGTCAACCAGTAACAGTAATCCTGGGCTGGTGATGACACTAGGGGTTAATTTCTGGAATATTGTGTTCCCGAAATCCGGCCCCGACAATCATTTCCCTTCTTGGACTTGGGAAAACCGGTGACGAAATCCATCTCAATGTGATCGAATTTCCACTCGGGAATAGGTAGAGGTTGAAGGAGTCCGGCTGGACGTTGATGCTCTGCCTTCACTCTTCTGCAGACATCACATTCATTCACGAATTGGGCAATCTCCCTTTTCATGCGAGTCCACCAATATGATTGCTTGAGGTCATGGTACATCTTAGAACTTCCTGGATGTATAGAGTGAAGTGAGTCATGTGCTTCGTTCATTATGAGCTTCCTGAGATCACCTTCGAGAACCACAATCCTATCCTCAAAGAATAAGGTGTCTTTCTCATCAACGCGATAGCACTTGTACTTGGGAGTACCCTTAGCAATACCATGTTTCACTTTCTGCACCATAGCATCACTGAGTTGGGCCTCGCGGATTTGATCTTCCAAGGTAGGAGGAACTTGAAGGTTTGCAAGAAAGCCTTGCGGAACGACTTGGAGGTTGAGCTTCCTGAATGATTCACAAAGTTCAGGCTGGAACGGTTTGAGAAGGAGACTGTTGCAATACGCCTTTCTGCTCAAGGCATCTGCAATGACATTGTCCTTGCCGGGAGTGTACTCAATGCTTGGATCGTACTCTTGAATCATCTCAACCCAACGAGTCTGGCGAAGGTTAAGGTTTGGCTGTGTGAAGATGTATTTCAAGCTCTTGTGATCAGTGAATATGTCCACTTTTATGCCCAACAGAAGGTGTCTCCACGTGATCAAGGAATGTACAACTGCTGCTAGCTCAAGATCATGTGTGGGGTAATTCTTCTCATTTGATTTCAGCTGACGTGAAGTGTATGCCACAATCTTCTTGTCTTGCATGAGAACACCACCAAGACCTTGCAATGAAGCATCGCAAAAGACTTCATAAGGCTTGGACTCATCCGGAGGAGTAAGAACCGGAGCAGAAATGAGCTTCTCTTTGAGTGTTTTGAATGCCGCATCACAATCAGGAGTCCATGAGTACTTGACATTCTTCTGCAACAGGTTGGAGAGAGGCTTGGCAATCTTAGAGAAGTTCTCAACGAACCTTCTGCAATAGCTAGCGAGACCAAGGAAGCTTCTGAGTTGCTTGACATTCTGCAGAGGTTCCCAGTTGACAATAGCTTCAACCTTCTCGGTGTTTACAGAAATGCCCTCGGCAGAGATAATATGGCCAAGATAGAGGACTTTATCCAGCCAGAATTCACATTTGGAGAACTTCGCATAGAACTTGTGTTCACGGAGCCTGTCAAGGACCAAATGGAGGTGCTTGGCATGGTCTTCTTTATTCTTGGAGAATACAAAGATATCATCCAGATAGACGAGAAAATATTCATTGGTGTAGGGGTTGAATATGAAGTGCATCATTCGATAGAAAGTGGGTGGAGCATTTGCAAGGCCGAAAGACATGACCGTGTATTCATAGGAGCCATAGCTTGTCCTGAATGCGGTCTTGGGAATATCCTCTTCACGGATACGAATCTGATGGTAACCCATTCGGAGATCGAGCTTCGAGAACACCTTTGCTCCTTTGAGCTGCTCGAACAATTCATTGATATTGGGGAGCGGGTACTTATTCTTTATTGTCTTCTTATTCAATGGCCGGTAATCAATGCAAAGGCGTTCTGTGCCATCCTTCTTCTTGACAAATAGAACACCACAGCCCCAAGGAGAGGTACTAGGCCTGATTAGACCCATATGTTCTTGCTCATCGAGTTGTTTCTTCAGCTCCTTCAACTCTCCAGGAGAAAGCTTGTACGGACGCTGACATGCTGGCTCGGTACCGGGTTCAAGTTCAATGACGAATTCAACTTTACGGTGGGGAGGCATGCCTGGAAGCTCTTCAGGGAATACATCCTCATATTCACGAACCACCGGAATCTGAGAAATGACATTAATGTCGCCCTTGTCATTGAGAGAGAATAGCCTGATTGTGTTATCTCGAGCTGTGAAGATAATCACGTCTTCGTCAGGGTGAGTTAGCTTAACCTCCTTATTTGCACAATCATTGTTTGCATCATGCTTGGAGAGACAATCCATCCCAAGAATAAGATCAATGTCAGAGTTACCGAGAATAACCGAAGAAACCAGAAACTGTAATCACCCACATGAATAGATACATCCGTAGCCACTGAGTTGGAAGTCATGTGTTTGCCCGGAGAAATAATTGATAACTCCTTTGGTAAAGCCACTATGCCCACGTTGTGCTTGGATGCAAATGGACATGACATGAAGGAAAGTGATGCACCAGAATCAAACAAGACTTTTGCAGGAATTGAGTTAACCGGAAGATTACCAATTATCACATGTGAAGAATTCTCTGCTTGAGCTGCATTCATCAAGTTCACTCTTGCATGCTTGGGATTGTGCTTGACAATAGCATTGCTGACAGGTGGAGGAGGCGGAAGGCGCCTTTGAGTACACTTGTTTGCATAGTGACCCTTTTGGCCACACTTTTTGCAAGTAACTTCTGAAAGAGGCCGATGGTAAGGACCACTTAATCTGAAGCTTGGAACTGAGTCTTGGACTGATTGCTTGGGTTGGCTGGGTGGGAGAATCCACGACCAGTTGAGTGCTTGTTGTTGCTTGGAGGACAGAGCACTGGAGGAGGAGGTAGCCAGAATTTCTGCTGCTTGGCAACCACTTGAGAGGAAGAGGAGGAGTGAACAACATCTCTATTCCTCTTTTTGGAAGCTTCACACTTGAGATGAGCTGCCTCTTGCTTGAGAGCCATATTGTAGAATTGATCAAATTCATCCGGCTCGAACAAGGTGAGAGCAAGTTGGAGTTCATCTTTCAGACCACCTCGGAACTGATAAATCTTGCTCTTGGCATCGGGGATGTCTTGCTTCGCATAACGGGCAAGATTCTGGAACTTGACATTGTATTGATAGACGAACATAGTGCCTTGCTTCAGGTTGCGGAATTGCTCACGCATGCCTTGAATGACACTGGTTGGAATGTGGTGAGAACGGAAATCTCTGCAGAAATTAGTCCACGAGATCTCACGACCACCTCTGAAATCTTTGTACTGTTGCCACCAATCAGCAGCTTGATCTTTGAGTTGGAAAGCGGCAAACTTGACATAATCCTCAGGCCTCACGTTACTGCATTCAAAGTGCTTTTTGATGTCTGTGATCCAATCTTCAGCATCTAGCGGGTCCACACAGTAACTGAACGACTTCGGTTGGTTTGCCAAGAATTGGTTCAGTGTCGCAAAGTGAGGTTGATTGAACAGTTTGCCTTGGCCTTGGTTCCCATGATTGCCTTGATTTGCTTGGCTAGCTTGAAAATTATGCATCATCTGCATGAGCATCTGAGTGTTCTGGTTGGTCGCTTGCATAATTGCTCACCATGCCTCAGACGGAGGAGGAGGGGAAGGAGGACGCTCTTCTTCACCCTCTTGGTTAGGGTTGGGAACCCTCTTGGGAGCCATCCTGAATATGATGACAACCGTTAGACATTAATGCAAAAAGATAAGCTGAATCAACGGCTAGAAATTTGCAACATAAGTCTTCACAAGAAACATTCGAACAAAATGAACAAATGAATTCCACGGTTTAATGGTACAACAATCTTCTCAAGAAGCCACTTGGGAGAACAAAAGGTAAATAAAAACAACAAGGTGCAGATGGAACAAATACATGATAGAAGCTTCGTTCCACATGTTCGTGCTGAATGCCCCATGGAACGTGTTACAAAGGGTGTTGCAATCCCCGGATCAGCATAGCCAAGGACCCTTTAAGATGCGACTCCCAATTGGAACAACGGCCATGAAACCTCTTCACTCGATGTTGAACCCCAAACCTCAAATCATGCACTCGTTGGAAGAATGCCTACGAGCTACTTGAAAAACCCACCTATTAATTCCCAAAGGTTTCCGGTTATGCAATCTGGTGTTGGGGATACAGGGGAAGCACCGCGCACTCAACTCTAAACCTACATCCAGATGTATCCATCCATCAACACATAACCAGACATCTTTGGAAACTATTTACCTCGGGTCTTCGAAACACATCCGCTATACTAGCTATGGCAATACTCCTGAACTATATCCCCAGTACTGAGTGACGTCGGGGTTATCTCACCACTAACCGCATAGAAGATTTTTCGATGTCGGCCGTCTTAAGTATTCTAGAACCGCTACGATACATTTGTGACGACAACACCTCGGAGCTCAACTCCCCGGGACACTACCACAACCCCTAAATGACAGGAGGCATCGAGAACAATGTTCTCGTCACAAAGATATCAGAACAATCCAAACAATACTCGCATGATCCTAAAAAAAATTAGTGAATTTTTGAGAGTAGAGGAGATAGAACAACATCAGGAGTCCTCACCAGAGCGATGAAGGGGTGAGGAGTAAAAAGAAATCCTACTCTCCGATGTATATATAGGACTCAAAAAAATTGTGTGTGCCTAGACTCAACCGTCAACGATTCGATCAATCAGGAGGCTCCTATGTCGGAGAAGGCTCTGATACCAACTTATAATGCCTAGTATGCGGCTATGTCCCCCACGTGTCGAGGCACGACTTAAGGACATAAACGCATACTAGAATGATCTCAAGTATGGTATCTTTGCACAACTCTTGTAAAAAATAGGGATGAAAGTGTAAAATGATAGTTGGCTTACACTCGCCACGTCTCATAAGTGAATACAATAGCATACATCATCCAAATAACATCAGAGTCCGACTACGGACGAAATCCAAACGAAAAGATACCATAAATAAAACAAGCCCGGATCCTCCTAGTAAGAACCACTATTGATCATCGGGATAAAACACATAGTAACGTCCACGCTCTTCGTCGAACTCCCAGTACAGCTCTGAACCATCTCATGTATAGTTCTCAATGGTACATGCATCTGGTGTGTGTTGAATCTGTGAGCCACAAAGAACTCAGCAATCTCGTTCCCGGGTATCAAAACTACCAAAGCCTTAGGTGTGGAAAGGCTGTAAACAAGGTTGCAGCAAGCACTAAGCACTACCTTACAAGTTTAGAGCGAGAAGAGAACAAGTGCCAACGATCACCAAGTTGATCAAGAAGTGATCCTAGCTACTCTGATCAAACATAACCCCACCGCGTTCACTTCCCGAAGCCCTTCGGAAAGAGACCATCACGGTTACTCACGTAGGTAGTGTATTCATGAAAAAGGTGTCAAGTTACCTACAACCGGATATTAACAAATTCCCATCTGCCACATAACCGTGGGCATGACTTTCAAAAGATCAAACCCTGTAGGGGTGTCCCAACTTAGCCCATCACAAGCTCACGATCCGCGGAGTCGCAACTCCAAAGTGGGTAGACCCGAGTATTCTCGGAATCCCGTGCTGAAGATATTTTGACAAAGGTAAAACTAATTCAGCAAAACCTCCCGGCGTGCCGACACCCTGATTGTAGCCGCGCGTATCTCATCTCAGGCCACGACCGGATGGGACAGCCTACAGGAAAATACCAGATACCTCGGGTTTCCCCAAAGCGGCCCTGCAGTCCACCCAGATGGACCAACACTCATGAGGAGCACTGGCTGTTAGGCAAATGTAAAACCAATGTTGGGTCTTGCTGGAAAAGCTTTAGCGCACAGCGAATTATCAAGGGGGCCCATAAACCCCGACCGTGTTAGGAACGCAAAATCAAGGAACATAACACCGGTTTATCGGTTCCTAGGGTGGCATGAGTGGAACAAAACACCAAGCAAGAGGCTTAGCCTTCCACCCATTACCAATATATAGGTGAATTAGTTTAGCAGGTATTATATATTGTGATATCCCAATAACAAGTTCATCATGGAGCAATCTTCAAATCTTCACCTGCAACTAACAACGCTATAAGAGGGGCTGAGCGATGCGTACTTAGCCAAACAACGGTTTGCTAGGAAGGTGGTTAGAATGTTTCATGGCAACAATAGGAGGGCTGACAAATAGGAATAGGCATCGAGGCAACATCTAAAGAGCGATACATCTAGCATAGGCAAAGATAGAAGTGATATCTAGGAATGGTCATCTTGCCTGTTGATTCCACGGAGGGATCGTAACCTTGGTCCTCAAACTCAGCCTCGTAAGGAACCTCGAACTCCGAATCGGCTCTCGGCTCTACCCAACACAAGAACACAACAACGACACAATATCAAACACGGTGCAATGCACAAACAACATAATGCAAGTCATATCAAGGGATGTGAGTATGATGTACGTATGCATGAGGATGCTCTTGAGCCTATGGAGAATATGATGGAAAAGGCCTCATCTTGGGAAACCAAGCAAGCCACTGGATAGAGGGGAAGATTTCGGTTGAAATCGATATCAAGATAACCGGAAATGGATGCATGGTTTGCAAATGACAAGCAAAACAAGATTCAATCAAAACTGCAGTTTACAGCAACTTGGCATCTTTGGAGCAAGCAATAATTATGCTACAGCACCCAAACTTGGAGACAAAGGACATGGATGTGCAATAGACATGATACACAACAAGCATGAACTTAGAGCACACCCAAAACCTTGCTGGAACACAATTAAACAAGCATGGCAAGTTGCAATAAATTTACAGAATTCTCAGACTTAGTGAAAATTACAAGGCATGATAGTATTACAACGAATAGGCATGTTTACAAGCTTGTGCAACTCAACTCAAAGCATAGCATGGCAAATTAAGATAACCAACAACGAAAAGACATATTTCAGAAGCTACTCAATGCAAGAACATGCTCATAGGATGCATAGAACACTAGCTACACTCGTGGCAAAACTGAACTTGTTGATAACATGCTGACAGATACATTTTATAGCCACTTGAGAGCATGAAAACAACAAGTTACAGCAAGCCATCATGCAAGAAAAAGGCATGGCAATAACATACATAACATGCTCTTCAAGAATAACCACATGGCTACTTCTACAACATACTAGAACATGTCCCAAACACCATGGCAAAAGTGCAAAAGTTTATCCAGACTTAGCAAAATCTGGGCATGGCAGGAATTACAACATGAAGGCATGTTAACAAGCTTGTTGCACTCATTTCAAGACATATCATGGCATGAAAATGAATCTATCATGTAGAGCACATTCCCAAAAGCAAAACTCATGTTGACACCTAGCTCATATGACTCATGGATTAATATGCACAAGCAAGGCAAAACATGATCTCATAACAAGTTCAGAAACTTATCAGCCAAATGCACTTTTGCAACAGAGATAAACATGGCAATATGACACCTAACATGAATGCTATAGCAACCATCATGTAGAGCATTTCACAGTGAAGATCTGGACATATCATTCACTCCATTCGAACCAACATGCACAAAGTTACTAGCTCACGAACATGCCAACAAATTTACACAGACAACAAGTACTGAAACAATTTCATCACGATGCACTCTTTCCACGAAGATTAAGTCAACTAGATGCACTCTAACATGCATGAAACTGAAGCTAACATGTAGAGCACGACGAGACAAACATTTCAACATATCATACGCGCAAAACGGAGCACCGAGCACAAAGTTACCACATGAAGAAGGAGGCAACAAATTTAACAGATCCGGGGACTTAGTGGAATTTTTACCTCCGCGAAAGCCAACGCGGGACGAATCCATGCGGGACGGGACGGAGCGTTTGGTTGGATGAGGTGGTGGATCTGGTCCCGATCCGGAGCTCGCTGGAGAGGTCGCCGGAGAGGTTGCCGGAGGAGCTCGGAGAGGCGGCGGCGATGGGGCACGGGGCCGGCGGCGAAGGACGAGGAGGTGGCGGCGGGAAGCGGGGCTGGCAGCGGTCAAAGCGAGGTCCGGCCGGCGGCGGGATCTGCCGGTGGCGGCGGGTTCCGGCGGACGTGCCGTAGGTGGCGACGGGAGGCGGGCTTGGTGGTGGTGGCGTCGTTGGTGGGTTCCGGCGGCGATGGCGCCGGGGCGGCCGCGGAGACAACCAGGGCGACTGTGACGCCCGAGACCGACGTCCCAGAAGATTCCAGAAGCTTCCAGAAGATTCCAGATGTTCCGGGTTGCCCGTGTGTTCTTTTGTGCTTGTGTTATTTATTTATTTTGCATTGCATCATGCCATCATCTCATTAATTTTTTTTGCAACTAAATAAATTGTGTGGACCTTCGGTCCATTTAAATCGAGGGAAGGTGACTTCTCTTTATAACATATAAAAGCCTCTCTATATTTAGGGAGCTATATAATAAATATTCCATTGCTCCGGAATCACCATAACACACTTGCATAATTTTTCCCCATGTCTTTTCACTTCGAGTTTCACCTTCAAAATCTTGCCAATAATTCGTTCCGTTGTTTCGAGGTTCCTCCAAAAATTTGAACATTTTTGGAGACTTCAATAATCAAGTCTTAGTTCAAACTATTTGAATTAAAATTCAAATATGTTTGAATTATTTTTCCGATCTGGCCTTTTGTATTTTCTCCGGTCGTGCTCATTTTTACGAGCCCGAGAAAATTGACCTCGCATGCAAATTCTTTTCCTAACTACCTCTTTCTTTTCTTCTCCCCCAACTTCTCTTCCTTTTCCTTCTTTTCTCTGTTTTGTTTTAATGCAGAGAGGTCCAGCCACCTCCCAGGCCTCCCTAGGTTTTTTTTTCTCAGCCTCTAGGCCCACTTCACCTGGCCCATCTGGCCCAGCCCCCATTCCTAACCCTAATCCCACCGAGCCCCGCAGCTCCTCCCTCCGTTCCTTCCAGCCGCCGCCACCCCTTCGACCCGCTCTCCCATCTCTTTCCCTCGAGCGAGCCACCCTTCTGCCTCCCTCGCCTCCCCCCGTTTTTCCCCATCGGTCGACCCTCCCGAGCGCCTGGAGCTTCGCTCCTTCGCCCTCGATCGCGCGAGCCTCGCCTTCCTCGCCAGTCCCGCGCGCCCTCCAGGCTCCCGTCGGCCTTCCTCTCCGTTGGCCGGGCCCGACCTCCCCTCCAGGCGAGCGCGCGCCCGCGCCCAAGCTCTCCAGCCCCGGGCCTTCCTCGTCGCCAGGAGCCGTCGTCCCTCGCCCGCGGTTCCCTTCTCCAGGCCCTGCGTCACCTGGTGAGGAGGAGGCGCCCCCTCGCGCAGCCCCCGCGACCCCGAGCCCCTCAGCGCCTCGCCATGGGTGCCTCGCGGCGCCACCCCGCTGCGCCCGGCCTCCTCTGGCCAGGCATCGCCTCCCTCCGAGCCTCTGCAGCCCCGTCCGGCGCCCCGCCTCCGTACGCCGCGGCCCTCCTCTTCGGTCTCCAGCAGCCAGACCACGCCCGAGCTCTTCCTCTCCGCGCAAAGCCGTGGCCCTCCCCGTGCTGCCTCCTGCTACTGTGTTTTTTTTTCTCTCCGTCGGTTCGTGTGTGTTTTTGGCCCAGCAGGTTTTGGCAAGTTCAACAAGATGACCGAAACCGTGCCGTGATGTTATGTTGCTGCGGTTGTATTTTTTCTGCAATCCAAGTACCTCTACGATGCGGGAACGCCTAAGCGCTAAGTACCTCTACACGACGACCCGACCAAGTACCCCTACGAACGCCGACACAAGACGACGCGACAAGTACCCTTCGGAGAAGTGAACAACTACATCCGTGTACGACTACGTGAACGAGTATCACGACGCCGCAAGTACCACTACCGTCGCCCGAACGTCTACCGTCGCCGCAGAACCGTGAACAACTACGGACGAGAACAACTTCATGGACAAGTACCTCTACCGTCGCCCCGTGTACCTCTACGGGATGTGAACAACTACTTCCCTCTACGGAACGACTTCTTCCTCTTCGGAAACGTGAACGACTCCTTCCACTACGTCCCTCGACGTCTCGAACCGCCCCGAAACGCACGCTTCAAAGGTATAACCCCGAGACGTGAACCGTGTGATGCTTGTTGTGTTGTATGAAATGTTTCCCGTGTGAGCACAGTGTCCGTTTCGTCCCTTTTGTTGTTCCTCGGTTGCCTCGTCACCGACTCGTGGGAACCCGGCAACGGGATCGCTCACCTTTCATCTCGTTTGACTCGCTCACGCCGTCTATCTTTTGCATCGGACTATCAACGAGTTACCGGTACCGATATGATGCGTTGCATCATTTTCGAATCGTTGCCGTGGCACCCTTTCGTTCCACCACGGTGACAAATGCTTCTTATCTTCTTCTTGTTAACCTTTTAATAAACTTGCATAAACTTGATCATGTCATCCGCATCATTTAACAACATTATGTATGTTAAATTGTTGTTGCTTTAATAATTATTAAACATGCTCATGGGGATTTTTCCGGATATGTTGTTGTTATTTTCCGGCCTCATTTAAAATGTCTTAATAGTGTAGTTTCTTTTTGCTTCACCTCTTGCCATGCTAAAAACATTTAATCTTGTCTTGTTAATAACGAGAGTCAACTAAATAACTAAATGTGGTGTTTCGTCAATATGCAACTCGTTGCATATTGATCTCCACTTAACTTGTAGTGTTGTTTGTGCACTTTGCCATGCCATGCATATTTAAACCGGACATGCATCATACTTGAATGTGCATCTTATGCCATGTTTATGTTTATGTGTGTTTACCGTGTTGTTTCTTTCTTTCCGGTTGCTTCTCTTGTTAGCTTCGGTTTCGTTCCGGAGTTGTGAGGATCCGCTCAACTGTTGCTCCGTCTTCTTCTTGGATCCGTTCTTCTCCCTTGTGGAATCCCAGGCAAGATGACCGAACCCGGATACCATTACTATCTTTGCCTATTGCTAGTAGTCTCGATCTATAGTTTTGCCTCGATGCCCATGTTCTTCTTGTCAGCCTCCTACTTGTAACCATTTCCATGTTTAACCACCCTACCTACGCAAACCGTTGCTTGGCTAAGTACGCTTCGCTCAGCCCCTCTTATAGCATTGTTAGTTGCAGGTGAAGATTGAAGATGCTTGCTTCATGTTGAAGTTTGGTTGGGTTATATCACACTATATAAATGCTAAAATGAAATCATCTATATACTGGCAGGGTGGAAGGCTAAGCCTTTTTGCTTGGTGTTTTGTTCCACTCATGCCGTTAGGAACCGTATAAACCGGTGTTATGTTCCTTGATTATGCGTTCCTAACACGGTTGGGGTGTATGGGACCCCCTTGATAAACCGCTAAGTGCTAAGTCTTTTCCAGCAAGTCCCAACTTTTGGTACTATTTGCCTCATAATAACAACTTAATTAATTAATTAAATTTGCATAGGGGGTCGCTCCCTCGAGGATCCTTTATTTCTACATAGCAGGGGGGCCAGTGCCGATGGTGTTGGTCCCAAACGGGGAGTCTGCGGGAACCACCACGGGGAAACTCGAGGTTTGGGTCCTGTAGAATCGCCCATCCGGTCGTGTCCTGAGACCTAGATACGCGCGGCTACTATCAGGGTGTCGACACGCCGGGAGGATTTGCTGGATTAGCCTTACCTTAGTTCGGTTTAACTTGAGCACGGGATTCCGAGAATACTCGGGTCTTCCCAACTATGGAGTTGCGACTCCGCGGATCGTGGGCTTGTAATGGGTCAAGTTGGAACACCCCTGCAGGGTTTGAACTTTCGAAAGCCGTGCCCGCGGTTATGTGGCAGATGGGAGCTTGTTAATTCCGGTTGTAGATAACTTGACACAATGTTTCTAATACACTACCTGCGTGTGTACCGTGACTGTCAATTTCCGAATAGGGATTCGGGAGTTGAACACGGTGGGGTTATGTTTGACCGGCTTTAGCTAGGATCACTTCGTGATCATCTTTCGACCGATGCTCTTCTCTTCTCGCTCTCTATTACGTAAGTTAGTGCTAGTTGCTGCTGCAGACTCTTGTTTGTTCCTTCACCTCTCGTTCTTTCTTCAGCCTTGTCCTCACCCAAGGCTTAAATAGTCTTGTTACCCGGGAACGGGATTGCTGAGTCCTCTGTGGCTCACAGTTACTTCACCACACCAGATGCAGGTTCGGCCGTGTACGATGCAGGAGCTGGTTCAGTGCTTCACCAGGAGCTCGTTGAAGAGCGTGGCCGGTTGTTTGTGACGCTTCGACGATCAGTAGTGGTTTCTACTAGGATTCGATCCTGACATGTGGCTTTATGTTGTTTTGGTATCTTTCTTTTTGTTCTTCACCCGTAGTCGGGTTGTGATGTTTTGAATGATGTATGACTTATGTAATGTTTTGTGTGAAGTGGCGAGTGTAAGCCAACTATCTCCTTTTGCATTTTAATCCCTCTTTTACATGAGTTGTGCAAAGATACCAAACTTGAGATCATTCTAGGATGGACTTATGCCTTTAAGTCGTGCCTCGACACGTAGGAGGTATAACTCCATCCTGGGCATTACAAGTTGGTATTCAGAGCCTTCTCCGACCTAGGAGCCCCCACTGATTGATCGAATCGTTGACGGTTGAGTCTAGGCACACACTGAAAATGTTTTGAGTCCTATATATATATCGGAGAGTAGGATTTCTTTTGCTCCTCATCTCTTTTCATTCTGGTGAGGACTCCTGACGATTACTCTTGCCTCTTCTACTTTCAAAATTGCACCAAATTTTTTTTAGGATCCCGCGAGTATTCTGGGATTGTTTCGATGTTCTTGTGACAAGGATATTGTTCTCGATGCCTCCTGTTACCGAGGAGTTGAGCTTCGGGGTATTGTTGTCACAAGCATATCGCGGCAGTACTAAATACTTAAGACGGCCGACATCGAAAATCTCTCCTATACGGCCAGTGGCAAGATAACCCCGACATCACCCAGTACTGGGGAGGTAGTTCGAGAGTATTGCCATAGCTTGTTATAGTGGATGCTTTTCGAAGGTCCGAGGTAAACAGTTTCCGAGAAAGACTGGTTATGTGTTGAAGGATGGATACACCTGGATGTAGGTTTAGAGTTGATTGCGCGGTGCTTCCCGTGTATCCCCAACACCTGATTGCATAACTGGAATCTTTCGGAAATCTATAGGTGGGTTTATCTAGTAGTTCTAGGCATTCTTCCAACGGATGCTCGATATGAAGTTTGGGGTTCTACATTGAGTGAAGTGGTTTTATGGACTTGTTCTGATCGGGAGTTGCATCTTAAAGGGTCCTTGGCTATGCTGATCCGGGGATTGCAAAACCCTTTTGTAACACGTTCCATGAGCTTTCAGCACGAAGATGTCGAACGAAGCTTCTATCTTGTATTTGTTCTATCTGATCCTTGTTCCTTTTTATTTTACTTTTTGTTCTCCAAGTGGCTTCTCGTCTAGTGATGTACCTGCAGAATTCATTCGTTCAATTCTCTGTTCGGATGATATTGTGAAGATCATGCTGCATATCTATCCTTTGTTTTTGTTTTGATTCTGGTATTCGAGTTGCTTCGATGTCAATGTTGATTCCATACCTTTCCTATTCGGTGTTCTCATATTTCTATGGGAGTGCTAATTCCTCTTGACCATCAAGATGATCATGTTAATCCTTTTCAACTGGTGTGCCTTCTTTTCAAGTTATTCCATACGGACGCCGTTGAGAAATCTGACGATTGTCTGTATTCTTTCATCCCAAGTTGTCTTTGTTTTCCCCACCCTCCCACCCTTCTTCTTCTCAGAGCAAGAATTCTCAAATGAAGTATCCATTTTATTCATGTGATGGTTCTTCATTCTTTCCTTCATTGTTCTTATCCGGTGCTTTATCATGAAGATGCTCAAGAGCTTCAAGTTCATTATTCTTTTGTTCTCAGATTCTACCGGTGGATGTAATTCAAGATTTCGGTGTTGATCTTATCCTTTTCCTCTTTTCACAATGCTTTCTTATTCCGGTGCACTAATTAATCATTCTCCTCTTGTTATTCTTATCCGGAGTGCTGAAGATTCATAATTCCATTCTTAACCCGTTCAAGCTATTTTGAGATTGCTATCTTATTTAAGCCATTTAATTCAACCGGTGCAATATCTCTTAAGCAATCTTTTCCAACGGTGATTTCTTTGAGTGGGCCTTAACCACAGGTCTTTTCCCAGGATCTTACCTGACTCTTCTTTTCCGGAGTATTCTGAAATTCTTTTCAAGTGTGACGTAAGAATGATCCCCATCAGTCACATGCCTTCTCCAAGATCGCTTCAAATTCTTTTTCATCATTGGTTCAACCTTCTAATTCTTTATTCCGGAGTGCTCAACAATTCTTCATGGCATTTTCCGTCTTCATTCTCAACATTTGGAGACCGGAGAAGTGTTTCTCTTAAATCTTGGCCCGTTCTCTTGAAGATTCGTGATTCTAGCTTCTTGCCATCCTCATTATCGTTTGATTGTGAGGAATTCTTTTATACCGTTCCGAAGCTTTTCATAATTCTTTCTTTGTGATCCTCCGAAGGCCATCATTTCAGAAGATTCTTCGCTCTCAGTTTTCAACTTCGTCCTCCAAATATTCTTCATTGATGTCTCTTCGTTCGTCTCTATATTCTTACGGTGGTTCTTTCAAGTTTACTCTTCCCTGTTATCGTATCAATTCATTTGTTCTTTTCACAATCCTACCGGTGGTTCGTTGAAGATTTACCCAAGCTTGTGCTAGATCCCTCTTTAATTCTTTCCAACGAGAATAAGTAGTATGCCAAATCCTTGGTTGTCATCAATTTAAATTGGTGAAGGAGATGCATGACATAATTCTTATTCTTATTCCTTCAAGGTGATTTAATTCTTTTGTCTGGAGCTTGTTCATCATATCATATCCTTGGTACTAAGTTGTTCATCTTGTTTTCCGGAGCTTCAAGTTATTTCAATTATCATTTCAAGCTCTATCTAATTCATCGCAGGTCTTGAATCTTATTCTTTTCGTCTTTCACTTCTCATGCTTTCATTACCGGAGTTCTTCATGGTGGTTCATCATCATGTTTTAATTCATCCTTGAAGTTTTCTTCAAGATTCTTGTTGGAGCTTAAGAATTCTTCATCATGCATTCCAATTGCAATTCTCCCTACCTTGTCTTTTCAGGTGGTGTTATGTCATTCTTGATAATTTTCCTCCATGTTTCATGATTCACAAGTTGTCAAGATTGAGATATTTAAACACATCATTTTCCTTTGTTCAGGAGATCTTTCCAACCATTCATTTTATCTGTTGGAGTTATCTTGGGTTGTATTTCACCTAAAAGCTTTCCCTAAGGATTGTTGCTAATTATGGTGCTTATAAATGACCCAAGTTCTTCATTTATCCTTCCGGTGAACTAAGTTTATCGTCTCCTTGTTGATCTCAATCCAAGCAATTTGTTTTTCGTCAGTGGCTGATTGTCACCTCTTAATTTTGAGATGTTTTCCATAAGCCCACATCAAGCTTATTCGTTTCGTTGTTGATTTTTTCATCAACTTCGTTCAACCCTTCGTAAGGATGCCTTTCAATTCAATTTTGAGAGATGTTGTCTTTTCTTCTCCATTCTTTTCTTTCATGGATCTATATTCTATTCTTTCATTCCGAAAGCTTGTGATGTTGCTCTATCCAAACCATCATCTCGTTTTTTATCGAGATCATGTTCTTTCCCTTGCTTATCATTTAACCGGAGAGTTGTGTCCTCCATTCTAGTTCTCTCATCTTCTCAAGTTTTGCCTATCTTTTAACCGGAGTGCTATCTGAATCTTTCTTACCCCTTGTGCCATTCTTTTAATTGTTTCGGAGGCAATGTGTTGTTGTTTTCATCAAGTATCATCCATCTTCTCAAGTTCTTGTTCAATTCCTTCAATTTTCAGACGGAGTGCTGTCCAAATTCTGTCATTCTTATTCCTTGGCTATACCATTGCAGTTTCATATTCTTTTGGTCCGTGAGCTCTTGTTTAATGTCTTTCAACCTACAAGGTTCTTGTTAGGTTCCTTGTTCCTCCTTTTACCGGAGTGCTCTTAACTTCATTCATCTCTGTTGCATTCTTCTTTCAATTTGCTCAACCTCTCAAGATTCCTTGGTTTCACTCGTCTGTCAAAGAAGCAACTTTGTTTTACCTCTTCCTCTTCCGTTTTTACCCGGTGATATCTCTAGGATCTCGGGTCGAGATCCTCTGTTAGTGTGGGAGAGTTGTGACGCCCGAGACCGACGTCCCAGAAGATTCCAGAAGCTTCCAGAAGATTCCAGATGTTCCGGGTTGCCCGTGTGTTCTTTTGTGCTTGTGTTATTTATTTATTTTGCATTGCATCATGCCATCATCTCATTAATTTTTTTTGCAACTAAATAAATTGTGTGGACCTTCGGTCCATTTAAATCGAGGGAAGGTGACTTCTCTTTATAACATATAAAAGCCTCTCTATATTTAGGGAGCTATATAATAAATATTCCATTGCTCCGGAATCACCATAACACACTTGCATAATTTTTCCCCATGTCTTTTCACTTCGAGTTTCACCTTCAAAATCTTGCCAATAATTCGTTCCGTTGTTTCGAGGTTCCTCCAAAAATTTGAACATTTTTGGAGACTTCAATAATCAAGTCTTAGTTCAAACTATTTGAATTAAAATTCAAATATGTTTGAATTATTTTTCCGATCTGGCCTTTTGTATTTTCTCCGGTCGTGCTCATTTTTACGAGCCCGAGAAAATTGACCTCGCATGCAAATTCTTTTCCTAACTACCTCTTTCTTTTCTTCTCCCCCAACTTCTCTTCCTTTTCCTTCTTTTCTCTGTTTTGTTTTAATGCAGAGAGGTCCAGCCACCTCCCAGGCCTCCCTAGGTTTTTTTTTCTCAGCCTCTAGGCCCACTTCACCTGGCCCATCTGGCCCAGCCCCCATTCCTAACCCTAATCCCACCGAGCCCCGTAGCTCCTCCCTCCGTTCCTTCCAGCCGCCGCCACCCCTTCGACCCGCTCTCCCATCTCTTTCCCTCGAGCGAGCCACCCTTCTGCCTCCCTCGCCTCCCCCCGTTTTTCCCCATCGGTCGACCCTCCCGAGCGCCTGGAGCTTCGCTCCTTCGCCCTCGATCGCGCGAGCCTCGCCTTCCTCGCCAGTCCCGCGCGCCCTCCAGGCTCCCGTCGGCCTTCCTCTCCGCTGGCCGGGCCCGACCTCCCCTCCAGGCGAGCGCGCGCCCGCGCCCAAGCTCTCCAGCCCCGGGCCTTCCTCGTCGCCAGGAGCCGTCGTCCCTCGCCCGCGGTTCCCTTCTCCAGGCCCTGCGTCACCTGGTGAGGAGGAGGCGCCCCCTCGCGCAGCCCCCGCGACCCCGAGCCCCTCAGCGCCTCGCCATGGGTGCCTCGCGGCGCCGCCCCTCTGCGCCCGGCCTCCTCTGGCCAGGCATCGCCTCCCTCCGAGCCTCTGCAGCCCCGTCCGGCGCCCCGCCTCCGTACGCCGCGGCCCTCCTCTTCGGTCTCCAGCAGCCAGACCACGCCCGAGCTCTTCCTCTCCGCGCAAAGCCGTGGCCCTCCCCGTGCTGCCTCCTGCTACTGTGTTTTTTTTTCTCTCCGTCGGTTCGTGTGTGTTTTTGGCCCAGCAGGTTTTGGCAAGTTCAACAAGATGACCGAAACCGTGACGTGATGTTATGTTGCTGCGGTTGTATTTTTTCTGCAATCCAAGTACCTCTACGATGCGGGAACGCCTAAGCGCTAAGTACCTCTACACGACGACCCGACCAAGTACCCCTACGAACGCCGACACAAGACGACGCGACAAGTACCCTTCGGAGAAGTGAACAACTACATCCGTGTACGACTACGTGAACGAGTACCACGACACCGCAAGTACCACTACCGTCGCCCGAACGTCTACCGTCGCCGGAGAACCGTGAACAACTACGGACGATAACGACTTCATGGACAAGTACCTCTACCGTCGCCCCGTGTACCTCTACGGGATGTGAACAACTACTTCCCTCTACGGAACGACTTCTTCCTCTTCGGAAACGTGAACGACTCCTTCCACTACGTCCCTCGACGTCTCGAACCGCCCCGAAACGCACGCTTCAAAGGTATAACCCCGAGACGTGAACCGTGTGATGCTTGTTGTGTTGTATGAAATGTTTCCCGTGTGAGCACCGTGTCTGTTTCGTCCCTTTTGTTGTTCCTCGGTTGCCTCGTCACCGACTCGTGGGAACCCGGCAATGGGATCGCTCACCTTTCATCTCGTTTGACTCGCTCACGCCGTCTATCTTTTGCATCGGACTCTCAACGAGTTACCGGTACCGATATGATGCGTTGCATCATTTTCGAATCGTTGCCGTGGCACCCTTTCGTTCCACCACGGTGACAAATGCTTCTTATCTTCTTCTTGTTAACCTTTTAATAAACTTGCATAAACTTGATCATGTCATCCGCATCATTTAACAACATTATGTATGTTAAATTGTTGTTGCTTTAATAATTATTAAACATGCTCATGGGGATTTTTCCGGATATGTTGTTGTTATTTTCCGGCCTCATTTAAAATGTCTTAATAGTGTAGTTTCTTTTTGCTTCACCTCTTGCCATGCTAAAAACATTTAATCTTGTCTTGTTAATAACGAGAGTCAACTAAATAACTAAATGTGGTGTTTCGTCAATATGCAACTCGTTGCATATTGATCTCCACTTAACTTGTTGTGTTGTTTGTGCACTTTGCCATGCCATGCATATTTAAACCGGACATGCATCATACTTGAATGTGCATCTTATGCCATGTTTATGTTTATGTGTGTTTACCGTGTTGTTTCTTTCTTTCCGGTTGCTTCTCTTGTTAGCTTCGGTTTCGTTCCGGAGTTGTGAGGATCCGCTCAACTGTTGCTCCGTCTTCTTCTTGGATCCGTTCTTCTCCCTTGTGGAATCCCAGGCAAGATGACCGAACCCGGATACCATTACTATCTTTGCCTATTGCTAGTAGTCTCGATCTATAGTTTTGCCTCGATGCCCATGTTCTTCTTGTCAGCCTCCTACTTGTAACCATTTCCATGTTTAACCACCCTACCTACGCAAACTGTTGCTTGGCTAAGTACGCTTCGCTCAGCCCCTCTTATAGCATTGTTAGTTGCAGGTGAAGATTGAAGATGCTTGCTTCATGTTGAAGTTTGGTTGGGTTATATCACACTATATAAATGCTAAAATGAAATCATCTATATACTGGCAGGGTGGAAGGCTAAGCCTTTTTGCTTGGTGTTTTGTTCCACTCATGCCGTTAGGAACCGTATAAACCGGTGTTATGTTCCTTGATTATGCGTTCCTAACACGGTTGGGGTGTATGGGACCCCCTTGATAAACCGCTAAGTGCTAAGTCTTTTCCAGCAAGTCCCAACTTTTGGTACTATTTGCCTCATAATAACAACTTAATTAATTAATTAAATTTGCATAGGGGGTCGCTCCCTCGAGGATCCTTTATTTCTACATAGCAGGGGGAGCCAGTGCCGATGGTGTTGGTCCCAAACGGGGAGTCTGCGGGAACCACCACGGGGAAACTCGAGGTTTGGGTCCTGTAGAATCGCCCATCCGGTCGTGTCCTGAGACCTAGATACGCGCGGCTACTATCAGGGTGTCGACACGCCGGGAGGATTTGCTGGATTAGCCTTACCTTAGTTCGGTTTAACTTGAGCACGGGATTCCGAGAATACTCGGGTCTTCCCAACTATGGAGTTGCGACTCCGCGGATCGTGGGCTTGTAATGGGTCAAGTTGGAACACCCCTGCAGGGTTTGAACTTTCGAAAGTCGTGCCCGCGGTTATGTGGCAGATGGGAGCTTGTTAATTCCGGTTGTAGATAACTTGACACAATGTTTCTAATACACTACCTGCGTGTGTACCGTGACTGTCAATTTCCGAATAGGGATTCGGGAGTTGAACACGGTGGGGTTATGTTTGACCGGCTTTAGCTAGGATCACTTCGTGATCATCTTTTGACCGATGCTCTTCTCTTCTCGCTCTCTATTACGTAAGTTAGTGCTAGTTGCTGCTGCAGACTCTTGTTTGTTCCTTCACCTCTCGTTCTTTCTTCAGCCTTGTCCTCACCCAAGGCTTAAATAGTCTTGTTACCCGGGAACGGGATTGCTGAGTCCTCTGTGGCTCACAGTTACTTCACCACACCAGATGCAGGTTCGGCCGTGTACGATGCAGGAGCTGGTTCAGTGCTTCACCAGGAGCTCGTTGAAGAGCGTGGCCGGTTGTTTGTGACGCTTCGACGATCAGTAGTGGTTTCTACTAGGATTCGATCCTGACCTGTGGCTTTATGTTGTTTTGGTATCTTTCTTTTGGTTCTTCACCCGTAGTCGGGTTGTGATGTTTTGAATGATGTATGACTTATGTAATGTTTTGTGTGAAGTGGCGAGTGTAAGCCAACTATCTCCTTTTGCATTTTAATCCCTCTTTTACATGAGTTGTGCAAAGATACCAAACTTGAGATCATTCTAGGATGGACTTATGCCTTTAAGTCGTGCCTCGACACGTAGGAGGTATAACTCCATCCTGGGCATTACAGCGACGACCGGCGGCGTGGCCCGACGACGGTGGGAGCGAGCGCCGGCAGCGGGGAAGAAGGAACGGGGGGGCGGTGGAGATCTCGAGCCGGGCGGGCCTCGCCTGGGCCCGGCGGGCCGGCGGCGCGCGGGAGAGGCGCGGTGGCTGGGCTACAACGTGGCAGGCGTGGAGTGTCCGCGGGGCAGCGGCAGACGCGTCCGGCGCCGGTGGACGTGTCCGGCGCGCGGAGGAGCTGCGGGGCACGGGGAAAAAGGAAAAAAAGGAAGAACTAGGGTTTCGCTCGAAAATGCAGGGGATGGGGCCTTTTTATAGGCATAGGGAGCTAGGAATGTCCAAATGAGGAGCGGTTTTCGCCCACACGATCACGATCCGACGACCGAGAGGATGGGAGTGGTTGTGCTGGGTTATTGGGCTGTTGTGGAGGGGTCTTGGGCCAAAAGGAAGAGGAGCTTTTAGCCCACTAGGTTAACCGTTGGAGTATCAAACGACCTCCAAACGCGATGAAATTGACAGGCGGCCTACACATACTAAAACAACAACGCACGACAAGTCTCACCTCAACCGAGAAATGTTCTATGGCCACAGACGAAAGAAGGACTCGGAGGTGCCACGGGCACATGTGTGAGTGTCGGAACTCGAAACGGACAACGGGAAGAGACGAGCATGACCGGGTGCAAGTGATAACACGAATGTAATGCAATGCACATGATAACATGACATGGATGAAGTGCACACACGCACACGACAAAATGAAGAAATCTGAAAATAAAGAAGAGCCCAGAATGGAATTGATTAAGTCAACGAAGATTATATTGCCATAGATGGAAGGTATCACATATGGGGTGTTACAGGGTACTACAATCATATGACTCAACTTGGATTCAAAGTTGATGAAGATAGTGTTATTGATTGAGTTCTTCAATCCCTGCCACCAAGCTATAAAGGCTTTGTGATGAACTATAACATGCAAGGGATGCAGAAAACAGTTCCCGAGCTCTTCGCTATGCTCAAAGTTGTGGAGGTAGAAATAAAAAAGGAGCATCAAGTGTTGATGGTTAGCAAGACCACTAGTTTCAAGAAAAAAGGGCAAGGGAAAGAAGGGGAACTTCAAGAAGAATATCAAGATAGTTGCTATTCCCACGAAGAAACCCAAGTCTGGAGCCAAGCCTGAAACTGAGTGCTTCTACTACAAAGGGACTGGACACTGGAAGCGGAACTGCCCCAAGTATTTGGCGGATAAGAAGGATGGCGAAGTGAACAAAGGTATATTTGATATACATGTTATTGATGTGTACCTTACTAATGCTCGTAGTTGCACCTGGGTATTTGATACTGGTTCGGTTGCTAATATTTGTAACTCGAAACAGGGGCTATAGATTAAATAAAGGTTAGCTAAGGACGAGGTGACGATGCGCGTGGGAAATGGTTCCAAAGTCGATGTGATCGCCGTCGGCACGCTACCTCTACATCTACCTTCGGGATTAGTTTTAGACCTGAATAATTGTTATTTGGTGCCAGTGTTAAGCATGAACATTATATCTGGATCTTGTTTACTGCGAGACGGTTATTCATTTAAATCTGGAAATAATGGTTGTTCTATTTATATGAGTAATATCTTTTATGGTCATGCACCCTTGAAGAGTGGTCTATTCTTGTTGGATCTCAATCGTAGCGATACACATATTCATAATATTGAAGCCAAAAGATGTAAGATTAATAATCATAGTGCAACTTATTTGTGGCACTGCCGTTTAGGTCATATTGGTGTAAAGCACATGAAGAAACTCTATACTGATGGACTTTTGGAATCACTTGATTATGAATCACTTGGTGCTTGCGAACCATGCCTCATGGGCAAGATGACTAAAACTCCGTTCTCCGAAACAATGGAGCGAGCAACTGATTTGTTGGAAATCATACATACTTATGTATGTGGACCGATGAGCATTGAGGCTCGCGGCGGGTATCGTTATTTTCTAACCTTCACTGATGATTTGAGCAGATATGGGTATATCTACTTGATGAAACACAAGTCTGAAACATTTGAAAAGTTCAAAGAATTTTAGAGTGAAGTAGAGAATCATCATAACAAGAAAATAAAGTTTCTACGATCTGATTGTGGAGGCGAATATTTGAGTTACAAGTTTGGTCTTTATTTGAAACAATGTGGAAAATTTCAGAACTCACGTCACCCGGAACACCATAGCGAAATGATGTGTGTGAACATCGTAACCGTACTTTATTAGATATGGTGCGATCTATGATGTCTCTTACCGATTTGCCACTATCGTTTTGGGGTTATGCTTTAGAGACAGCTGCATTCACATTAAATAGGGCACCATCTAAATCCGTTGAGACGACGCCTTATGAGTTATGGTTTGGCAAGAAACCGAAGTTGCCGTTTCTTAAAGTTTGGGGCTGCGATGCTTATGTGAAAAAGCATCAACCTGATAAGCTCGAACCCAAGTCAGAGAAATGTGTCTTCATAGGATACCCAAAGGAGACTGTTGGGTACACCTTCTGTCACATATCCGAAGGCCAAATATTCGTTGCTAAGAATGGATCCTTTCTAGATAAGGAGTTTCTCTCAAAAGAAGTGAGTGGGAGGAAAGTAGAACTTGATGAGGTAATTGTACCTTCTCCCGAATTGGAAAGTAGTACATCACAAAAACTAGTTCCAGTGATTCCTACACCAATTAGCAAGGAAGCTAATGATGATGATCATGAAACTTCGGATCAAGTTACTACTGAACCTCGTAGGTCAACCAGAGTACGTTCCGGACCAGAGTGGTACGGCAACCCAGTTCTGGAAGTCATGTTACTAGACCATGAAGAACCTACAAACTATGAGGAAGCGATGATGAGCCCAGATTCCGCAAAATGGCTCGAGGCCATGAAATCTGAGATGGGATCCATGTATGAGAACAAAGTGTGGACTTTGGTTGACTTGCCCAATGATCGGCAAGCCATTGAAAATAAATGGATCTTCAAGAGGAAGACCGACGCCGATGGTAATGTTACTGTCTACGAAGCTCGACTTGTGGCAAAAGGTTTTCGACAAGTTCAAGGAGTTGACTACGATGAGACTTTCTAACCCGTAGCGATGCTTATGTCTGTCCGAATCATGTTATCAATTGCCGCATTTTATGATTATGAAATCTGGCAAATGGATGTCAAAACTGCATTCCTAAATGGATACCTCAAAGAGGAGTTGTATATGATGCAACCAGAAGATTTTGTCGATCCCAAAGGTGCTAACAAAGTGTGCAAGCTCCAGCGATCCATCTATGGACTGGTGCAAGCATCTCGGAGTTGGAATATACGCTTTGATGAGGAGATCAAAGCATATGGTTTTATACAGACTTTTGGAGAAAGCCTGTATTTACAATAAAGTGAGTGGGAGCTCTGTAGCATTTCTAATATTATATGTAGATGACATATTGTTGATTGAAAATGATATAGAATTTTTGGATGGCATAAAAGGATACTTGAATAAGAATTTTTCAATGAAAGACCTCGGTGAAGCTGCTTATATATTAGGCATTAAGATCTGTAGAGATAGATCAAGACGCTTAATTGGACTTTCACAAAGCACATACCTTGATAAAGTTTTGAAGAAGTTCAAAATGGATCAGTCAAAAAAAGGTTTCTTGCATGTGTTACAAGGTGTGAAGCTGTGTAAGACTCAATGCCCGACCACTGCAGAAGATAGAGAGAAAATGAAAGTCATTCCCTATGCCTCAGCCATAGGATCTATCATGTATGCAATGCTGTGTACCAGACTTGATGTGTGCGTTGCTATAAGTTTGGCAGGGAGGTACCAAAGTAATCCAGGAGTGGACCACTGGACAGCGGTCAAGAACATCTGTAAGTACCTGAAAAGGACAAATGGTATGTTTCTCGTTTATGGAGGTGACAAAGAGCTCGTCGTAAACGGTTACGTCGATTCAAGCTTTGACACTGATCCGGATGACTCTAAATCAAAAACCAGATATGTATTTTTTATTGAACGGTGGAGCTGTCAGTTGGTACAGTTCCAAGAAAAGCGTCATGGCGGATTCTACGTGTGAAGCAGAGTACATAGCTGCTTTGGAAGCAGCAAATGAAGGAATCTGCATGAAGGGGTTCATATCCGATCTAGGTGTAATACCTAGTGCATCGGGTCCAATGAAAATCTTTTGTGACAACACTAGAGCAATAGCCTTGGTGAAGGAATCCAGGTTTCACAAGAGAACCAAGCGCATCAAGAGACGCTTCAATTCCATCCGTGATCAAGTCAAGGAGGGAGACATAGAAATTTGCAAGATACATATGAATCTGAATGTCGCAGACCCGTTAACTAAGTCTCTTCCACGAGCAAAACATGATCAACACCAAGACTCCATGGGTGTTAGAATCATTACTATGTAATCTAGATTATTGACTCTAGTTAAAGTGGGAGACTGAAGGAAATATGCCCTAAAGGCAATAATAAAGTTGTTATTTGTATTTCCGTATATCATGATAAATGTTTATTATTCATGCTAGAATTGTATTAACCGGAAACTTAGTACATGTGTGAATACATAGACAAAAACAGAGTGTCCCTAGTATGCCTCTACTAGACTAGCTCACTGATCAAAGATGGTTATGTTTCCTAGCCATAGACATGAGCTGTCATTTGATCAACGGAATCACGTCATTAGGAGAATGATGTGATGGAAAAGACCCATCCGTTAGCTTAGCAACTTGATCGTTTAGTTTTACTGCTAATGCTTTCTTCATGACTTATACATGTTCCTATGACTATGAGATTATGTAACTCCCGAGTACCGGAGGAACACCTTGTGTGCTATCAAACGTCACAACGTAACTGGGTGATTATAAAGATGCTCTATAGGTGTCTCCGAAGGTGTTTGTGGTGTTGGCACAAGAGAATAGGATTTGTCACTCCGAGTGTCGGAGAGGTATCTCTGGGCCTTCTCGATAGTACACGTCATAATAAGCATTGCAAGCAAACGACTAATGAGTTAGTCATGAGATGATGTATTACGGAACGAGTAAAGAGACTTGTCTGTAATGAGATTGAACTAGGTATGATGATACCGAAGATCGAATCTCGGGCAAGTAACGTACCGATGACAAAGGGAACAACGTATGTTGTTATGAAGTTTGATCGATAAAGATCTTCGTAGAATATGTAGGGACCAATATGAGCATCCAGGTTCCGCTATTGGTTATTGACCGGAGATGAGTCTCGGTCATGTCTACATAGTTCTCGAACCCGTAGGGTCCGCACGCTTAACGTTCAATGACGATTGGTATTATGAGTTTATGAGTTTTGATGTACCTAAGATAGTTCGGAGTCCCGAATGAGATCACGGACATGACGAGGAGTTTCAGAATGTCCGAGACATAAAGATTGATATATTGGACGGCTATATTCGGACACAGGAAGTGTTCCGGGTGATTTCGGAGAAAACCGGAGTGCCGGAGGGGTTACCGGAACCCCCCGGGGGAGTATTGGGCCATAGTGAGCCATTAGGGAAAGTGAGAGGCAGCCCGTAGGCGCTGGCCACGCCCCCTCCCAGGGGATCCTAGTTGGACTAGGAGTGGGGGGGAGGCTCCCCTCTCCTTCCTTCTTCTCTTCTTCCTTCCTTTCCTACTCCTAGTAGGAATAGGAAAGGGGATTCCTACTCCTACTAGGAGTAGGAAACCTCCCTCCTTGGCGTGCCCCTAGGGCCAGTCGCCCC
>LR738715.1:784251799-784310134 GCA_902687465.1 Secale cereale | reverse complement strand
CCCCTTGCTCATTTATATATAGGGACAGGGGGCATCCTAGAACACACAAGCAACATTGTTTAGCCGTGTGCGGTGCCCCCTCCACAGAAACACACCTCGGTCGTATGGTTGCAGTGCTTAGGCGAAGCCCTGCGTCGGTAACTTCATGACAAAACTCTCCCGTGAAGCTCAACTGGATCAAGAGCTCGTGGGACATCATTGAGCTGAACGTGTGCTAAACGCGGTGTCGGGGGAAACTGTCCGCCACGAACACCTATGGGACCGGAGCCCCTTGTCTGTGCGGTAAGAGGGCGGAGGGAGCACGAAGAGCAGATCGAGGCAGACGCGCGGGCAGTTTTTACCCAGGTTCGGGCCGCACGGATGCGTAAAACCCTACTCCTGCTTGGTTGTGTATTGAGTTGAACGCTCGGGAGCTTGAAGAAGCAGCTACACCGTGCGTGAGAGTAATCTAGGTTTCGAACCCCCTCCACGTTGTGCATGGGCCTCCTTTTATAGTGCAAGGGGTCACCGACAGGTGTCAACGTAGGAGAAAGGGGTAAAAATGTAAAAGAGGTGGTAGTTGTAACAGTGCGGGAACAGTGGAGCTACAGTACAGAACAGTGGTCTATACCTACTTTAACAGTGGGGGACAAGGGCATTTAATGCCCGTCGCCGTCGACCCCAAAAGCTCCCGCCGTTGCGTCTCCGTCTGCCACGGCGATGGATCCACTGCCGTGGAGTGCCACCGTGTCCCCCAGGCTGCACAGCCATCCGCCACGCGCCCCTGGAGTGGCCCCAGGGCGACGCGTGGGCCGATGAGCTGGAGCGCGGGCACACAGCGCACCTCCCCCGGCAAGCACCTTGCCGGGGATCTCGACCTTGCCGGGCCCGGAAGCTTGCCGCTCCCCGAGCCCTTGCCGGGTCTTCTAAGATAAAATCTTCTATTCGTCCTGACAAGCTCCTCTTGCCAGGGCCTCGTGCTAGTTAAGCAATCTCGAGCCTGGGACGGCCTTCCCGGCAAGCTCCTCTTGCCGGGGTCTTGGTCTTCTGTCTTGTATACTTTGTTTTTGAATGGCTAGATAAGGGGCAGGAAGGTCTCCGGCAAGCGCGTGGTGGACCCTGCCGCGGGGAGCTGCCGCTGCCCGTGCACAAGTTGGGGTACTAGGGTACCCCTACCTTAGTACACCGACAGACCTGAACACCGAAGTGATATGCCGGCTCATCAAAATTTGAGCTGTAATTGCGATAACTTTCATTTTTTCCAATCCTGCAGGCCATTTTTGAGGGCCAAGACGACCCTTTTTGGGCTCAGAATTTTCCACGCACGTGATCCTGTGTGTGCACGTATGTAAAATCCTCCAGATCGTAAAAACTAGAAGTCCTATCACCTCAATTCCCCAATAGCTTTCCAACGCCTATGAAAACGATGAAATCGGTGCTTGTTCTCACTTGCTTTGAGAGTCTCGATCAATTCGGACTCTAGGTTGATTTTTGTATTTTCTTTGAGCACCGTTTCTTCGCGAGAGTTGGCCTAACACCCTATTGTATCCATACATGGGTGGGGCGCCAAGGACCTGAACACCAAAGTGATATGCCGGCTCATCAAAATTTGAGCTGTAATTGCGATAACTTTCATTTTTTCCAATCCTGCAGGCCATTTTTGAGGGCCAAGACGACCCTTTTTGGGCTCAGAATTTTCCACGCACGTGATCCTGTGTGTGCACGTATGTAAAATCCTCCAGATCGTAAAAACTAGAAGTCCTATCACCTCAATTCCCCAATAGCTTTCCAACGCCTATGAAAACGATGAAATCGGTGCTTGTTCTCGCTTGCTTTGAGAGTCTCGATCAATTCGGACTCTAGGTTGATTTTTGTATTTTCTTAGATCACCGTTTCTTCGCGAGAGTTGGCCTAACACCCTATTGTATCCATACATGGGTGGGGCGCCAAGGACCTTGTCGGGGGAAACTGTCCGCCACGAACACCTATGGGACCGGAGCCCCTTGTCTGTGCGGTACGAGGGCGGAGGGAGCACAAAGAGCAGATCGAGGCAGACGCGCGGGCAGTTTTACCCAGGTTCGGGCCGCACGGATGCGTAAAACCCTACTCCTGCTTGGTTGTGTATTGAGTTGAGCGCTCGGGAGCTTGAAGAAGCAGCTACACCGTGCGTGAGAGTAATCTAAGTTTCGAACCCCCTCCACGTTGTGCATGGGCCTCCTTTTATAGTGCAAGGGGTCACCGACAGGTGTCAACGTAGGAGAAAGGGGTAAAAATGTAAAAGAGGTGGTAGTTGTAACAGTGCGGGAACAGTGGAGCTACAGTACAGAACAGTGGTCTATACCTACTTTAACAGTGGGGGACAAGGGCATTTAATGCCCGTCGCCGTCGACCCCAAAAGCTCCCGCCTTAGCGTCTCCGTCCGCCACGGCGACGGATTCACTGCCGTGGAGTGCCACCGTGTCCCCCAGGCTGCACAGCCATCCGCCACGCGTCCCTGGAGTGGCCCCAGGGCGACGCGTGGGCCGATGAGCTGGAGCGCGGGCACACAGCGCACCTCCCCCGGCAAGCACCTTGCCGGGGATCTCGACCTTGCCGGGCCCGGAAGCTTGCCGCTCCCCGAGCCCTTGCCGGGTCTTCTAAGATAAAATCTTCTATTCGTCCTGACAAGCTCCTCTTGCCAGGGCCTCGTGCTAGTTAAGCAATCTCGAGCCTGGGACGGCCTTCCCGGCAAGCTCCTCTTGCCGGGGTCTTGGTCTTCTGTCTTGTATACTTTGTTTTTGAATGGCTAGATAAGGGGCAGGAAGGTCTCCGGCAAGCGCGTGGTGAACCCTGCCGCGGGGAGCTGCCGCTGCCCATGCACAAGTTGGGGTACTAGGGTACCCCTACCTTAGTACACCGACAGGAGCCCCCGGGCCTGGGCCACACACGGTGCCGAGCGCTGTTGGGCCAGGCCCAAAACAGTGCACGGGCACCCGCGGCCCGCGGCGCGCCGAATCCACTTCCATATCCGCCGCCCCCCACGGCAACGGCACGCGTCGATTGCGGCGCCGTGGGATGGGACGTGCCCACGATTTCTTTAATGGGAAGGGCGAAACGCCCCCCACTCTCCCATAAAAGCAGAGAGAGCGGCGCGGTTCCCCTCCCTGCGCACTCATTGCCATCGTCTTCTTCCTTAGATTCCTCTGCGCTTTGCCTCTACTCCTCCGCCACCACCAAGCTCTTCGTCCCCTTCCTTCCACCGCGTCCGCCATGGCCCCAAAGACCGACAAGGCGAAGTCGGAGAAGTCCAAGCGGGAGAAGTCAGATCAGGCGGCGAAGCTCGCCGCGTACCGGAAGGAGCACATTGTCTTCGCGCCGAAGCTCGGCGTGCGGGAGCTTTGGAACAAATATTATTTGTTCTGGGCCAAGGAGACCCCAGCGCATCCCCGCACGCGCGTCTACCCGGCCGTCGCCAAGGACCACTACCCCGGCGGGTATTACTTTTTCGCAGCCTTCTTCCACTGCGGTCTGTGCCCTCCCTTCTCAAACTTTTTCTGCGATATCATGAATACTTATGGCCTCCACCTCCTCGACTTCACTCCCAACGCCATCCTCACCATGTCCGTTTTCGCACACATGTGCGAAAACTTCGTAGGAATCCAGCCCAACGTAGCTCTCTTTAGGCACTTTTTCATCCCCAGAGTAGAGGCCGACGCCCCCCTCTCCGGAGGAATCTCTTGGGTGTTCAGGCTGAATAAGAAATCAGCCTACTTGCCGGGGGAGCTCCGCGGCAAGTGGGAAGAGTGGCGCGCGGAGTGGTGCTGGGTCGTCGAGGAGTGGCCGCAACACTTCACCGCGCCGCGCACATCGCCCATCGTGCGCGGCAGGGATTGGAGTAATTTCGATTCCGACGATTCCAAGCTGGATATCGCTCTCGTCAGAATCCTTCGTCTTCGGATGGCGCCGCTGTCTGTCGCTGAAGTGGGCGCGGACTTTCTTCGTCGCCGGATCGCCCCCCTCCAAGACCGGAAAAGGCCGGCGTGGCAATACGGCGGCCCGGCAGACATCATGAGGCTGCGCCCCGGCCTCAATTTTAACTTCACAACACTCGAGCTGCGGGGTATGGTCAGGGAACTTTTCAAGTTCGACCCGGCACACCCCGAGTACTTCCGCGCTCCCCGGGGAGTGGTGCCGCTCTGCGCCAGCAGCGCCCGGGATCGCCTTGTCGCTATGATGCCCGCGTGCGACTCTCATGGATTGGAGCGCACGTGGATTGCGCCCAAGCCTATCGACGTCCTCGAGTTCTACGACAACCTTGCGGAGGTGTTGGAGAAGACGGACGATCTCAAGCTGCACACGCGGGCCACCACCGACCAAGAGATTGCTTACATGGCTTCACGCGCTGAAGAAGTCGCCGCAGCCGCGGCGGCGGGAAACTTTGGATACACACCCGCGGAGGCGGAAGCCGCGGATGCCTCCAGCCAGGCGGATAAGGAGGAGATTCGCAAGCTGCTAGAGCTCCCTCCCGACGCGCTCGCCGGGGTCCCCTCGCTGAGGCACTCCGGGATCAATGGGATCGCGACGGAGGCCGCGGCAATGGAGGGCACAGCCGGAGGAAGCAGGGGTGCCGCGAGGAGCGAAGGCGCCGGACGAAGCGGGGCCACCAAGGGGAAGGGGCCCGCAGTGCAAGGCGCTGGGGCCAGCGAACTGGCCGAGGGAGAGGAGGGGGAGGAGGAAGACACCGGCGGATCCACCGAGCTCTACGCCGACGACCTCTCCTCGTCGGAGAGCTCCCCGCCCCCGGCGAGCCCGAAGCAGTCCCCATTGAAGCGTCTCCGCAAGGCGGCGACGGGGGAGCAGGCGCGAGCGCCCCGGCAACAGCCGGCTCGCCGGGCAGCTCCCCGGCCGAGCCAAGCCGTGCCAAGGGCGACCGGCGTGCCGGCCACGGCAGAGGCCCCGCGCGCGCGGACCACGACGGAGGCGTCCCGCAGGCCGGCACCGAGCCGGCAAGGATCTTCTCGGAGCGGAGCAGCTGCTCCGCCCACTTCTCGGGCGCCGGCCACCACAGGGGCTGGGCCTACGCAGCCCCCAGCCCCGGTTGCTCCGAAACGCGCGAGGGAATCTTCATCCTCCGCTCCTCGCGCGAACGCGCCCACCGTGGAGTTTGACTTCTCCGCGCTGAGCGAGGACGACGAGGAGGACCAAGAGTAAGGACCCGAGACCTTACTCCTTCTTGATTTTTATATCTCGATTGTTGCTGACGCTTGACTTTGCTTGTTGCTTGTGATTGCAGGACCTTGGAGCAGCGCGCGAAGAGGGTCAGGGTGCCCACAGTTGAGGTCGTAGAAGACCCATCCGTCGCGGAAGCAGGGATCGCGGCGGAGCCGAGCTTGCCGGACCCGAGTGCCGCTCCGGGGAGCAGCCCCCAGCGCAGCCCCCAGCGTAAGTTAGAGGTTTACTGTTTTTGCTCGTCGGGGCGCGCTTGGGGCTTTGATCTCTCTTTTTTTTTGAATGTCTTGGTTCTTCTATCTTCTCTTGTGCAGAGGTGGAGCCGCAGCGGGAAGAGCGCCCGGAGACCGTCACCGAGGAGCCGCAGGCCCCGCCGTCCCCGGCAAGGCAAAACTCTCCGGCAAGGGAGAGCGCTCCGCCAAGGGCGGGTACTCCGCCAAGGCAGAGTACCCCGCCAAGGGCGAGCAGCCCGGCGAGGACGGCCACTCCGCCAAGGCCGAGCTCCCCGGCAAGGGAGCCCGCCGCAGAGGACGTCCGCCAAGGTACGTTCTGTACTTGGTTTTCTTGACTTTGCTTCTTTTTGGATCTTTGCTTGATTTTGAACTTCTTTTTCTTCTTCTCCTAGATCTTCCTCCTCCTCCTCCCGCGCCGATGGAGACCGAGGTCATCAATATCGAGGATGAGGAGGGCGCGCAGGGCGGCGGCGATGACGTTCCCGTCGTCGTGGAGATGGCCGAGGCCACCGAGGAGGCGACCGAGGCCACCGAGCCGGCCGCGCAGGAGGCCACTCCGGCCGCTGACGCCGCGACCGGGGAGGGGGACGGCGACCGCACCGCCGACCCGGAGGTGGCGGGAGCACCGGATGCTACACCGGCCGCCGGCCCCTCCACCGGCGAGAAGCAGGCGTACTATCTTCGTGCCCCCAATGGCGTCTTTATCCAAGTGCCTTGGGGGTCTTCATCAAGAGCTCCCGCGGAGGGCGAGGCGTTTGACGGAGAAGTCCTCGCCTCCGCGGGTCTGACAGTCGTCGAGGCTCCCGGCGAAGGAGATGGGCCCGAGGAGGAGAAGCTTCTCCACCAACTCCTGGCCCTTTACCGGGCCAGGCAGGCGAAGCTTGCCTCCCGGGAAGCCCTTGCTGCCCAGGCCGCCGCCGAAATGGAGAAGCGTGCGGCGGAGCTCAGCGCTGCCCACAAGGCGGGCCTCCGCGAGGTGGCGGAGGAGCGCGAGCGTCTCGCCGGTGAATATCAAGAGTGGCTTTTGGAGAAAGCCGAGGCTGAAGAACAGCAACGGCTCGCCGGGGTGGAGATGTCCCGGCGAGAAGGAGAGCTCGCGCAGCGGAAGGTGGATCTCGACTCCCATGAGGAGGACCTTGCCGCTCGCGAGGCTGCCCTTGGCGGGGAGCTGAAGGAGGCGAAAGCCGCTGCTGCTGCCGCGGAAGACGCCAAGAAGGAGCTTGCCGCCAAGGTTGAACAACTGGAGAAGGCGGTGAAGGTGAGCGCCGAGAAGGTTGCCGCGCTCATCCTGGAGCGCGAGAAGGATGCTCACACCAACTCAGAGCTCCAGGTGAGTTTGTCCCAGAGGGGTGACGAGCTGAAGGCCGCCAAGGATTCCATTGAAGACTTGGAGCTGAAGGTCTCCACCCTGAAGGAATCGCTTGATGCTGCCCGGGCCCAGGAGGCAAAGCTGAAGGATGAGCTCCGCAAGGAGCGAAACTTGATGGAGAGCGTTAACAAGGCCTCCGAGCTCTTCCGGCAGACTATCGAGGTGTGGACCGAAGAGCTGGTTTCTTCTGCATCCAACATTGACCAGGAGTTGCTTGCTTTGAAGGTCGAACATCTTATCTACTCACCGGATCCAGACCTCCCGCACAGCGCCAAACTCAGCCTCTTCTTCAGAGGCGTCGCTCCGGCCCTTGCAGGTCTCCGGAACCGCATCCCCGCGCAGCTGGCCGAGGAGTCGCGCCGTCTCTGCGCGGGAACTCTGGAGCGGGTCTTGACGAAGATCGTGTACCGCAACCCGGGGATCAACCTCAGGAACGTTCTTTGCAGCTTGCCGGCAGATGCAGACACGGAGGCCCTGAAGGAGCAGGTCGGCCATATCATCGCCAAGGTGGCAAAGCTTGGCAGGAAGGAGGGCGACCGCGTAGACTAGGGCCCCATTTATCTTTATCTTTTTGTTGCTGCACGTTATGTTACGAACTCATTAGTCCATTGCGACAAGTTATCCTTGTAAGATATTTGCTTTACTTCAATCAATCAGTGCAATGTTATCTTCCTTGTTCCAATCTTTGACTTTGTATGTTCTTCACCCTACGCTCCCGGGGAGCTTGCCGGAAAGGGGCCCTTGCCGCGAGCGCTGAGCGCTGGACTCTGAGCAGCCTGCTGGTCAAGGTCCTCGCCGGCAAGCGACCTTGCCGCAGCAGGTCGCAACGCACTTAGCTTGCTGAGTGTACTCGGAAACGAGGCAAGGGCGCGACACTTGTCGCAGCTCACTTAAATCGTTGAGTGGACTCGAAAACAAGATAAGGGTGCGGCAAGCCGCGGGTAGGTTCCTCCGCGCACAGGTTTTCCATACAAAGTGTGATCGTTCAAGGAAGACAACCAAAAATTTAAAATTTGAACTGGTCAAATTCTAACAACTTATCTTTCATATGCCGCTTGCTCATGTTGTTTGCTTTCCGGTAAGGCTCTTCTTATTTGAACAGCACTTAGTTCCTCCTCTATCTCCTTCCCCCCCGGCAAACTTGTGCGCGAGGAACGTTCCTTCTGTTTAAGAGAAAAGGAAAGGGAGGGGGAAAAAGCATATTGCCTTTCGGCGTAATAGTGCTTACCGAATGTCTAAGTGTTGCATCAAATGCCAAATAAAACATGCAAATAGCAAAGAGAAGCATGCGAAAGGCAATCGATGCGAAAACACGAAATCTTTACTGATGCACGGGGTCTGCGCCCGGCTTTGTACAAAGGGTTACATGCAACAGCGGCAAGGCTTGTACAAAAGGTGGTTGCCGGAGCGGATCACGGCAACCGCGCCTTAGGGGTGAAACTTGCGAAGATGCTCTATGTTCCAGGAGTTGCTCACCGGTAAGCCTTCTTCGGTCTCGAGGCGGACAGCGCCGGGCCTCGTAACTTGTCTCACCCGATAAGGGCCTTCCCACTTCGGCGTCAACTTGTTGGAATTCTTGGCGGACTGAACACGCCGAAGAACAAGGTCGCCTTCCTCGAGACTCCTGGCCTTAACCTTGCGGCTATGGTAGCGGCGCAAAGCTTGCTGGTATCGAGCAGCTCGTACAGCAGCCTGGAGACGTCCCTCCTCAAGGAGCAATGCGTCGTCTTGCCGCAGTTGCTCTTGCTCGAGCTCATCATAAGCGAGCACTCGAGGAGATCCGTATACGAGTTCCGTGGGGAGAACTGCTTCTGCTCCATAGACTAGAGCAAAAGGTGTCTGTCCGGTGGCTCGATTTGGTGTCGTTCTGATTGACCAAAGAGCCGCCGGGAGCTCCTCTATCCAATTCTTTCCGCACTTGCGCAGCCTGTCAAAGGTCCTTGTCTTGAGTCCGCGCAGCACTTCAGCATTTGCCCTCTCCGCTTGGCCGTTGCTCCTCGGGTGAGCAACAGAAGCGAAACAGACCTTGGTGCCGAGGTCTTGGACGTACTGCATGAAGGTGCGACTAGTGAATTGCGTACCGTTGTCGGTGATGATCCTGTTAGGGATCCCGAAACGGCAAACAATCGACCTGAAGAACCTGACTGCTGACTGTGCTGTCACCTTTCTCACTGGCTCCACTTCTGGCCACTTTGTGAACTTGTCGATTGCAACGTACAAGTACTCAAAGCCCCCGACAGCGCGAGGGAAAGGGCCGAGGATATCGAGCCCCCAGACCGAGAAGGGCCAGGAGAAAGGGATTGTTTGGAGAGCTTGAGCTGGCTGATGAACTTGCTTTGCATGGAACTGGCACGCTTCACACTTGGTTACTAGTGCAGTTGCATCTTGGAGGGCTTCTTGCCAAAAGAACCCTTGCCGGAAAGCTTTCCCGGCAAGTGCCCTTGCGCCAATGTGGTGGCCGCATATGCCTCCGTGTATTTCTGCCAACAGCTTCTGTCCATCTTCCCTGGAGATGCACTTCAACCTGACACCATTGAGTCTTCTTCTGTACAGCTCGTTATCCACAAACTGATACATACTTGACTGCCTGGTTATCTTCTCTATCTCTTGAGGGTCGTCGGGAAGTTCTCCAGTTTGTAGAAAACGGACGATCTGCTGTGCCCATGCCGGAGCTCGGGGCTCGACGGCAAGGACTAAAGGCTCGAGGTCTGCTGCGGGAACCTCAGCTTCTACGGCAAAGACCTCTGGTCCTGTCGGAGCTGTCGGTCCCCCGGCAAGCTCGCCGGGGCGAGGCTTGTCGGGAACACTTGCTTCAACTGCACAAGCCCGAGGGCTCGCAGGAGCAAACTGTTCCTCAGCGTTATCGTTGATCTTGGGAACTTTGGCGGCGGGTTCAGGAAGATCCGCCGGCAAGTAGTCGCCGGAGACCAACTTTCTCTTGTTGGACTGCCCAATTGATGGTGTAACTGATGGCTGAGTCAGCTTGAGCAAAAAGGTCCCTGGTTCCACAGGTAACTTCATCGCGGCGCACTTTGACAGGCCGTCTGCAATCTCATTTTGAGCTCTTGGGACGTGCTCCATCTGCAGACCTTCAAAGTGCTCTTCAAGCTTCCTCACTTCATCGACATATGCTTCCATCAAAGGGCTCTGGTAGCTCTTGTTAACTTGTCGGACCACCAACTGAGAATCTCCCCGTACAATCAGCTTCCTGATCCCAAGTTCGGCCGCAATCCTGAGGCCGGCAAGCAAGCCTTCATATTCTGCAGTGTTGTTTGTCGCTTGCTCCCTGGGGAAGTGCATCTGGATAACATATTTGAGGTGCTCTCCGGTGGGCGCGATGAGTACCACGCCGGCACCGGCGCCTTGCAGCGAGAAGGCACCGTCAAAATACATTATCCATTCACTTGTCGCTTCTTGCACGGGTACGCTCGTTTCTTGAACTTCTTCTTCTGGCGTTGGGGTCCACTCAGCGATGAATTCTGCCAAAGCTCGGCTCTGTATGGTTGAAGTACTTTCAAACTTGAGTCCGAAGCTTGACAGTTCCAGTGCCCACTCGACGATCCTGCCTGTTGCCTCTGGATTGTGCAATATCCTCTTCAACGGAAAGCGAGTGACCACCGTTATCTCATGGGCTTGGAAGTAGTGGCGCAGCTTCCTCGAGGCCATGAGGAGGCCGAAAAGCAATTTTTGCACACCAGAGTACCTTGATCTAGCTCCCTGGAGAAGGGAACTTACAAAATACACTGGGCGCTGCACCATCTTCTTCCGCACCTCTCCTTGTTCCTGCGCAGAGTCTTCCTTGTCGGGGCCAGAGCTTGTCGGGACAGCCCCCTGCTTGTCGCTAGATTCGCTCGCCGGCGATGCTGACTCCTCGTCGGACTCCCTTTCCGCTACTAACGCAGCACTAACCACCTGGTTGGTTGCCGCTAAGTATAGCAACAACTTTTCCTGTGGTTTAGGTGCGACAAGTATAGGAGTGGAGGACAGGTACCGTTTCAAATCCTGCAACGCCGCCTCCGCTTCCGGAGTCCACTTCATGGGACCTGCCTTCTTCAAGATTTTGAAGAAAGGTAGGGCGCGTTCTGCGGATTTTGAAATGAACCTACTGAGGGCAGCAACGCAACCCGCAAGCCTTCTGACATCCTTGACGCGCTTCGGGGCCTCTATCTGCTCGATGGCTTTGATCTTGTCGGGATTGGCTTCAATCCCCCTCTGTGATACAAAGAACCCGAGAAGCTTGCCGGAGGGAACTCCAAAGACGCACTTCTCGGGGTTCAGCTTGAGCTGTATCCTGCGCAGGTTCTGAAACGTTTCTTCCAAGTCTTGAATCAGTGTTTCTTTGCTCTTGCTCTTCACCACGATGTCATCCATGTAGGCTTCTACGTTCCTGTGGATCTGTGGCTCAAAAGCAGTGTACACTACCCTTGCAAAGGTTGAGCCTGCATTCTTTAATCCAAATGGCATGCGGATAAAGCAATAAGTGCCACATGGAGTGATAAACGCAGTCTTTTCTTCATCCTCCTTGGCCATGAAAATCTGATGATAGCCTGAGTATGCATCAAGAAAACAGAGTAGCTCACATCCGGCAGTGGAGTCAACGATCTGGTCAATGCGCGGCAAAGGGAAGGGATCCTTGGGACATGCTTTATTGACATCAGTGAAGTCTATACACAGTCTCCACTTCCCGTTGGCCTTGCGCACGACGACTGGGTTTGCCAACCACGTCGGATGGATCACACCTCTAACTAGGCCTGCTGCCTCTAGTTTCTTGATCTCCTCATTGATGAACTCTTGGCGCTCCACGGCTTGCTTCCTCACTTTTTGCTTAATGGGCCGCGCATGAGGGCAGACAGCAAGCTTGTGCTCAATCACCTTCCTGGGAACACCGGGGATGTCAGATGGTTGCCAAGCAAACACATCGACATTCGCCCGCAGGAAGGCGACGAGCGCGCTTTCCTATTTGCTGTCAAGGGTGGCACTGATGGTGAAGGTACCGCCAGTGCCATCCTCCTTTGCGGACACTTTCTTGGTTGCCGGAGGAGCAGCCATTCCTTTCTTGCTCTTGCCGGTGGAGCTCGATGGAACGTCCTCGACGGCGGCGCAGCACTCCGAAGAGGTGCGGTTGCCGGAGTGGGTCCCAGAGCACTTGCCGGACTTGGTCTTCGTCTTCTTCCCCCCGGGAGCTTCAGCGGCAAGAGTATCCTTCTCGGCCGCAGCTGCCGCATCCCGGTAAATCTTGTCGGCGCAAATAAGCGCATCTTTCTTGTCGCTGTGGACAGTGATGACGCTTATCGGCCCCGGCATCTTCAGCACGTTGTAGGCATAGTGGGAAGCTGCCATGAACTTGGCGAGGGCGGGACGGCCGAGTATCCCATTGTAGGGCAATGGAATATCAGCAACGTCAAAGGTGATGCGCTCAGTCCTGAAGTTGAGCTCCCCGCCAAAGGTCACCGGCAGAGTAATCTTTCCCTTGGGCTTGCTCCTTCCCGGGTTGATTCCTTGGAATGAACCGGTCTCCTCGAGCTCGCCGTCTTGAATCTGGAGTTTCTTGATCACAGCAGAGGAGATCAAGTTCAGCCCGGCCCCGCCGTCAACCAACATTTTGGTGACCTTGAGGTTGCGGATGGTGGGGGAAACCAGCATCGGCAAGCACCCGACCGCCGTGGTGCGGTCAGGGTGATCCTCAAGGTCAAAAATGATGGGCGTGCTGGACCATTTGAGGAGCCTGCGCGACTCCACGGGCGGCTCCGCTGCATTCACCTCACGCACCCACTGTTTCAGCTGGCGGTGGGAGGTGTGCAGGGAGGCGCCACCGTCGACGCACAGGACCTCCGTGGCCTTCTGGAACTCCTGCTCGCTGTTCTCGTCGTCCTCCATGTCTTCATCGTCGTCTTCGTCGTTGTCGCGGCCCCGGGGAGGTCGATCTCCTTGCCGCTGCTTAGCCTTGCCGCGGCGTCCTCCCCGGCCATTGAATGGCCGCTTCTTGCTGGGCTCTTCCCCGCCACCTTGGGCCTTCTCCTTGTCGCGCCTCTCGTACCCAGCCTTTTGCTGCTCGACGAGGTACTCGACGCGCTTGCAGTTGGAGAGGTCGTGACCCTTGGTGCGGTGAATCTTACAGTATTGCTTGTCGGAGCTACCCGGCTTGTCGGCCGCCGCCGCAGGGGCAGGCTCCTTGCCGGAGCCGCCAGCCTGCGCTTGCTTGGCGGGGGCCTCCTTGCCGGACTTCTCGACGGCAAGCACTTCCTTCTTGCCCTTCTTCCTGTTGTTCCGCCGCCGGCTCTTCTTTGCCGGGGCGGCGTCGTCGCTGTCGCTTCCCCCTGCGCCAGCATCCTCCCCGGGGAGTTTCCTCCCCTCTTCTGCACGGGCGCACTTGTCGGCAAGAGCGTAGAGCTCGCTGACGTCCCTGATCTTGGTCATCGCCATCTCCTCACGCATGCGGCGGTTACGCACGTTCTGATGGAACGCGCTGATAACCGCAGCAGGGTGAACGTCGGGGATGTTGTGCTGTACCCGGCTGAAACGTTGGATATACTTGCGCCGGGGTTCGCCTTCCTTCTGGGCCAAAATGTGGAGATCGCTCTCCTGGCCATGGGGTTTGTGGCCGCCGGTGAAGGCGCCAACAAACTGATGGCAGAGGTCGGCCCAAGAAGAGATAGAGCCTTCCGGCAAGTGCATGAGCCACGAACGGACGTTCGGCTTCAGCACGAGCGGGAAGTAGTTGGCTAGGATCTTCTCGTCGCGCCCCCCGGCAGCTTGCACTGCTATGGTGTAGACGCTGAGAAACTCCGAGGGGTGCGTCTTGCCGTCGTACTTCTCCGGTACGTCGGGCTTAAAGTTCTTCATGCTGGGCCACTGGACGCGCCGCAGCTCGCGGGTGAACGCAGGGCAGCCTGCCGCGTACGGCAAGTCGCCTGGTTCACCGGGCGCGGGTGCGTCGACAGTGTTCCCAGCTCTCTTGTCGGATTGTCGCCGAGCTTCTCGGCGGCGCTCGATCGTGGTCCGAGCGTCTTCATCTCGCCGGTCGTCGAGGACCTGGCGCTGGTCCCGACGGACCCGCGGGTCCGACGAGGCTGTGGAGCCGTCGTCGGGGTTGTTCCGGCGGGGCGGCGTCTTCTGCTTCTGCGGCGGGGAGTGCACGCTTGTCGCACCCCCGGCAGTCTTGTCGCCGATAGCCTTCGTCTTCTCGGCCTGCCGCGGCCGTGAGGCCGACGGCTGCTGCGGAGAGTCGTTGTTGGCGAAGTCTATCAGGCTCCGGATAGTGGCCCTCCATTCCTCGGCCTTGTCGGCCGCTGGAGGAAAATCGAGGAGCAGCTGCGCCCTTGCGAGCGCTTCTGCCGGAGTAGTGGGGAACGCGGGCGAGCGGTGCGAGGAGCGGGATACGCTCGGACTTCTAACGACGTTAGAAGGAGCGGGGTCCCGTGTCGGCGCCTTCGCTTTGCTTGTGCCCGGACGGGGGTCCGGGGCGTCCCGCGAACCTCCAGTATGGCCTTGTCCCAGCAAGCGGATACCACCTCCCGTGGTATGGCGCTGCGGGGTCGTTGTGTGCTGTGATGGACGCGGCGCGTCCACGGAGACCGAAGTCCGGTCGTCCGTCTTGTTCTTGGATCTGGTGGCACCGTGAGTGTCCTCGCCGGCAACCACCCTTCCGACGGCGTCTCCCCCGCCCACCGTTGGCTCTGGTGGCGGCGGGTGAGACGCGGACGGGCCTCCGACCTCCGAGGGCTTCTTCTTCGGGGCCATGGAGTTGTCGCTGATGAAGTTGTTGATGAAGCTGGAGATGTTAATGAAGATTGCGCCCGCGCGAACGCCGGATCAGGTTCGCACAACCTCGACGCCCCCTACCTGGCGCGCCAAAGATGTCGGGGGAAACTGTCCGCCACGAACACCTATGGGACCGGAGCCCCTTGTCTGTGCGGTAAGAGGGCGGAGGGAGCACGAAGAGCAGATCGAGGCAGACGCGCGGGCAGTTTTTACCCAGGTTCGGGCCGCACGGATGCGTAAAACCCTACTCCTGCTTGGTTGTGTATTGAGTTGAACGCTCGGGAGCTTGAAGAAGCAGCTACACCGTGCGTGAGAGTAATCTAGGTTTCGAACCCCCTCCACGTTGTGCATGGGCCTCCTTTTATAGTGCAAGGGGTCACCGACAGGTGTCAACGTAGGAGAAAGGGGTAAAAATGTAAAAGAGGTGGTAGTTGTAACAGTGCGGGAACAGTGGAGCTACAGTACAGAACAGTGGTCTATACCTACTTTAACAGTGGGGGACAAGGGCATTTAATGCCCGTCGCCGTCGACCCCAAAAGCTCCCGCCGTTGCGTCTCCGTCTGCCACGGCGATGGATCCACTGCCGTGGAGTGCCACCGTGTCCCCCAGGCTGCACAGCCATCCGCCACGCGTCCCTGGAGCGGCCCCAGGGCGACGCGTGGGCCGATGAGCTGGAGCGCGGGCACACAGCGCACCTCCCCCGACAAGCACCTTGCCGGGGATCTCGACCTTGCCGGGCCCGGAAGCTTGCCGCTCCCCGAGCCCTTGCCGGGTCTTCTAAGATAAAATCTTCTATTCGTCCTGACAAGCTCCTCTTGCCAGGGCCTCGTGCTAGTTAAGCAATCTCGAGCCTGGGATGGCCTTCCCGACAAGCTCCTCTTGCCGGGGTCTTGGTCTTCTGTCTTGTATACTTTGTTTTTGAATGGCTAGATAAGGGGCAGGAAGGTCTCCGGCAAGCGCGTGGTGAACCCTGCCGCGGGGAGCTGCCGCTGCCCGTGCACAAGTTGGGGTACTAGGGTACCCCTACCTTAGTACACCGACACGCGGAGGTGTCATACGTTCGGTGCTTGGATTGGTTGGATCGCGAAGACGTTCGACTACATCAACCGCGTCACTAGACGCTTCCGCTTTCGGTCTACGATGGTACATAGACACACTCTCCCCTCTCGTTGATATGCTTCTAGTAGATAGATCTTGCGTGATCGTAGGATTTTTTTTAAAATACTACGTTTGCCAATAAAAGATGTGTGGGTTGGCTATGGCAGGAGCAGCAAATGGGCGGGCGTTACGCCATTATCATGTGAAGGACATGTACAATACGTGTGTAATGCGCGATATGTCACAATTTCTTCATTGGTGATCCAGTTGTCGCTTGTCACTGAAGCGTTCCTCTCCTGGGCCCTTTGGGTGTTGGTCACATGGCAATGTGAACTATGGGTGTTAATCACATGACGATGTGAACTATCGGTGTTAAATCACATGGCGATGTGAACTAGATTATTGACTCTAATGCAAGTGGGAGACTCAAGGAAATATGCCCTAGAGGCAAAATAAAGTTGTTATTTTATATTTCCTTATATCATGATAAATGTTTATTATTCATGCTAGAATTGTATTAATCAGAAACTTGATACACGTATGGATACAGAGACAAAACACCGTGTCCCTTGTAAGCCTCTACTAGACTAGCTCGTTAATCAAAGATGGTTAAGTTTCCTAACCATAGACATGTGTTGTCATTTGATGAATGGGGTCACATCATTAGGATAATGATGTTATGGACATGACCCACCCGTTAGCTTAGCATAATGATCATTCAGTTTTACTTCTATTGCTTTCTTCATGTCAAATACATATTGCTCCAACTATGAGATCATGCAACTCCCGAATACCGGAGGAATGCCTTGTGTGCTATCAAACATCACAACGTAACTGGGTGATTATAAAGATGCTCTACAGGTATCTCTGAAGGTGTTTGTTGGGTTGGCATAGATCAAGATTAGGATTTTTCACTCCGAGTATCGGAGAGGTATCTGTGGGCCCTCTCGGTAATGCACATCATAAGAAGCCTTGCAAGAAATGCGACTAATGAGTTAGTTGCGGGATGATGCATTATGGAATGAGTAAAGAGACTTGCCAGTAACGAGATTGAACTAGGTATGACGATATTGACGATCGAATCTCGGGCAAGTAACATACCGATGACAAAGGGAATAACGTATGTTGTCATAACGGTTCGACCGATAAAGATCTTCATAGAATATGTAGGAGCCAATATGAGCATCCAGGTTCCGCTATTGGTTATTGACCGGAGAGGTGTCTCGGTCATGTCTACATAGTTCTCGAACCCGTAGGGTCTGCACGCTTAACGTTCGATGACGATTTGTATTAAATGAGTTATGTGATTTGGTGATAAAATGTTCTTCGGAGTCCCGGATGAGACCACGGATATGAAGACGAGTCTCGAAATGGTCGAGAGGTAAAGATTGATATATAGGACGATGGTATTTGGACACCGAAAGTGTTCCGGGTGATACCGGGTCACCGGAAGGGGTTCCAGGCACCCCCTCCCCCCGCGTGCGCCCAAGTTATGGGCCTATTGGGCCAAGAGAGGGATAGACCAGCCCTTGGTAGGATGGTGCGCCCCCCTTAAGGGCCTAAAAGGGAGAAGAAGGAAGGAGGGGGAGAAGGAAAGGGGAGGATTCGGCCTCCCCCTTTTTCTTCTCTCCTCCCCTCCCTTTCCTTCCACCTCCACCAAATAAGGAAGGAGGAGCGAATTGGAAAAGTCCCCAAGTAGGATTCCTCCTACTTGGGGCGCCCCATGGTTGTCCTCCTTCCCCTCCCACCTAAATATACGTGGGTAGGGGGCGCCTAGAACGCACATAAAATATCTGTTAGCCGTGTGCGGCGCCCCCTCCCCCCCTCCATAGTTTACGCCTCCAGTCATATCTTCGTAGTGCTTAGGCAAAGCCCTGCGCGGATCACTTCAACATCACTGTCACCACACCGTCTGTAATGCCCAGGATGGGACTATACCTCCTACGTGTCGAGGCACGACTTAAAGGTATAAGCCCATTCTGGAATGATCTCAAGTTTGGTATCTTTGCACGACTCATGTAAAAATAGGGATGAAAATGTAAAAGGAGATAGTTGGCTTACACTCGCCACTTCACACAATACATTACATAAGCAAAACATCATTCAAAACATCACAACCCGACTACGGGTGAAGATCCAAAAGAAAGATACCAAAAACAACATAAAGCCACAGGTCCGAATCGCCCCTAGTAGAAACCACTACTGATCGTCGGAAACGTCACAAGCATACGGCCACTCTCTTCTTCGAACTCCCAGAAGTTCTGATCCATCTCCTGCTTCAAACTCGGCTGAACCTGCATATGGTGTTGTAGTATATGTGAGCCACGAGGACTCAGCAATCCCATAACCATGGGTATCTAGACTAGCAAAGCTCTATGGGTAGGAAGAGGTAAAGTGGTGAGGTTGCAGCAGCGGCTAAGCATAATGTGGTGGCTAGCTTACGAGTACAATAATAAGATGAGCATCTACGCAAACGGTCGCAACTAGTAGTGATCGCTAAAGATCCTTAACTACTTACAAGTCAAACATAACCCCACCGTGTTCTCTTCTCAAAGTGAAAAGAGACAGTCACGGTTACTCACACAGTTGTGTGTTTTACTTCGGATCCTCTGTCAAGTTTTCTACAACCGGACATTAACAAATTGCAATCTGCCACATAACTGCGGGCACGGCTTTCGAAAGATTATAACTCTGCAGGGGTGTCCCAACTTAGCCCATCACAAGCTCTCACGATTAGCTGAAGTGATAAATATAATATCATCACCCCTTATCTTAGGGAAATCCGATCAGGCTCGGCATCCCGGTGCACAAGACATTTCGACAATGGTAAAACAAGTCCAGCAAGACCTCCCGGTGTGCCGACACCCTGATAGTAGCCGCGCGTATCTCGTCTCAGGCCACGACCGGATGGGCGATTATACGAGTAAAACCAAACCTCGGGTTTCCCCGTGGTGGCCCCGCATACTCCCCGTTTGGGACCAACACCATCAGCACTGGCCCCCCTGTTATGTAGAATTAAAAACCCGGGGACATGACCCCCTATGCAACTAATTAATTATTTAAGTTGTTATTATGAGCAAATTAAAACCAATGTTGGGCCTTGCTGGAGGAGTTTTATTCAAAGTCGAACTGTCAAGGGGTCCCCATCCACCCATCGTGTAAGGAACGCAAAATCAAGGAACATAATGCCGGTTTATCGGCGCCTAAGGTGGCATGAGTGGAACAAAACACCGAGCAAAAGGCCAAGCCTTCCACCCATGCCCAGTATATAGGTGTGTTAATAATAATAATAGATATTGTTATATTCCAACAACAAGTTCCCTCCTGGAACGATCTTCATCTTCACCTGCAACTAACAACGCTATAAGAGGGGCTGAGCAGCGGGTAACATAGCCAAACAATGGATTTGCTAGGAAGGTGTCAAAGGTTAGAGGTTTCATGGCAACAAGGAGAGGCTGGCATAAAAGATGGGTAGCGTGACATGTAACGATAGCATCGAGACAACTAAGCATGGCAATGGTAGTAAAGGTATCCAAGGGTATGATCATCTTGCCTGGGATTCCGCAAGGAAGAAGAACAAGTCCATGAAGTAGACGGAGCAACATAGTCGAGCGAATCCTCACAACTCCAGAACAAAACCGAAGCTAACAAGAGAAGCAACCGGAAAGAAGCAAACAACATGGTAAACACACAATACATAAACATGGCATACGATGCACATCCAAGTATGATGCATGTCCGGTTTAATTATGCATGGCATGGCAAAGTGCACAAACAAGTACTACAAGTTAAGTGGAGCTCAATATGCAACGAGTTGCATATTGACGAAACACCACATGTTATTTATTTAGTTGACTCTCGTTTATTTACAAGACAAGATTAAATGTTTTTAACATAGCAAGAGGTGAATCAAGAGCAAACTACCTATTTAGGCAATTAAATGAGGCCGGAAATAACAACAACAATTCCGGGAAAACCCCATGAGCATGTTTAGTAATTTACTAAAGCAACAACAATTAAACATTCCAAGGTTGTTAACATGATGCGGATGACATGATCAAGTTTTATGCAATTTTTAGTTAAAGGTTGACGAGAGAGATATGAAGCACTTGTCACCGTGGTGGAAAGGGGTGCCATGGCGACGATAACCAAAATGATGCCACGGCATCATATCGGTTCCGGTAACTCGTTGAGAGTCCGGTGCAAAAGCAGAGGTGGAGTGAGCGAGCGGAACAAGAAGAAAGGTGGGGTGATCCCGTCACCGGGTTCCCACGAGTCGGCGACGAGGCAACCGAGGAGCATGACAAAAGGCGAAACGGGCACGGTGCACACAAGGGAAACATCTAATACAACACATCAAGCATTCGTCCATGGGTCATCGTCTCGGGTTATACCTTCGAAGTGTTCGTTCTCGGAGGGGTGCGAGTCGTCGCGGGACGTAGTGGAAGTAGTCGACTTCGTTTCGGAGAGGTAGTTGGCGAATCCCTCGTTTCCGGGGCGACGGTAGTCGTTCACGTTGGCGACGGTAGTGGAAGTAGACGTTCTCGGTCATCGGTAGGGGTACTTGTCGCATCGCCATGTGTAGTGGTACTCGGGGTCGTCGTGGAACTTGTCGGTCTCGGGACTTGGCGACGGTAGTGGTACACGTTTCGTAGCCGTTCGGGTCGTCGTGGTACTTGTCGGGGCCGTGGTCTTGGCATGACCGTGTGTAGTGGTACTTGCTGTTGCATGTAGTTGAACTTGAGGTCGTCTTGGTGTCAGACTTGCGGCGTTGGACAGAAACATGGCGAGGTTCAGCTGCTACCCCACGTCCATGACGGAAACGGAGCTTGGGCAGCGAGTCAAAGCAGCAAGCAGGGGCGCGGGAAGGAGGCGCAGGGGACGGTGGTGGATGACCAGAGGAACGAGGAGGCGGGCCTGGCCGGCCGGGCTGTAGCCTGATCGAGGGGGCTCTGACGCGGTGGCGGGCACCCGGCGCTGGAGGGCGCGCTGGAGGCGCGAGGCCGCGGCCTTGGCGACCATGCTGGAGAGGAGGGTGGAAGCGCGACTACCGGTGGGCGTCCATGGCGGGAGACAGGGGCGGCCGGCTGCACCTAGACGTCGGGAGGAGCGGAGCAGGCCGGGGCGTCGGGCTTGGGGCGGCCGGGAGGAGCAGTGGTGGCCGCGCTGGACGGCGGAGGCGCGGGCGAAGCCTGGCGGCGCGGCGCTGCGAGGCTGAGGACGTGGTGCTTGAGGGGCCTCGACGAGGGGCGCGTCGAAGGGAGGAGAGAGCGGGGCCGAGCGCTCGCGCGAGGGAGAGAAAGGGAGTCGGGAGATCGAGGGGATCGGGTGGAGATGGGGTGAGCGAGGGGATCGATGAGGAGGTGCGGGGCGATGGGGACTGCCGCGCTCGGGAGGACGAGGAGCGAGGCCTGGCGGCGCTCGGGAGGAGGACGAGGGGAGATGGACGAGTCTAGGGTTATAGGGTTAAGTGGGCCTCAGGCCAGCTAGGTCAGGCCGGCCCAGCTGGGCCTAGGGAGGCCTGGGCCGCGGCTGGGATGGCCTAGATGGCCTCTCTCTCCTGCTGGTTTTCTTCTGCCATAACCAATTACAGAAAAATAGCCATGAAGAAAAAGAGAAGAAAGGAAGGGTTTGAAACAGAATTTGGACAAGAGGTTAATTTTACTGGACTCGTAAAAATGTCCACGATCCACGAAAAATAGGAGAGGCAAGAATGCAAGAGATAAAATCGAACTCATTTGAATTAAATTCAAATGATTTGAATTAGGGCATGACTTAAAAGTGTCCAAAAGTGTTGAGGTTTTTGGAGGAACCTCGATAAATGGAAAAAGAAATATAGGGAGGTTTTGACGATGAAACTTGAATTAAAGAGGCATGGGGAAATATATGCAAGTGTGTTTGGGTGATTCCAAAGCAATGGAATATTTTGATATAACTCCTTAATAATATCGGGAGTATATGTTATAAAGAGAAGACATCCTTCCCTCGGTTTAAATGGACCGAAGGTCCACACAATTTATTTAGTTGAGAAGAAAAGATGAATGACATGATGGCATGATGACATGATGCAATGCAAAAATACATAACACAAGCACAAAGAAACACACGGTAGAAATCCCGGAACATCTGGAATCTCTGGAATCTTCTGGGACGTCGATCTCGGGCGTCACAACTCTCCCACACTAACAGAGGATCTCGACCTGAGATCCTAGAGATAGCACCGGGTAGAAACGAAAAGAAGAGGTAAACAAAGTTGCTTCTTTGACAGATGAGTGAAACCACGAACCTGAGAGGTTGACCAAAATGAAAGAAGAATACAACGGAGATGAACAAATATGAAAACTCCGTTAGAAAAAGAGGAACAGGGAACATTATGAGAACCTTGTAGGTTGAAAAACATGAAACAAGAGCTTACGAACGAAACGAATAAGAAACCGCAATGGTATAGCCAAGGAATAAGAATGACAGAATTTGGACAGCACTCCGTCTGAAAATGGAAGGAATTAACATGAACTTGCCAAGTTGGGATGATACTTGATGAAAACAACAATACACAGCCTCCGGAACAATTAAAAGAATGGCACAAGGGGTAAGAAGGATTTCAGATAGCACTCCGATTTAAAAGGTAGGCAAAACTTGATAAGATGAGAGAATTAGAATGGAGGTCACAACATTCCTGTTAAATGATAAGCAAGGGAAAGAACATGATCTCGATAAAGACGAGATGATGGTTTGGAGAGATCAACATCACAATGCCTCCGGAATGAAAGAATAGCATATAAATCAATGAAAGGAAAGAATGGAGAAGAAAAAGACAACTTCTCCCACGAATGAATAAGAAAATCATCCTTACGAAGAAGGGTTGGACGGATTTGTTGGAAGAATCAACAATGAAAAGAATAAGCTTGTTGTGGGCTTATGGAAAACATCAAAATTATACGGTGATAACCAGCCACTGACGAAAACATTTGATTGGATTGAGATCAACAAGGAGATGAAAAACTCTTTCACCGAGAGGATAAATGAAGAACTTGGGTCATTTATGAGCACCATAAAAAAAACAATCCTTAGGGAAAGCTTTTTAGGTGAATTGTAACCCAAGATAACTCCAACGAATAAATTGAATGGTTGGAAAGATCTCCTGAACAAAGAAAATGATGGGTTTAAATATCTCATTCCTGACAACTTGTGAATCATGAAACATGAAGGGAAATTGTCAAAAATGGCATACCACCATCTCAAACAATAAAGGTAGAACGAATTGCACTTGGAAAGCATGATGAAGAATGCTTGAGCTCCAACAAGAATCTTGATGAAGACTTCAAGGATGAATTAAAACATGATGAACCATCATGAAGAACTCCGGTAACAAAATGATGAGAAGTGAAAGATGAAAAGAATAAGATTCAAGGCCTGCGATGAATTAGATGGAGCTTTGAAATGATATAATTGAAATAACATGGAGCTCCGGAAAACAAGATGAACAACTTAGAAGCGAGAATATGATATGATGAACAAGCTCCGAAGGAAGGGATTAAATCACCTTGAAGGAATAAGAATAAGAATTATGTTATGCATCTCCTTCACCAATTTAAATTGATGACAACCAAAGGATTTGGCATACTACTTATTCTCATTGGAAAGAATTAAAGAGAGATCTCGCACAAACTTGGGTAAATCTTTAACAAAGCACCGGTAGGATTATGAAAAGAACAAATGAATTAATACGATAACAACGGAATAGTAATCTTGAAAGAACCACCGTAAGAATTGGAGACGAACGAAGAGGCATCAATGAAGAATATTTGGAGGACGAAGTTGAAAATTGAGAACGAAGAACTCTTCTGAAATGATGGACTTCGGAGGATCACAATGGAAAGAATTCATGAAATGCATCGGATGGGTATAAAGAATTCCTCACAATCGGAACAATAATGAGGATGGCATGAAGCTAGAACCACGAATCTTGGAAGAACGGATAAGGATTCAAGAGGAACTCGTCTTCGAGTCTTCAAAATCTGAGAAGACGATGAGATACACCACCATGAATTGTAGAGGCACTCCGGAATGAAGAATTAAAAGGTTGAACCAATGATGAAAAAGAATTTGAAGCGATCTTGGAGAAGGACTGTGACTGATGGGATTCATACTTACGTCATACTTTGGAAGGAATTTGAGTATAACTCCAGAAAAAAATGGAAGAGTCGGGTAAGATCCTGGAGAAAGACCTGTGGGTTAGGGCCCACTCAAAAGAAATCACCATTGAAAAAGATTGCTTAAGAGATATAGCACCGGTTGAATTAAATGGCTTGAATGAGATAACAATCTCAAAATAGCTTGAATGGATTAAGAATGGAAACACGAATCTTCCGAGATATCTTCAGCACTCCGGATATGAATAGCAAGAGGAGAATGATTAATTGGAGCACCGGAATAAGAAAGCATTGTGAAATGAGGAAAAAGGATAAGATCAACACCGAAATCTTGAATTACATCCACCGGCAGAATTTGAGAACAAAAGAATGATGAACTTGGAGTTTCCTGAGCATCTTCACGATAAATCACCGGATAAGGACATTGAAGGAAAAGAATGAAGAAATATCACATGAATAAAATGGATATTTCATTTTAGAATTTCTGACTCCGAGAAGAAGAAGGGTGGGAGGGTGGGTAAAACAAAGACAACTTGAGATGATTGAAACAGACAAATCGTCAGATTTCTCAACGGCGTCCGTATGGAATAACTTGAAGAGAAGGCACACCGGTTGAAAAGGATTAACATGACAATCTTGATGGTCAAGAGGAATTAGCACTCCCATAGAAATATGAGAACACCGATTAGGAAGGTATGGAATCAACATTTGACATCGAAGCAACTCGAATACCAGAATCAAAACAAGAACAAAGGATAGATATGTAGCAACATAATCTTCAGAATATCATTCGAACAGAGAATTGAACGAATGAATTCCGCAGGTACATCAACTTGACGAGAAGCCACTTGGGAGAACAAAAGATAAATAAAGCAACAAGGAGCAGATAGAACAAATACAAGATAGAAGTTTCGTTCGACATCTTCGTGCTGAAAGCTCATGGAACGTGTTACAAAAGGGTTTTGCAATCCCCGGATCAGCATAGCCAAGGACCCTTTAAGATGCAACTCCCGATCGGAACAAGCCCATAAAACCACTTCACTCAATGTAGAACCCCGAACTTCATAGCATGCACTCGTTGGAAGAATGCCTAGAACTACTAGATGAACCCACCTATTAATTTCCGAAAGTTTCCAGTTATGCAATCAGGTGTTGGGGATACAGGGGAAGCGCCGCGCACTCAACTCTAATCCTACATCCAGCAGTATCCATCCTTCAAAACATAACCAGTTATTTCCGGAAACCGTTTACCTCGGACCTTCGAAACGCATCTACTATACAAGCTATGGCAATACTCCCGAACTACCTCCCTAGTAATGGGTGATGTCGGGGTTATCTTGCCACTAACCGTATAGGAGAGTTTTCGATGTCGGCCGTCTTAAGTATTCCAGAACTGATGGGATATATTTGTGACGACAAAACCTCGGAGCTCAACTCCCCGGGACACTGCCACAACCCCTAATGACAGGAGGCATCGAGAACAATATTCTCGTCACAAAGACATCGGAACAATCCCAACCATACTCGCGAGATCCTAAAAAAAATTTGGTGAATTTTTTAGAGTAGAAGAGATAAAAGTAATCGTCAGGAGTCCTCACCAGAGTGAAAAGGGATGAGGAGCAAAAGAAATCCTACTCTCCGATATATATATATATATATATATATATATATATATAGGACTCAAAACATTTTCAAGTGTGTGCCTAGACTCAACCGTCAATGATTCGATCAATCAGTGGGGGCTTCTAGGTCGGAGAAGGCTCTGATACCAACTTGTAATGCCCAGGATGGGACTATACCTCCTACGTGTCGAGGCACGACTTAAAGGTATAAGCCCATTCTGGAATGATCTCAAGTTTGGTATCTTTGCACGACTCATGTAAAAATAGGGATGAAAATGTAAAAGGAGATAGTTGGCTTACACTCGCCACTTCACACAATACATTACATAAGCAAAACATCACAACCCGACTACGGGTGAAGATCCAAAAGAAAGATACCAAAAACAACATAAAGCCACAGGTCCGAATCGCCCCTAGTAGAAACCACTACTGATCGTCGGAAACGTCACAAGCATACGGCCACTCTCTTCTTCGAACTCCCAGAAGTTTTGATCCATCTCCTGCTTCAAACTCGGCCGAACCTGCATCTGGTGTTGTAGTATCTGTGAGCCACGAGGACTCAGCAATCCCATAACCATGGGTATCTAGACTAGCAAAGCTCTATGGGTAGGAATAGGTAAAGTGGTGAGGTTGCAGCAGCGGCTAAGCATAATATGGTGGCTAGCTTACGAGTACAAGAATAAGATGAGCATCTACGCAAACGGTCGCAACTAGTAGTGATCGCTAAAGATCCTTAACTACTTACGAGTCAAACATAACCCCACCGTGTTCTCTTCTCAAAGTGAAAAGAGACAGTCACGGTTACTCACACAGATGTGTGTTTTACTTCGGATCCTCTGTCAAGTTTTCTACAACCGGACATTAACAAATTCCAATCTACCACATAACCGCGGGCACGGCTTTCGAAAGATTATAACCCTGCAGGGGTGTCCCAACTTAGCCCATCACAAGCTCTCACGATTAGCTGAAGTGATAAATATAATATCATCACCCTTATCTTAGGGAAATCCAATCAGGCTCGGCATCCCGGTGCACAAGACATTTCGACAATGGTAAAACAAGTCCAGCAAGACCTCCCGGCATGCCGACACCCTGATAGTAGCCGCGCGTATCTCGTCTCAGGCCACGACCGGATGAGCGATTATACGAGTAAAACCAAACCTCGGGTTTCCCCGTGGTGGCCCCGCATACTCCCCGTTATGGACCAACACCATCAGCACTGGCCCCCCCTGTTATGTAGAATTAAGAACCCGGGGACATGACCCCCTATGCAATTAATTAATTATTTAAGTTGTTATTATGAGCAAATTAAAACCAATGTTGGGCCTTGCTGGAGGAGTTTTATTCAAAGTCGAACTGTCAAGGGGTCCCCATCCACCCATCGTGTAAGGAACGCAAAATCAAGGAACATAATGCCGGTTTATCGGCGCCTAAGGTGGCATGAGTGGAACAAAACACCGAGCAAAAGGCCAAGCCTTCCACCCATGCCCAGTATATAGGTGTGTTAATAATAATAATAATAGATATTTTAATATTCCAACAACAAGTTCCCTCCTGGAACGATCTTCATCTTGACCTGCAACTAACAACGCTATAAGAGGGGCTGAGCAGCGGGTAACATAGCCAAACAATGGATTTGCTAGGAAGGTGTCAAAGGTTAGAGGTTTCATGGCAACAAGGAGAGGCTGGCATAAAAGATGGGTAGCGCGACATGTAACGATAGCATCGAGACAACTAAGCATGGCAATGGTAGTAAAGGTATCCAAGGGTATGATCATCTTGCATGGGATTCCGCAAGGAAGAAGAACAAGTCCATGAAGTAGACGGAGCAACATAGTCGAGTGAATCCTCACAACTCCGGAACGAAACCGAAGCTAACAAGAGAAGCAATCGGAAAGAAGCAAACAACATGGTAAACACACAATACATAAACATGGCATACGATGCACATCCAAGTATGATGCATGTCCGGTTTAATTATGCATGGCATGGCAAAGTGCACAAACAAGTACTACATGTTAAGTGGAGCTCAATATGCAACGAGTTGCATATTGACGAAACACCACATGTTATTTATTTAGTTGACTCTCGTTTATTTACAAGACAAGATTAAATGTTTTTAACATATCAAGAGGTGAATCAAGAGCAAACTACCTATTTAGGCAATTAAATGAGGCCGGAAATAACAACAACAATTCCGGGAAAACCCCATGAGCATGTTTAGTAATTTACTAAAGCAACAACAATTAAACATTCCAAGGTTGTTAACATGATGCGGATGACATGATCAAGTTTTATGCAATTTTTAGTTAAAGGTTGACGAGAGAGATATGAAGCACTTGTCACCGTGGTGGAAAGGGGTGCCACGGCGACGATAACCAAAATGATGCCACGGCATCATATCGGTTTCGGTAACTCGTTGAGAGTCCGGTGCAAAAGCAGAGGTGGAGTGAGCGAGCGGAACAAGAAGAAAGGTGGGGTGATTCCGTCACCAGGTTCCCACGAGTCGGCGACGAGGCAACCGAGGAGCATGACAAAAGGCGAAACGGGCACGGTGCACACAAGGGAAACATCTCATACAACACATCAAGCATTCGTCCACGGGTCATCGTCTCGGGTTATACCTTCGAAGCGTTCGTTCTCGGAGGGGCGCGAGTCGTCGCGGGACGTAGTGGAAGTAGTCGACTTCGTTTCGGCGAGGTACTTGGCGAATCCCTCATTTCCGGGGCGACAGGAGTCATTCACGTTGGCGACGGTAGTGGAAGTAGACGTTCTCGGTCATCGGTAGGGGTACTTGTCGCATCGCCATGTGTAGTGGTACTCGGGGTCGTCGTGGAACTTGTCGGTCTCGGGACTTGGCGACGGTAGTGGTACACGTTTCGTAGCCGTTCGGGTCGTCGTGGTACTTGTCGGGGCCGTGGTCTTGGCATGACCGTGTGTAGTGGTACTTGCTGTTGCATGTAGTTGAACTTGAGGTCGTCTTGGTGTCAGACTTGCGGCGTTGGACAGAAACATGGCGAGGTTCAGCTGCTACCCCACGTCCATGACGGAAACGGAGCTTGGGCAGCGAGTCGAAGCAGCAAGCAGGGGCACGGGAAGGAGGCCCAAGGGACGGCGGTGGATGACCAGAGGAACGAGGAGGCGGGCCTAGCCGGCCGGGCTGTAGCCTGCTCGAGGGGGCTCTGGCGCGGTGGCGGGCACCCGACGCTGGAGGGCGCGCTGGAGGCGCGAGGCCGCGGCCTTGGCGACGACGCTGGAGAGGAGGGTGGAGGCGCGACTACCGGTGGGCGTCCATGGCGGGAGACAGGGGCGGCCGGCTGCACCTGGACGTTGGGAGGAGCGGAGCAGACCGGGGCGTCGGGCTTGGGGCGGCCAGGAGGAGCAGCGGTGGCCGCGCTGGACGGCGGAGGCGCGGGCGAAGCCTGGCGGCGCGGCGCTGCGAGGCTGAGGACAGGGCGCTCGAGGGGCCTCGACGAGGGGCGCGTCGAAGGGAGGAGAGAGTGGGGCCGAGCGCTCGCGCGAGGCAGAGAAAGGGAGTCGGGAGATCGAGGGGATCGGTGGAGATGGGGTGAGCGAGGGGATCGATGAGGAGGTGTGGGGCGATGGGGACTGCCGCGCTCGAGAGGACGAGGAGCGAGGCCTGGCGGCGCTCGGGAGGAGGACGAGGGGAGATGGACGAGGCTAGGGTTATAGGGTTAAGTGGGCCTCGGGCCAGCTAGGTCAGGCCGGCCCAGCTGGGCCTAGGGAGGCCTGGGCCGCGGCTGGGATGGCCTAGATGGCCTCTCTCTCCTGCTGGTTTTCTTCTGCCATAACCAATTACAGAAAAATAGCCATGAAGAAAAAGAGAAGAAAGGAAGGGTTTGAAACAGAATTTGGACAAGAGGTTAATTTTACTGGACTCGTAAAAATGTCCACGGTCCACGAAAAATAGGAGAGGCAAGAATGCAAGAGATAAAATCGAACTCATTTGAATTAAATTCAAATGATTTGAATTAGGGCATGACTTAAAATTGTCCAAAAGTGTTGAGGTTTTTGGAGGAACCTCGATAAACGGAAAATAAAATATAGGGAGGTTTTGACGGTGAAACTTTAATTAAAGAGGCATGGGGAAATATATGCAAGTGTGTTTGGGTGATTCCAAAGCAATGGAATATTTTGATATAACTCCTTAATAATATCGGGAGTATATGTTATAAAGAGAAGACATCCTTCACTCGGTTTAAATGGACCGAAGGTCCACACAATTTATTTAGTTGAGAAGAAAAGATGAATGACATGATGGCATGATGACATGATGCAATGCAAAAATACATAACACAAGCACAAAGAAACACACGGTAGAAATCCCGGAACATCTGGAATCTCTGGAATCTTCTGGGACGTCGGTCTTCGGGCGTCACACCGTCGTGCTGACGGAACTCTCCCTCGACACTTTGCTGGATCAAGAGTTCGAGGGACGTCGTCGAGCTGAACGTGTGCTGAACTCGGAGGTGCCGTACGTTCAGTGCTTGATCGGTCGGAACGAGAAGAAGTTCGATTACATCAACCGCATTAACAAATGCTTCTGCTTTCGGTCTACAAGGGTACGTGGACACACTCTCCCCTTCTCGTTGCTATGCATCTCCTAGATAGATCTTGCGTGAGCGTAGGATTTTTTTGAAATTGCATGTTACGTTTCCCAACAGTAGCGTAGGTCGGCTCCCCATGCTACTGCTAAGTTGGACCCAGCACCTGCCCACGTGCAGTTTAAGTAGCAGCATGGGTCATGGACCCAGTGCTATAGCTAACAAGTTAGTTGTAGCACGGGTTACCTAGCCCACGCTGCTACTAAGGCTAGACCTGTGGTAGCCTTGTGGTCGACCCACTTAGCAGCAGCGCTCGTGCCTTTGGCCCGCACTACTCCTAAGTATTACCTGTAGCGCTAGTTGCAGGCCCGTGTTGCTACTAGTTAACAGTGGTGTGGGGTTGCTACCCCAATGCTACTGCTAACCGTCTACCTACAGCCTTTTTCCCTAGTAGTGTAACATTACCATATGGGTAATGAAACCCTCGTCCATTGAGTAATTATAATCTATATATATATATATATATATATATATATATATATATATATATATATATATATATATATATATATATATATATATATATATATATATATATATATCCTTTTCCCCAAAAAAGACTCCTATGCAATTAGGTTTCTTCATCGTCCTGCCGGCATTGTTGCCAGTCCACCCCACCTCTGTTGGCTTTTGGGCCATGGAGGTGCGGAGGATCTCGGCATCCCGTCGGCGAGAGGGACCCCGTTATTATTCTTGTTAGGTTCAACGTCTCCGTTGGCATGTGTGGTGCTCACGATGTCTCTCGGTGGGATAATGTCTCCTAGATAGATCCATGACCCGATGATGCAACTAGCATCGCCGAAAGGTGTGTGGAGTTGTATTCTTCTAATCAGATTCGATCGATGCTGGTCTTCGATGGATCTTTTTGGATCCAGTTTGTAGTTCGTATGTTTACATATTCGATCCTTCCAATCTACAACTCTATTCATCAACAATGATTGCTTCTTTGGTGTACTGGTCACATAGGGCCTTAGCACGATGACTTCCCAACTGCATATAATAACAAAATTTTCCTTGCCATAGTGAGGGAGGGGCGACAACGGCGGCGCGCCTTCGGTTTGCTTTAATGCTTGTACTCGTCGTTAGGTGGTTTACAGACTTGGTTGTAATTGTTGTTACCTATGGTGTTCTCTATACTGCCATGATTAATTATGAATAAACCCGAAGTTTATATCAAAAAATGAATGAAACCCTCGTCCATTACCAATCTGAAGCAAAAAACATTAGTTGTTTGTAACGAATCATGGAATAAACACATGTGGTGGTGGCGAGTGGCCTTTGCGATTAGGGTAAGTTGACCTCCATCAACCTTGAGTGTTTCGGGTGGTCGGAGAGTGTTTAGCTTCGAGGACTTGGTGGGAGGCGTGACAGTTGAGATAAATACACTCATGGTCACTATAGTTCCGGGGAAAGCATGATACGGTCACCGAACTTTGAAATGCGCTCATTAAAGTCACTGAATGCGATGGTACGTGAAAATACGGTCATTGTTGCACATATGTGGTGCATACACACACTTTGACCACGTGTTGACCGCTCACTGGGGACAGGTGGTGAACCACGGAGCCGCAGCAGTGGAAATATGCAAAAAGGCCCTCAGGCATCACCACATCCCCCGTTCATCCCTCCTCCATTGACGTAGCCTGCTCGTCTTCGGTTGGAAAAAGGGCACTCGCTGCATAGGCGACGCCGCCCCAGCAATCATCGGTGGTACAGTCGAGGCGAGGGGCTGATTTTCATGTGTGGTTGTCGAGACGTCGCCGCCACATGTGTTCTTCCTGTGGGAGGCGCCGGTGATGGCCCATGTTCGTCGTGCAGAAGTGGCGGTTGCCCCCGTGTACAGTAAGTCCCGTTTTCTGAAGAATCCGAGCTTTTTTGCGTTTTGATGTTGAAAACCCCTCCTTTTATGGTCGCATTGCCTTTGTAGATGTGTTGTAGTTGCTAGTTAGGATGGATTGTTCTAGGGTTTTGGCATGGGATTTCGGGGTACGAGAATTGGGTCTTAGGGTTTTAGATGTTTAAATAAAATGATGCTCCAGTCGATTTTTATGCTTGTTGTATATGTGTTGGTGTATCAGGCCGTCGAAGCAGCAATTTCTCCGTTGAAATTAATCATGGTGGATTTTTGTTGGGCATGGAAGGAACCGTGCTTATGTTAATGGTAGTGACATTTGGTATGATCATGTAGAGAAGGTCACCTGGTCACCAATTCTCATTAAAAGCCTAGTTGAGGAAATTGGTTATGGGATGGCAGGGAGGTTGAAGATATTATACTATGTCCTCATCCTTACACCCGTACTAATGGTCTCAGGGAAATTAGTGATGATGAGTAGACAGATAGAATGATGGTCTTTGTTGATATTGGGCACCACTTCTTTAGTATCTATCTGGATCATCATGAAAGCTTTGAGGCTAATCCAAATGAAGATGATGTCGTGCACTATCCAAGAGCACATTTTCCTCCAGTCTTGAGCCCTGCAAAGAGAGCTCCCAACAGTAGTGTACACAATGAAGAATTTGAAGCAGAAACAGGGCAAGCAGAGGTAGGGGCAGATGGAGAGCCAGAGACAGGGGCACCCATTGCTCTCCAGGTTATATTCCCTGATGTTGATGCAGATGATGATGTGAATCAGTTTGAGTTTGTCAGGAGGCCATCAATACAGCAAGATGTGAGTAATCAGATGGAGGAAGAAGAGCCAGTTGTAGTGCAACAACCCAGTCATCAAATTGATAATGACATGAAAGCAGAGGATGTTGGAGGAAGCACATAAATGAGGAGGAGTGCTAGGCAGACCAAATTCACTTATGCAATGGAAGAAGAGGATACAGCTAGTGACACATATGATGAGGATTATGACCATGGTCTACTTGTGGACAGTGACAATGAGATAGGCAATGGTGATGATTACTTGTATGTAGATAATGTAGATGAGGATGAACCAGAATAGAAACAAGACAACAAATCAAATGAGAGAGCAAAGCAGAAAGGGAATAAAGTGCAACCTAAAGCTCAAGACAAACGCAAACAGAAGTATAATTCAGATGAAGACTTGTCTGGAGGTGAAGATTTGTGCGCACCTGATTCAGATGATGAAGAGTGCAGTCGAAGTTCAAAACTTTCAGACCAGTGGATCTACATAGGCAAAAATTCCATGTAGTTCAGGTTTTTGAGAGTGTAGAAGTAACGAGGACAACAATTAAAGAGTACTCATGTCAGAACAAAGTTGATATCAAACTACCTGTCAATGATGGGAAAAGAGTGAAAGCCAAGTGTGATGATGAATGCACATGGTACATCATGTGATAACAGGACTAAGGCATTCATGGTGAAGAGATATGTGCATGAGCACACATACAACAAGAAGTGGAAGATTAGGGCTTTCAGATCCAAATTTCTAGTAATGAAGTACTTAGAGAGCTTTAGGGATGATAAAATATGAACTTAGAAAAAATGGCACATGACAATTACGATGAAACTCCATACAACATTGGTTCTTTAACAAACAAAAAAGAAACCTCTATGCATCATTGGTTCTTTTCCAAAAAAAGAGAAACCTCCATGCAATATTGGCCAAATCAGAGAGCAATACGTGGTGTTCAATAGTTGGTCAAACCAAGCATGTACGCACCGCATACAGTGACCGTAATGAGCGTACTTCAAAGTTCGGTGACCACAACTAGAGTGACCATGAGTGTGTTCACACACGAACACGTCACCGTGTACCCTCGATGCCGGGGGTGATGCACCGCAACTCACGTCGGAGGAGACCCGTCGGAAGCGTGGTACGCAAGCAATCCGGCGGGTGCTTTTGAGGACCCGAGACCCCACACGCACGGGAGGGACCCCGTCAGGGCACGCGGCAGCTATGGGCTGCACTAGGTCGACCTGATCGCCCCTAGGGCCTCGAGGTTCACCGGCCTGCAAACGAAGAACGAACGAAGAATGGGGAAGAAGAAGAATAAAGGGAGAAGATAAAAGTAAAGGTAAAAGTGGTAGATGTGTTTGTTCGATTGTGTGTTGTTCAATCGGCCGTCACCCCTTAGGTATATAAGAGGCGGATGGACTTCCCGTACAAGAAAAGGACTCGAAATCACGTCCAAATCTTTCCAAAATTAACCGAACTCGAATTTAGGTAAGTCTGGAACGTCAGTTTGGTTTTTATATCCCACGGGCCACAAATGACTTCGGATGAAGATGAGCCCAAAAGGAAATTTGAGCATTTCGACAATACGAACAACTTTCATGTTGAACGTTTTTTGATTTGAGGCCATCTTCAGGGCCGTTTCGCTCGCGCAAAATAGGCTGCTACTCGCGCTACCCATCAGACGCGTGTCTAATGGGGCGCGCCACTTTTGCCCCGTGACAGGGCTGCACTCAGGTGGCTGTAACTTTTACATAATATCTTGGATTGATACGATTTTTAAATCAAAATCGATCATTTCGACGAGACGAAGATAATTCATGTAGAATATTTTCTCATTCGAGTCCATCTTGGAGGTGTAATCAGCCGAATAGTGTTCTGGATACAAAATCTTAGTACTTTAAACACAACTTCGGCCTTAAAGATAAGACCGGATGGCTATGGCCCAAATATCAAAGTTTATCCTTTTGATGATACGAAACTTTCTCACTTTGAGAACTTTTACATTTGAGGTCATCTTAATAACCTTTCGAGCTCATCTCCAACTTCTGGTCGATTGACTCTGACAGCCTCCACCCCGGCAAGCTTTCTATCCCGGCAAGGTTTCACTCCGGCAAGGTTTCCACCCCGGCAAGGTTTCTACCCCGGCAAGCTCTCACTGGCAAGCTGTCACGCCGGCAAGCTTTCTGCGCCGGCAAGCTTTCCACGTCGGCAAGGTCTCCACCCCGGCAAGGTTTCTACCCCGGCAAGCTCTCACTGGCAAGCTTTCATGCCGGCAAGCTTTCCACGCCGGCAAGGTCTCCACCCCGGCAAGGTTTCTGCTCCGGCAAGCTCCATTCAGCCGGCAAAGGCCGAATGACTTGTGCGACCATCAGACATGTGTCTGGTACCTCGCGCCATATCATTGCAATCTGTATCTTGCCAAAATCAGGTGTCAACACATGACCCCCTGTTTTTCGGCAAAGCTAGCGTGCCGAAAAATAACTTATACCATGTTTTATCTAACGATGTCAACACTCCATCAGCCATTCATATGTGCTTAGAACGATAAATATATATCGACCATGTTCATTGCTGGCGTAGATTCGTAATCCACCATCTCATCTTCATCTCCCAATGTGTATATTGGGCTTAAATCTTCCTCAATTGAAGGGGATGTTTTAGGTGGTGTGGACGATGTAATAGGGGTCGCATCATCCTCTTTTGGTGGTGAAGGTGTTGCTGCAGCTACTGTAGAAGCATCTGCGTTTTCTTTTCGTTTAGACCTCCACACTTATTTTATGAGCGCCATGGCCCGAATTTCTTTGAACAATTCATCCCTTTGCTTCTGAACTTGGCTCTCTACCTTCTCGTGGTTCCTCATGCGTTGTAATCTCCTTTTCATTGTTTTTGTTAAACCTAGAGGACACCACCTAGGTTGAGTATATTTGGGATCCCTTGGTTTGTCCTTGCTTGTGCTCGCCTCATGATCATTAACCATGGAACCCTGCTAAACAATAACAATATCACCATTAGAAGTAGCCAGATTACCAACAGCCGGCTTTTCGACCTCCTTTTGCTTGTCGCGTTCTGCAATTTCCGTATTAGGTGTCTTAACACGCCACACTTTTTTGCTGGCCTTGCTTGGAGAAATTTTTGTTGGCCGATTAGCAACATGGCTCGAACGGCCTTGTGTGGGATAATAAAGCCTCTCATGAACAGGCCTTCTAGGTGTTGCCCACTCCATACGAAAAGCATAAGGAGCCATTGGGGGCTACCTCCATCCTCCATTGAAATCTCCCGTGTAATATGGCGCATAGGGGGGGTTGTGACACCCATGGTGTCGGTGTCCATGACCCATATGGCCTTGCATAGCGTCGAAACTCTTGCTCCGGAGGCGATTTTGAATGCTTTGAATGTGATGGCTGATTAGAGCTAGAATCGGCCGCTTGTCTTGCATATTTGGATAACAACATATCAAAAGTTGGCCTGATTTTCTTGTGCTTAGTTTTATTCTTTTTCCACTTGCCAACTCCTGAATTCTTGGGCTTGACCAATTTAACATGAGTATCCTCTTGCACCTGTGATTGCCCCCCGAGTGTAGCATTTTTTATAGTGATCTTCAACACTTCCTTGCCATCGGGTTTCTTCTCAAGCACAATCTTTCTTTCCAAGACCTTTTCACCCTCCTTGCTATTCCTGGGTTCACCAATAACAACATTATCTTTATTAGTGGATTAGGCTATGTTAGGCCGAATTAACATTTTCTTCCCTTCCAAGTCCATGTTGTTTATCGGGAAGGGCTGTTTATCAACTTGCATCTCAGCAAAATTCAATCGTCCTTCATTAATGGCCGATTGTATCTGTCGTCTTAAAACATTGCAATCGTTAGTAGCATGAGAGAATGAACTATGGTATTTGCAATAAGCATGCCGTTTTAGCTCCTCGAACGGCGGTATGGTGTGTGATATTCTAATCATCTTGTCTTGCAAGAGAGCATCAAATATTTTATCACACTTTGATATATCAAAAGTAAACCTCATATCTTCATCACGATTCTTGCGAATCGGCTTAAGAGCATTGCACATATAGGGTTTGGCTTTTGAGGACCAAACAAATTCAGTACTATAGACAACAACCTCATCGTCCGAATTATCATCACTGTGTTCAATCATATGCATTATAGGACGATTGGTTGCTGACCTATGGACCTCTTTACTTCGACTCTCTTGGGCCAAAGCTTTTTGTAAGACTTGATTAATGTTCAAAAACTCATAATTTTCTAGCCTCTCTTTAATGTGAGTTTTCAAACCGTTAAGGACAAGATCCACCAAGTCTCTCTCAGTTATCACTAAGCTATAACATCGGTTTTTTATATCTCTAAATCTCTTAACATAATCGGTGACCGATTCATCATGTTTTGCCTAACCGATGTAAGATGTGACAATTTTAGCTCATTATCGCCGCTATAAAAGTGATCATGAAACTTTGCTCCTATTGCGACCATAAGAGAATTGAGCCATGTGGTAAAGCAGCAAATCATGAAAATGCGGTGCCAGTTAAAGACAAGGGAAATAAACGCACTTTCAACTCTTCTATGGAACCTGCTTCACCCAACTGTGCTAGATACTGGCTCACATGCTCCCAAGTTGTTTTGTGCCCTCTCCACTAAATTTAACAAAATCGGGAACCTTATAACCTTGAGGGTACAAAACTGTATCGAAGTGTTCATGATGGCTTTTGGTATACACGACTCTTTACTTTCGGCTCGTTTCCGAAAGTTTCTTGAAACATCTTATGCAAATCCTCTCTTAATTTGGCTAAAATTGGATCCGAAGTAGATGAAGATGTTTGTGGCAATGACATAGGAGCAACCTGAGTACTAGGTAGTGGTGCAACTTGTGGGGCGCCGAAACATAATTCGGCGGAAGACCAAACATGCTTGCGCCTATAGGCGGTGTGATAAAGTGATTCGGCGTTGATGCCGAATTGGGCACACTCATAATAGGATTAGGATATGTAGGTGCAGCCACAAGCTGGTTGGTTTGAGTAGGGTAAAATTTCAACGGCATATTATATTGTTGTTGCATAGGTGGTGCCGATGAAATAGATAAAGTTGGACTAGGGTTTTCAGATATACCAACAGTACCACTAGATAACGGAGGCATATTTTTCTGAGCATTAGCACTATCCACAAAAGAATTGTATGCCATCACATTACCCTTACTAACAAGACTCTCAATCATAGCCACTTGTTCTGGAGAAAATACTTTACTCAGAGTGATTTCATCTTGTTCATCAATGAGAGGAGGGAAATTGACGTCTCTAACCGGAGTGATATTGCCTTGACGGTCCTTCTTGAAACTTGAAAGAAACGCCTCAAAATCCTCCTCCTTGCGCTTCTTCTTCAGCGCCTCAAAAGCTTCCTCACGCTATTTCTTGAGCGCTTCGTAGGCTTGCCGATGTTCATCCGATAGTTCATCAAGACCGGGCTTAATGATGTTATCGGCGCTAACTTCTGAGGGCTTGGGGAGATCCGACATGGTTGATGATGATTCTTGATCTTTCGTCCCCAGCAGAGTCGCCAAAAAGTGTGTTCGCACACGAACACGTCACCATGTACCCTGGACGCCGGGGGTGATGCACCGCAGCTCACGTCGAAGGAGACTCGCCGGAAGCGTGGTACGCAAGCAATCTGGCGGGTGCTTTTGAGGACCCGAAACCCCACACGCCCGGGAGTGACCCCGTCAGGGCACGCGGCGGCTATGGGCTGCCCTAGGTCGACATGATCGCCCCTAGGGCCTCGAGGTTCGCCGCCCTGCAAACGAAGAACGAGGAAGAAGAAGAACAAAGGGAGAAGATAAAGTAAAGGTAAAAGTGACAGATGTGTTTGTTCGATTGTGTGTTGTTCAAACCGCCGTCACCCCTTAGGTATATAAGAGGCGGATGGACTTCCCGTACAAGAAAAGGACTCCAAATCACGTCCAAATCTTTCCAAAATTAACCGAACTCGAATTTAGGTAAGTCTGGAATGTCAGTTCGGTTTTTAGGTCCCACAGGCCACAAATGACTTCGGATGAAGATGAGCCCAAAAGCAAATTTGAGTGTTTCGACAATACGAACAACTTTCATGTTAAACGTTTTTCGATTTGAGGCCATCTTCAGGGCCGTTTCGCTCGCGCAAAATAGGCTGCTACTCGCGCTACCCATCAGACGCGTGTCTGATGGGGCGCGCCACTTTTGCCCCGTGATATGGCTGCACTCAGGTGGCTGTAACTTTTACATATGATCTTGGATTGATACGATTTTTATATCAAAATCGATTGTTTCGACGAGACGAAGATAATTAATGTAGAATATTTTCTCATTTGAGTCCATCTTCGGGGTGTAATCAGCCGAATAGTGTTCTAGATACAAAATCTCAGTACTTCAAACACAACTCCGGTCTTAGAGATAAGACCGGATGGCTATGGCCCAAATATCAAAATTTATCCTTTTGATGATACGAAACTTTCTCACTTTGAGAACTTTTCTATTTGAGGCCATCTTAATAACCTTTCGAGCTCATCTCCAACTTCTGGTCGATTGACTCTGACAGCCTCCACCCCGTCAAGTTTTCTATCCCGGCAAGGTTTCACTCCGGTAAGGTTTCCACCCCGGCAAGGTTTCTATCCCGACAAGCTCTCACTGGCAAGCTTTCATGCCGGCAAGCTTTCTGCGCCGGCAAGCTTTCCACGCCGGCAAGGTCTCCATCCCGGCAAGGTTTCTACCCCGGCAAGCTCTCACTAGAAGCTTTCATGCCGGCAAGCTTTCTGCGCCGGCAAGCTTTCCACGCCAGCAAGGTCTCCACCCCGGCAAGCTCCATTCAGCCGGCAAAGGCCGAATGACTTGTGCGACCATCAGACATGTGTCTGGTACCTCGCACCATATCATTGCAATTTTATCTTGCCAAAATCAGGTGTCAACAGAGTGTATTTATCTCATGACAGTTTTGCGAGGCGGCAGCTTTTGGTCAGCTTAGAACATACCAACGGCCGCCAGGCGAACGCCATGACACGCTCCACGCCAGAAATAGCCACGACACCTTTCCACTTTGCATGCAAAAATTACACACTTTGTCACCGCACTTGCAGATATATATAGCAAGAAGAGGCAAAATTAGGTAACCATGAACAGGATCATATATCACAACATCGTCACGTATACGCATAGAAAACCACATCAGTTTTGCTCCAATCATGTTCAGAAACGGAAGTCTATCCGATCACAAGCAGTGCTGCTACTCGCATTGTACTCAGACGGGCTACGAGATATGGTGCTGCTATATGACTCTAAGAGCTGGATATATATCGTACCGAACGAATACGACTTGCCTGAACCAAAAGATCAAAATCTGACAGATCAAAGTGCAGTAAACCCCGAGACGACAACTACGGTGAAAAATCCAGAGGTCCGATCGGCTCGATTACATCTCCGCCGTCATCCGGCCTGGTCTTTCGCGGAGAGAGCTTCTCCTTGAGCTTCTCCGCCTTCGTCCTGACGAAGGTGTAGGCTCCCGCAACTGCCAGGCCCACAGCAGCGGCGGCCTCGTAGAATCTCGTCCAGACCTCCACAGCAACATCGGGGATCTGCTGGATGCGTCTGACTCGCTGTACAACAATAGATTCAGAAACAAATTAGCAGACATATTTTGTTCAATCCAAAACCTAAAGATTTGGAGTAACATATCAAACATGCACAAAAAAAAAACTATTCCGTTAGGAGTCTGCTACTTAATTATGGGCCATTGGCCACCAATTGCTACTAATGATCCTCCATCGTCCATGATTCCTTTTCCAAAAATGAAAGACTTAGACACTAACTTTATCTAACAAACAAAAGAAATTATAATTCAGTGCTGGTTACTCAAAAGCTGGTCCTTTGTAAAGTTCAACCTTCAAGAAGCAAGCAAACGAGCAAACTGATCAGAGAGATTTCATTTACCAAAGCATCATCAAATGGAAGTAGACTGCATAAATATACTCCCTCCGTCTCAAAATAAGTGACTCAACTTTGTACTAAACTTGAGTCACTTATTTTGTGACAGAGGGGGTATAAGATACCAAAACAACGCCAATTCACATGGCTTCATTTAAAATTCAATCACAGGAAATGATTCACATATGTGGAGAACCTAAATAGATTCAATGCAAACAGAGACAAAATCACACTTCTGAACAAACTGAATAGATTTGATTTTCTAAACTTTACCCACAGGAATAGATAACTAAATATACTAACATATGTGGAGGACATGAATAGATTCAATGCAAACAGAGACAAAATCACACTTGGGAACAAACTGAACAGATTTGATTTTCTGAACTTTACCCACATGAATATAACCAAATATACTCACATATGTGGAGAACCTGAATAGATTCAACGCAAACAGAGACAAAATCACACTTGTGAACAAACTGAATAGATTTGATTTTCTAGACATCACCCACAGGAATAGATAATCAAATATACTTGCAACCGGGTGTACATAAGTGCAGCTGACAAAAAATTCAAGGGTCAACTTGTTGCATGTTGGTTACTCAAAACCTGCTGATTCTTAAATTTCGACTTCCAAAATGCAAGCAAACAAGGAAATGGTGACAGATATTTGTCAAATGGACATAGGCTGAATAAATGTAAGATACCCACACAGACCAAAAGGGTGTGACGCCCTACAGATCATATCTACTATAGGTAAATACAGCCCAAACAACTACTAGGACCATATCCATGTGTTAAGTAACATAAGCAAGCATATTTTAGAAGAAGAAAAATGGAACAAAGATCAGACCAATCAAACCCTTTTCACCATAAGGGATTGCAACATCAAGTCATCCAGGTCATTAAGCACAATAAGCATTAATTCAAACTAGTTAGTACTTTGTTGAAACATATCAAAGATGCACCAAACATACTAATGTGTTAGGAGTATGCTACTTAAATACAGGCCATTGGCAACCAACTACTCGTAATCGGAAGAATATGTTGCATGTTGGTTTTTCAAAAGCTGATCCTTTGTAAATTTTGACTTTCAATCAAAAAGCAAGCAAATGAGCAAAATGGTAACAGAGATGTTCAATTACCAAAACTACATGTCAAATGGACGCAGACTGTATAATTAATGTAAAATACGAACCCACACAGATTTAAAGGGGTGACGCCCTACAGATCATACCCACATAGGCAAACGCAGTCCAAACAACTACTAGGACCTTATACATGTGTTAACTAACATATACCAGACATAATTTAGAAAAGATGGAACATAGACAAGACCAATCAAACCCTTTTCACCACAGGGAATTGCAACATCAATTCATCCAAGTCATTAAGCACGATGAGCGAATCACCCAGTAGTGAGACAATCAACAATTCTAGTCAATTAGAATCAAACAAACTACCTGAAGCTGTCCCTCCAGATCGTCGAGACCACCAAGCACCTCATCAGCAGTGACCTGACCGTCAACAAGCATATCAAGATGGTCAAGATCACCAGGTCGAAGATTATTATTAGTAAATATAGCAGAGGCAATCAAGAACTGGAAACCAACCTCTCTAAGTTGCCTCCATCGCGCAGACCACCAGCCTTCTGCCGGCCCTGCTTCCTCCCCTGGAGCGTCCGGTCCAATGTCTGGCCCTCTTGAACCACCGCGGCCGCGGCCGCGGCCCCAGCCCCGGCCACGGCCTCCACGTGACCAGCCACGGCCGCCACCGCTGCCGCCCCACGATCCCCCCTCCCAGTCACGCCGGTCCCACCATCCCTCAAGGCGGCCTCCCCTCCCATCCCTCCCTCCATCCTGGCCACCTCTCGGGCCCCGCGACCCGTCCGCCCGGCCGCCGCCACCTCCACGACGATCCCCACCCCTGCGACCTCCGCGCCCGCGGCCAGCTCGCCCAGCCTCCCAGCCGCCGTCACCTGCGTAACCGCGGCGGCCGGCGAGAACTGCGGCCCGGAGCCGGCCAACCAGCGAACGCCAGACTCCGCCGCCTGGCATCTCGCACTCAGCCTAGGGCTTCGCCTTCCGGTGGTGGTGTTGGGTTCCGGTCGCTGTTCCGGCTCGATCGATTTGGAGATGGTGCTCCCTTATATACGGGCGGCGAGGGAAGCGGGTTGAGTGATGGGCCAGCCCACCCGGCCGGATGTGGGTTCTGCCTCTCCGCTGCGACATCGCAATAATTGAACTAAACTGTTTAATTAGGCAATGAGCAAATCATTTGTAATTTATATCATCTTCGTTGAATAATAAATAATGAACAGTTGTATTTATCAGTGAGCCGAAGGACGATGAATGCCCCTTTTAAAAAAATTATCGGTTTTTCAAGATTTTATTTTCCACAAGTCACTTTTTACACACAAGGATCAAAAGTTCAAGTAAAGGATGTAGTAAAGCATGCATTTCTATTAAGACCAACTTTAACCATATGGCCATGATTGCCATAATAAGTGTCAATATGATGTTTTTGGGCTAAAATGTCAGTAGCGGATTAACCATATGGGTGTTGTCGGCATAATTTTGGAGCTCGCCCAACCGTCAATATTGGAGGAATGTCTCGACTTCCTCCTCCTCACGCCAAGGACAGGTTTTTAAATTATGCGGCCTCCGACGCATCACTTGTGAACAATCACCTCATTATTAATGTCAAGCCCGCTTCATCGGATTCGCGTGGTGACTTATTAAATGGACACCACATGACATCATCTTCTGGCTTGTGTATGACAAACCGAGAGGTGAACATTTCTCACCTAGAAGCGCGCCCCTTGATAGCCGCCCTACGCCTTTCGCCTCCTCAACTTTCATCTTAATGGTGCTCCCGACGGCCTATAAAAAAGGTCACCGCCTTTTCCTCTCTCCTTTACTCGAATCCATTCGCTGATGCCTCTCAACGAGGGGAACGGTCACATCGTCTTCTGGCTTGTGTATGACAAACCGAGAGGCGAACATTCCTCACCTAGAAACGCGCCCCTTGATAGCCGCCCTACGCATTTCGCCTCCTCAACTTCCATCTTAATAGTGCTCATGACAGCCTATAGAAAAGGTCACCGCCTTTCCCTCTCTCCTTTACTCGAATCCACTAGTTGATGCCTCTCAACTCATCGGCACCATTGGCTGTGGTTGGTGTTGCCGAGCATGTCGATGCAGCGTCGCACGTGTCATTGAGGAGTGTTGCAATGCATCTCGTCGGCGGCGGGGAATGCTTCCACAAAGCGCGCCGTGTCGCTTCCCCGCAGCTCTCGACGGGCGATGGATCCGACTGATCGGTTGATTTGTAGCAGTGACCATTTACTAACCCCGATCATACGGGTAATCCCTATGCCAGAAACAAATCAGTCGTCCCAGAGCCTACAGATTAATTAGCACAGTTACGTAGTAACATATGATCGAGATTAATAAGAACAAACAAAGATGATGGAGGAGGAATCCGTACATACTTATTTTTTGCCGGCCGCGATCGGCGATCGCTCCGTCCCGATCTAGGTTAGGCACGCGCATGCATGGATACCGTCAGGCAGATCGATCCATCGGATCGACCGATCGTTCGAGATCCACGAGCGCGGTGATGATCGTATCTCGTCGTCGGCGTCGATGCACGATCGCGACCGCCGGCCGTGCGTTCGCCGCCATATCGCCCTCGCCCTCGCCCTGCCTCTCGCGATTGTTTTGAGGGGTCCCTGCCTCTCGCGATCGATATATATCGCGTCGATTCCACTGGTACACGTAGCCCCAGCGGCACGTACGCAAAGGCCCATCGTCCCAGGCAGCTGGATTCCCCATTATACCCTCAGAAGTCCTATTCTTACGTTGGTCCTTTTAGAAGAAAAAAAGCACATACTGTACGGCCTGACTCGACAAATCCGGCCCATATACGCCCGCGAGCACGCCCGCGGACAGCCCTGCGCGCTGGCCTCTCATATATTGTATTGCGCATTCACATACCTCAAATTCATGCAATTCATGCACATCGCTCGTACGATGCAAACTGTCCAAATACCAAAGTTCCAGACAAAGCAAAGCAAATCATAGTTCAACAAACCGGATATGACAAAATGACATCAATGTCCGAGCGTGACGGATGGCCTCGGATCACTGGCTGGGCGCCTGCTCTGAGCGGAATGGGTTGTGTTCCAGGCGGAATGCGTTATGCGCGTCCTGCTCTGCATGCATCCAGGCAGCCTCCTCCGCCTGCATTCGGACTGCCTGCTCCGCCTGCATCCGCTGCCTCCTCCGCCTGCATCTGGGCCGCATCCGCCCTCGCCGCCTCGTACTTCCTACGGTCGTTGATCTCCATCTTCTTGTTCGCAAGCCACTTCTTCATGCTCATCCAAGAGGGTCTCGTCCGCCAACATGATCTTTGCATCTTCCACGTCTCGTGCGAGTTACAACCTCTTCTTCTCAAGCTCTATGTCGCCAAATGTCTTGGCCTTCTCGAGTTCCCATTTGATCGCCGCTTGTTGCTTCTCCAACTCGATCTTCTCCTTTTCAATTTCGAGGTTCTTCTCCGCCCTCTCCTGGTCTCACTCCATCCTTTCCTTTTACGCATCCAACATGAGCGTGTGCCTCTCCTCTTTCTTGTTCTTCCTAATTCTCGTCCATGTGTACGACATTTTGGTCGCCATGGCATCACGGGCCTTCTCCCACTTGTTTCCCATGACTTGCCGGTTATCCTTCGGCACGGTGGTTTTTCCATTCGTCACGACAACATCGTCGTCTTCATCGTCCAACCCAATTGGTTGGTTCGAGCTTGAGCCATCATTTCTCTTCTTGTCGGACTTGAGCTCGGCAACATGTTGATTCCACTTCGGCTTGCCATTCAATAGGACTCAACAATGGCTAAAAGCAAATGGCTTCTTCTCCACCTAGCGATATAAAGTGGCCGCCACCGTCGTCTAGCAAACAACATATGTATGAGCACGGGAATGCAAACACAAAAAGCATACGCAAATGGACGACAAGATGAGGCAATCGAGCTTACGAACGTTGCAACTCCCATCCCACTTTGAGGGCATTTGGTCATTTGTGAGTACTAGCCGACATACTTGCTCACTTCCCCTTGAATGACCCCCCAACGAAGCTGGAGAGATGCCACATTGCGGGTGGACACGATAGGATGTGGGTGCACATACTCCTTTTGCTCGTGATACTCCTTCCAAATCTTCGTCCAATAGGTGTTCCCCTTTTGCTCGGTGCCGCATATTGGATCCATTGTTGTGGCCAACCAAGATTTCACCAACAAAACATCATCAAATCTTGAGAATGCCGGACCTCTTGCCTTCGCCGTCTTCGTCTTCCTCTTCTTCTTGCCCGGATTGGGATCGGATGTTGTCCCAACTTCAAATGCGGTGGTGGCCTCCGATTCATACTCCATTTCAGTCGGATCTTCATTCTCATTGATCATGTTGGACAAGATCGCCTCCTACATGATTGTGGTTTGCAAGAATTCATCATGTGTGAAATGAACTAGTGTTCCTTGCTAAAATATGATCAGACAAAAGCAAGGAAAACGCACCGAGTCTTGTTCGGTCATTCCATTGAACATGCATGTTGAGGGCAGCCCGGGCACTACCGGTGCCCGTGCTCATCCGCGCCCGGATGAGCTGCGGCGAGGCACACAAGTCCACCACCGGCATTTCGTGGTCGGAAAGCTCTCCGGAATGGCCCAGCCAGCGGTCGCATCATCCTCTGTCCTAATGGGGTCGGACGGCGTAGACGTCGTCGGCGTTCAGAGGGAAGGGGTGCGGGGATCCGGGCTCGGCGGAGACAGCTGCTCCACCACGTCCAAACCTCCCTGTGACGCTGCCACCACCGCCTTGCTCTCTCGCTGCCGACGTCACCGTAACTTCTGGGCGACGTTCTCCACCTTGCAAGACGCAGCAAGCGAGTTGACCGCGCCAATGGACGGGGCGGACTGTGTCTCTGTCGCGGCGGTGTGGGTCGGGCTGGACGACATCTCCGATGGTGGATCGGGACCGACGGTGCAGATTGGGAGCAAGGGTGGAGGACGGCGAGAGTCCGGACGCGAGAAAGGTTGGAGGACGACGGGAGGAGGAGGAAAGGTTTGGTGGCCTGGCTGTCGGATCCGACGTGGCCGGCGTGCCCGGATGTTTGAGGTCCGTTTAAGGAGCCCGTCTAGGTCATAAAAAACGTGACCGACCGGCCCGCCCGGGCATATGAGGTGGGTTTAGGGCACCCGCTGTAGATGCTCTAAGCTCCTAATTTCCATACGGGTTGCCTTCTTTCCTTTTTCTGGGATTTTTTTGTTGCCCAGCGCTAGGCACCTGCCGACCGGCCGAAATTTCGAACGTTCGCCGCGTAGCCAATCGATTGGAGAAACCACAACCACTCGATCATTCTTGTCCCATTCCCACATGGCTAGCGCTCACCGCGCCGCGAGGCCATCTTCAACATCGCACTTTGTGGGAGCCTACCCCACCGCTACCGACGACCTTGAAGCACTGCGCTGGCGAGCTCGAATCGCCCCGGTGAGCTCGTAGATCTGAAAATAGGCATTCCATGGGGGGGAAATCCTAGCCATGGCCACAGTGCCATCGCGCGAGCTCCCGCGCGCATCCCTCGTGGAAGCACCGTCGCTCGGTGTCGCCGTCCGTGGGCATCGCACGCACCACCTCCCCCGGGGTTGTTGACGATCCGTTGCTCAATGATGATAGGGATGCTATTGATTGTGACTGTCAATCCGCCTGTTCCTGATCATCAGAAGGGTTTTTGGTTAGCACAGGTGTGCAAGAGAGAATCTAGAGCGGCATGTGCTGGATGATTTTATTTATCCATTGGGCATCGGTTGTGTTGCTCCTACTGATGTGTAAGCTATAGATTAGTTGATTCGTGAAGGTCTGCATGCACTCACTAATGATTCTACTTGTTTGGGATCGTAGCAGAAAATCAAAAAATTTCCTACGCGTCACCAAGATCTATCTATGGAGTAATCTAGCAATGAGCATAAAGGAGAGTGGATCTACATACCCTTGTAGATCGCGATGCGGAAGCGTTGCAAGAACGCGGATGAAGGAGTCGTACTCGCTGCGATTCAGATCGCGGTTGATTCCGATCTAAGCGCCGAACAACGGCGCCTCCGCATTCAACACACGTGCAGCCCGATGACGTCTCCCACACCTTGATCCAGCAAGGAGAGAGAGAGAGGTTGGGGAAGACTCCATCCAACAGCAGCACGACGGCGTGGTGGTGGTGGAGGAGCGCGGGACTCCAGCAGGGCTTCGCCAAGCACTGCAAGAGACGAGGAGGGAGAGGGGTAGGGCTGCGCCAAGAGGGAGACCATCTCGTGTGTCTAGCAGCCCCAAAACCCCCACTATATATAGGGGAAGGGGAGGGGCTGCGCCCCCATCTAGGGTTCCCTCCCTAGGGGTGGGGGCAGCCCCCAAAACCCATCTAGGGTGCGGCCAAGGGGGGAGAGAGAGGGGGCGCCCTAGGGTGGGCCTTAAGGCCCATCTGGACCTAGGGTTTGCCCCCCTCCCACTCTCCATGCGCCTTGGGCCTTGGTGGGGGGGGGGGAACCAGCCCACCTGGGGCTGGTCCCCTCCCACACTTGGTCCACGCAGCCTTCTGGGGCTGGTGGCCCCACCTGGTGGACCCCCGGGACCCTCCCGGTGGTCCCGGTACGTTACCGATAGCGCCCGAAACTTTTCCGGTGACCAAAACGGGACTTCCCATATATGAATCTTTACCTCCGGACCATTCCGGAACTCCTCGTGACGTCCGGGATCTCATCCGGGACTCCAAACAACATTCGGTAACCGCGTACATACTTTCCCTATAACCCTAGCGTCATCGAACCTTAAGTGTGTAGACCCTACGGGCTCGGGAACCATGTAGACATGACCGAGACAACTCTCCGGCCAATAACCAACAACGGGATCTGGATACCCATGTTGTCTCCCACATGTTCCACGATGATCTCATCGGATGAACCACGATGTCAAGGATTCAATCAATCCCGTATACGATTCCCTTTGTCTATCGGTATAGCACTTGCCCGAGATTCGATCGTCGGTATACCGATACCTTGCTCAATCTCGTTACCGGCAAGTCTCTTTACTCGTTCCGTAACACATCATCCCGTGATCAACTCTTTGATCACATATTGTGCACATTATGATGATGTCCTACCGAGTGGGCCCAGAGATACCTCTCCGTCATACGGAGTGACAAATCCCAGTCTCGATTCGTGCCAACCCAACAGACACTTTCGGAGATACCTGTAGTGCACCTTTATAGCCACCCAGTTACGTTGTGACGTTTGGTACACCCAAAGCATTCTTACGGTATCCGGGAGTTGCACAATCTCATGGTCTAAGGAAAATATACTTGACATATAGAAAAGCTTTAGCATACGAACTACACGATCTGTGCTAGGCTTAGGATTGGGTCTTGTCCATCACATCATTCTCCTAATGATGTGATCCCGTTATCAACGACATCCAATGTCCATGGTTAGGAAACCGTAACCATCTATTGATCAACGAGCTAGTCGTCTAGAGGCTCACTAGGGACATGGTGTTTGTCTATGCATCCACACATGTATCTGAGTTTCCTATCAATACAATTCTAGCATGGATAATAAACGATTATCGTGAACAAGGAAATATAATAATAACCAATTTATTATTGCCTCTAGGGCATATTTCCAACAGTCTCCCACTTGCACTAGAGTCAATAATCTAGTTCACATCGCCATGTGATTAACACTCATAGGTCACATCGCCATGTGACTAACATCCAAAGAGTTCACTAGAGTCAGTAATCTAGTTCACATCAATATGTGATTAATACTCAATGAGTTCTGGGTTTGATCATGTTATGCTTGTGAGAGAGGTTGTAGTCAACGGGTCTGCAACATTCAGATCCCTATGTACTTCGCAAAACTTTATGTCATATCGTAGATGCTGCTACCACGTTCCACTTGGAGCTATTCCAAACTGTTGCTCCATTATACGTATCCGGTATCTCCACTTAGAGTTATCCGGATAGGTGTTAAGCTTGCATCGACGTAGCTGTTTACGTCGTACTCTTTATCACCTCCATAACCGAGAAACATTTCCTTATTCCTCTAAGGATAATTTTGACCACTATCTAGTGATCCACTCCTGGATCACCTTTGTACCCTCTTGCCAGACATGTGGCAAGGCACACATCAGGTGCGGTACTCATCATGGCATACCGTATAGAGCCTATGACAAAAGCATAGGGGACGACCTTCGTCATTCCTCTTCCTTCTGCCGTGGTCAAGTTTTGAGTCTTACTCAACTTCACACCTTATAACTTAGGTAAGAATTCCTTCTTTAACTGACCTATTTTGAACTCCTTCAAAATCATGTCAAAGGTGTGTGTTCCTCTTGAAAGTATCATCAGGCGTCTTGATCTATCTCTATAGATCTTGATGCCCAATTATGTAAGCAGTTTTATCCAGGTCTTTCTTTGAAAAACTCCTTTCAAACAACCCTTTACGCTTTCTAGAAATTCAACATCATTTCGGATCAACCATATGTCATTCACATATACTTATCAGAAATGTTGTAGTGCTACCACTCACTTTATTGCAAATACAAGTTTCTAACAAACTTTGTATACCCAAAAACTTTGATCACTCCATCAAAGTGTATATTCCGACTCCGAGATGCTTGCTCTAGTCCATAGAAGGATCGCTGGAGCTAGCATATCTTTTAGCATCCTTAGGATCGACAAAACCTTTCTGATTGTATCATATACAACCTTTCCTTACAAAAACTGGTAAGGAAACTTGTTTTTTTTCATCCATCTGCCAGATTTCATAAATGCAGCTAATGCTAACATGATTCCGACGGTCTTAAGCATCGCTACGGGTGAGAAAATCTCATCGTAGTCAACTCCTTGAACTTGTGAAAAACTCTTTGCCACAAGTCGAGCTGCATAGACGGTGACATTACCGTCCACGTCCGTCTTCTTCTTAAAGATCCATTTATCTCAATGGCTTGCCAGTCATCGGGCAAGTCCACCAAAGTCCATACTTTGTTTCGATACATGGATCCTATCTCGGATTTCTCGGCTTCTAACCATTTGTCGGAATATGGGCCCACCATCGCTTCTCCATAGTTCGTAGGTTCATCATTGTCCAACAACATGACCTCTAAGACAGGATCATCGTACCACTCAGGAGTAGTACATATCCTTGTCGACCTACGAGGTTCGATAGCAACTTGATCTGGACCTTCATGATCACTATCATTAGTTTCCTCTTCAACTGTCGTAGGTTCCACAGAAACATCTTTCTGTGTTGCACTACTCTCCGGTTGAAGTGAGGGTTCGATAACCTCATCAAGTTCTATCTTCCTCCCACTCAATTCTTTCGAGAGAAACTCCTTCTCGAGAAAGGACCCGTTCTTAGGGACAAACATTTTTGCCCTTGGATCTGAGATAGGAGGTATACCCAACTGTTACCTTTGGGTATCCTATGAAGATGTATTTGTCCGCTTTGGGTTCGAGCTTTTCCCGGCTGAAGCCATAAGCCTCGCAGCCCTAAACATTGAGAAACGACAACTACGGTTTCTTGCCAAACCATACGACGTCGTCTCAACGGACTTAGATGGTGCCCTATCTAAAGTGAATGCAGCTGTCTCTAATGCATAACCTCAAAATAACAGCGGTAGATCGGTAAGATACATCATAGATCGCACCATATCTCATAAGGTTCGATTACGATGTCCGGACACACCATTACGCTGTGGTGTTCCAGGGGGCTTCAACTGCGAAACAATTCCAGAATGTCTTAAGTGATTGCCAAACTCATAATTCAGAAAATATCCCTTGATCAGATCGTAGGAACATGATCTTCTTGTTATGATGATTCTTAATCTTCACTCTGAAATTGTTTGAACCTTTCAAACGTTTCAGACTTTTGCTTCATTAAGTAAATATACCCATATCTACTCAAATCGTCAATGAAGATGAGAAAATAATGATATCCACTACACGCCTTAATTTTCATTGGATCACACACATCAGCATGTATGATTTCCAACAAATCACTTTCCCGTTTCATTGTACCTGAACACGGGATCTTAGTCATCCTGCCCAAGAGGCATGGCTTGCATGTGTCAAGCGATTCAAAATCAAGTGACTCCAAACATCCATCAGCATGGAGTTTCTTCATGCATTTTATGCCAAAATGACCTAAGCGGCAGTGCCACAAGAAAGTGGTACTATCATCATTAACTCTACATCTTTTGGCATTAATATTATCATCATGTGTATTACTATGATCGAGATTCAACAAACCATTGGGTGCATGACCATAAAGGTATTATTCATGTAAACAGAATAACCATTATTTTCTGACTTAAATGAATAACCGTATTGCAATGAACATGATCTAATCATATTCGCGCTCAACGTAGACACCCGATAACATTTATCTAGGTTCAACACTAATCTCGAAAATAGAGGGAGTGTGCGATGGTGATCTTATCAACCTTGGAAACACTTCCAATAAACATCGTCACCTCGCCCTTAGCTAGTCTCCGTTCAGTCCGTAGCTTTTGCTTCAAGTCACTAATAATAGCAACTGAACCGGTATCCAATACCCAGGTGCTACAAGGAGTACTAGTAAGGTACACATCAATAACAATATACTTTGTTGAAGTTTCCAGCTATCATATCTACCATGTATTTGGGGTAGTTCCGCTATCATGTGACCGTTCCCCTTACAATAGAAGCACTTAGTCTCGAGGTTTGGGTTTAACCATGGGTTCCTTCATCAGAGAGACAACTGGTTTGCCATCCATGAAGTTTCCCTTCTAGCCCTTGTCCTTTTGAAACCAGTGGTCTTGCTAAACCATCAACACTTGATGCTTCTTCTTGATTTCTACCTTTTGCGGTCTTAAGAACCGCTAATAGCTCCGGGATCATCTCCATCCTTTGCATGTCATAGTTCATCACGAAGTTCTAGTAACTTGTTGATAGTGTCTAGAGAATTCCGTCAACCACTATCTCACCTGGAAGATTAACTCCCACTTGGTTCAAGTGATTTTAGCACCCAGACATTCTGAGCACACGCTCACTAGTTGAGCTATTCTCCTCCATCTTTTTGGCAAAAGAACTTGTCAGAGGTCTCATACCTCTCAACACGGGCATGAGCCTGAAATCCCAATTTCAGCTCTTAGAACATCTCATATGTTCTATGGCGTTCAAAACGTCATTGGAATCCCGATTCTAAGCCGTAAAGTATGGTGCACTAAACTATCAAGTAGTCATCAGGACGTGTCTCTCAGGTGTTCACAACATCCACAGACAACGTTGTAGGGGTTTGCACATCAAGCGGTGCATCAAAGACGTAAGCTTTCTGTGTAGCAGTGAGGACACTCCTCGGACTACGGACCCAGTCCGTGTCATTGCTTACATTATCTTTCAACTTAGTCTTTCTCTAGGATCGTATTATACAGGGAGCTACAACGCAGTTATTGGTCTACTACATAATTTGCGAAGACAACTTAGATTATTGTTCATGACAATGAAGTTCATCTAATGAACTCCCACTCAGATAGACATCTCTCTAGTCATCTAAGTGATACATGATCCGAATCGACTAGGCCGTGTCCGATCATCACGTGAGACGGACTAGTCATCAACGGTGAACATCTTCATGTTGATCGTATCTTCTATACGACTCATGTTTGACCTTTCGATCTTCCGTGTTCCGAGGCCATGTCTGTACATGCTAGGCTTGTCAAGTCAACCCTAAGTGTATCGCGTGTGTAAATCTGGCTTACACCCGTTGTATGCGAACGTTAGAACTTATCACACCCGATCATCACGTGGTGCTTCGGAACAACGAACCTTAGCAATGGTGCACAGTTAGGGGAAACACAATTCTTGAAATTTTAGTGAGAGATCATCTTATTCACTACCGTCGTTCTAAGCAAATAAGATGAAAAACATGATAAACATCACATGCAATCAAATAGTGACATGATATGGCCAATATCATTTTGCTCCTTTTGATCTTCATCTTCGGGGCTCCGTGATCATCATTGTCACCGGCATGACACCATGATCTCCATCATCATGATCTCCATCATCGTGTCTTCATGAAGTCGTCTCGCCAAACATTACTTCTACTACTATGGCTAACGTTTAGCAATAAAGTAAAGTAACTACATGGCGTTATTCAGTGACACGCAGGTCATACAATAAAAAAGACAACTCCTATGGCTCCTGCCGGTTGTCATTCTCATCGACATGCAAGTCGTGATTCCTATTACAAGAACATTATCAATCTCATACATCACATATATATCATTCATCACATCCTTTTGGCCATATCACATCACACGGCACATGCTGCAAGAACAAGTTAGACGTCCTCTAATTGTTGTTGCAAGTTTTTTACGTGGCTGCTATAGGTTTCTAGCAAGAACGTTTCTTACCTACGCCAAAACCACAACGTGATATGCCAATTTCTATTTACCCTTCATAAGGACCCTTTTCATCGAATCCGATCCGACTAAAGTGGGAGAGACAGACACCCGCTAGCCACCTTATGCAACTAGTGCATGTCAGTCGGTGGAACCTGTCTCACGTAAGAGTACGTGTAAGGTCGGTCCGGGCCGCTTCATCCCACGATGCCGCCGAATCAAGATAAGACTAGTAACGGCAAGAGAGTTGACATGATCTACGCCCACAACTACTTTGTGTTCTACTCGTGCAAGATACTACGCATAGACCTAGCTCATGATGCCACTGTTGGGGATCGTAGCAGAAAATCAAAATTTTTCCTACGCGTCACCAAGATCTATCTATGGAGTAATCTAGCAACGAGCATAAAGGAGAGTGGATCTACATACCCTTGTAGATCGCGATGCGGAAGCGTTGCAAGAACGCGGATGAAGGAGTCGTACTCGCTGCGATTCAGATCGCGGTTGATTCCGATCTAAGCGCCGAACAACGGCGCCTCCGCGTTCAACACACGTGCAGCCCGATGACGTCTCCCACACCTTGATCCAGCAAGGAGAGAGAGAGAGAGAGGTTGGGGAAGACTCCATCCAACAGCAGCACGACGGCGTGGTGGTGGTGGAGGAGCGCGGGACTCTAGCAGGGCTTCGCCAAGCACTACAAGAGACGAGGAGGGAGAGGGGTAGGGCTGCACCAAGAGGGAGACCATCTCGTGTGTCTAGCAGCCCCAAAACCCCCACTATATATAGGGGAAGGGGAGGGACTGCGCCCCCATCTAGGGTTCCCTCCCTAGGGGTGGCGGCAGCCCCCAAAACCCATCTAGGGTGCGGCCAAGGGGGGAGAGAGAGGGGGCGCCCTAGGGTGGGCCTTAAGGCCCATCAGGACCTAGGGTTTGCCCCCCTCCCACTCTCCATGCGCCTTGGGCCTTGGTGGGGGGGGCACCAGCCCACCTGGGGCTGGTCCCCTCCCACACTTGGCCCACGCAGCCTTCTGGGGCTGGTGGCCCCACCTGGTGGACCCCCGGGACCCTCCCGGTGGTCCCGGTACGTTACCGATAGCGCCCGAAACTTTTCCGGTGACCAAAACGGGACTTCCCATATATGAATCTTTACCTCCGGACCATTCCGGAACTCCTCGTGACGTCCGGGATCTCATCCGGGACTCCGAACAACATTCGGTAACCGCGTACATACTTTCCCTATAACCCTAGCGTCATTGAACCTTAAGTGTGTAGACCCTACGGGCTCGGGAACCATGTAGACATGACCGAGACAACTCTCCGGCCAATTACCAACAGCGGGATCTGGATACCCATGTTGGCTCCCACATGTTCCACGATGATCTCATCGGATGAACCACGATGTCAAGGATTCAATCAATCCCGTATACGATTCCCTTTGTCTATCGGTATAGCACTTGCCCGAGATTCGATCGTCGGTATACCGATACCTTGCTCAATCTCGTTACCGGCAAGTCTCTTTACTCGTTCCGTAACACATCATCCCGTGATCAACTCCTTGATCACATATTGTGCACATTATGATGATGTCCTACCGAGTGGGCCCAGAGATACCTCTCCGTCATACGGAGTGACAAAACCCAGTCTCGATTCGTGCCAACCCAACAGACACTTTCGGAGATACCTGTAGTGCACCTTTATAGCAACCCAGCTACGTTGTGACGTTTGGTACACCCAAAGCATTCTTACGGTATCCGGGAGTTGCACAATCTCATGGTCTAAGGAAAATATACTTGACATATAGAAAAGCTTTAGCATACGAACTACACGATCTGTGCTAGGCTTAGGATTGGGTCTTGTCCATCACATCATTCTCCTAATGATGTGATCCCGTTATCAACGACATCCAATGTCCATGGTTAGGAAACCGTAACCATCTATTGATCAACGAGCTAGTCGTCTAGAGGCTCACCAGGGACATGGTGTTTGTCTATGTATCCACACATGTATCTGAGTTTCCTATCAATACAATTCTAGCATGGATAATAAACGATTATCGTGAACAAGGAAATATAATAATAACCAATTTATTATTGCCTCTAGGGCATATTTCCAACACTACTTTTGTTCTGCACCCACATGATGAAGGCCTTAACATGAGATCCTCTGTCTTTGAGTATGAAGCTTGGATAATGTTCCTCGCTTTCCCATTTGACTATCACACTGAACATTACGTGCATAATAGCATAAGGCAATGTCCAACTTCGATGAAATGTTGGTGTGGCTCCGCCCGGGCCATAACAAAGATATAGTTTTCGTCAAGGTACATTTGAAGGATGTTGCGGTTGTTCCTCATAGCTTGCTAGTCACTAGAGTTGGCATTATTCCAGGCCTTGGTAGATCTTGGATAGTACCAGTTTATATTTGATGGGCCTCGAACCCCTCGTTGGTTACCCCAAGTGGAAGGTGTAAGATGCAGTAAGTAGAAGTGTTTTCCCCTAGCAAAGATGTCAAGGATCGAATCCCTAGAGACTCCTTGGTTCAACAAGTAGGTGTCAATTGCTACGGCGCCAGATTAGTAGCAACCAACGTGGACCTGCACACAGATACAAATAACTTTGCTCCCAACGAGTACAAAGAGGTTGTCAATCCCTCCGGCCTTGTAGTTCACAAAGGGTTAAAAGCAATGATAGTAGTGATAGATAGTTTTTGCAATAGTAAATAAATAGCGGAAAGTAAATAGCGGATGTGATCAATGATGGTAATATGGACCGGAGTCTCATGATGTTCACTAGTGATGTCTCTCTCCCAAAAGACGATAAAACAACTATGTGAGGTAAACAAATTACAGCTGGGCAATTGACAGGACCACGAACGCAAACCAATGCTGACTACATTGCAAGAAAGGTTGAGGTTCAAAGCATGGGCGGTACGCCAAAGTAAGTAGCCCGAAATCCATCAATATCTACTACTAATTATCCACCTTTAGATATCTATCCAGAACATCTCGCTGGTATTAAGTTGCGAGTCCCACCCATAGTGTAAACTCAATGCAACAGACAACTGCATTAAAAGAACTTTGCGTAAAGTAAACAATCCTTGCACTCGCGGGCACAAGCACCGTTGTTTTCCCCCTTGTGGCAACAGCACATCCCCTAGACTCATGTTTCTGTCACTCAAGCTAGTCATCGAGGGGCATGAACACTACTACAAAAAGGGCTGTTAATGGCGCACCGGTTTTGCCCATTAATGGCGCACTACCGGTGCGCCATTACTAGCACGCCATTAGTAGTTGGATACTAATGGCGCACCTCTGGCATACTAATGGCGCACCACTGGCGCGCCATTAGTATCGGGCATACTAATGGCGCACTACGTAGAAGTGCGCCATTAGTATTTTTTTTCAAATTTTTTTTTTCAATTTTTTTTCAATTTTTTTTTCCAAATTTTTTTATTTTTTTTTCTTAATCTCAGATCATTATGGCTTAATCTGGGATAAATTTGCTTAATCTCAAGTCAAATTGCACTCTGTGGTCAAACTTTCCATAAGGTCACCCATTCTCACACTACTCCAGCCCAAGCACGCTTAACTTCGTAGTTCTATCCAACCCCAGCACCAGCTCACTTCACACACACTTGTTGATATATCTATCATATCAATCCTATTAACCCTTCTTGATGTCTAGGAGTTTGTTAATGTTCATGAGTATGATGAAATTTTGAAAATATATTTCAAACTTCCCGGTCATATTACGTATCTAATTTTTGAAAAAAAATTATAATTATTTTTTTCGAAAATTTTATATTTTTTTTCTGTTACTAGTGGCGCACCTAGCAAACGGTGCGCCACTAGTAAGTTTGAAATTTTTTGAATTTTTTTTCCTGTAGATCTTAAAAGCCCCGTAACTTTTTTTCTGTTAGTTTTTTGGGGATTTAGAAAATGTTTAACGGGTTCCCCCGGTTAAATTCGGATGTAACTTTTCGAGTAGATGATTTTTCATATAAAAAACTTTTTAATCCGAGTTCGTATGCAAAAGTTATACCCGTTTTACTAAATTCCATAGATATTTTGCAAATAAAGTCAAAATTCATATTTGTAAATTTTCCCAACAAGTAGACCACATATCACATGGGAAACTTATTTTCTTTTATTTTTTTGACATTTACATCATTTTCTTTTATTTATTTTTTAACTGAAAAAGGCGGTCCA
>LR738715.1:784226737-784251631 GCA_902687465.1 Secale cereale | reverse complement strand
AAAAAAATTAAAAAAATTAAAAACAAAATATGAAAAAAAACACTAATGGCGCACCGTGGGAGCGGTGCGCCATTAGTAAGTTGAACTACTAATGGCGCACCGCTCCCACGGTGCGCCATTAGTATTTTTTGAAAATAAAATAAAAAAAAATAAAAATAAAATATGAAGAAAACAAATATTAATGGCGCACCATGGGAGTGGTGCGCCATTAGTAAGTTCAACTTACTAATGGCGCACCACTCCCACGGTGCGCCATTAGTATTTTTTGAAAATAAAATTAAAAAAAAAATTGAAAAAAATTTACTAATGGCGCACCGTGGATGTGGTGCGAACTACTAATGGCGCACTACCCACTGGTGCGCCATTAGTAGTTTTGAGAAAAATATGAAAAAAAAATTTGTTACTAATGGCGCACCACGTCAACGGTGCGCCATTAGTATTTGGATACTAATGACGCACCAACACATGGTGCGCCATTAGTATATACTAATGGCGCACCGCATGTCTGGTGCGCCATTAGTGTCAATTCCATCTATAGCCCTTTTCCTAGTAGTGGAACCCACAATCGAGCATAACGTTCCCTCTTGGAGTCACTACCTACTACTCGGCCAAAGCAATAAGTAACAACGGAGAACATGCAAGAATTACTTATGAACTAAAATATAAAAGAGGTGAATCAAATATATTACTCAAGATCAATCTGAACATAATCTCATAATCCATCGGATCCCAGCAAACTCAACATAGCAACAACATAAGGATTACATAGGTGCCTCGATCATGTAGGGCGGCTCACGAGGACTAATTAGTGAAGCACAAGAACGGGAGGAGAACATCACATAGCTACTGTTCATGGACTCATGGTCCAAGGGAGACTACTCACGAGTCATCCGGGAGGCGTCCATGGTGGTGGAGAAGCTCCCGGTGGTGATCCTCCCCTCCGGCAGGGTGCCGGGAAGAGTTCTCCTGGTGCTCCCGATCTTGGAAGCGGCGGCGGCGGCGGAACAGAGATGGGATCGTGAAAAGAGTTCCTCCTCTGAGGGTTTCGGAGGTCCCTCTAAATATATGCCAAAGGGTAGCACCGGATGGGCTTCGGGGGGCCCAGGCGCCCCCCCCCCCGGCGCGGCCCAGGGGGGGCGCGCCGCCAGGGCGCCTGGAGCCCTGGTGCCCCCCCCAGGCTGCCCTTCGGACGCAGTGTTGTTTCCGGATCGCTGATTTTTTATATAATTTTTCTGGATTTTTCTGGGCAGTTCTCGAAACATGAAAACCTGAAATACAAAAACAGCCGAAAACAGAAACTGGCACTGGGGTGCACTGGATTAGTAAGTTAGTCCAAATATGATCAAAAGTGTATGGAAGTGTATGAATATCATAGCAATATCACCCAAAAGTGGCATGGAGCAAGCAGAAATTATAGATACGTTTTGGACGTATCAACATCCCCAAGCTTAATTCCTGCTCGTCCTCGAGTAGGTAAATGATAACAAGAATAATTTCTGTGGTGACATGCTATTAACCATATAGGACTTTCTTATAGTCATATGACAAAAGCTTACTGAGACAATGATTCTAAAGTAATTAAGTTGCCTCAAGAGAAAATCACAAATGACTGAAAGTTTTACAACATGAAACTGAAACATCAAAAAGATTTGCAATGAACATGATATGCAAATATGATAAAGTGATATCTAGCTTGCCCCCTTTAGTGATGCAAAACATAAATGCAGGGGCACCTTCAAGGTTTAAGTGATGACTAGATACAATCATTTCAGAATAAACGATATCACAATCATGCAAAAGACAATGCTACTTTGGGACAATGCACATTACACTCAGAATGACAATCATGCTCTCAGTAGTTGGTGCTTTAACATAAAGGTAAAAGAATGGTTATGTGCTAGAGCTTTTTATTTTGAAAACATGGAAGCAATTGTGTCAACGGTAGTAGTACTTCATATGTGTCATGCATAAAACATCCTATAAGTTGCAAGCCTCATGCATCAAATACTAATAGTGCTCGCTCCTTGTCCTAATTAGCTCGGATCCCCATGGGTTATCATTGCATTACATATGTTTCAACCAAGTGTCACAAAGGGGTACCTCTATGCCACCTGTACAAAGGTCCAAGGAGATAGATCGCATTTGATTTCTCGTTTTTGATAGATCTCAACTTGAGGACATCCATACCGGGACAACATAGAAAATAGATGATGGACTCCTCTTTAATGCATAAGCATATTCTCATGAGAGATTGAGGATTAAGGTCCAAGCTAAAACTTCCACCATGATGCATGGCTTTGGTTAGCGGCCCAATGTTCTTCTCTAACAATATGCATATTCATTCAACCCACGGTAAATCACCCTTACTTCAGACAAGACAAACATGCATAGCAACTCACATGATATTCAACAAAAGTGTGACAGTTGATGGCGTCCCCAGAAACATGGTTACCACTCAGCAAGCAACTTATAAGAAATAAGATACATAAGCAACATATTCTTTACCACAATAGTTTTTAGGCTACTTTCCCATGAGCTATGTATTGCATGGTTAGTTTGCTTAGTACAGGTGGAGGTTAGCAAAAGACTGGGAGCGACCAACTAAGAGAGCAATGACGGTCATAATCATGCAGAGCGACAAAGCAATATTGAATCAGGCATGGTAGTTATATCGCTACTTAGAAACAAAAGATCATCAAGGCTTGACAGACTTTCTTTGCAGTCTTGAATATGCGTGAGCATACGCCAAATCAATCAAAATAAATTCTCGAAGGAAGACATTACTAAACCATACCACATCATAGGCAAATAAACCAAGTTGGTACTCCAATAACACATTGGGAAACCCCCAGCTATTTGAGATTAACCATAAGAAAACCTGAACTACTAAGCACCATCATGAAAGTAGCATCTTTATCATAGACACATTAACCCATGCAACGGAAGCAAACTCTCTTAATAAGGTGAGAATGGTAATTAAAGAGAGTTCAAGCAACCAACTAAATAAAAGCTCTTGGAAAGATAAGCATGAATACTAAGAGCAGAGTATGATAGTAGCTATTAAAAGACAAAGAACACACACAACATAGATAGACATGAAAATTCTATGTAATGTTCTAGGTAGAGGTGGAGCGTGTTTCTCTCCCACATAAAAGAATGCTGAGTTCCGACTCGTTATGAAAAACTAAAAAGAAAACTAAAAGCAAGACGCTCCAAGCATAGCACATAACACATGAAGTGATAAAAATATAGCGAAACGAAAGACGAACTGATAATGTTGATGGAGAAGGGGATGCACGGGGGCATCCCCAAGCTTAGACGCTTGAGTCTCCTTGAATATTTCTTGGGGGTGCACGGGGGCATCCCCAAGCTTGAGCGCTTGACACTCCTGAATCTTTTTATCATCTTCCCTCGCACACTAGAAAACTCCCTTCATACACAACTCATCATAATCTGATTAGCGAGGTTAGTACCTTTAATAAAATAATTATACCTTGCTGGAAATAAGGATATTCTTTAAGTTCTACTGTTTCTCAAGATTGCCAAAAGGTTTTTGCAAAGAAAAAGCAAGTTCTTAATTTGCAAAGTGAAGGTAAGGCAAAACAGGACAGAATCTGTGGAAAACAGAACAGCAGGCAGTAATTGATCTGTTCGGGATACTTCTGCAACTCAAATAAAAAAAATCAGAACTGACGCACGAAAGACAATTATATAGAGAACGCTGTCGAAAAAATTCAGACCAAAAAGATGATCTGGTGATTTTATACAAATTTTTCTATCCAAGGACAGAATCTGTTTCCTGGACAGCACCTCACAACTTTTGAACTTTCTAGCAATCGGAGGCTATACTTGGCACAAATATGAAAAGCAAAGATACAATGATGATGCTACAGCAGTAAACAACATCAAGACACAACAAAAGCAAAAAAATTATTCATGTGGGCTGACTCCCAAAAGCGCTTTCTTTTATGCCTTTAAGCTAGGCATAATGCATAGATCAAGTTTTATCAAGAGTAAAAGAATAGCTAGCCCGTACAACGGACTCAAAAGGTAACTTGATCTTCTTTCGTGGGAAGTGTTCCATCCCTTTCTTGAGAGGAAACTGAAATTTTATATTACCCTCTTTCAGGTCAATGACAGCACCAACGGTGCGCAAAAAGGGGCGTCCCAAAATAATTGGACAAGAAGGATCACATTCAATATCCATAATAGTGAAATCAACGGGCGCATAATTATCATTGACAACAATAAGAACATCATCGATCCTCCCCAAAGGTTTCTTTATGGAAGAATCAACGAGACGAACACCAAAACAACAAGAATCATAAGGTTTCAATTTAAGCATATCATATATCCTTTTGGGCATAACAGAGGTACTAGCACCAACATCACATAATGCATAACAAGAGAAGTCATTCAAATAAATTTTTATCATAGGATCCCAACCATCTTCTAGCTTTCTAGGTATGGAGGCTTCTACTCTAAGTTTCTCCTCCCTAGCTTTGATCAGAGCATTAGTGATATGCTCTGTGAAGGCAAGGTTAAGCGTGCTAGTGCGGGGATCTCTAGACATCTTGTGAAGGAAATCAATAACTTCGGTAAGAGTGCAATTATCAAAATCAAGGTCACGAGCATCAAGTAAAGTAGTAGTGGTGTCCTTAAGGTTCACTTGTTTGGTAGCTTCTATAGTCATAGCATCACCATTAATAGGTCCATTGGGACCAGGAGTACATTGGGTGCTAAGAGTGTGAACATCCTCAATAACTTGGATAGTAGCAACAGTGTGGTGGGTAGGAAGGCTCTTAATTCTTTCCTCTTCCTCCCTTTCTCTAGCCCATCTTTCTTTAAGCTTAGCCATCATCCTAATGTTTTCATTAATTTGCACTTGAGTAGCATTAATAGGGATGACTTCCCTCTCCTTGAGAGGAGAAGTTTCAATTTTTAGCAATTTTACCTCATTGGCTAAGTGGTCTACCTTAAAAGAAAGATCATCTAGTTTATGTAGTTTCTCTTCTACATTCTTATTAAAGGCTTTTTGGGTAGTGATGAAATCTCTAAGCATAGTCTCTAGTTCAGTATTGGAGTTCTTGGTACTAGGATAAGCATTGTTGTTCCCATAAGAGTTAGAGGGGAACGGTCTAGAATTGTTACCAAAGTTACTCCTATAAGCATTGTTGTTAAAATTGTTTCTAGAGATAAAATTCACATCTACTTGTTCTTGAGCAATCAAAGAATTTAAAGGAACATCACGAGGATCAACAGTAGATTGCTTCGAAAGTAGAGACATGATCAACTCAACTTTTTCATTGAGGGAGGAAATCTCCTTGACAGAGTTTACCTTCCTACCTGTTGGAGCGCGTTCGGTGTGCCATTGGGAATAGTTAGTCATCATCTCATCGAGAAGCTTTGTGGCAGCACCAAGTGTAGTTGACATAAAAGTTCCTCCCGCGGCCGAATCTAACAAGTTCCGCGAGGTAAAGTTCAAACCTGCATAAAAAGTTTGGATAACCATCCAAGTGGTCAAACCGTGAGTAGGGCAGTTCTTGATAAGAGACTTCATACGTTCCCAAGCTTGGGCAACGTGTTCATTATCCAATTGTTTAAAATTCATTATGTTACTTCTAAGTTGGATAATTTTAGCAGGTGGATAGTATTTTCCGATAAAAGCATCTTTTCACTTGTCCCATGAATCTATGCTATTTCTAGGCAAAGACTGAAACCAAATTTTAGCTCCTCCTCTCAAGGAGAAAGGAAAAAGCTTAAGCTTAACAATATTACCATCTATTTCTTGGTACTTTTGCATATCACAAAGTTCAACAAAGTTGTTCAAGTGTAAAGCAGCTGTGACGCCCGAAGACCTACGTCCCAGAAGATTCCAAAAGATTCCATAAGATTCCAGATGTTCCGGGTTCTCCCGTGTGTTTTATTTGTGCTTGTGTTATTTATTTTTGCATTGCATCATGTCATCATGCCATCATGTCATTTTTATTTTGCATCTCAACCAATAAATTGTGTGGACCTTCGGTCCATTTAAACCGAGGGAAGAATGTCTTCTCTTTAAAACATATAAAAGCCTCTCATTATTATTAGGGAGCTATATAATAAATATTCCAGTTTTGGAATTCACCACAACAAACTTGCATTTTAAATCCCGTTCTTTTCCAAGATAATTAATCCTTGATCTTATCCTTTTTGCTCAATTGAAGTGTGGAGCTTTGACATTATGCCAGAGTAACTACATTCGAACTTTGACTCAACTTGTATCTATTTGGTCCTCCAAATAAATATTTTGCTTCTCTTCTTTTCCTGTGATAGAAAGGAGTTATTTGGTTTGTTTTTATAGCAGCCAGCCTCTTGGACTCCTCCTCCCTCTCGGCCCAGGCCTCTCCTCCATCTGGCCTCCCCCAGTCGGCCCAAGGCCCGACTCCAGGCCGAACCCTAGCTAGCCTCGCTCCTCCCCATCTCTCCCGCAAGCCGCCGCCAGGCACTTGTCTCGCCCAGCGCCCGTTTTCCTTCGATCTCATCTCACTCTGTCCCGATCCCCTCGCTCGTCTTCTCCCGTCGAGCACCTCGCCTCCCTCCGTTCTCCAGCAGACCGCAGCCCCGACCGCCCCTTCCTTCGCAGTCTTCCTGCGCGCCAGGAGCTCGGCCGTCCTCTAGGCCCGAGCGCCTCGCCTCTCCTCCTCGCAAGCGCCAAGCTCGCGCCCCTCCTCCTAGGTCTCGCCCCAGCGGCAGGAGCTGCCGTCCAGCGTCGTCCCGTCGTCGCCACCAGGGCGCAGCCCGCGCCACCGGCCCTCTGGATCCGCGAGGCCGAGCCCTCCGCTCCTGAGGTCTCCCTCCAGCCAGCGCCCTCCCTCCGCGCCGTCCTTCTCCTCGTCGTTCGCCCCGTCGGCCTCCAACAGAGCCGAGTCCGCGGTTCCTCCTCTGCCCGCCACCGCGCCAGTGCCTCGAGCGGCCGCGCCGTCCGGCGAACCAAGGCCAGAGCCTCCTCCGCCCTGGTCCAGCCTCCATGCCGCTCGGATCGTCCCCAAGCTCGACCTCAGCTTCCTCCGCGCCAGTACCGCGACGAGGCCCTGCCTCCACTTCGTCCTGCTGCTGCTCGCGAGCGCCAAGACCAACTGCTGCTGTTGTGCTTCTCCGTCGGCTTCGTGTTTTGTTTTGGTCCAGCAGAGTTTTTGTCAAGTTCATCGCCAAGACAAGTACCTCTACGCAAGAACCGTGTACGACTACAAGGAGAAACGCAAGTTCCACGACGTGACAAGTACCTCGACGCACGGGAACGACTACATCCGATGCGGGTTCGACAAGTACCACGACCAAGTACCACGACGACCGAACGGCTACGATGGCGAGTACCTCTCCGATGAACGTGAACAACTACATGGCGATGCGACAAGTACCCCTACGGAACGTGTACCACTACCGTCGCCCCGAAGATGTCCGACGCCGCAAGTACCACGACACGATATCGGAACAACTACTTCCTCTTCGGAAACGTGAACGGCTACATCCCTCCGAACGTGAACGCCTTCTTCCTCTACGTCTCGAACCGCCCCGAAACGCACGCTTCAAAGGTATAACGAGACGACCCCGTGGTTGAACCGTGGATGCTTGTTGTGTTGTATGAAATGTTTCCCGTGTGTGCACCGTGCCCGTATCGTCTTTTGTCGTGTTCCTCGGTTGCCTCGTCGCCGACTCGTGGGAACCCGGTGACGGGATCGCCCCACCTTTCATCTAGTTTGACTCGCTCATGCCATCTTTCCTTTTGCACCGGACTCTCAACGAGTTACCGGCACCGATATGATGCCGTTGCATCATTTTCGGAATTGTTGCCGTGGCACCCTTTTCCTTCCACCACGGTGACGATGCTTCATATCATCTTCTTGTTAACCTTCTAATAAAATTGCATAAACTTGATCATGGCATCCGCATCATGTTAACAACACTAATATGTTTAATTGTTGTTGCTTTATAATTATTAAACATGCTCATGGGGATTTTCCGGATATGTTGTTATTTTTTTTTCCGGTCTCATTTAAAATGTATTAATAGTGTAGTTTTATTATGCTTCACCTCTTGCTATGTTAAAAACAATTAACCTTGTCTTGTAAATAATGAGAGTCAACTAAATAATTAAATGTGGTGTTTCGTCAATATGCAACTCGTTGCATATTGAGCTCCACTTAACTTGTAGTTTTGTTTGTGCACTTTGCCATGCCATGCATATTTAAACCGGACATGCATCATACTTGGATGTGCATCGTATGCCATGTTTATGCTTGTGTGTTTACCGTGTTGTTTCCTTCTTTCCGGTTGCTTCTCTTGTTAGCTTCGGTTTCGTTCCGGAGTTGTGAGGATTCGCTCGTCTCTGTTGCTCCGTCTGCTTCATGGATCCATTCTTCTCCCTTGTGGAATCCCAGGCAAGATGATCATAACCTTGGATACCTTTACTACCATTGCCATGCTTAGTTGTCTCGATGCTATCGTTACATGTCGCGCTACCCTTTTTTATGTCAGCCCTCTCCTTGTTGCCATGAAACCTCTAACCTTGACACCTTCCTAGCAAAACCACTGTTTGGCTATGTTACTCGCTTGCTCAGCCCCTCTTACAGCGTTGTTAGTTGCAGGTGAAGAGGAAGTTCGTTCCAGGAGGGAACTTGTTGTTGATATATCACAATATCTATAATTATTATTTAACACACCTATATACTAGGCATGGGTGGAAGGCTTGGCCTTTTGCTCGGTGTTTTGTTCCACTCATGCCACCTTAGGCGCCGATAAACTGGCATTATGTTCCTTGATTTTGCGTTCCTTACACGATGGGTGGATGGGGACCCCTTGACAGTTCGACTTTGAATAAAACTCCTCCAGCAAGGCCCAACATTGGTTTTAATTTGCTCATAATAACAACTTAATTAATTAATTAATTGCATAGGGGGTCATGTCCCCGAGGATTCTTAATTCTACATAGCAGGGGGGGCCAGTGCTGATGGTGTTGGTCCCAAACGAGCGGACTGCGGGGCCGCCTTGGGGAAACCCGAGGTATCTGGTATAACCTGTAGGATGTCTCATCTGGACGTGGCCTGAGACGAGATACGCGCGGCTACTATCAGGGTGTCGGCACGCCGGGAGGTCTTGCTGGACTTGGTTTACCATTGTCGAAATGACTTGTGCTACCGGGATGCCGAGCCTGATCGGATTTTCCCCAAGATAAGGAGTGATGATATTATATTTATCACTTCAGCTAATCGTGAGAGCTTGTGATGGGCTAAGTTGGGACACCCCTGCAGGGTTATGATCTTTCGAAAGCCGTGCCCACGGTTATGTGGCAGATTGGAATTTGTTAATGTCCGGTTGTAGAAAACTTGACAGATGATCCGAAGTAAAACACACAACGGTGTGAGTAACCGTGACTGTCTCTTTTCACTTTGAGAAGAGAGCACGGTGGGGTTATGTTTGACTCGTATGTAGTTCAGGATCTTTAGCGATCACTACTTTTGCGACCGTTTGCGTAGATGCTCATCTTATTCTTGTACTCGTAAGCTAGCCACCATATTATGCTTAGCCGCTGCTGCAACCTCACCACTTTACCTCTTCCTACCCATAAAGCTTTGCTAGTCTTGATACCCATGGTTATGGGATTGCTGAGTCCTCATGGCTCACAGATACTACAACACCAGATGCAGGTTCAGCCGAGAATGATGCAGGAGCTGGTTCAAGTTCTTCACCTGGGAGCTCGATGAAGAGTTTGGCCGTGTGCTTGTGACGTTTTGGCGATCAGTAGTGGTTTCTAGTAGGATTTGATCCTGACCTGTGGCTTTATGTTGTTTTGGTATCTTTCTTTTGGATCTTCACCCGTAGTCGGGTTGTGATGTTTTGAATGATGTCTTGCTTATGTAATGTATTGTGTGAAGTGGCGAGTGTAAGCCAACTATCTTCTTTTGCAATTTAATCCCTCTTTTACATGAGTCGTGCAAAGATACCAAACTTGAGATCATTCTAGGATGGGCTTATACCTTTAAGTCGTGCCTCGACACGTAGGAGGTGTAGTCCCATCCTGGGCATTACAGCAGCATCATCTCCAGCACCGGAGAATTGTTCTCTCATAACTAAGTTCAGTAAAGCAGGTTTAATTTCATATGAAGGTGCTGAAGTGGCAGGTGTAGTGATAGGTGTGCTGATAAAGTCATTGTTGCTGTGACTAGTGAAGTCACACAACTTGGTGTTCTCGGTGGAACCCATAGTAGCAAGCAAGCAAGATAACTATTTTTGTGATTTTCGATAAGAGGAACTAAAGCAAAAATGAAAGGTAAACTAACAAGACTAAAAAGCAAAGGTAAAAGATAGCATGCAACTCCCCTATCCTGAAGAGTGGAGTCCCCGGCAACGGCGCCAGAAAATACTCCTTGATGGGCCTCGAACCCCTCGTTGGTTACCCCAAGTGGAAGGTGTAAGATGCAGTAAGTAGAAGTGTTTTCCCCTAGCAAAGATGCCAAGGATCGAATCCCCAGAGACTCCTTGGTTTAACAAGTAGGTGTCAATTGCTACGGCGCCAGATTAGTAGCAACCAACGTGGACCTGCACACAGATACAAATAACTTTGCTCCCAACGAGTACAGAGAGGTTGTCAATCCCTCCGGCCTTGTAGTTCACAAAGGGTTAAAAGCAATGATAGTAGTGATAGATAGTTTTTGCAATAGTAAATAAATAGCGGAAAGTAAATAGCGGATGTGATCAATGATGGTAATATGGACCGGAGTCTCATGATGTTCACTAGTGATGTGTCTCTCCCAAAAGACGATAAAACAGCTATGTGAGGTAAACAAATTACAGCTGGGCAATTGACAGGACCACAAACGCAAACCAATGCTGACTGCATTGCAAGAAAGGTTGAGGTTCAAAGCATGGGCGGTACGCCAAAGTAAGTAGACCGAAATCCATCAATATCTACTACTAATCATCCACCTTGAGATATCTATCCAGAACATCTCGCTGGTATTAAGTTGCGAGTCCCACCCATAGTGTAAACTCAATGCAACAGACAACTGCATTAAAAGAACTTTGCGTAAAGTAAACAATCCTTGCACCCCGCGGGCACAAGCACCGTTGTTTTCCCCCTTGTGGAAACAGCACATCCCCTAGACTCATGTTTCTGTCACTCAAGCTAGTCATCGAGGGGCATGAACCCACAATCGAGCATAACGTTCCCTCTTGGAGTCACTACCTACTACTCGGCCAAAGCAATAAGTAACAACGGAGAACATGCAAGAATTACTTATGAACTAAAATATAAAAGAGGTGAATCAAATATATTACTCAAGATCAATCTGAACATAATCTCATAATCCATCGAATCCCAGCAAACTCAACATAGCAACAGCATAAGGATTACATAGGTGCCTCGACCATGTAGGGCAGCTCACGAGGACTAATTAGTGAAGCACAAGAACGGGAGGAGAACATCACATAGCTACTGGTCATGGACTCATGGTCCAAGGGAGACTACTCACGAGTCATCCGGGAGGCGTCCATGGTGGTGGAGAAGCTCCCGGTGGTGATCCTCCCCTCCGGCAGGGTGCCGGGAAGAGTTCTCCTGGTGCTCCCGATCTTGGAAGCGGCGGCGGCGGCGGAACAGAGATGGGATCGCGAAAAGAGTTCCTCCTCTGAGGGTTTCGGAGGTCCCTCTAAATATATGCCAAAGGGGGGCACCGGACGGGCTTCGGGGGGCCCAGGCGCCCCCCCCCCCCGGCGCGGCCCAGGGGGGGCGCGCCGCCAGGGCGCCTGGAGCCCTGGTGCCCCCCCCCCCAGGCTGCCCTTCGGACGCAGTGTTGTTTCCGGATCGCTGATTTTGTATATATTTTTCTGGATTTTTCTGGGCAGTTCTTGAAACGTGAAAACCTGAAATACAAAAACAGCCGAAAACAGAAACTGGCACTGGGGTGCACTGGATTAGTAAGTTAGTCCAAATATGATCAAAAGTGTATGGAAGTGTATGAATATCATAGCAATATCACCCAAAAGTGGCATGGAGCAAGCAGAAATTATAGATACGTTTTGGACGTATCAATATTCTACTCCCTCCGTTCCCAAATATTTGTCTTTCTAGACATTTCAAATAGACTACAAATACAGATGTATGTAGACATATTTTATAATGTAGATTCACTCATTTTGCTCTGTATGTAGTCACTTGTTGAAATCTCTAGAAAGACAAATATTTTGGAACGGAGGGAGTAAATGGCTGTCACACCCCATGCCAAATCTGGTTGGCAACGAAGAGGCCCCCATTGCTGAATGTTTCACCTCATCCGTATGAGCTCCCATATTACACTGTTATGCAGAAGGACATCATTGCTGAGATGGAAGCTCAGAGAATGCAGGCTGAAGCTGCCTGGAATGCGCAGCCAGATGTTCATGGGGAGATTCAAGCCAATGGTTGGATGGCATGGCCCACTGTCCCACCTCCCTACACTGGTTTTAGTTTCCGAATATATTTTGAGTATGATGGGCCATCTCTTATGGACGGTGTTGATCAGGAGAATAACATCGTGGACAATCTCTCTGACGTCTCGTCTGAATTTTGTATGGTGGAAGAACAAGCTGCAGAAAACTTCATGCAAGGGCATCAAAGTCCAAACTCTTTCTTTGTCAGAGCTGGTGGATCTAGCATCTCTGTTTGGTTTTCGTCTGATACTGAACTTCTGCGTTGGATGGGGACAATGATCAGACTCATCTATACACCCTAGATCACAGCTGCAACACCTCTGGACAAGGCTATCTACCCTCTGAATCCATTCAATTACATCAAAAATGAAATTAACAGAATGTGCTTGATGATTTTGGACCAGATTAGTCCGGTGTTGGATCTTTTGATTTCTGCTTTACTGATAGATTTGCTGAAGGTTTCACAGTTAGAGGACTGGTCCAGTGTTGTTGAGCTGCTGTTGGAGGATGATTACTTCAATGACAATGAGCCTAGTGTGGAGCTAGGCCCAACTTCGCAGAGCTCCGGCAGTGAGATTCATTGTGGGCTGGATGGAAATGTTATCCTAGCCCATTTGGATGTGGCCCAAGGTTTGAATGAACCCCTCCCACGCTGGCAATGGATGAAAACTCCAGTGTTCATACTGCTCTAGCCCTGCTCTGGTCTGCAATGCATCAAGCTGATCTGAATCTCGGCATCCACCTTGACACAGGACAGCTCAGACATAGTACACGCTCAACTAGGTGTGATGGGTTCAAAACCAAATATTACCACTGACAAAAAACCTGTCAAATCTAAAGTTAAAGACATAGATGCACCTATTGCCACTCCTCCAGCCAAGGCGAAGTCCGCTCTCTTGGGATCATCTGCTTCTGCCAAGGATGGATCTGAAAGTGCAACTAATCCCCGGGTGGTTTTGGTAATTAATAACAACATATATATCATTGGACTAATATTTACTTGAGAATCATTTCAGAAAAGTTCGATGATATGGGTATGGAAATGTCTGAAGAAGTGGACCCCTCAAGATGCTAAGACAAGCATTGGCAAAAGCTCAAGACTCTATTTTTGGTTTAGTGATCAAAGATCACATTGAGTCCATAGGAAAAGCCAATACTATTAAAAGGGGATGAGGTTGTGTTAATGATCTAGTTGCTCAAGTGCTTGGTGATCTAGCTCCCTCAACTATCAGTACTCTTCACTATTCAACACACTCATAAGTAATCTCGGACAAACCGATTCTGCAAACTCAGTCCCACCGAGATGAACCACCTCAGTTATTTCTCCAAACCCTAATTTCTCGGTCCATCCGATTCTGACTTTCGGTCTCACCGAAAATGGACTGCCAACCTTCTGTAACCAATTGACAGCATTTCGGAATATCCGAGTTGTTGTTTTCGGTCACACCGAGATGGCAAGCTCCAACCTTTGACTCACTTCGGACACACCGAGATGGTATTTTCGGTCCCACCAAAAATCCCAACGTTCACTATATTTGAACTTTCGGTCTGACCGAGTTTTCACTTCGGTCTCACCGAGATTGGTCAAATGTGTGTGTAACGGTTGGATTTTGTGTGGAGGCTATATATACCCCTCCACCCCCTCTTCATTTGTGAGGAGAGCCATCAGAAAGTACCACCACTTCTACCATACACTTTCTGAGAAGTGAACCACCTACCCTTGTGTTGAGATCAAGCCATTCCATTCCTACCATATGAAACTTGATCTCTAGCCTTCCCAAGTTGCTTTCCACTCAAATCTTTCTTCCACCACAGCCATATCAGTGAGGAGAGTTGAGTGTTGGGGAGATTATCATTTGAAGCACAAGAGCAAGGAGTTCATCATCATCAACACCGTCTATTACCTTTTGGAGGGTGGTGCCTCCTAGATTGGTTAGGTGTCGCTTGGGAGCCTCCGTCTTCGAGATGTGGAGTTGAACCAAGAAGTTTGTAAGGGCAAGGAGATCGCCTACTTCATGAAGATCTACCCCGAGTAAGGCTAGTCCTCCGTGGGCGTAGGCCGTGATGGAATAGACAAGGTTGCTTCTTCGTGGACCCTTCGTGGGTGGAGCCCTCCGTGGACTCGCGCAGCCGTTACCCTCCGTGGGTTGAAGTCTCCATCAACGTGGATGTACGATAGCACCACCTATCGGAACCACGACAAAAATCTTCGTGTCACCAAACTGCGTTTGATCTTCTCCACCTCTCTTTTACATGTGCAATTTACTTTCCGCTGCTTATACTCTAGAATTGCATGTGTAGGGTGATACTTGTGTTGATCTTAATTGTGAAACTGCCAAAAACATTGCATGATCTAAAGGCAGATTTTTTATATTGTCAAGTAGTCTAATCACCCCCCCTCTAGACCTACTTTCGATCCTACAAGTGGTATCAGAGCTTTGGTCTCCATTGCTTTGGTTTCCATTGCATTGGACTCCATAAGCTTGGTTTCACAACCTAGGAGAGTATGGCGTCTAGTGAGGGTAATTATCGTAGAGGTCCTTACTTTGATGGTACAAATTTTGCTAGTTGGAAGCATAAAATGAAAATGCATATACTTGGTCATAACCCAGCCGCATGGGGCATTATCTGTGTTGGTATGCAAGGTGATTTCTTTGAAGAAGGAAAAGTTCCGGATCGCGAAGCTACACCCGAAGAGTTGCGGATGTTGCAAAACAATGCTCAAGCTTGTGACATTCTCTTCAATGCTTTGTGTCCCGAAGAGTTCAAAAAAATCAGTCGTCTTGAGAATGCTAAGGAGATTTGGGATACTTTGGTAGAAATGCACGAAGGTACTGAATCTGTGAAGGAATCAAAGCTAGATATTCTTCAAGGTCAACTTGACAAGTTCAAGATGAAGGATGGTGAAGGAGTCGCTGAAATGTACTCTAGGCTTGCTCTCATCACAAATGAGATTGCTGGCTTAGGAAGCGAAGAAATGACCGACCGATTCATCATTAAGAAGATTCTCAGAGCTTTGGATGGAAAGTATGACACCGTGTGCACTTTGATCCAAATGATGCCAAATTACAAGACTCTCAAGCCAACTGAAGTCATTGGAAGAATTGTTGCTCATGAGATGACACTTAAGGATAAGGAAGAGCTTCACAACAAGTCAAGTGGTGCTTACAAAGCTACAAGTGATGCTCCTACTACCTCAAGTGACAAGCTAATTTCCAATGAAGAGATAAGCCTAATGGTCAAGAACTTCAACAAGTTCTACAAGAATAGAGGCAAACAAAGAAGCTCAAAATCTAGATCATATGATGAAAAGAGATCTTCTAGCCGTGATCGAAACTGCTACAATTGTGGAAGACCCGGACACTTCTCAAATGAGTGTACGGCTCCCCACAAAAGAAGAGAAGAATCTCCAAGAAGAAGAGCAAGAGATGAGTCACCTCGGAGAGAGAGAAGGAGTAGAGATGATCGTTATGAACGAAGACCCTCTCGGAGAAGCAAGGATTCGGAGAGGAAAGACAAGTCATCAAGGGGCTACACAAGAAGAAGACATCAAGCTCATGTTGGTGAATGGGTCTCCGGCTCCGACTCTGACAATAAATCCGATGGAAGCTATCACTCCGACTCCGACTATAGTCAAGATGAAGGTGTTGCCGGACTTGCACTAGTATCCTCCAACTCCAACTCCTACGACTTATTTGATTCACCAAATGAGGGAATTGGAAGATGCTTCATGGCTAAAGGCCCCAAGGTAACACACCCTGAATTCATTGACTTTGATAGTGATGAGGATGACTTGCTAGGTGAAGATGAGCTCTTGCATGATAAATCTAGTGAGCTTAGTAATGATGAAAATGCTAGTAGTCTTTACAGTCAAGAAGAGTCGAATGACAATGCTATGAAGGAGATTGAGCGTCTAACTAAAGAACTAAACACTCTTAAGTTAGCTCATGAAACAACTCAAGAAGATCATAGAGAGCTCCTAAGATCTCATGAGAAGCTACGCTTCGAGAAGCTCACTCTAGAGCAAGAACATGAGTTTCTAAAAGCGATCAATGACGATCTTCGAAAGAAGAGTTCTTCATATCTTGCCAAACGACTTCTCTTGTCTAATTTCTTGCCACCTATTAAGACTAAGCATGACAAGCATAAGAAAAGTTCTTCCTCTAGTAGTAACAATAACAATGTTAAATCCAATATTGTTGCTTCTAGTAGTTCTCTTGATTCCACTAACAATGTTTCAAGCCAAGTTACACTTGAGCAAGAAAATAGCTTATTGAAGGAAATCATAGAGAAAGGTGTCTACAAGAGTCTTGCTGGAAGCAAGAACTTTGAGGAGATTGTTCGCAAACAAGGAAGACACCGGAAGAATCAAGGGATTGGTTTTGAGCGAAAGTTCAACGCCAAAGGTGTTGAGTGGGAAGAAGGTCAATACCCTACTCCACAGTTTGTCTCACAAAAGGAGAAGTATGATCCTACTTCTTCCAATGTGGAACAAGCTCAAGATGACCTTCCACCACAAGACCACAAGCTAAAGGCCAAGGACAAGCTTCAAGAGGAGATTGATGCATTCATTGAAGCACCTCAAGCCATGGTCAAGTGGGTTCCCAAGGACACATCAAGTTCTACTTCGTCAAGCTCAACTACAACACCAAGGATTCCCATCAAGATGATGTGGATCCCAAAGAAGAAGAACTAGTAGGTTCTTGAGGGTGACTCCGCCAACAAACTTCACTCATACTCATTTTGGCAAGAACTTGTGCAATCAACTTCCACATCATGCACTAGTTCATGGAGTCACAAACCCTCTTGTTGGTAAGTCAAGGGACAAGGTAATCATTGCTTTCATGGACATTATCTTTTGTGTACTTCACTCTATGTCCATGGATATTCTTGTTTGTTCCTTGTGGGACTAACCCATGTAGGTATTGAAAGTGCCCTAATCCAAGGATAGCTCTCAACTCTTGATGATCTACATCAACATTGAGCATCCACATCTTCAACATCTACATGAAGTCTTCTACGACAACCCAAGGTTAGTTTGACCCTTTAAAAGGGGTTCTCACATCTAGGGGGAGCTTTGCTCTAAAAATTGAGCTAAAGCATCTCCAAGTGATGTGAACACATAAATGCTTTATGTAAAAGTGGTAACCCCACTTGTGCTTAAACGATGAGTATGACCTATGATCAAATGTTCTCATTTGGCTCCTAAGTCAATATACTCATATATAGATGACCTAGTCATCGACAAATTGTGTGCTAGTAGCTAGAGTGATTGGTTGTGCATGTTTGACACATATTTTAGTTGCTATCTTATTGTGTGAGCATGTTGAATGCATGATTTTATCCATTCAAGGACATCCATTTGTTGTTTTGATTGTTTTGTTTTCTCCTTCTGGCCAAATGGATGGACAAGAATGCCTAAGCACCTTCCCTAGCTATCTATGCTTTCTTGTCTCAAATTCTATTCATGCTCATATCACAACTTTGAACAAGTCTTTTTCAGACAGTCCGAGTGAGGAGCACTCGGAACCACCGATTCGTCTAAGGCTGACTTCCAAAACCTTCTAAGTCTATTTCGGTCTGACCGGCTTCTCAATCTCGGTCCAACCGAAATGCTTAGACTGATCTAGGTTTCATCTCGGTGAAACCGAGTTCAAAATCTCGGTCTGACCGATATGTGTAACTGCACAGCAGTTATACATCTCGGTGACACCGAGTTTTTCAACTCGGTCCCACCGACAGCATGGGGTTATATATACCTGAGGGGCTGCGCGCGATTTCATTCTTCAAACCGTTCGCCCCCAACACCCCTGCTGCCGTCGCCCTGGTCTACGGATCGTCGCCTTCGTCGCCTGTGCGCCCTCGCCGCAGGTCTCCGCCGCTGTCAACGGTAATCATCTCCACCGTTGCCGCCGTAGAGGGACACCACCAAGTTAGGGTGTGTCCCGACCCCTTTTCGTGCTCCCCTTCCGATTCTTGCACGATAGGCTTGCCATGATTCAATCCACGTTTGATATGTTCCCCATACAATAGTTCAGATCTTCTAGTTTCGAGGAAAATTCTTAGGTTTAGGTTTCCACGGAATGCATCTCGGTGAAGCCGATTTTTGAAACTCGGAATGACCGATTTGGCCTCTGGCCATTGCACTGCATAATTCGGTTTAACCGAGTTGTGCCAATCGGAATGACCGAAAAGTAGTTTCAGTGAAACCCTAAGTTATCGGTAGGACCGAAACCCATTTCGGTCTGACCGAAAGTGGTGTGTAGGTTTCTGTTGAGCACTTCGGTTGCACCGAAACCTGAAATCGGTTTGACCGAAATACATTCTGTGAAAACTCAAAACTAAGTTTTGAACTCATTTTTTTTGCAAAAACCTCTGCAGTTGTGATAACTCTTCTACTCTGCCTATACCTTATCTTTTCACAGGTTTTTCAGCCATGTCAGATGTCAGTGACAGCCAGAACAGGTCTGAATCACCGTTTGCTGAAATTCCAGAGGCAGATACAAGTCCTGCTAGCAGCTCCAGTGATGATGGTGAGAGGAGCACCCCTAGTGGTTTGCCTCCTGCAGCCACTAGAACCAGGAAGAAGAGAACTTCTGATGATGAGGACTCTGACTTTGTTGCTGAGGAAGTTACCTCCAAGCCAAAGAGGAATGTGGTTGCCAAAGAGCACCAAGGGCAGCAGACAAGGAAAGGCACAAGCAAAGTGAAGCAGTCAGCAGTTGCAAAGAAGCTAAACTTGGAAGAGCCTGCTCCAAGCAAGGTGAAGAAAACTTCCAAAAGGAAGAGGGTAGTATATGCTGAACCTCAAGATGATGCTGCAGAAGAAGAAGAAGAAGAAGAAGCACCCCAGCCTCCTCCTCAGAAAGCTAAGTTCATGGGTGATGCTATTCGAGCTCAAGCCTCTTCTAAGCCCAAGAAGCCTGCTCAAGCCAAAGCAGCTCCAGCCAAGCCCAAGAGAACAACCAGAAGCATTCCAGCTTCTGAGAAGAACAAAGGTGAGATGCCACCGTCTGAATCAGATGAAGAGCATGTGCTGCTTAAGCTCCGTCCCAAGTTGCCACTTCACAATGATGCTCATCCTCAAGCTGAGGACATGAAGGCAAGAAAGGACAAAGGTCTCAGGCTATGGAGACAGTCTGATCCATATGCTGTAAGGAGAAGGACTGCTGTGGACCCCAGATTCCACACCAGAGAGCAGCAGGATTTCTATGAGACCGTGCTGATGGATAAGAAGCCCATTGTTGCTGACACCAGGTATGTTGACTGGAAGTATATTGACAGTGAAGAGCACCGGGACTTCTTTCCCCATGTGCATGAGAGCTTTACTGCATGTGGAGTTGCTGATTTTGTGGGTCAAGAGCTGACAGCTTGGAATGACGAGATGATCATGCAGTTCTATGCCACAGCCCACTTCTATCCTGATGGCAAGATCACCTGGATGACTGAAGGTCAAAGGTTTTCTTCGACTGTTGAAGAATGGGCAGAACTTCTGAACGCTCCAGTGAAGAGAGAGGACGACATTGATGTCTATGGGATTCCTAAGAAGAGTCATGATTCCATGAAGAATATGTACAAGGAGATCCCAGCTGCTGATTTGGAAGGATGGAAGCTTGGCTCAGTGTACTATCTCCAGGCAGGTCTGACCACCACTAACACCATTCTGAGGCATACTTTGATGCCTAAGTCTGGAGACCACCGGATGATTCGAGGCTATTCTATCAACATGCTGCACATTCTCAATGAGAAGGCACCTTTTAAGGTGATGGACTTGATGGTAGAGACCATTAAGAGGACTGCAGCTGACCAGAAGAGGTCGTGTGGGTTTGCACCGCAGATACAGATGCTCATCAACGCCAAGTTTGGCACGGGCAAATTCATGTTGGATAGGAAGCACTTGCCACTGCAGCCAGAGCATGAGGACAACGTAGTTGTGATGGATGAAGAGGATCCTACCTCAGTTGAAGGACAGGCCAAAATCGAAGCTGCGAAGAAGGCTAAAGCTGACAAAGAGGCAGCAGCAGCAGCAGCAACTAAGCCAAAGAGCTTTGGAGAACAAATTCTTGAAGCTACCCAGAGGATTGAACAACGCCTGGCCAGCATTGAGCAATCTCAGGAGAGCCTAGAGAGGATTGTTGAGGACAAGATCCACGCTCTGGATGTGAAGCTGACTGAGATTCAGGTGTCTGTCAACAAGCTTGAGGCAGACATGGAGGAGACAAGGCAGGAGAGAGCAGAGCTTATGCAGGATGATCTAGTCCAGGACTCTCATCACCAGACTGCTCAGGTTCCCAGAGGATCCAGATCTGCAGCTATCCCAGTGACAGACTCCAGGGCTACCACTTCAGCACCAGCTACAGCTCCAGCAGTTCCTCCAGCTCCAGCATCCACTCCTCCACCGCAGACTTCAGCAGAAGTCTTCACCGATGCAGCTATCTCTACACCGACATCTACCCAGACGGGAGCCGCCAGCAGAGCCCGCAGTGACGCTTAGCTCTATACCTTTTCGAACTTTTTGGTAACTTGTTGCCAAAGGGGGAGAAATTGTTATAGATCATAGGGCTTCGAGAGAGAGAGTGCTCTTTCGTCTTTCGTTCTTTTGCCGGTTTTTCTTTGAGATACAGTGATTTCTTTTGGTTCCTGATACTTTAAGTGTGCTTGCTACTAAGTTTGATGCTACCTTAATGAGTGCTTAGTCATACTATGCCTTAATGTGTGCTTATTGCTTATCATATGCTATTCCTTATTGTATGGCTATTTACTCTTGTCTTGGTGATTGAGTGCATGTTACTCATTCTTATCATTTTGTGCGCTCCACCAAGATGTATGTGACATGGAAGAGTGACCCATAATCCTAATCGATTGTGCATTTGCATTCAAATGCAAATTTTAAATAATGCACAAATTTAGGGGGAGCTCTGTTTATCACATACTTCTCAAAGCGACGATATTATTCCTTGATTATATCTTTTGTCGAAGCTTTGATCTATATGTTGTCATCAATTACCAAAAAGGGGGAGATTGAAAGTGCAACTAATCCCCGGGTGGTTTTGGTAATTAATAACAACATATATATCATTGGACTAATATTTACTTGAGAATCATTTCAGAAAAGTTCGATGATATGGGTATGGAAATGTCTGAAGAAGTGGACCCCTCAAGATGCTAAGACAAGCATTGGCAAAAGCTCAAGACTCTATTTTTGGTTTAGTGATCAAAGATCACATTGAGTCCATAGGAAAAGCCAATACTATTAAAAGGGGATGAGGTTGTGTTAATGATCTAGTTGCTCAAGTGCTTGGTGATCTAGCTCCCTCAACTATCAGCACTCTTCACTATTCAACACACTCATAAGTAATCTCGGACAAACCGATTCTGCAAACTCAGTCCCACCGAGATGAACCACCTCAGTTATTTCTCCAAACCCTAATTTCTCGGTCCATCCGATTCTGACTTTCGGTCTCACCGAAAATGGACTGCCAACCTTCTGTAACCAATTGACAGCATTTCGGAATATCCGAGTTGTTGTTTTCGGTCACACCGAGATGGCAAGCTCCAACCTTAGACTCACTTCGGACACACCGAGATGGTATTTTCGGTCCCACCGAAAATCCCAACGTTCACTATATTTGAACTTTCGGTCTGACCGAGTTTTCACTTCGGTCTCACGGAGATTGGTCAAATGTGTGTGTAACGGTTGGATTTTGTGTGGAGGCTATATATACCCCTCCACCCCCTCTTCATTCGTGAGGAGAGCCATCAGAAAGTACCACCACTTCTACCATACACTTTCTGAGAAGTGAACCACCTACCCTTGTGTTGAGATCAAGCCATTCCATTCCTACCATATGAAACTTGATCTCTAGCCTTCCCAAGTTGCTTTCCACTCAAATCTTTCTTCCACCACAGCCATATCAGTGAGGAGAGTTGAGTGTTGGGGAGATTATCATTTGAAGCACAAGAGCAAGGAGTTCATCATCATCAACACCGTCTATTACATTTTGGGGGGTGGTGCCTCCTAGATTGGTTAGGTGTCGCTTGGGAGCCTCCGTCTTTGAGATGTGGAGTTGAACCAAGAAGTTTGTAAGGGCAAGGAGATCGCCTACTTCGTGAAGATCTACCCCGAGTAAGGCTAGTCCTCCGTGGGCGTAGGCCGTGATGGAATAGACAAGGTTGCTTCTTCGTGGACCCTTCGTGGGTGGAGCCCTCCGTGGACACGCGCAGCCGTTACCCTCCGTGGGTTGAAGTCTCCATCAACGTGGATGTACGATAGCACCACCTATCGGAACCACGACAAAAATCTTCGTGTCACCAAACTGCGTTTGATCTTCTCCACCTCTCTTTTACATGTGCAATTTACTTTCCGCTGCTTATACTCTAGAATTGCATGTGTAGGGTGATACTTGAATTGATCTTAATTGTGAAACTGCCAAAAACTTTGCATGATCTTAAGGCAGATTTTTTATATTGTCAAGTAGTCTAATCACCCCCCCTCTAGGCCTACTTTCGATCCTACAGGATCCGAGCATGTCCCACCCCTACTAGCACTGACACTATGGTAAATATTGGCACACGCATGTGTGGTGTGGCCCCCGAAGATCTCTCCCTGAAGAAGTTTTTGGAAGGATCTCAAGGGGAGTTGTCTTCTTTAGCCTCTTAATTATGACTGTTATGAAATGTTGGAACAAACGAGTGTGGGCTAACTCTGGGGACAAACACTTAACTATCTGTAATGCCATTGAAAGTACTGGTTGTGATGTCATTTGTTTGCAAGAAACTAAGTGTCGGTATTTTGATAATTCCTACTCCCTCCGTGCTATAATGTAAGACGTTTTTTGACTCTAGTGTAGTGTCAAAAACGTCTTACATTATGGGACGGAGGGAGTATGTCGAACAATTCTGTCCGAAGCGTTTTCCTGTTTGTTCCCTCTGACGGGGCATCTTGTGGCCTCATTGCTATCTGGAATAGTGCGATATCCTCTGGTTTTTGCACATTTTCTGAATCCTTTGCCCTGGGAGTGCAGTTTACCTCCTCGCACTATAATAGATCTTGGGCGTTAATTAACATCTATGGCCCCTGTAGTGGACCTTCTAGATCTGGTCATCCCTAATGATGTGGATTGGCTACTATCAGGGGATTTTAACTTTATCAGAGACGCAGATAACTAGAATAAACTGGACGGCAACCCTAATGATATGCTCATCTTTAATGACATCATTCGCAATCAGTCACTAATTGAATTGCCCATTAAAAGCGCTCATTTACTTGGAATAATATGCAGAGATCCCCTCTCCTTAAGCAGTTTGCCTGGTATTTCACCTCTATTAATTGGTCCTCGACCTACCCCAACACGTTGGTCCTGCCCCAGTGCAAACCAGTGTCCGATCACATCCCATGCATTGTCTCTATAGAAACCCAAGTTCCCAAGTGCACGATCTTCCGCTTAGAAAACATTTGGTTGCAACTCCCATGGTTCCTAGATGTTGTGTAAAGCTCTTGGTACAAACACTGCTTTGGCAAAAACTCTGTTGCCCTTTTGTGCAAGAGACTGAAGAATTTGCATTATGATCTGAAGCACTGGAGTAAGGGGATCTCTAAACTCTCTATGCTTATTGAGAATACTAACTAGGCTCTGCTTGAGATTGACGCTTCGGAGGACTGCCGAGGCCTAACTGTTCCTGAGTAAAATTTCAGAGCCATCTTGAAATCCCATTTCATCCGGCTAGTAAATTACTCCCTCCGTCCCGAAAAACATGTCGCGATGGCAATTTTACAACAAAACCTCCAGTTTCTCCCGATCAAACCCGCACTCCTCGTCGTCCTCCTCTGACACAAGCCCCAGCTGCGCCGCTCCCCCACCGCCGCAGCTTCCCCGCCGCCGCAGCTTCCCCACTCCTCGGCGACGGCGACGAAGGGAATAATTGCGGTGGCGCACGCGCTAGAGCTCAAGGAGGATGCACTGGAGGTTGAGGAGGACGCGCGGGAGCTCGAGGAGGACGTGGCCGGAGGTCCCGACGGTGCCCGCAGGGAATCGAGGCGGGAGGGGACCGTGGCGACGCAGGTCTGAGCGAGGGAGGCGGCGGAGCAGCTACTTGGCGATGGCGGCGACGGAGCAGGTACGTGGCGACCGCGGCGGAGCACTTCTTGATGGGCGGCGAATCGCGCAGCTGGCTGGCACCGGCCCCTATCGACGGCGGAGGCGGAGGAAGACGACAGGGGGACGGAGGGGCTGGTCTCAGACGATTTTAAAACTTCGAGGGCTTTTTTGCAAAATCGCCAATGAACTGTATTGTTTGGCAATGCAACTCTCAATTGACTGGGTGCATACACGCACGTATATATTTACAATGAGGAGCCCACGGCCTCGACTATACATGGTAACTAGGAGGCGGGGATCGGTAGGAAATGATCCTACATATACATGCGATATACTGCATATACAAAATATA
>LR738715.1:784199682-784226578 GCA_902687465.1 Secale cereale | reverse complement strand
CGCAGTCGATACGGCATCTGTGACGCATAGACTGGACCGAAACTCCTCGAATGTAGTCGTCGGTAACCCCTTGGTCATAACATCGGCAAACTGCTGAGCGGTGGGAACGTGCAAGACCCGGATGTGGCCGAGAGCCACCTGCTCACACACGAAGTGGATGTCGAGCTCGATGTGCTTCGTGCGACGATGATGAACGGGGTTGGCGGAGAGGTAGACGGCAGAGACGTTGTCGCAGTAGACAACGGTAGCCTTGGCCATGCCAAGGTGCAACTCCTGGAGAAGCTGTCGTAACCAGGAGCACTCGGCAACAGCATTGGCCACGACGCGATACTCAGCCTCAGCACTCGATCTGGACACCGTGGGTTGTCGTTTAGACGACCACGAGATGAGAGAGGGCCCGAGGTAGACACAGTAGCCGGAGGTGGAGCGACGAGTATCAGGACAGCCAGCCCAGTCAGCATCTGAATAAGTCACCAGGTCAGTGGAGGAAGACGCCGTCAAGGTGAGCCCCAGGGCCATAGTGCCGCAGATGTAACGAAGGATCCGCTTCACCAGGGACCAGTGAGAGTCACGGGGAGCGTGCATGTGTAGGCACACCTGCTGAACTGTGTACTGCAAGTCGGGGCGAGTGAGCGTCAAGTACCGAAGAGCCCCAACGATGGACCTGTAGAAGGTGGCGTCCTGCGCTGGAGTGCCCTCAAGAGCAGAGACCTTAGCCTTCGTGTCGATAGGCGTAGGTGCAGGCTTGCAGTTAAGCATACCGGCTCGCTCGAGTAACTCCTGGGCGTACTACTGCTGATGAAGAAAGAACCCGTTCGCACGAAGCACTACCTCGATCCCGAGGAAGTAGTGCAAAGGACCGAGGTCCTTCATGGCAAACTCGGTGCCGAGACGAGCCGTGAGCCGACGAAGAAGCTCGGTCGATGAAGCAGTCAGGATGATGTCGTCGACGTAGAGCAGCAGATAGGCCGTCCCACCAGCGTGCTGGTATACGAATAGAGAGGCATCCGAGCGAGTGGCGACGAAGCCGAGCTGCTGAAGGAATGCAGCAATACGCTGGTACCAAGCACGAGGGGCCTGCTTGAGCCCGTAGAGCGAGCGCGAGAGCAGGCACACGTGATCCGGCTGAGTGGCGTCGACGAAGCCGATGGGCTGCTGACAGTAGACCTGCTCGGCGAGATGGCCATGAAGGAACGCGTTGGAGACGTCCATCTGGTGAACGGGCCAAGCGCGAGAAACCCCCAACTGTAGGACAATGCGGATGGTGCCCGGTTTGTCGACTGGTGCGAAGGTGTCGGTGAAGTCCACACCGGCACGCTGGCGGAAACCGCAAGCGACCCAACGAGCTTTGTAGCGCTCAAGAGTCCCGTCGGGTCGGGTCTTATGATGAAAGACCCACTTGCCGCTGATTACATTGGCGTGCGGCGGCCGAGGCACCAACTGCCAGGTGCGGTTGCGCTGAAGAGCGTCAAACTCCTCCTGCATCGCGGCGAGCCAATGAGGATCACGGAGAGCCGCTTGTGCCGACGATGGTAGGGGTGATGGCACCGAGGTGGAGGCCGCAAGAAGATACTCGTCGGCAGAGTACCACTGGCTCGGGCGGAGCGCACCAGTGCGGGCACGAGTCACCATGCGAGGTGGCGGCGAGGCCGGAGCGGCATCGGGCGAAGGTAATGAAGAAGAGCCCGCTGTGGCCGAGCCTGTCGAGGGCGCGGGTGAGTCCAGCGCGGACCCAGGCGACCCGGGTACGGGAGAAGCCGGCGCGCTCGTCGCGGCCGAGCCGGACGGAATCGCCGTGGGCGAGGCGACCGGGGAGCCCGGTGCAGGAGACCCGACGGAGGGCGCCGGAGGCGCAGAGGGCGAGGAAGGCGCCGACGCGGAAGAAGAGGGCGTCGGAGGCGCCCCTGCATCGCCCGAAGCAGTGGGGCCTGACGCCAAGTCTGCAGCCCGAGAGTGGGGCCGGGGGCCGAAGCCAGGGGGCGGCCCGAGGTGGGCCCGGGGGCGCGGATGCGCATCGAGGGAGCCCGAAGCCGAGTCGCCAGGAGCCGGTGATGAAGTCGTCGGCGAGTCGGACGGTGGTACCTGCTGAAACGGAAAAACCCTTTCATCAAAGTAAACGTGTCTGGAGGTGAAAGCACGGTGTGAGAGAGGGTCGTAGCAGCGGTAGCCCTTGGTGTTGGAAGGATAGCCCAAGAAGATGCATGCGAGAGAGCGAGGAGCAAGTTTATGAGGGGTGGTGGAGGCAATGCTAGGATAGCAAAGACACCCAAAGATGCGAAGGTCGTCATAGGATGGCGGGCTTCCAAAAAGCAGATGGTGTGGTGCAAAGTTGCCGCGAACGCGGCATGGCCGGATGTTGATAAGGAGTGATGCGGTGGCGAGGGCGTCGGGCCAGAAGCGGGGTGGCACATTAGCATGGAACAATAGAGTGCGAACGCAATCATTAAGAGTGTGTAGTACCCGTTCGGCATGCCCATTTTGTTGCGAGGTGTAGGGGCAGTGATGTAGGGTGGAACCCTAATCAGCGGATCTTTCACGTTTGGAGAGTATCCCACGATGAACACGGAGAACACAATGAGGAAAACGGGGAAAACACGAGTGGAAACACTCAAATCAACACGAAGATGATCACACAAGTGCTAGATTCACGATACATAGTCGAGCTACACGATCCAAAGTCAACGTCGGTGGTACAAGGGTAGTCTTCTCCGTGAGGAGGTCTTGGTATCCCGTAGGATCTTCCCCGATGTGGAGGCCTTGAATCCGTAGTGGATCTTCTCCGTAGAGGCGCACGGTCTCGTGGGAGAGAATCCACACAAGTCTGAAAATGAGCTATCCAACATCTCACCCTAAACGGAATGGGGAAAGGAGTATATATAGTGTACGGGGCGAATGGGTACACGGGCCTCGGCCCAGGGGATGCACGCAGGCATATCTGGGGCCGGACGTCCGGGCGTCGGGCCGGATGTCCGGGGCTTCGCGGGGCACCGGATGTCCGGGGTGAGGAGCCGGATGTCCGGGCTGGAGCGGTCGAGTCTCGGGTGCCCTCTGTAGATGGGCGCCGGATTTCCGGGCCCGAGGCCGGATGTCCGGGCCATGCCTGGCCGGATGTCCGGGCCCTGTAGCTTCTGCTGCTGGTGGTTTTCTGGAGTTGATCGTCCAGGGGCCGGATGTCCGGGGCCTGGAGCCTTCTTCTGCCCTTCTCGATGTAACATCTCGTCCGTGAACTTGGGGACTTGTCCATCTTCACGCCCTTCTCCAATGTGGTCTTCTTCACACCTGAGCACACAAAGCACATCCGTTTGAGGTAGCAACCATGTCTCGCAAGATTCGTATGGAAGTAGGGCTAGGAGCGACGTCACCTCGGTCTCGAGAGCTCTAGCACGAGCACGAGTCATTGGTCCTTGAGGCACTTGAAGAGGTGAAGGAGGGTCCATGGGGATGACCTCGGGATGCTCCGCATCATCTCCCCTCCCTTGGGAAAGATCCGACCTCGGATCGAAATCTTCATCACCATGGAAAGGAGAGAGATCCTTGACGTTGAAGGTGTCGCTCACGGAGTACTTGTCTCGTGGGATGTCGATCTTGTAGGCGTTGTCGTTGTAGAGAGCTAGCACCTTGAAGGGTCCGTCGGCGCGAGGTAGAAGTTTGGACTTGCGCTCGTGTGGGAAGCGGTCCTTGCGAAGATGAAGCCAAACAAGATCTCCTGGTTGGAACACCATTGGCGCCTTGTTGACGTTGAGCTTGGTGGCGAGACGTTGGACTTGCCGCTCGATCATTGCCCTTGTATCTGCGTGCACCTTCTTGAGATAGCTTGCTCGTGCACTTGCGTCCATGTTGACGCGCTCTTGTAGAGGTAGAGGTAGAATGTCCAAAGGGGACAACGGGTTGAAGCCGTAGACAACCTCGAATGGCGACTTGCCGGTGGTCGAATGTCTTGCGCGGTTGTAGGCGTACTCGGCGATGGGCAAGCATTGCTCCCATTCCCGGATGTTCCTCTTGATCAACACACGAAGAAGAGTGGAAAGCGTGCGGTTCGTCACCTCCGTCTGGCCGTCCGTTTGTGGATGGTACGCCGAAGAAAAGAGTAGCTTGATTCCGAGCTTGGCACATAGTGTTTTCCAAAAGTAACTCAAGAACTTGACGTCCCGGTCCGACACGATCGTTTTGGGCACGCCGTGAAGACGAAGTATCTCCCTACAAAAGAGAGTGGCAACATGTGAAGCATCGTCTATCTGGTTACAAGGAATGAAATGAGCCATTTTAGAGAATCTATCTACCACGACAAGCACGGAATCTTTGCCATTTTGAGTCCTGGCAAGCCAAGTATGAAATCCATGCTTATGTCTTCCCATGGGTGGTATGGAATAGGAAGAGGCATGTAAATACCATGAGATTGAGCTTTGGACTTAGCTTTGCGGCATGTCGAACATCGGTTGGTGAGGCGTGAGACGTCACGGAGCATCTTGGGCCAGAAATAGTTCTTAGAGAGGGTAGCAAACGTCTTGTCGCGTCCAAAGTGTCCCATGAGTCCTCCTCCATGAGATTCCTGCAAAAGGAGCAAACGAAGCGAAGACTCGGGAATGCAAAGTTTGTTAGCTCTCATAAGGTATCCATCCTTTAGGTAGTAATGTTCCCAAGAAGTGTGAGTCAAGCACTTAGCATAGGCATTTGCAAAGAAAGGATCATGCTCATATAAATCTTTTAGGTGCTCAAAGCCAATCACATTCAACTCAAGTTGTGTAACAAGTAAGCATTGGCGTAACAAGCATGCATTTGCGTGAAAACTTCCATCTTTCTTAGGCAAGAGAATAACCGGAGCGGCACAAGTGCTTAAGCTGTCACGTACATGACCTTTGTCGATGAGTTTGGGCACTTGTCGTTGTATCTCTTGGGTTGCCTCGGGGTTGACACGGTAGGGAGCCTTGCCGGGTATGAGGTCGATGCGGTGTTCTATTCCGCGAAGTGGAGGTAGACCCGGAGGTAGCTCATCGGGAAAAACGTCCAAGAATTCCTGCAACAATTTAGACAACACTAAAGGTAGAGGTGGTGAAGTGTTAGTAGGTTTGGCTTCCCTTTTGCATAAAAGCACAAGGTGAAAGACACTCGATGGGTTCTCACACACTTCTCTCATCTCACTTTTGGTGGCAAATAGCACTAGTTGCTTCTTGTCGCTCATCGTGGAGTCGCTCATATTTGGCTTGTGGCTCTCACTCTCCTTTTGGTGGCTCACTCTCTCACCATTCTATCCATGATGGTTGGTGGGTAAAAGCTTGTCGGCGGCTACTTGACTTGGAGACATTGGTCGGAGCACGAATTCCTTGCCCTTCATCTTGAAATGATAGTGATTTGTCCGTCCATTGTGTGTGACTCCACGATCATATTGCCATGGACGTCCAAGAATAAGGTGGCACACGGACATGGGTATCACATCACATTCAAGATTGTCCTCGTAGGCGCCAATCTTGAAAGAGACTTGCACGGTGTGCTCGACTCGAAGAATTCCGACGTCGTTTAGCCACTGGACCTTGTAGGGGTGAGGATGCTTCGTCTTGACCAAATGAAGCTTGTCGCATAGCTCTTCGCTTGCCAAGTTGTGACAACTTCCTCCGTCGATAATGACGTTGACGGAACGTCCATTGATGCCGGCCTTTGTGTGGAAGATATGGCATCGTGTGTCTTCGTCTTGACGCTGTTTGAGGTTCAAGACCTTGGATATTACTAGAGATGGACTTGGATCGTTGTCACAAAACACTTGACGGTCTTCATCTTTGTTGAGACGCCGGTGCATGACCATGTGGTCGATGGCTTCCACTTCGTCATCGCTCATCGAGTCATATGTGCCGTCGTCGTTGAAGATCATGGTTCTTTTGTTGGTGCACTCGAATGACTTGTGACCGCGGCCACCACATGTGAAACATTTGATGGAGCTCGTCTTGGGGTTGTCTTCGTTTGGAGTTGTAGATGATGAAGCTCTAGGCTTGAAGTTGTTGGTAGAAGGTGGATGACTTGATGTAGTCGCATTCTTGTAGCTTGGCTTGTCGCCTAAGTTTGTAGATGGCTTGGTAGAGGTAGGAGGAGTAGCCGAAGTCGTTGAAGCTTGGTCGTAGGAGCCGAAGTTCTTGGAGTTAAACTTGGAGTACTTGTAGTCCTCTTGAACTTGTCGCTCCGCTTTGGTTGCTTGGTGTACTAGCTCGAGGAGATTGTTGTATGGTTGGAAGTCCGCAATCTTCTTGATAGGATAGTTGAGTCCATTCAAGAATCTCGCCATTGTTTGCTCTTCATCTTCCGTGATGTTTGCTCGTATCATGGCAATCTCTATCTCCTTGTAGTACTCTTCAACGGACTTGGTACCTTGCTTGAGGAGTTGTAACTTCTTGAACAAGTCACGATTGTAGTGGGTAGGCACAAAGCGTGCTCTCATGACTTCCTTCATTTGAGCCCAAGTGGTGATAGGAGGTTCGCCTTTTGCTACTCTTCTCTCTATAATTTGCTCCCACCAAATGAGAACATAGTCTTGGAACTCAAGGGATGCCATAGCGATCTTCTTCTCTTCATCGAAGTTGTGAAGACGAAAGATCTTGTCAACTTTCAATGCCCATGAGAGATAGTCTTCGGGATCAGTGCTTCCGGAAAACTTTGGCATGGTGAACTTGAGCTTGCCATAGCGATGCTCGTCATTGTTTCCTTGCCTATTGGGAGGGCGGTCTTGATTTTGGTGGTTTGCCATATCATGTTGCTCTTGTCGAGGTAGATGTTCTTGTTGGGGTTGTTGTTCTTGCCGCGCTTGAGGAGGAGCTTCGTCTTGCGTTCTTGCTTGATGGCATCTCTCTTGCATCTCATCGCGAAGGAAATCCTCTTCTTGACGAGTGTGTCGAGTGCGGGCTGCCACATTGCGATGTGCATCTTGTAGGGCTCGTTGCGCCTCCATAGCTTGAGCTTCTCGACGTTGTTGTGCGTGGCGGTTAGCCTCGGCGTCTTGTTCTTCTTGATATTGACGTGCTCGCTCTTGTTGTTGTTGGCGTAGTCATTGCCGTTCTTGTGCTTGCTCAAGTGTAGCTTGGTTTTGACGACGTCGACTTTCGTGGTCGTCGAATAGCTCTTGTGAACTCTTGTCATGTAGAGGCTGCCGTTGGTCATGTCGATCTTGACGTGCGGCTTGACGAAGAGTGTTGGACGTAGGTGTACTTGAGTCTTGCATGGAGTCAGAGTGTCGACTTGAGCGGCTTCGTCTTTGAGATGATGTTGAGGAAGAACGTCGGTTGATTATCAATGTTCGGAGCTCGTTGTATTGAGTGGTCATGTTGGTGTTGATGATGTCGAATTGTTCTTTTGTCCTTGCTTCAAATTGGCGCGCGTCCTCGGCGACTTGACCAATGTACTCACGCATAGCTTCACTCTCTTGATGTAGAGCTCGTTGGACACCGAAAAGATGTAGTTTGGTGACGTAGTTGTTCGCTTCTTGAGGATCGTCGAAGATCGGGTTGGAAGATGTACTTGGCCTATCCATCATCACAAGCAAGTATGTGAGTGGGAGAAAGGAGAAGACAATATCAATGTACCTTAACCAAGGTTGAAAATGGATCAATGATCACTCAATAATGTAACCCGGAAATAGCACTATTGGTATCACTTCGTGTCGATTCTCACACCTACACAAGTAAAGCTTTGAGAGGAGCTTGGTTAGGATGTGGCGCAAATTCAATGTAATCGTCAAAGTGACTCAATGATGTTGAAAATGGTTCACAATTTTCTCATGCAACAAATAGATCACTAGCAAAAGTAGCACACGGAACACACGCACGAATAGATAAATGTGGTTGTGCAACCAAGGTTGAGCGAAAATGTGGAAAACCACGGAAAATGCTCGTGTTGCACAACGCTAGAGAGACGCTAACCGATTGCTTAATAGGCGGATACGCACTTGTGCACGACCTAGAAAGGCAAAACGTAACCACTATCTATCACAAGTATGCTATGAGTGTATGATGTGCCGATGCTTGAGCACAAGATAATGTTGCTATGATGTATGATCTCTTTTGATGCAAGGCGTATGATGCTATTGTTTTTTTGCTTTGTTTGGCTCGTTTGCTTAGAAGCTTGTGAGCTCTTTCTTTGGATACTTATGCATGCTTCTCGGATCAAGGTAGCTATTGTGTATGCGGGACACTCTTGTGTCACACGGAGAAATGATGATGTAGTATGCAATATCTACGAGTATCACTAATGTGCACAAGTGTCGTGGCCCGGCAATACTCAAATGGCTAGTCTCAATGGGAAAGCTACGCAAAGATGGTTCATAGGGTGACAAAGCAATTGCAAGGTAGAATGAACAAAGTGTCGTCGATGTTACCGTCCTTGCCAAAGTTGAGGGGTGGTGTTGTCGATGTCTTGCCGTTCCAAGGTAGCCTAAACATCCAAGGAAACGGTGAAACCACAACTCAAGTATCCAAGGCAAATGGAGACAAACTTTTCAAACTCGGAGCGGAAAAGCGATGGTGGTTGCGGAAGTGGTGGTGGTATGCGGAAGTGGTGGTGGTATGCGGAAGGATGGGTGGGTTACCGAACGAAAATGCCGGTGGAGGAGTGCAAGGTGGGGTGGAGTGGGGGAAAGTTGGCTGCGGGGGCCGGATGTCCGGGCCGGGCCGGATGTCCGGGGTGCCCGAGGCCACGAAGAACTCCTTGCAATCGGTGATTTTGAGGTCAAAATTCGTCGGATTTTGCGGATGAAAATTGGGGAAAAGTGGAGGAAAGCTAGATCCACACGTGGCACAGCAAATCCATGGAACAAAGTCAACAAAATCTTGCCAAATCAACAGATCAAAAAAAATTGGGGGCTCTTTTTGTGGGGAATTTTTCGAAATTGGGAAGAACACAACAAAAACAAGCTAGAAGACAGGGTGTGGGGCTCCAAAATCGTGATCAACCTATGCTCAGATACCAAGATGATGTAGGGTGGAACCCTAATCAGCGGATCTTTCACGTTTGGAGAGTATCCCATGATGAACACGGAGAACACAATGAGGAAAATAGGGAAAACACGAGAGGAAACACTCAAATCAACACAAAGATGATCACACAAGTGCTAGATTCATGATACATAGTCGAGCTACACGATCCAAAGTCAACGTCGGTGGTACAAGGGTAGTCTTCTCCGTGAGGAGGTCTTGGTATCCCGTAGGATCTTCCCCGATGTGGAGGCCTTGAATCCGTAGTGGATCTTCTCCGTAGAGGCGCACGGTCTTGTGGGAGAGAATCCACACAAGTCTGAAAATGAGCTATCCAATAGCTCACCCTAAACGGAATGGGGAAAGGAGTATATATAGTGTACGGGGCGAATGGGTACACGGGCCTCGGCCCAGGGGATGCACGCAGGCATATCAGGGGCCGGACGTCCGGGCGTCGGGCCGGATGTCCGGGGCTTCGCGGGGCGCCGGATGTCCGGGGTGAGGAGCCGGATGTCCGGGCTGGAGCGGTCGAGTCTCGGGTGCCCTCTGTAGATGGGCGCCGGATTTCCGGGCCCGAGGCCGGATGTCCGGGCCATGCCTGGCCGGATGTCCGGGGCCTGGCCGGATGTCCGGGCCCTGTAGCTTCTGCTGCTGGTGGCTTTCTGGAGTTGATCGTCCAGGGGCCGGATGTCCGGGCCAGGGGGCCGGATGTCCCGGGCCTGGAGCCTTCTTCTGCCCTTCTCGATGTAACATCTCGTCCGTGAACTTGGGGACTTGTCCATCTTCACGCCCTTCTCCAATGTGGTCTTCTTCACACCTGAGCACACAAAGCACATCCGTTTGAGGTTGCAACCATGTCTCGCAAGATTCGTATGGAAGTAGGGCTAGGAGCGACGTCACCTCGGTCTCGAGAGCTCTAGCACGAGCACGAGTCATTGGTCCTTGAGGCACTTGAAGAGGTGAAGGAGGGTCCATGGGGATGACCTCGGGATGCTCCGCATCAGGCAGGTGAGATGAAGAATCGTCCCATGTGTGGCGAGGAGATTGCGAACTGCAAGGTTGTCGAATTCCTTCCCATTGTCGGCTTGGATGGCATGAATGGAGCGACCAAACTGCGTGGTGACATATGAGTAAAAAGCGGTAAGAATCGATATGACATCGGATTTCCGCCGTAATGGGAAGGTCCACACATAGTGCGAAAAATCATCCAAAATGACGAGATAGTAAGTATAACTGGTATTACTCGCAACTGGAGAGGTCCACACATCACTATGAAGTAGTTCAAACGGATACGATGCAACCGAGGATGAAGTGCTAAAGGGAAGACGAGTATGTTTGCCTAGACGACATGCATGACAAGTGTGACCGTCGGTCTTATTACAAGTGAAAGAAAAACTCCGAAGAATATGACGAAGAGTGGTGTCGTTCGGATGTCCCAAGCGAGCGTGCCAAAGGTCCACACCGACGGAGAGGGCGACCGGAGATGAATTGGTGGAGGCGGGTGGGTGGACCAGGTAGAGCTCTTCGGGGCTGTCACATCGGTGAAGCACCATCCGGGTACGGGCCTCCTTGATAGAAAAACCACACATGTCAAATTCAACGGTAACAGGGTTGTCACGAGTAAGAGCATGAACGGAAACAAGATTTTTAATGAGGTCGGGAGACACAAGTATGTTAGATAATGATATCGGTGTGGATGTAGACGGAAAGTAAGCATGGCCTATGTGGGAAGTGATGATCCATCACCAAGGGTAATGCGATTGGAGGTATGGACGGGAGAAGAAGTGTGACGAGTACTGATACGTCCAAAATGCATCACTATTTTGTATCATAATTTATCCTTATTCATTGATATATTTCACGTTACGATGATGTTCTTATGTTGTTTTGGTCTACTTTACACAGTTTGCAACTTTCCGATGCCGAAACAGCAGACGCAGGATTCAGCGGTAAAAAGTGGACGATGAGTTGCTGAAGAAGAATACCTCCAAATTACCTGAAAATTGATGGGAGATATTTTTCAGACGAATCACGAAGACATGCGAAAGGGCAACCGGAGGGGGGCCACAGGGTGCCCAGGCGCCCTGGGGGCGCGCCCCCCTGCCGCGCCGGGGGGCGCCTGGAGCCCCTGGCCCACCTCTGGTCGCCCCTTTTGCATATATACTCTCCTTATCCAAAAACCCTAGAGACGGGAGTTTTTACGGAGTTCCGCCGCCGCTCCGTGGCGGAAACCTACAGAGAAGAAAAAGCCATCTCCGGTGGGCAGATTCCGCCGGGGAGATCACCTCCCGAAAGGGGAGATCGTCGCCATCGTCATCACCATCGTCACGGGCATCATCGAGATCATCATCAACATCATCCCCAACACCAGCACCATCTCCATCTTCATCCAAACCCCATCTCACAATTGCAACTTGTGTTGTAACGCGTACTACCTATCCTCTCTACTCCATCGGTGTTGATTACTACTTTGTGGTGAATGTTATTGAGTTTTGTTGGAGAAATATTATTATGTCCAGATTGTTTATCACCTATTTATACCCACTGATCATGATCTCTTTTATGTCTCGTGAGTAGTTACTTTAGTTCTTGAGGACATGGGGAAAGTCTTGTTGTTAGTAGTCATATGTTGTTGAAGTAATATGTGTTGTTTGATACTTAAGTTGCGTTGTCATTCTACTAGTGGTGTTGTGTGAGTCGAACACTCAACACTTCGCCTTATTAAGGACCTAGGAGAATACATTGTGTACAAAGAATGCTTACGGTGGGTTGCCGGAGTGACAGAAACCTGAACCTTAGTTCGCACGCTTTTGCATAAGGGAATAATGGATCCTCGATCGTATTGCTATGGTTAGGCTTTTGCCTTAAATTCTATCTTGTATTTGCGGATGCTTGCAAGGTGTTTAATCATAAGAGTGCACTCATCTTAGTCTAGAGAGTGTACTAGCATAGATCCACCCACTCAACACTTATCAACACATAACATAGTATCGATACGGAATATGGCGAAAGCACATGACTACTTCTCCCGTGTGTCCTCAAGAACGCTTTAGTCTTTATAAGTTCAGTTGCTAGGACTCTCCTTTGCTAAGAAAGGATTGGGCCACTTGTTACTCCCAGTGCCTTTTACATTGCTTGCTTTTACTTTCCTGTTGCTTATATCGAGAAAACCCCTAAAAAGTTAACTTTCAGTGCTTGCAGTAATTTCTTGCTCAGAATCGCTTATCAATACCTTCTGCTCCTCGTTGGGTTCGACACTCTTACTTATCGAAAACGCTGCAATAGATCCCTTACGGTTGTAGGTCATGAAGTACCGTTTTCTGGCGCCGTTGCCGGGGAGCGTAGCGCTATTGGTAAAGTGAAACTGGTAAGGAAGTTTTTATAATTCTGTTTTTATTTTTGCTATTGCTGCTCTTTGTCCTTATGGACAACCCTGTTATTGGATCGTTGCTTACGGGAAGATGCCCCACACCTGTGGTGGTTGATCCTCCCCCTACTGAAATTGTGCCCTATAAAATACCAGCTGGTATTATCGATTATGTTTTGGCTAATCGTTATGCAGGAGACAGACATCCCGGTGAACACTTGCTATATCTGTCACAACTATGTTCATTATTTAAGCTTGCAGGTGTGTCGAGGGAGTTTTTCATGAGGAAATTGTTTGCCGTATCACTTATAGATAAAGCTTCGGATTGGTATAGGCTTCTCGATAACTCACACTTACTTGACTGGCAGGAGCTTATGTCTCTCTTTTATACTAAGTTTTATCCTCTTCATGAAATTCATCGAGACAGGAACTATATCTATAACTTTAGGTCTCGTGACGGAGAAAGCATTGCTCAAGCTTGGGGGAGATTGAAGTCCCTAATGCTCAAATGCCCTATTCATAAGCTTCCCAAGGAAATTATACTTACAAATTTTTATGCCAGGCTTTCTCGTCAGGATAAGGAGATGCTGGATGCCTCCTCTAGTGGGGTATTTCACAAGAAGAGTATTGAAGAAAGGTGGGATCTCATTGAAAGGATCCAGAGGAATACCGAAGATTGGGAAATTGATAAAGGTATTGAACCCGCTATAAATTATGGACATGATTATATTGAGAGCTATGTGAAAACTGATTACTTCAATACTTTTTGCTCTAAGATTGGTCTTGATTCCCATCTAGTGATTGATCTCTGTAAGAATTTTGCCTCTCACGTTGATTCTTTTAAGAAGAATAGAGACCAGCATCATGAACCTTTTAAAGAGCCACCTGTTGATATTCATGTAGCTGACCCTATTTTGCCTGCATTATATATGAACAACCTCCTTTTCCCGCAAGGATGAGGGAGCACACTCTTGTGACAGGCATAATAAATAAAAGTGAGAGAAGAGTTGATGAGCCTGAGGACCATATCTGGGTCGATCCTCAAGTTGCATTAATTAATGACCTTGTTACTAATGATGTTTTGGATTCCAATATAAATTTTTGTGATGTTTCCACTAACCTTGTCACAGCCAAGAATAAAGGCCCAATTTCAGGTACTCTAGTGGTATCTGTTAAAATAGGAGATCACAATTATTATGGGCTATGCGATTTGGGATCGAGTGCAAGTGATATCCCCTATTCACTTTATGAAGAGATCATCGGTGAGATTTCCCCTTGTGAACTTGAAGAAGTTGATGTTACCATTCATCTTGCAAACAGAACAACTATCTCTCCTATTGGAATTGTGAGGGACGTTGAAGTCCTATGTGGAAAGGTAAAATACCCTACCGACTTTCTAGTACTTGGTTCAGAGAGGGACAATTTCTGCCCTATTATTTTTGGTAGACCTTTTCTTAGAACTTGTGGAGCTATAATAGATTGCAAGAAAGGTAAAGTTTCTGTTGAATTCAATGGTGAGCCATATGAATTTAATTTTTCTAGGTTCTCTAAGCAGCCTCGTGGTACCAATTTACCTAGTGATGATAAACTTATTGAAAGTATTGCTTCTATTGCTATTCCCCCTAATGATCCTTTGCAGCAATATATGGAGGACCACGAGAATGATTTGCATATGCAGGAAAGAAATGAACTATATGAAATATTCTGGAGGCAACCTGCTATCCTGAAGCACAACCTTCCGGTTGAACCTTTGGGAATTTTGTCGAAACCGAAAGAAGACCCGGTGTTCGATCTTAAACCTCTTCCCGATACGCTCAGGTATGCTTATTTAGATGAAAAGAAAGTATATCATGTTATTATCAATTCTAACCTTTCAGGATATGAAGAAGAGCGACTATTGGAAGTACTCCGTAAACACCGAGGCGCGATTGGATATACCCTTGATGACCTTAAGGGGATTAGTCCATCTATCTGTCAACATACTATCAACCTTGAGCCTGATGCTAAACCGGTTGTTGATCATCAACGACGATTGAACCCGAAGATGATGGATGTTGTGAGAACTGAGATTCTCAAGCTTCTAGCCGCAGGTATTATCTACCCTATAGCTGATAGTAAGTGGGTAAGCCCGGTACATTGTGTTCCTAAGAAAGGAGGTACAACTGTGGTTCCTAATGATAAAAATGAACTAATACCTCAGAGAATTATTATTGGATATAGAATTTGTATTGATTACAGGAAGTTGAACAAGGCAACCAGGAAGGATCACTACCCTTGCCGTTCATCGACCAAATGCTTGAGAGGTTATCCAAAAATACCCACTTTTGTTATCTCGATGGTTATTCTGGCTTCTCTCAAATTCATGTTAACACCGCTGATCAAGAGAAGACCACTTTTACTTGTCCCTTTGGTACTTATGCTTACAGTCGTATGCCTTTTGGTTTCTGTAATGCCCCTGCTACTTTTCAAAGGTGTATGTCTGCTATCTTTCATGGTTTCTATGGGGATATTATGGAAGTCTTCATGGACGATTTCTCCGTCTATGGAACCTCCTTTGACCATTGTCTTCACAATCTTAATAAAGTTTTGCAGAGATGTGAGGAGACGAATTTGGTACTCAACTCGGAGAAGTGCCACTTCATGGTTAACGAAGGAATTGTTCTTGGTCACAAGATTTCCGAAAGGGGAATTGAAGTGGACAAAGCCAAGATCGAAGCTATTGAGAGGATGCCCTATCCAAGGGACATCAAAGGTATTCGCAGTTTTCTCGGTCATGCAGGTTTTTATAGAAGATTTATTAAAGACTTTTCTTAAACCTCAAGACCCCTCACTAATCTTCTCCAGAAGGACGTTCCTTTTGTATTTGATGAAAATTGTAAGGAAGCTTTTGAAGTCCTTAAGAAAGCTTTAATAATCGCTCCTATAGTACAACCACCTGACTGGAATTTACCTTTTGAGATTATGTGTGATGCTAGTGATTTTGCTGTTGGAGCCGTTTTAGGACAAAGAGTTGATAAGAAATTGAATGTTATACATTATGCTAGCAAAACCCTTGATAGTGCTCAAAGGAATTATGCTACTACTGAGAAGGAATTCTTAGCTGTAGTTTTTGCTTGTGATAAGTTTAGGCAGTATATTGTTGATTCCAAATTTATTATTCATACTGATCATGCTGCCATTAAGTATCTTATGACAAAGAAGGATGCCAAGCCAAGGCTTATCAGATGGGTACTCCTCCTTCAAGAATTTGATTTGCAGATTGTTGATAGGAAAGGAGAAGACAATCCGGTGGCGGACAATCTTTCAAGGATGGAAGATATACCGCACGATCCCATCCCAGTCAACGATAGTTTTCCAGATGAGCAACTTGCCGTTGTAAAAGTACAATCTCTTTCCGATCCTTGGTATGCAGATTATGCTAATTTTATTGTTGCAAAGTATTTGCCTCCAGGTTTAACATTTCAGCAGAGGAAGAAGTTCTTTCATGATCTGAGGCACTACTTTTGGGATGACCCACATCTTTTCAAAGAAGGTCCCGACGGGATCGTGAGAAGATGCATACCGGAACATGAGCAGAAGGACATTCTCAGACGGTGTCATGATAGTCCCTATGGAGGACATCATGCCGGTGAGAGGACTGCACATAAGGTTCTTCAATCAGGTTTTTATTGGCCTACTCTCTTTAAGGATGCTAGAAATTATGTTTTAGCCTGTGATAAATGTCAGAGAGTTGGTAACATTAGTAGAAGGAATGAGATGCCTATGAATTACTCACTAGTGATTGAACCTTTTGATTGTTGGGGTTTTGATTTTATGGGTCCTTTTCCTTCTTCGCACAAGTACACTCACATTTTAGTAGCTGTTGATTATGTGACCAAGTGGGTTGAAGCAATCCCCACTGAAAGTGCTGATCACAAGACATCTTTGAAAATGCTTAAAGATGTAATTTTTCCTAGGTTTGGTGTACCAAGGTATCTCATGACTGATGGGGGATCACACTTCACGCACGGAGCTTTTAGAAAAAGCTTTAGCCAAATACGATGTCAACCATAGAATTGCTTCACCATATCATCCTCAAACTAGTGGGCAAGTTGAGCTCACCAATAGAGAGATTAAGTTGATCTTACAGAAGACAGTAAACAGAAATAGGAAGGACTGGTCGAATAAGTTAGGAGATGCTTTGTGGGCATATAGAACTGCTTACAAAAACCCCATGGGCATGTCCCCCTATAAGATGGTGTATGGCAAGGCTTGCCATTTGCCATTAGAGTTAGAGCACAAAGCTTTCTGGGCTGTTAGAGAGCTTAATGATGACCCAAAATTAGCTGGTGAGAAGCGTCTCATGAACTTGACTTCTCTAGATGAATGGAGAAGTGAAGCTTACGAGAGCGCTAAAATGTTCAAGGAAAAGGTAAAGAAGTGGCATGATAGGAAGATTCTGAAACGTGAATTTAATGTTGGTGATAAAGTTTTGTTGTTTAGATCCCGTTTCAGGTTTTCTCCAGGAAAACTACTTTCCAGGTGGGAAGGGCCATTTCATATTGAAGAAGTCTATCGGTCTGGTGCAATTAAGATTAACAATTTTGAAGGCACCAAACCTCAAGTTGTAAATGGGCAAAGACTGAAACATTACATAGCAGGAGACCCTGTCGATATTGATGTGAATATAATATACACAACAACTCACGAAGAACATGTTGCAGCCCTGTTTCAGGCACCCGCAGAAGCAGAATAAAGAAAAGGTATGTAGTACGGTAAGGAAACATCGCGAACCGCCATAAAAGTTCCGTATTACGAGTTTTTGCAAAATTAGTAAAATTCTGAGCCTAAGCGGAGCCGGAGACGAGCTCCAGGGGGTCCAGGCGCGCCCTACCTCCTGGCCGCGCCGCCAGGGCGCCTGGACACCCGGGAGTCCGCCTCCGACCCCGCTTTAGCCCATTACCTTCCTTTCTGTGCACAAATTTTTGCTATATATTTGCCCGGATTGTTCCGGCAACGTATCTTGCAATTTCGTGTGTTTTCGTTTCGATCTGTTTCTGTCAGGGAATATTTCAGCTGAATTTAGGTGACATGGCTTCTCCAAGTTCCCCCAAGGACAAGTTCGTTGTCAACGTCATCAACCCTTACCTCGCTCAGGTGAAGAAGCACCCTCAGGTTGTTCAGATGGAGGACGGTGTCCTTCATCAAGAAGATCTGGAGGGACCTATCAAGGAGGGGAGCATCCAGGCCAGGCTGGAAGAAGTGGAGCAAGAAGTCTTCGAGTACAAGAAGATGATCGAGCGTGGTGTTGAAGCTAACTTTGACATCATCAACGAGCTGAAGAACTACTTCCTGAAGGAGATGAAGGAGATGTGGGAAAGCATCACCGCGTCTGAAGAAAGAATTATAGAGCTCCAAGGGCAAATTAATGATCTACATCACCAGAACTGTGAGTATGAACTAAGGTTTATGCGCATGAGTATGGGTGCTTCATGCAGGATTCAGGAGACAAACTTCTCATATGAGACAGGAGAACCCCTTCCATGGAAGCGTTTCGCCGAGGACTACGTGATCAACGCCAACAAGGATGAGGAGTGAAATCACCTGGGGTAATGGCATTCCCTTGGCTTGTTCCAAGCTTGGGGGAGTGCCCGGTATCTTTATCTTTACCTTTTGTCTTTTAGAGTCAAGTAGAGTCGTATCATGTCTAGGGAGGTTATTATATGAAATAGGTGTGTGCATTGAGGTCTATCACTCCTTCGGTGGAGATTGTATCCGTGAGTGTGGAGTCGTCTATGATGGAATATTAATGAGAAGTTTATTTGTTCCTTTTGCTGCACTCGGTATTCTCTTCACGCAATCGACCTTATATGATGACTCTTATGGGGAGTATTGACCTTATATCAGGTATGGCTTTGAAAACTTTGTTTAATCTTGGAAAACGTAGCTTTGGTCATAACAACAAGCATGATTTTCCTAAAGTATCGACATAGCCAAAACCTTTATGTTATTATGCTTGAAGTGTTATGCTGACAAGGAAGACAACTTGATGTGTTATGCTTATTTCAATGTTTATGCTCTATATTGTTTTGCATCTTAGTCATAATCAATTGTCTGTTCTCTCAAACCTTTGCTAGCCTAACTCTGTACTAAGCGGAATTCTGCTTGTGCATCCATACCCTTAAACCAATACCTTCCATATGAGTCCACCATACCTTCCTACTTGTGGGATTCCACTACCACCTCCTAAAGTACAGAATTTATGTGTTATCCTTAAATGTTCAAAATCTTTTATTTTGTGCCTCTGTTTTAGCTCATGAGGAAGTAGTAGCTAATTCATGATCTTTTTGAGTTGGACAAGCTTCACCCCGGGATTGCATGTCTAATGTGCAAACCCATAATACGAGAAGGAACTGGCAAAGAGTGCGCCCGGCTCAAAAATAATATAACAAACAAACCCTCCTTCACGCTTTGTTCATGAGAAATCAGAAAACTTTGGCAGTGATAAACAAAGGAGAATAAGAGGATGTGATCATCCTCGTGCGGGAGCCGTTCCTCAAAACTTGTCCAGCTCAAGAAGTAATTGAGTTATCTATTAGCATTCGTTGACAAATCATGCACCTCTCAAAACTTGTTTTGATTCTGTTTGATTTAAGGATAGCACATGAGTTTTCCCTACTACCCTAGAGCAGGGCCTGTCTTTTAATTTTAAGTTGAGTCAGTTATTCCTACTCCCTTCTATTCTTAGAGAGAGCAGACATTTGATGTTGATAAGGATTCATTCATATAAAGTTGCATTAAGATTTGTCATATCATATCCTTGTTGACATTATCATTTGATAAGCAAGTTGTTTGTCAAGCCCAGCTAAGGCAAATATCTTCCTTTGTGTTAACACTTTCACTTCTTGCCTGATAACATGTTCTTTCAAAAGCTTCAATTAATCTCATCAAAACATAAAGAAAGAGCAAAAGTAAAAGCTATTAGTTGTTCTTTGACCAAAGGACCTGTTTGCCATGATTCAATGAGTTTCCTTAGCCCTACTTCCGAACATAAGTGTTACTACTCTTTTATAAGGGCCTTATGAGTTGAAGATTGCTGTTGAGGATATTTGAGTTGGTGAAGAAACTGTGATGCTTCTTGTCCGTATCCTATTTATCGACACTTCACTCACTAAACTTGTGGACAGGTTTACCGAGCTTAGTATTCGCTTGGGGACAAGCGAGGTCTAAGCTTGGGGGTGTTGATACGTCCAAAATGCATCACTATTTTGTATCATAATTTATCCTTATTCATTGATATATTTCACGTTACGATGATGTTCTTATGTTGTTTTGGTCTATTTTACACAGTTTGCAACTTTCCGATGCCGAAACAGCAGACGCAGGATTCAGCGGTAAAAAGTGGACGCTGAGTTGCTGAAGAAGAATACCTCCAAATTACCTGAAAATTGACGGGAGATATTTTTCAGACGAATCACGAAGACATGCGAAAGGGCAACCGGAGGGGGGCCACAGGGTGCCCAGGCGCCCTGGGGGCGCGCCCCCCTGGCCGCGCCGGGGGGGCGCCTGGAGCCCTGGCCCACCTCTGGTCGCCCCCTTTTGCATATATACTCTCCGTTATCCAAAAAACCCTAGAGACGGGAGTTTTTACGGAGTTCCGCCGCCGCTCCGTGGCGGAAACCTACAGAGAAGAAAAAGCCATCTCCGGTGGGCAGATTCGCCGGGGAGATCACCTCCCGAAAGGGGAGATCGTCGCCATCGTCATCACCATCGTCACGGGCATCATCGAGATCATCATCAACATCATCCCCAACACCAGCACCATCTCCATCTTCATCCAAAGCCCATCTCACAATTGCAACTTGTGTTGTAACGCGTACTACCTATCCTCTCTACTCCATCGGTGTTGATTACTACTTTGTGGTGAATGCTATTGAGTTTTGTTGGAGAAATATTATTATGTCCAGATTGTTTATCACCTATTTATACCCACTGATCATGATCTCTTTTATGTCTCGTGAGAAGTTACTTTAGTTCTTGAGGACATGGGGAAAGTCTTGTTGTTAGTAGTCATATGTTGTTGAAGTAATATGTGTTGTTTGATACTTAAGTTGCGTTGTCATTCTACTAGTGGTGTTGTGTGAGTCGAACACTCAACACTTTGCCTTATTAAGGACCTAGGAGAATACATTGTGTACAAAGAATGCTTACGGTGGGTTGCCGGAGTGACAGAAACCTGAACCCCAGTTCGCACGCTTTTGCATAAGGGAATAATGGATCCTCGATCGTATTGCTATGGTTAGGCTTTTGCCTTAAATTCTATCTTGTATTTGCGGATGCTTGCAAGGTGTTTAATCATAAGAGTGCACTCATCTTAGTCTAGAGAGTGTACTAGCATAGATCCACCCACTCAACACTTATCAACACATAACATAGTATCGATACGGAATATGGCGAAAGCACATGACTACTTCTCCCGTGTGTCCTCAAGAACGCTTTAGTCTTTATAAGTTCAGTTGCTAGGCCGCTCCTTTGCTAAGAAAGGATTGGGCCACTTGTTACTCTCAGTGCCTTTTACATTGCTTGCTTTTACTTTCCTGTTTCTTATATCGAGAAAACCCCTAAAAAGTTATCTTTCAGTGCTTGCAGTAATTTCTTGCTCAGAATCGCTTATCAATACCTTCTGCTCCTCGTTGGGTTCGACACTCTTACTTATCGAAAACGTTGCAATAGATCCCTTACGGTTGTGGGTCATCAAGTACCCGGATTGGCAGCCATATGAGCGGTGGCATCGGTGTCCATGTACCAATCGCCGCCACCTGTGTAGTTAGCCGGCGAGGGGGCGGAGTGGAGAGCCGCAAGGAGGGCCGGGTCCCATGGGGCCGGCGGGAGTGGCGGTGCCGACGGCTGAGCGGCGTAAGGTGCCGGGGGCAGCGCGGCGTAGGGCGTCGCGGCATAGGGCGCCGCCGGATATGGCGCTGGAGAGGGCGCGGCGTACGGCGCTGGCGGTAGCGCGGCGTACGGCGCCTGTTGGGGTGCGGCGAGCAGCGCCTGATGTGAGGCGGGGCGCGGGCCCAGAAGGCTGGGAGCGGGCGGGCGGGGCACTGGCATGCTATACAGATGAACCAGGCCCGTCCACGGGTTCTGGGCCGCGGCCCACGGCGCGGTGGCCGGCGGCTGGCGCGGCTGGCCGCCTTGGCCGTTGCCTCTCCGACCGCGACGCCCACCACGGCGGTGATCAAAAGAGGCCGGCTGGGGCGGCGGCCCCTGGAAGAAGCCGGCAGGTGGCGGGTGCTGCCCGTATACGGCCGCCGGTGGAGGAAACCACGACGGGGCGGGCGCCTGTGGAGGCGGCGGTGGCGGGCCGCCGCAGGAAGTCCCGGCGGTGAGGGCGACGTGGGTAGCCCTGGTTTTCGCCATCTTCATGCGACGCTCCTCCAGACGCAAATAAGCCACGACCTTGGGAAAGGTTGGCTCTGGGATCAAGGTGAGGTTCGAGGCAGCGTTGCCAAACTCCTCATTGAGCCCGGCGGTGAGGGTGCTGAGGAGGAGTTCTTCGGAGATGATTTCGCCAAGATCACGAAGCTCATCTGCAAGTTTCTTGAGGCACATGCAAAAATCATCGATAGAAGAATCAAGTTGATGAGACCCAAAAAATTCTTGCTGTAGAAAAACCCGGCGTTGGAGTTGGTTGTCGGTGAAGAGCCCGTTGAGTTTGGTCCAAACGGCGAGGGCGTCATCCCCGTCGGTGACCACCGTGTGGAAGAGATCGCGGGAGATGGTGAGGTAGAACCAACGAATGAGTGTAGCATCGATGGTCATCCACTCAGCATCATCATGCATGCTACTGGAAATCAACGGAACCATCGACGTGATCATGGAGATGATACTCGCGGAACACTAGATTGAAGTATGTCTTCCAGGCATAGTAGGCGGAGGTGGAGTGATCAAGGCACACGGGGACGCGGCGGTGGATGTCGATGTCGTGGATGAGGACGGGATCGGGGCCGGCGAATGGGTTGGAGCCGGAGGCGGATGATCTTGGTGAAGCCATGGCGATGAAGGGAGGTGATGGTGCGGCGGCTGAAAGAAAGCAGCGGCAGCGGGGAGGAGGTGTGGCGGTTGTATGGAGGCAGCGGCGGCAGGGAGGAGTGTGGCGGCGGCGCGGCTAGGAGCGGCGGCAGCGGTGGAGCGGCGGCGGCAGCCTAGAGGCGCGGCGGCGGTGGTGCGGCGGCGACGGCCTAGGGGCGCGGCGGCGACAGGAGCGGAAACTTTAGGAAAGGGATCGTAGAAGGGAAACTGATACCATATTGTTTGGCAATGCAACTCTCAATTGATTGGATGTATACACGCACGTATATATTTACAATGAGGAGTCCACGGCCTCGACTATACATGGTAACTAGGAGGCGGGGATCGGTAGGAAATGATCCTACATATACATGCGATATACTGCCTATACAAAATATATTCAACAAACTGCGACCACGACATGTTTTTCGGGACGGAGGGAGTACAAGCAAATATAGTGGAAAAAAACATTGTACTGTCTGGTATTTTCAGCTTAGGGATGATAACACGAAATTTTTCCATGTGATTGCCACGGAAATATTTCGCTCTAACTCCAATTCCTCACTCCGCTTGTCTGACAGCACAATTGTAACTGAACATGGAGGCAAAGAAGCAGTGTTATGTAATGCTTTCTGAGATAGACTGGGCCAGTTCAGTAGCACTAATATGCACTTTCATCTTGCATTTATAATCAAGAGACTCGAGGGGCTTGACTGTCTCACAGATCCGTTTACTCTCTTTTTTGAAAAGAAGGTTAAACCCCGTCTCTGCATCAATCGATGCATGCGGCCATCTTTATTAATTATTCCACAAAGGTCTGATAAAAATATACATCAAATCACCCGAAGCCACCACTCACACCTATAAATTCGATAATGAGAAGTGCTCTCACTCCCCATATCTAAAACCAGTGTCGTCGCTGATCCATCCACATAACATATCGGGACTAACAGCTAGTGCAACAGACCTAAAGCGCACATCACAGGCACAAGTTTTAGAAGCTGCCATATTCATCGAACCACTAACCCATCTTCAGGAGATATATCCGCTTCATCCTTCACAGTCCGGACATCCGTCGACGCCACCACGACGCCCAACGGAGTCACCGTCCTGCGCTCGTCCGTCCAGACGCGAAGACTCTGGAAGATCTGTCGTGCGTAGCGCCTGCCAACCAGGCATGACTCGGCGTAGCACCTGTCGACCAGGCATGACTTGACAGCTCCACTGAAGCTCCGTGCAAGACGGAGCCGCTGCACCTCCTGCCCGTGTCTTCCAACGCTACTCCATAAACGATGCTCCCAGAAGAGAAACGACACAGCAATACCGCCATCGTCCGATCTGGAAAACCAGATCCTAGGGTTTTCCCCGAAGCAGTGCCCATCACCAGCAGTCGTCAACGATCAACACAGTGCCCACCACCACTCAGCCCTCAAGGCGACACCTTCAGGAAGGTCACGGCGTCAAGGACGCCGTCGCCGCCTACCATAGTTATGGTTTTCACCCGAGAGGCAGTGATAGAGGCGAGGGGCCCGATCTTTCGATGAGATGATAACTATCGATTTGGTGGAGACGACTTTGACGATCCGACTACAAACGTGCGACGTTGCGCCTTAGCAATCGCTAAACCAACTCCGAGAGGTTATTGACCACGCCGGAGCACGATCAACCTGACCACGAAGGTCTATTCCTGCAAGCAATCGAAGAACAAGCAAGAATATGATAAGCAATCTGAATATTGCAAATATGGATGAAGTATTGATAAGAGTGGGGTTTCATAAGCGGTCTTGGTCTGGTCGTTGGACACAAACGAAGTACACGAAGTTGCAGCGATGGCTAACTTTTATCTAAATAAAACCCCAGTCTAAACGGTGCCTTAAGGGCTGTATTTATAGGGGAAAAGAGAGGGTATTTTGTCCACCCTTGGCAAGGTGGGACTAAAACACCTCCTAAGTCGTTTCCCCTACAATATGGGCTCAAAAAAAACCAAAAGAGCGGTATTTCGAAAATACATGGGCCTAGCCCAAAACTAAGGTGACACAGCACTAGTAATAAGCTATGGACGAAATTTATGAAAGACATGTTGTATATTTCGTCTATCCTCTTGTATGTCATCATGGTGGCTTCAAAGTGCGGAAATCTCCTCCAGAAACTCCATTCTTGATCCCTCCGCGCGCGCCTTCATCATAGGGCTTGATCATGCTCCAGTGTTTATACTTCTTGTCCATGCTAGGTGCTTCAACTGTAACCAACACAAATATATCTAAGTTAGGAAGCATCACATCCTCATGAACATTAGAAACATTACCAAGAAACGAAAGTACCTGATAATTTAACTGGCGTGCGCGAGCTCTAGTAATTGGTCCAATAGGTATAGTAGCAGGGGTTGTGGGTGTAACTATGCTAGCCATGTCCTCATCATCCTCCCCTTCTTGAAAACAAAGCCGTCCTCGGCATTGCTTAATCTGAAATATGACTAACAAAAGAGACAAGGTGTACATGTTGTATATGTATATGTCATCCATTTTTACCGATCTAAGTTGTGGCACATGTAACACAGTTATACAAGAGCACCCTTCCAAAGTCGTGAAATATAAAGCTAATATATTGTCACAGGAAGTCAAAGGCATAAAAATATTGCAACTCAAATTGCACATATAAGTGAAGCTCTTGATCGTAACAAATGATTGGCAATGCTCATCATTAAACCATCCAAACCTTGATGAACCATCACCAAGATTAGAGGTCATATCAAAATGATTAAACACTGGCACGATTATTTTCAAACGTATTTGATCCAAATCAGAGTTATTCCCTGATTCACATGGCTCTTTTGCATCAAAAAGTAATTCAATGGGTGCACTCAAAATGGTTGTTATTGCATTCGTTGGATCACATGGCAAAGTCAAATCATGAACATAGTCCTCCAAAATAGGCGGTGTGATCAAAGTAGTGGGTAACTCATCACATGGTGCATTTAAATTGTCAAGGCATTCATCATACACATGTGGAGGTGGAAGATCAGTACCTTCGTCATTACCTCTTATGATCAACTCGTATGATGCAGGCACTCTCGATGGTGACGTGTCACATGGTGGTGGTGACGTAGTCCTCATAACAACGGATGTGGTTGTCATAGTACGCCTATTAGTTGAAGGAACAACCGTATCAACTCTGGGAATGTGCACCTTGCGCTTGTTCTCCTTGGGTGCCACACGTCGCTTTATTTCCTGTTCAGCTTTGCAAGCAAGACGAAACAAATGGTCCATAGGATAACACTCTTCATGAATAAGTAACTCCTGAATATCACAATTTAATCCTGCCCAAAATCTATCCATAAAATCGTCTTCACTTTCTTGTAAAGAGGAATGTAACAAGGTAGTTTGTAAATCATCATAATATTTCGTTACGGTGTCACTACCTTGTTTTAAATGTTGCAATTTTGTAAGCATGTCACGAGTATAATAAGCAGGGACGAAAGTATGTCGCATGGCAAGTTTCAAAGCATTCCAAGTAGTAGGTATATAATTAGGGTGTAATCGACAATATTCACTCCACCAAACTAAAGCATAACCAGTGAAAGAACCAACCGCAACCTGAAGTTTTTTACGTTCATCAAAACTATGGGAAGAAAATATATTATTTATGTCAAACTCCCATTCAATATATAAAGCGGGTCTAAAACGGCCATTAAACGATGGTATAGAAATATTAACCTGATCATGTGCATTTGGATGTTTGTCCACCTCTCGTGACGGTTGTGGTATGTCATTAGGTGGTGGCACGTCTCCCGCGATCGATAAAGCCCATGAATTTACTCTAGACCCTGTCATGATTAGTAGAAACAAGAAACAAAATCCAAAAATAATGTTCCTATGAACTACTAGGACGTGGTGGTAAAACGCTCATAGTATAGCAAATATCAAAGACGTACGAGTTCTTACCATGCAGCAGGTGGTGACCGGCAACCAGCGGTGTCAATAACTGTCAAAGTTGATAAAGCGATTGCCAGGTGAACATATGTATGCACTGTGTAGAAAATATGTGGAGCTGGGTTGGCTGTATATATGTGAAAAAATGCTACAACCACGTTAATTAATGCAAGCTGAAAATTCGCTCAAAGTGGTCGAGTGCTGGTTCCAGGCTAGACTCACTAGAGACGCGAGCCTAAGACACAATAAAAATTCACGTGGCAGTGGACAGATGAAACAGAACACTTGCATAGTCCAAAGGAAATGTACGGCGTTCCAAACAAAAGCTCAACTGCTGGAAAAAAAACTGGTACTAGTATTTGTCACGTAATCTCTGATTTGTTTTTTCAGAACTGCCTATCACCAAACAAGTCAGCGTACTGTTTGTAATGTTCTCCCTCGCGTGAGCACCCATGCAATTTCTCTCTCCACCTTTTTTTTCTTTCCAAGATCCAAACTATCAACGCAAGTGCTCTTTCCTTGCTGTTTTTTTTTTGCGTTCAAACGCCCTTGAAAACTCCCCGGAAAATCAGACTAAACACCAACACAGTATGCTTTTTTTT
>LR738715.1:784121303-784195098 GCA_902687465.1 Secale cereale | reverse complement strand
CCGCGGGCGACCCGGGTGCTCCAACCCTAGCCGCCGGCCCTCGATCCCACCTCCCCTCCTCCTCCCCACCGCCGCCGGCGGGCAAAGCCCGTGCGGTGCCGGTGGCGGCGGGATCTCCTTCGCCTGTTCCCGGAGATGGGGCCGCGGGGGGCTCTCCTTCTTCTCGACCCGACGGCGTTCTCGGTGGCCGGCGCGCCGTGGCTCGGTGGGGCGCGCAGGCAAGCGGAGGTGCGGGGCGGCGCAGCTTTCTGGCTGGCTGGGGCGCGCCGCGGCGGTGTGCGCAGGCGGCTGGTGCGACGCATCTCGTCTCGGTGACGTTCAGGCTGGGCCAGATCCATGCTGGTCGGGTGTGAGGGCGACGACTGGAGCATGGCTGGAGGCGTTGGTGGAGCGGCGGGTCTGGCGGGGACCGGCAGCAGTGCAGTGGCGAGTCTTTGGTGGAGTTGGCATGGTCCAGAGGCGGCGGCGCGAGCTCACGGTTCAGGTGGGTGATGGCGCTGAGATGGCTCGGCTAGAATGGAGCTCTGGCGAGTAGCGAGCGGCCCGTCATGCCTGTGCGGTGTGGTGAGCGGCGGTGCGCTCCGGGTGGTGCTGACATGGGAGTTCTTTGTGGTGAGGCAGTTCTGGCCGTCACAAGGCCGTCCCTTGGAGTGGACGACGACCGTCGTGGACGGTGCTGGACATTGTCGGAGGAGTGGGGTGGCTGCGGTTCTTCGTCCAGGCTGGGAGTTGGTGTGGCCGTGTTTTCCCCTTGCCGTGCATGCGGCCGGTCGCCGGCCCTCGGCTTTGCGGCTACGTCTACAAGGTGTTGCGATGGTGGCGGTGTGAGGCTACTTGGACGGTGTCGCCATTCTCTGGAGGTGTGGTGAAATGCGACGCGCGGATGAAAATCTTGCACGGTTTTTGCCGGGCCGGCGACGGTGGCACATGTGGTTGTCATTCCCCTCCTTGGAGGCGTCGTTGAAGCGTGTTTGTCATTTCCCTTGCTCTCTTGGAGTTGGTGGTTGTCTCCGGGTGAAAGCCTCGATTTGGTGGTGAATCGGCACGATGGCGGCGTCCCCGACGTCGTTCCTCCGTTGGGAGCAGGGTGTTTGGAGACATTGCTGCTTCCTTATTGCTCTCCTTTGGTGCTCATCGTTGTCCTTTTTTGATCCTCGGCAGCGCCATGTACGACCATTGCCGGTATGTCCAAGACAGTGTCTTCTTCAGATTGGATCGAGCCTGCCATCCACTTGCCACTTCCTCTTAGGCGATCAGAGTGGATGGTGCGTCGACAAGAGAAGCTCTGCGGTAGTTATGGTCTTTGGAGGTGTCAGCATGGGTCGTGATGCGGTGTTGTGTTTCAACTAGGATAGGCGCTTTTGTGTTGTAGCTTGCTTTGCAATGGTGCCTGTCTTTGGTCTTTTCTGGGTGTGGTGTGTGTGCTACACTTGTTGTTCACAGCGAGTGTTAGTTTTCTTGTAATTGACTTTCTGCCTTCTATAAAGCAATGATACGCCTAGGCGTACTCTTGGAAAAAATATGCACTCCCCCCTGAAGAGATGCTGACTCACCTATTCTTTGGTTGTGCATTTGCGAAAGAGTGCTCGAACGCCCTGGGTATGGTTCTGCCCCCCCCAATACATTTTTTGTTACATGAGGCCAAGAGGAGCTGGACCAGGCTGATGTTCATGGAAGTATTCACTATTGCCGGCGTGGCATACCTGGAAAGAAACGAATGACAAACTCTAGAGGGGTTGCGCCGTCCAAGGCTAAGTGGTTAGCTCGCTTCAAGGAAGAGTTTGCCCTGCTGAGGTTTAGGTCCAAGCAGAGACTCACTCCTTTATTGCCTCCTTCCTGGAGTCAATCCATTGATCAGCTGTTGTGTTCTTGGGTTTTGGCTTTGCACTCCTCTAACCTTATACTCCCTTCGTCCGAAAAAGCTTGTCCAAGCTTGTTCCTCAAATAGATGTATCTAGCACTAACTCGGTGGTAGATACATCCATTTGAGGGACAAGCTTTTCCGGACGAAGGTAGTACTAACTTAATAGAAAGGGCAGTGGGGGCTTCCCCTACTGTCAGTTATTGCTCAAAAAAATAACAGGCCCGTAACATTAATTAGCTTGAGCTAGTTAACATGTTAACAAAGAAACATCGCTGTAACCAAATAGGAGCTGCATGAAATAAACCTTTGGCGTTAGCGAGAAACTTTGTATCTTCCCTGTGACTCTAAATGCTAAATATGCACATGAAGTGCATTTAATTCAGAAGATGATTTCCAAAGTAAACTCAGTGGAATTAGTTCTTCTAGTTCTTATTGACTGAATAACATATCCTACTGTTATATCCTACTGTTATCCAGCACCCACCTATCTTAGTTTTTTGCTTGCCATATCCTACTGTTATCTTATTGACTGAATAACATATTAGCATCCAAATTAAATAGAAGGAAATGAACTCACATTTGAAGTAAGCATTACGAAATGGAGTCACCATCAATATTTAGTAGTGTTTGGATTGTCCCAAAAAAAAAACAATATGCATTACATCCGCACCTAACCTGCAAAAACAGACAAGTTCAGGATAAACTCTGTTCTCTGACAAAAGACAAAAAGGAACATGTAAATATTAAAGTATTAAAAGTATTACTGGATTGAAGAAAATTTATCAGACCAAAATATGAATTTGCAATCTCTGAAAAGATACCTTCAAACAAAATAGTACAACGCTAACAGGATTAGGGAACAAAATAGAACTCACATAAGCTAAGAATATACCTATATATAATTAAATCACACAAGGGAGTCCCTCAGTAATATCTTTCAGTACACCAAGGCCTTCAATAAATTGGAAGCTACATCAACAATAATTAGGAGGTCTTAAGTTTTATGAGATATGTATGTAACGGAAAATCATACTAAAATATTATTAATAATGAAACTGCATGCTATATTTTCACAATACACCATACAAAAATATGAGTAAAACTAGTAGGTCTGAGCATGCAAGTCATCAGAGATCATAGCTTTTGCAGTGAGTGGGTTTCTCCTTCCATCACACAGATATTATCATGCACCCCTTTGTAGGTCCATAACACTAGAACCTTGTGAAACTCTAATATGGTAGGATGGTTTAATGTTATGTTGACAACGGATGTGCTTGATTTAACCTGCAGATTGTAACCTATATTGATCTATAACCTTTTAAAGAAATTGATCTATTAGTAGACTAAACTGCTCATGTCAAATCATCCGTAACCTAAAGCGTAGAACTGATGAATCAAAATGTATGTTAAATTGTTGTGGTAATTAATTAACCCGGCAATAACATATGCAAACAATTTAGCAAAGCAAAACTATTTTCCTTCATTCATATACATGGGATAAGATGTTGCATGGCACATCAAACCTTCAGGAAGACAACGAAATGACTATAAGAAAAGAATATGCAGAACTAACAGCAGATCAACATACTTAGCAAGCAATCTCCTAACCACCCTTCGCCTTTGCCACCAAGCCCCCCTTTCTCAGCACTTCGTCGCGGAAGCATGCCGTATGCTGGGGCTCCGTAGTCCCAACTCTCCAATTGTGAACTGAGAGAGATTAAGTAGGGCCACGGAACAGAGAGGCTTCCATAGTGATGCCTGACCTGTCGGGCTACCATAATTGAAAAGAAGTCCTTCTGGTTACACTCCCATTTATCTTAGTTTTTGTTTGACATATCCTGCTATATCTAATTGACTGTAGAACATATTAGCATCCAAATTAAATAGAAGGAAATAAACTCACATTTGAAGTCAGCATTATGAAATGGAGTCACTATCAATATTTAATAGTGTTTGGATTGTCCGAAAGAAAAAACAGTATAAATTACATTCCACACCTAACCTGCAAAAAGAGACGAGTTCTTGTGAGCTAAAACTATCTTCGGCTGAATTTTCAGATAACTACTCCCTTCGTTTCGATTTACTCGTCGTGGTTTTAGTACATTTTTGAACTAAAACCACGACGAGTAAATCAGAACGGAGGGAGTAAGAAAGAGTCACATCTTACCATGACCAATAGTTTATCCGCAGGAGACACATTTCTGTAGGATTGAGCAGGCAACTGTTGCAAGATCATCATGTCCAGTCTGAGTCACAATTCTTCATTACGTAGATAGTTTATCCACAGGAGACACATTTGCTTTGACTATTTAGAAATATATGTTTTTCTATTTGTTTTAACGTCTCCATAATGGCTTTGTAAAAATGGCAACCAAATTGTAGAAGTTATCTGTAGTATTGCCATCAGTCATTTTCCGTTAGAGCAACATGGATAATCTCCACGTTTCCATTGCATTAAGATAAAACCAATGACATCTACATAAAGAAAAAGGAAACCCAATGGTTCCAGGAAAAAAAACATGGTGATATTACATAGACCACCACATGCTTTGTACATCGATCATACTAGTACTGCTAGTTTGCTGGGACATGTCATCAACTTATACAAATGTCATAACAGATCTCACAGTTGCTCATACATAACATAAGCTAAAGGATGCCCAGAAAGAGCACACTAATAACGTCCCTCCTCCAGAACACTACTACTTATACACTCTGCCTCTTTGTCCCAGTGAATGGAGCAATTCACTCATTGCTGGTTAGCAGCCAGAGCTATGCCCTCCTCCCCTCTTGGGTCCGCATCCTTGCCCGAGTTGAGCCATTTATCCATAAGCAAGTAGCCTGACACGATGGCCCCGGTAAAGCCAATGAAATCGTTGAGTCGCTTCATAAACCGCTTCGAGCGCCTGCATTGTTCAAACCAAACAAAATCTGTCAGCAAGTTATGGTGGGAAGGAAGGATCAGGGGAGAAGGGCAGCACGTGTTCAGAGTTTATACCACAAGGGGTCGGCAGGCCTAGGATCGATCTGCACGGCTAGCTGCTGGAGCATACGTATGTTCTGAAAACCTTCCTTGGTGAGGCGAGTGTTGTATCGCCTTTCCGTGTTGGCAATCAGACTGAACAGCTCTTCCTTCTTCTGTTTGATTTCCTTGATCGCGTGATACCTCCCAATCTGGCCATGATGAACAAGATTAGTTCATTTAACTAAACACTGGATGATAAGAAATTTACAACACATTGTGATTTCTTTCCTTTACAGATAGATACATCAACTGAGAGCATCGCCACAATGGATTTAGAATGTTATTGCAAGCATGCCTAACAAACAAAGAGTATCATCATGTGCTAATATTTGCAAAAGATGTGTCATCCTGAAATCATGTTTGCTTATGGCCAACATTAAGATTTGCAAAACAATTTGGTGTTTGCCAAACCTGAGGGGTAAGTAATCCCCATCTGCAGTGTAGCGTTGAAAAAGGTTTCAATTACGAGACATCGAGGGGGGCAATCGATGGATGAAGAGAGTACCTCAGCAGCGGTGGGAGGAGGCTGGAGGGAAGAGGCTGGCAACCCCGCCCGCGTCCGCTGGAGCGCAACGCGGCCCAGCCTCCTTGCCGCGTGCCGAATCGCCGATGCCATCGCCGCCGATGTCCCTCTCCTCGGATCCGCGCCTGTGCCTGGGTGTGCTATTCGATCAGTGGATTGGGAGGAAAGGATTCTACTCATACCCACCACAGTTATATAGGCGGCGACCCTGGTCCGAGTCGACCGCGACCAGGAAACCCTAGCCGCGTCGCCGGTCTCCGACTTGGACACCGACTCTGTTAGCCAAGTGAAGATTTGGATGGGATTCCGTGGGGGGCGAGCACGTACCTTCTTCTTCTTCTTTTCTTCCGGCGTGCTCGGTTAGGGTTAGGGCTCCTCGCTCGCCTTCCGCCGCCGCCTCCTCGGACTCCGACCGTCGCGTTTCTCTCTTCTCGTAACCGAGCAGGCGCAGTGTGTTCTTTCTTGTGTCTTTTTTTTTCTGAGACACCTTCTTGTGCCTTCTCGAACCAAGCAAGGCGCGCGTTGCGTTGCCGCCGGCTTCGGCCCACGTTTCTCGTGCAAAAGCCCACTTTAGGCTCATTCTTCGTCCTTCCTTTGTTCCTTTGTTCTCTTCTGTGCAAAAAGCCAGAGAGTTGCACTCCTACTAGAGGGATTCGGCAGGGAGATCCTATCTCCTTTTACCTATTCTTGATAGCAGTAGAGGATTTTTCATGCCTCCTGAAATACAGTTCCCATTCATCTATGCAAGGTATTAAGGTGGCACTCACGGCTACAACCGTCAACCATCTTTTGTTTGCTGATGATAGCCCGTTGCTTTTTAAGGCTAGTGTGGAGGATGCAGATCATGTTTCAAACCTACCGAACCATTATTGTAATGCTTCGGGGCAAATAATTAATAATGGGAAATCATCCATTTTCTTCAATAAGGGATGCCCCCAGAATGTAAGAGATGGAATCAAGAACCAGGTGCAAAATGAGTCTCTCGGTGAACGGTATTTGGGCATGCCAACTGATGTAGGCCAATCAAAAAATGGAAATTTAAAATATTTGCACGATAGAGTCTGGGAGAAAGTTAAGGGATGGATGGAGAAGTTATCGTATGCGGCAGGGAAGGAGGTTCTTATAAAATCAGTGGCTCGGCATGCTTCAGATTACCTAGAGAACTATGTGAAAGTGTAAATTCCATAATACGGCAGTTCTGGTGGGGGAGCAAAAGAGGCAAACGCTAGCCGGCTTGGGTTGCGTGGAACATTATGACCATGCCGAAATATAGGGGGCGGGGGCGGGGGCTGGGTTTCCGTGATTTGGAGCTGTTCAACCTTGCACTCCTATCAAGGCAATCATGGAGGTTCATGACTGATCCAGATTCATTGAGTGCAAGGGCTTTGAAAGCGGTATACTTCCCACATGTTTCACTTTTGGATGCTGAAATGGGATCTAACCCTTCTCAGATTTGGAGGGCAATTCTAGATGGAAGAGATACTATGGCACAAGGGTTGATTAGAAGGATTGGAGATGGTGAGTCTACTAATATTTGGGCACATAATTGGATTCCAAGGGAAAGCTACAGGAGGCCAATTACTTCTCTGGTGGAAGAGCCCCCTCATTTGGTGGCGCAATTGATTGAATCATCCACAACGTCATGGAGGACAAAGCTTGTCCGTTTAGTTTTTACACACTTTGATGCCGAGGCAATACTAAAAATACCTTTATGCACAAGGAGAATTGAGGATTTCTGGGCATGGAGCGAAGAACCCCGCGGCAACTTCACGGTGGGTTCCTCATATCGCATGATGGTCCACACTAAGTTGAATAGAGAGAGATGGATAGAGGAGCGTCAGGGGCAGTCGAACACTCAAGGGGAGAGCAAAGAATGGCGTTCAACATGGAAACTTGAGGTCCCTTCGAAGCTCAGGTTTTTTTATGGCGGTTAGCAAGGCACTCCATACCATCGGGCGCAGTCCTCCATCGGCGGAATATGGCCACAACGGGGGCGTGTTCGCTATGCGGGGCACATGCCACATGGAGGCATGCTTTGTTGACCTGCCGTGTATCACGCAACACATGGGCGCCGTCTTCTAAAAATATTCTTGATCAGTTGAGTGTTCACCGGGAGGAAAATACAAGGGAGTGGATTTTTGCTACCCAAGCGGCGTTGTCATCGGCGGAATTTATAAGATTTGTAGTGAAATTATGGGCCATCTAGGGCGCACGAAGGGAGGCAATTTATGAAGGCATTTTCAAGGCGTCGCATGCTATACATGGTTCTGTAACGCCATAACTGTCAGAGATACAAGTGCTCAGTCCGAGCAGGGCAACCCCGACGAGTACAAATGCCCGTCCGTCGGGATGGCTAGCTCCTCCAGAACATCATGTGAAGCTAAATGTTGATGCAGTAGTACGCGGGAGGGGCATGTATGGAGCAGTCGGGGCTATCAGCAGGAATGGCAGGGTGTTTTCTTGGAGCTTCAACATGTGTGTACACCAACATAGACGATCCAACAACCCTTGAAGCTCTAGCTATTAGAGAAGGGCCAGCCCTAGTCGAGGATCTCAACGAAAATCGAATTCATATTGCATCTGACTGCAAGGGGGTAGTAGAAGAGGTTCATAAAGGAAGTGGTGCTACCTACGGAGCTATCATCCGGGAGATTAAGTTACAGTTTTCAGTTTTTGTTTCTTGTAATTTAGTCCATGAGTTTAGGAGCTCAAATGTTGAGTCTCACAATTTAACGAAGCATTCTTTGAACTTAGGAGCTGGTCGCCATGTTTGGTTAGGCCAGCTCGATGGGATTTCTTTCGTCCATGTAATGGCGGTGACGGTTTAATTAAAAGCTTCGCGAGATTGCCTAAAAAAAAGGTACCCCTAAAAAAGATCATATTCATATGTTTCTCTGACTCCTACCTTTCAGAAGTTGGAATCTAATTCCTCAAAAAGAAATATTGAATCTAAGCTCCAACCAAACAAAGCCTTCAGGAACCAGAGAGCAGCTGCGCCGTTTAACCTGACGCATGTTCTCTACCTTAGCTTGGACGCTTTGGACTACTCGTAACAAAGTGGCTATTAAAGAAATTTTCATATCTCATCCCGCTAACTATATCTTCAAACGGTGCCTCTTTTTCAGCAGTGGAGACCTCTAAGGAAGAGCTAGAACAGTCAAGCAACTACACGTGTCACAGGAACAATGCTACTACAGATAACTTCACAAGTTTTTGCCTTAGTATTAGTTACCCAGATGTTCTGTTGCATTTACTCCTTTCTTGCCATGACTATTTATGTAGGTCCGAGGGACCAGTTATGTATTACCTTATAACTCGGTGATGCTTGGCGTTGTTGGCTTTATTAATTTAAAGCCGGGCGCTGCTTGTGCCTAATTTCTATAACGATTCAGATCTGATAGTTTATATTATTGTGTTAGATTATTTATTTTTAAGTTTGATTTTTTGTGGAGTTGAAATTTTTCCTCGACACCATGGTAAAGATCTTGTGATTCGACGACATGTACTTTTGGGGTATCATCCCCCGTCCAAGTATGTTCATAGCTCAAGTCTTCTCATCTTTTTGCATGGCGACTCAAGAGGCTGTCAAAAACCTTTTATTGATAGTTAAGTCTGTGCGGGTGAAAGAGTGACAATATTGTTGCTTTGTTTTAATTGTAGACTCTTTATTGAAGTCTTGAGAGTATTTCATCTTGCAGAGATTGATACCATGGAGAACATATTAATAAGAGATATGATGTGATTTTTAGTCATAGGAGTTACTTCATATTTTCTTGAATGCTAGATTGGAAGTAGTTTTTTTTTTGAAATGGAGGTGTGCCCCCGGCCTCTGCATCATGAAGATGCATGCAGCCATAGCTAGATTGGAAGTAGTGAAGTAGTGTACTTGTAGTAGTTATGAATATCAAAATTTACATGTGTTTCTACAAAAACTCCATTTTTCTTTCTCAGGAAAATTAAGAGACACTCCATTCGAGAAAAAAAGGAAGCAAATCCAACTGATGCTCGTAATATTGGATACAAGGTTTGTACCAGTTTGAATTTAACACACTAGAGGCCAAATATCAAGTTATATGACAGAAAATATGTAGTTATATTGAAGAAAACATACTTGGATTCATTTTCATTTTATCCAAAATTCATTTTTTAGTTAATAAATGTGTACGGGCATGATTTCAAGTTCATTAGCTAGTTAATTGTTATTAATTAATTAAGACTCACAAAAACCCAATTAAAGTACAAAAGCTAAACTATATACTATGCGTATCGACAAAACATGCATTGGGCATGCCTTTAATCATTTTATTTTTATTTCCACCTTTATTGAAATGGTGGTGAGACTGACACTAGTCTATGGGGAATGAAACCCTCGTCCACTAACATTTCAAAGCAAAGCATTAATCGCCACTAGTGAAGCATGAAAGAGATTGTATAGATACGGAAATTAGGAGTAGTAGTGAGCAACGCGGTGGCTGAGTTGGCTGCTCCCCTTGGTGTGTGGACTGGAAAGGGAATGATGGCGGGCGGTCTTGGCGAGGTCATTGCTGGTGTTTCGACCAAACCCCAAAGGGTTGGCCTCCACTTATCCAATGGAGTGTTATGGGTAGTCAGAATTGGTGGTATGTGCGTTGTTTCTGCGACAACAATGGCTCAGCTTAGAATAAAGCAACATCGTTGGATGAACGCCCTGGCACAGTTTGCACCAGAAATAGCCACTTTGGTGGATACAAATTCACATCTGGGGAAGAGTATGTACTTTCGTTTCCCTATGGAGTGCTCGGTTAGGTTAGGGTTCCACGCTCACCTTCCACCGCCATCTTCGAATCTGACCATAGTATTTTTTATGTAACCAAGCGAGCCCATCATGTTCCTTCTTGCTTTTTAGGGTTTAACCAAATTTATTCATCGAAAATCACAGAGAGTGGGATACAGGTCGGATCATTGGGTAGGCCATACCAAACCTGGTGTCCGTGACCGAGATTAAGAGTGCATTTGGCTAAACTATGTGCTTCATGACTAACATCACAACTTTCATAAGTAAAAATACAAATAAAAGATGACGCTTGAAGCTTTATTTCGTTGATGATGCCTTCATAGTCTCCTCTAGCCCCCATGTTGATGTGTCCAACTGTTTTGTTTTGAAGCAGACGAGACGACAAAATGGTGTGGGTCCAGGTCCGCCGCTAGTGCAAGAGCCTCCCTACATGCGTTTACCTCCAATGTCGTCAGATCATGGAGTCCATCAATAGCTAGGGACGAGATTCCAAGGTTGTTTCCTTCACTATCCCGACATACCGTTGCAGCTGATTATCCTCTTCTCCCAGGCCGCACACCAGCGTCGACATGAATTTTGCAATGGCCGCCGTGTACTCGGCCCTTGCGGCGCCGATGCTACTTGAATTGGTAGGCATTTTTATTCCTTTGTCATACCCAGCTCCTGAATAAAATGGTTAACAAAATATTGTATAGAGTGTGGGCTTTGGAATATGCCTTTATGTATGGCATTTCACCTAGCCGCCCAGATTGCCCATAAGGTCATCAAAAGCCTCACAAAGAGCTCATGATATAGCGAATTCATGTGTGTAAATTGACACTGATTCGCATTCAGCTTCGTGGTTGATGCAATTGTTTGTCCTAATTCTTCATCAACTAGTGCCCAAGTGCACCTTGACATTGTATAATCAACTAGTGAATGCCTCCACCAGTCCAGTGACCCACAAATACCGCATAAGCTGGAGTTAGTCATCTGCATGTGTGCCTAGACATCATTGGTTACTATTGAATGTTTTGACAATTGCCATAGAAACATATGGACCTTGTCCGGGACATCCGTCTTCCAGAGAGTTTTCCAATCCTTTTCTTACTTTGCCGAGCTGGAGGAGCCTCACATCCCCTCTAGCCATGCCTTTTCCAATCCTTTTCTTACTTTGCCGAGCTGGAGGAGCCTGACATCCCCTCTAGCCATGCCTCCCTTCTTTGTCGCGTAGCTATAGGCATGTTGTAAGCAGCTTACAGTGAAGGTACCTTTGTAAAGAACCAGATAAAAACTAGGATATTTCCTGTGCACAAAGGAATTATGAGAATCACATTCACATCCATTGGCATAAAAACTTCGGCCACCCTCTTTATATTCCATGTTGTTGTCGTTGAATCAATAAGCTCGGAAAAACAAAGATTGGTGGGTTTTGGGATATGCACCCATTTGGTCGCAACATCTCCCCCTCGGAAGCCACTGGTCGTCTCATACTCTTGTTGATTCACCATTACCAATCCTTTTAAATTAACCGCACAATTTGAGGGTGTCTCTTCTTTCTATCATTGCCCGCCAGATTTGGCTAGGGTGGCTTCCCAGGACCGCCTCAAGAATTGATGAATTAGGATAGTAAATGCTCTTGAGAATTCTTGCACTTAGGGACTCCGGATTTTGCAGCAAGCGCCAGGTCTGCCTAGCTAGCATGGACATGTTAAAAAGCTCAAAATATTTGAAGCCGAGACCACCCTTACTCTTAAGTTGTGTCATAGTTTTCCACGAGACCCTGTGTGGCTTACGGCGCCCCTCCTTCGTCCCCCACCAAAATTTTCTAGTGAGCATGTTAAAGTGTTCACAAAGACCCCTCGGAAGCCTGAAGCAAGACACGGAATAAATTGGTACTGCCCGAGTGATGAAACACAAGTATAGGGGATCAATCATAGTCCTTTCGATAAGTAAGAGTATCAACCCCAACGAGGAGCAAAGGGAAATGACAAGCAATTTTCAGCAACGTAATTTATGCAGGCACTGAAATTGTCGGTAACAAGTAGTTTCATAGTAAGATATTTTTTAACAAGCAAGTAATAGTAACGGTAAAAAAAGTGCAACAATGTAGCCTAATCCTTTTTGTGGCAAAGGATAGGGTGGAACGGTCTCTTATAATAAGCAAAGCATTCTTGAGGACATACGGAAATTCCATCTAGTCACTTTCATCATGTTTGTTTGATTCGTGTTTCCTACTTTGATAATTTGATATGTGGGTGGACCGGTGCTTGGGTCCTGTTCTCACTTGAACAAGCCTCCAACTTATGATTAACCCCTCTCGCAAGCATCCGCAACTACGAAAGAAGAACTAAGATAAAATCTAACCATAGCATTAAATATATGGATCTAAATCAGCCCCTTACAGAATATCGCATAAACTAGGGTTTAAGCTTCTGTCACTCTAGCAACCCATCATCCAAGAACTATTCCATAATGCATTCCCGTAGGCCCAAAGATGCTGAAGTGTCATGTAGTCTACATTCACATAACGCCACTAAGGGAATCAACAACATACATATCATCAAAATATCAAACGAATACCAAATTCACATGATTACTTATGACAAGACTTCTCACATGTCCTCAAGAACAAAAGTGACTATTCACAAAACATATTCATGCTCAAGATCAAAGGGGTATTAAATAGCATAATAGATCTAAACATATTATCTTCCACCAAATAAACCAACTAGCATCAACTACAAGATGTAATCAACACCACTAGTCACCCATAGGTACCAGTCTAACGATTTGATACAAAGATTGAACACAAGAGATGAACTAGGGTTTTGATATGAGATGGTGCTGGTGAAGATGTTGATGAACATCGTTCCTCCCACGATGAGAGGGTTGTTGGTGATGATTATGGCTTCGATTTCCCCCTCCCGGAGGGAAGTATCCCCGGTGGAATCTCTCCGCCGGAGAGCAAAAGTGCTCCTGCCCAAGTTCCGCCTCGAGACGGCGGCACTCCATCCTGAAAGTCATCTCCTTATTTTTTTCTATGGCAAATGACCTTATGTACCAGAAGATGGGCACCGGAGGCTGTCCAGGGGGCTCACTAGCCACCAGGGCGCGCCTGGGGGTAGGCGTGCCCTGGTGCCTAGTGGTCACCTAGGTGGCCCCCTCTGGTATTTATTTTCTCCAATGTTTTTATATATTCCAAAATAAATCTCCGTAAAATTCAGCTCATTTGGACATGTGTGGAATAACTATCTGTGACATAGCTTTTTCAGATCCAGAATTCCAGTTGCCGCAATCTCTCTCTTTGTGTAAATTGTGCATATTATGAGAGAAAAGGCATTAGAATTACTCCAAAAAGTGTCATATTGGTTACAAACTTTATAATTAACAGTAGGAAAACATGATGCAAAATGGACGTATCAACTCCCCCAAGATTAGACCTCGCTTGTCCTCAAGCAAAAGCTGATATCGAAAATCATATCCACATGTTTAGAGATAGAGGTGTCGATAAAAAACAAAATACGGACATAGTGGCATCACGATCAATATTATAACAACAATGATTATTATCATAGAACTTCTCATGAGCAAGTAACAATTCATCACAACATCGAAGTATAAGGCATAAACTTTCTCGAAATCTAACAAACTATGTTGTTAGTCAACAATGCAATTGCAATTCATCATATTTTCGGGAAGGGTCTCATGTCGGAGATTTTAGCAAGTCCACATACTCAACCACCATTTAGTCTTCTATGATTGCTAATACCCATGACATACATATGGAGGAAAAAGTTTCAGCCAGACACAGAAAGATAGGGGCATATAATTTCGCCTCGCAACTTATTCATCTCAAGGGTCATGTCAACAATAATAACTCACGATCACTCATATCCAACTGGATATATGTGCCTAGATCTTTCTCCACCACATGATGCTTGCAAAAGAGAAAAATAAGAGGGAATAGAGGAGAACACTATTGACTCTTAAATAAAAAGTAAATACATAAAAGTAAAAGATAGACCCTTCGCACAGGGAAGCAGAGGTTGTCATGCACTTTGAAAGGATCGATATGGTTGACTAGAGGGGGGTGAATAGGCAACTAACAATTTTTAGCTTTTCTTAACCACTTTAAATTAAACGACAAAGTAAGTTGTCTAGATATTCTACTAAGATGACAACTAAAGGAAAGAAGGATAACAACTACACAAGCATGCTATAGGAGTTAAACAAGTAAAGCATGCACAAGTAAAGGTAAGAAATAACCACAAGTGGAACCGGTGGAGACGAGGATGTGTTGCCGAAGTTCCTTCCCTTTGAGGGGAAGTACGTCTCCGTTGGAGCGGTGTGGAGGCACAATGCTCCCCAAGAAGCCACTAGGGCCACCGTATTCTCCTCACGCCCTCACACGATGCAAGGTGCCGTGATTCCACTAGTGGTGCCCTTGAAGGCGGCGACCGAACCTTTACAAACAAGGTTGGGGCTATCTCCACAACTTGGAGGCTCCCAACAAAACCACGAAGCTTCACCACAATGGAATATGGCTTCGAGGTGACCTCAACCGTCTAGGGTGCTCAAACACCCAAGAGTAACAAGATCCGCAAGGGATTAGTGGGGAGAATCAAATATCTCTTGGTGGAAGTGTAGATCGATGCCTCCTCAAGCAATCCCGAGCAAATCAACAAGTTTGATTGGCTAGGGAGAGAGATCGGGCGGAAATGGAGCTTTTGGAGCAACAATGGAGTAGTGGGGGAAGAGGTAAGTCTTCTTGGGGAAGAAGACCCCCTATATATAGTGGGAGAGCAAATCCAACCGTTATGTGCGTTTTCAGCCCACAGAGAGCGGTAGTACCGCACGTAAGTTGCGGTACTACCGCTGGCTAAGCGGTACTACCGCTAGGCAAAAACATGCGGGATGATTGACAACCACGGATGAAATAAATTACATCCGCGGCTACATCCGCAGAGAAAACGGTAGTAGCAAAACGCGACACGGTACTACCACTTGGAGTAAGCGGTACTACCGCATAGGATGCGGAAGTAAAAAATTACTTCCGCACCTACTTCCGCACTTAGAATCAGTGCCGGGCCAGATACACGGTACTACCGCTCTGGAGCCGCGGTACTACCGTGTCTTCCGGCGGTACTACTGTGTGGCTGTGCGGTACTCCGCTTTATGGAGCGGTACTATCGCTTGCCAGGCAGATGATTTAGTTAGAAGGTCATGGTTTGCATATACGTTAAAAAACGGTTGGAACTCCAGAGAAGCAAGGGAAAGGTGGTGCGAGAGTAAGATGTGTACGTGTTGATTCCACCCAAACCTTTCCGAAGCGGACCCCCTCTTAATAGTACGGCTTTCCTATTACTCAAAGCCACCGACAGGGAGCAGAAAGAAAACACCGTCTTCCATCGAATCCGAGGGGCAATCAATCGTCTTGTGCCTAAGTGAGATATACCTGTAGGAGCTTAGAGCACACGATTAGTCCGCAAATGCATTGTCATCAATCACCAAAACTACTTAGGGAGAAATATGCCCTTACAATCTCCCCCTTTTTGGTGGATTGATGACAATACGGGATTTGCACAGGGATAAAATAATAGAGTATGCAATCCTAAAACTAGAATATATGTGAGCTCCCCCTGGATGTGTGCCTACACAAGATTGTGCTTTGGACTGCACAACACACATACTAGGTTCAGTGCTCCCCCTATATTCTACACATAATATACTCCTTATATACCACAAAGCACATAAACAAGGGAAAGTAAACTAACTGCTCAAGATATAATAATAAAGACATAACGACGAGTTCAACGATAGAGAAGCATATGTCTTACACCATACGATAGTCTCACGCACACGACACAAAAGCACGCAAATAAGCAGAGTTCAACCAACGAAAAGAAACAACTGGCACAAGACGCAAATCACTCTCTCCCCCTTTGTCATCGAGACACCACAAAGGGGAAAGAGGACACTAAGAAGGGTGGCAGCCCTGGAGAAACTCAGTCATCGTACTCGTCATCAGACCCCTGCTGCTCCTCCTGACGCTCCTCGTCAGACTCTGACCACTTGTACCCCTGACGGGCCATCCAAGTTGCCTCAGGGGTGATGTTATCCTCGGACCCGTTTGACACGTCCTCTCCATAGACCGCCAAGAGCTTCTTGTCACGCTGGCGAGTCTTCTTGTCAGGTACATGAGCCCTGTATTGACCTTTAGCCTGCATGCAGAAGAGGGCCTTCATCTTTTGCTTAAGCTTTTTAGCCCAAGAAGGCTCTCAGGAGGAAGAAGGAGCAGATCTTCCAGGGCCTTCCTCATCAGCCTCCTCCACAGGCTCCTCATCAGTGCCCATCTGAGCTGCAGCAGCTTGTGCACGAGTGGTGGTGTTGGCCCATCGAGTCTTGATGCGAAGACGGATGGGATCATGACGGATACAGTCGGCCTCGAACTCCTCATCAGGGTATAGCTTCTCCCAAGTCTTGGAGATCAGCAGAAACCAGAAAGGACCATAGATGGGTACCTTGCGAGTGTAGATCGCAAAGCGGAGCTCACACCACATGATATTGGATATGTCAAGTGGTGGAGTCTGCGTCGTGCGAGCCTCTTCACACATCAGCAGCATGTCAACCAGGTATGCACGAACCTTGTCCTTGTCTCCAACACGAGGAAACAGAGAGTTGCGAAAGATCCGATACATGATGTCCAAAAATGGTTTCAACACCCATGTCTTCTTGCCACTAGCAAGAGTCTTCTCCACATAGAATGGTAGCAGCTTGTCTTTGTTGGCAGATTCTGGATTGGCGTGAGGCCGAGCTCCAACTGGGTTGTGGAGTCCCTCGTCAGGAATCTGGAGAAGATCCATGAAATCCTTCCAAGATGAAGTCATCTTGTGACCATTGGTCATCCATGTCATTGGGCGATCATCCTTGGTGTGGAAGTGGACTGACGCATAGAACTGAGCAATAATCTCCGGATCAAAATCCTGCTGAAAGGTCATGATGTGCTCAAGTCCAAACTGCTCGACCAGATCCAGAGCCTCGGCAAAGTAGGCCCGGTTGGTGTCCTTCCGCATGTGGGCCACATCCACCCAGTGAGCATCCACGTACAGGTTGGTCTTGCTCTTGAGCACCTCCTAGTAGATGCGATACTGCTGCCTGGTCCAGAAAAGCTCATCTCTAGGAAACTGAGCACGGGGTTCTCCATAGGGGTTGTGCTTCCTCCGTGCCATGAACTCATTAGCTGGCATTTCTTCCATAGTCATCGAGGATTCCTTTTGCTTGTTGGCGGCGGTCTTGAACCTGCGCTGGGGATTGGAGCCCTCTGGCACATCACTGGGGTTGCGAAGACGCTTGGATCCAGTGTCGCAGACAGGATTGGTACGACGAGCATCGAAACCGGAGCCACCACCTAAAGCACAAACACAAGAACACGACAAAAGCACAAAGAGAATCAATGCAAAAGCCTCAAAAAGCACGAGAAACTAGTAGAAATGGAAATATGTACATGGTACGAAGGAACTATGACCAAAGCGGTAGTACTGCCTGACTGACACGGAAGTAAAAAATTAGTGCCGCTTAGTAAGCGGTAGTACCGCTTGGAGGAAGCGGTAGTACCGCACACTCTGCGGTAGTAAAAATTTACTTCCGTGAACAGAAGCGGAAGTAAAAAATTAGTACTGCTTACGGAGCGGTAGTACCGCGTTGGGGTTGCGGTAGTACCGCTCGGTAAGCAGTAGTAAAATTTTACTTCCGCTCCAGAGCGGTAGTACAGCTGAGGACCGCGGTAGTACCGCTCTGGTCAGATCTGAAAACGGATCTGGACCAGATCGGGCGGTAGTACCGCGGTTCACCAGCGGTAGTACCGCACGGAACAGATCTGAGCAGTGCGGATCTAGATGAGGCCATGTAGATCGAACAACGGTACTACGGCTGATCATAGCAACTTGGTAGCAACATACATACTAGCATTTCTAGAGCAAGAACACTCTCCTACATCCTAAACTTCCATGGATAAGAACACAAAGAACACAAGAACACTAAGCATCTCCCCTAACCCTAAAAACAACAACAAGGCAACAAGAAGAGGGGAAAAGGGGAGAAACCTTCATCCATGGCAAGAGGGCGAGGTGGGGAGCGATCCCACCGGTCGGAATGCGAGGAGAGTGGCCGAGGGAGGAGTTCCGGCGAGGTCCTCCGGCGGCGTTCTTGAGAGGGAGAGAGAGGGACGGCGTGGGGGTTAGGAGTGAATGGGTATGGGGGAGTTGGAACTCCCCCTGCCTGCTTATAACCCCCACCCGTTCGAATATGTGCGGTAGTACCGCGGTCATCGCGGTAGTACGCTTGGGCGGTAGTACCGCTCGCCAAGCGGTAGTACCGCTCTACCAACGGCAGTAAATAAATACTGCCGTGCTGGACTTGCGGTAGTACCGTAAACTCCTTTGCGGTAGTACCGTAACCTTGCACGGTAGTACCGCTCCTCTAAGAACAAGCACGCTTAAAACACGAGGCTTTTAGCGAAGAAGAGAAAAAAGCAAACGAACGCACAAGCAAGGCAACTAACACAACTCCACAGAGGAGGGCGGTGGCCGAGGCCACCTATGTTTGAGTTCGTTGGTATGGCACCGCGAAGAATTATCCTTGAGCCCATGACCAATACTCGTCTTGAAGCACTTAAACCAACTATGTACGGTAAATGATAAAGACTTGATCAGTTTATGCATAATGGGGGGAGGAATGGTTCATTGAGAGAACAATACTCCCCCTATGTCCATGCCTACATCTAGACAAGATAACTATATTGAGTGTGAGGAGTGTGTGCAAAGACTCAAGCCACATTGCTCAAATCGATGATATTTAGCTCATGCCTTAACTCGCGAAATCTTGCTTCATCCAATGGCTTCGTGAAGATATCTGCAAGGTTATCATGAGTGTTGACGTAGTGAAGCTCGATCTCTCCTTGCCTTATGTGGTCCCGGATGAAGTGATACCGAATCTCAATATGCTTCGTCTTGAAGTGTAGCACCGGGTTGAGAGAAATCTTGATGGCACTTTCATTGTCACACCAAAGAGGCACTTTGTCACAAGTGACACCGTAATCCTTTAAAGTTTGCCTCATCCATAAGAGTTGAGCACAACAACTGCCAGCAGCCACATACTTTGCTTCGATGGACGAGAGTGATACACAACTTTGCTTTTTGGAAGACCAACTAACAAGAGAGCAACCAAGAAATTGTCACCCTCCCGAAGTGGACTTCCTATCCACTTTGTCTCCCGCCCAGTCAGAATCAGAGAAACCTACAAGGTTGAAGTTTGCTCCTCTCGGGTACCATAAGCCAAAGTTTGGGGTATGAGCCAAATATCGAAAGATTCGCTTGACAGCCACAAAGTGACTCTCCTTAGGTGAGGCTTGAAACCGTGCACAAATTCCTACACTCAACATAATATCCGGTCTAGATGCACAAAGGTAAAGCAAGGATCCGATCATAGAGCGATATACCTTTTGATCCACCGCTTTACCATTGGGATCAATGTCAAGTTGGCATTTGGTTGGCATTGGAGTAGTAGCCGGCTTGACATCACTTATATTGAACCTCTTGAGCATGTATTGAGTATACTTGGATTGTTTGATGAAGATGCCTTCTCTTCTTTGCTTGATCTCAAACCCAAGGAAATACTTCAACTCTCCCATCATGGACATCTCAAAATGTGTGGTCATGAGTGCGGCGAACTCATCATTGAAAGCTTTGTTAGGAGAACCAAAGATAATATCATCAACATATAGTTGGCATACAAACAACTCCCCTTTGACCTTCTTAGTAAAAAGAGTGGGGTCGATTTTCCCAATTTCAAACCCACGATCTTGCAACAACTCGGTAAGATGCTCATACCACGCACGTGGGGCTTGCTTAAGGCCATAGAGTGCCTTATCGAGTTGGTACACGTGATTGGGGAACTTAGGATCCTCAAACCCCGAGGGTTGTTTAACATACACAAACTCATTAATAGGATCATTAAGAAATGCACTTTTCACATCCATTTGTTGCAATTTAAAGTTATGATGGGAAGCATAGGCAAGCAACAAACGAATGGATTCAAGACGAGCAACGGGGGCAAAGGTTTCACCGTAGTCGGTACCCTCGACTTGGGAGTAGCCTTGAGCCACCAGACGCGCCTTGTTGCGGATGACAATGCCATGAACATCTTGCTTGTTCTTAAAGATCCATTTGGTTCCAATGACATTATGGTTCTCCTTTGGCCTTGGCACCAGACGCCACACCTTGTTGCGCTCGAAGTTATGGAGTTCTTCATGCATGGCATTGAGCCAATCAGGGTCTTCGAGCGCCTCATAAACCTTCTGAGGCTCAACATAGGAGACAAAAGCTTGATGAGCACAATAGTTTGCTAATTGTCTACGAGTGCTTACCCCCCTTTTGATGCTTCCTACAATGTTCTCGATGTGATGTTCGTTGGAAGCAAGCCTGGAGGCAACTTTTGCAGCCCGACGCTCTAATTGCTCTTCAAGAGTTAACTGAGGAGCACTGAGTTGATCATCTTGAGCGTCGACAGGAGCTAGATCTTGATCTTGAGCTTCCTCTTGATCTTGATCATGCTCGGAGGACAAAACTTGGCCTTGTGCATCAATTGGTGGCTCTCCACCATCTTGTGATTGATCTTGCACTTGGCCTTGTTCATCAGGTTGAGGGCCTTCACTTTGTTCTTCGGAAGCGTGTGGGTCTTGGGTTGGCGATGGTTCCACTTGAGTGGAACATTGTCCTTCTCCTTCGGCCACAAGGGGTTCCTCAATGGGTAGGATGTATCCAACACCCATTCTTCTTATGGCTTGAGGAGGAATTTCATCACCTGCATCACAAGTACCACTTTGCTCCACTTGGGAGCCGTTATTTTCATCAAACTCTATGTTACTCGTCTCCTCAATGAGTCCATTGGACTTGTTGAGGACACGGTAAGCATGAGAGTTTGTAGCATAACCAACAAATATGCCCTCGTGAGCTCTAGATTCAAATTTATACAAGCGAACACCTTTCTTGAGAATGAAACACTTACACCCGAATACCCGGAAGTACTTGAGATTGGGCTTGTTCCCGGTAAGAATCTCATACGGAGTTTTGTTCAAGCCTTTGCGGAGATAGAGACGATTTGATGCATGGCAAGCGGTGTTGATGGCTTCGGCCCAAAAGTTGTATGGAGATTTGAATTCAGCCATCATGGTTCTTGCCGCATCCATTAGAGTTCGGTTCTTTCTCTCTGCTACACCGTTTTGTTGAGGGGTATATGGGGCTGCATATTGATGTTTGATCCCCTCATCACCAAGAAACTCATCCAAGGTGTAGGTCTTGAACTCGGTGCCGTTGTCACTTCTGATCATCAAAATCTTTGCTTCATGTTGTCGTTGAGCTTCATTTGCAAAGTTGATGACAGTTTGTTGGGTCTCACTCTTCTTCTTGAAGAAGTATACCCAGGTGTATCTTGAGTAATCATCCACAATCACCAAGCAGTACTTTCTGCCCCCAAGACTATCAAAAGATGGAGGCCCAAAGAGGTCCATGTGGAGGAGCTCTAGGGGTCTCTTTGAATAGATGATAGTCGTGGGAGGGTGAGCCTTCTCATGTAACTTTCCTTCAATGCAAGCCCTACAAGCACGATCTTTGGCAAAGCTAACATTTGTTAGTCCACGGACATGGTCCCCCTTGAGAAGACTTTGCAAAGATCTCATATTGAGGTGGGCCAAACGACGATGCCAAAGCCATCCCACATCAACTTTAGCCATTAGGCATGTCGCGACCTTAGTGGGTTGCTTCGAGAAGTTAACCACATAAAGGCCGTTCTCGACATGCCCAACATAGGCTACTTTAAGAGTCTTGCTCCAAAAGAGGGCCACGATATCAATATCAAAGAATGTAGCAAAACCCATGAGTGCAAGTTGGCGAACAGAAAGTAGATTGTATGCAAGGGACTCAACAAGCATGACTTTCTCGATCGTGAGATCATGAGAGACAACAACCTTGCCAAGCCCCAATACCTTAGAAGATGAAGCATCACCCCATTCGACGTTGGTGGCCATAGATGAACCGAGATGCACGTCCACCACCAAGTCTTTGCTTCCGGTCATATGATTTGTGGCTCCGCTATCGAGCAACCATGATCCCCCACCGGAAGCAAACTCCTACAATAGATCAATGCTTGGATTTAGGTACCCATTTGGTAATGGGTCCTTTGAGGTTAGTAACAAGGGTCTTAGGAACCCAAATGGACCATTCAATGTACTCATAAGAAGAACCAACAAATTTAGTAAACACATGACCATCACTAGCACGGCATAAAACATATGAAGGATTAAAGTCGCCGGCCATGTTTGATGGTACGGTGGAGTTTTTCTTGACACCACCACTTTTCACACTTTTCTTCTTCTTTGACGTGCCCTCTCCTTCTTTCACAAAAGATTGTCGGAGAGGGGGTGGTTGCTTGGTCTTGTCATTCTTCTTCTTCTTGGGCTTAGGAACAAACCCAATTCCTTCCTTTGCCACAACCTCCTTTTGATTGATCAAAAGGGTGTTGAGGTTCTTCTCACCTTGTATGCAAGTCACAAGGCCTTTCTCAAGTTGCTTCTTCAGCTCGGCATTTTCTTCAACAAGATGCACATGCTCACAACACGGGTTAGTAGCATTTGCATTATCAATTGAAACCATGCGAGGAAAGATAGCCTTTTCCTTGGTTAGCGAAACTTGGAGTTGATCATGAGACTCCTTGAGAGTAGCATGCATACCTTTCAAGGCCTTGTGAGACTTGTCAAGTATGTCAAACTCCTCTTTGAGTTTAGCATGGTCAACCTCAAGTTTTGCCTTCTCGGAATTAAGGACACGAGAGACAACTAACGCATGATCAAGATCTTTCTTTAATTTAGCATGACCATCGTTGTGTGACTCCTCAAGAGCCAAACGAAGACCACGCTCTTCCTCTAGGGCGTTAGAGAGATCCGATATCTCATCGGCATAGTCTCGACTATGTCCTTCCATTTTAGTAATGGTTTCCTCGTGAGCCTCGATCATGTCATTGGCCTCACCGAGTTGTTCCAAGAGAGCAACAAAATGCTTCTTGGGTTTGCCCTTGAGATTTTTCATGAACAACTCAAATTCATTTTCTCCCTCCTTAGCACCCTCACTCTCATCAATACAATTTGTCAATGAAAGATTAGAAGAGATAGTAGTATTGATGTTTGGGGTTACCTTGTTGGTGGCCTTGGCCATGAGACACTTGGCGATGATGTTCTCATTTGGTGAGTCAAAGAGAGATGAGTGCGGAGAAGTCGCAATTGCAATTGTGGCCATTGTGGTCACCTCATCGTCTTCATCATTATCATCATCCTCAACATATTCTTCTTGGGCCACCAACACTTTCGGAGGAGTCTTCTTGTTGAAGTTGTTCTTGTTGGGATAGGACTTTGACTTGTCCTTCCGAATAAGCTTGCCTCCAAAGTCTTCTCTCTTCTCATATGGGCAATCCACAACGAAGTGACTTACATTTCCACAGTTGAAGCATGTCCTCACTCGTTGCTTCCCCTTGTTCCCACTAGAGTTGTTCCTTTTGAAATTGGATCTTGTGTTCTTCTTGCCCCAGAATTGCCTTGAAGCAAGAGCCATGTGCTCATGATAGGCATATTTGGTGTCCTCGGGGCTACACTCATCATCATCCTCCACTTCCTCCTCTTCCACACAAGCCTTGGCCTTCAGTGCGAGATTAGGCTTCTTCGATCGTTGAGCTCTTAAGATCGCATTGTCGGCGGTCACGTCCAAGATCCTCATGGCAACAAACTCATCCAACACTTCATTTGAGGATAAGTGGTGGAAGTCTGGTCTCTGACGTATGACAGAGGACATGGCCTTATGGTAGGGCATCATGGCCTTGAGGAACTTGCGCTTGATCCAATTGTCATCCGTATCCTTACTGCCATGATCTTGAAGAGAGACCGCAAGGATAGTTAATCTTTGATAAAGTTCATGAGGATCTTCATCTTCGATCATAGCAAACTCATCAGCTTCATCTTGCACCACTTCATAGTTGGAGCGTTGAATGCTGGTGCTTCCCTTGTACATTGTGCCAACATGCTCCCAAGCTTCCTTGGCCACAGTGAAGGGTCGAAGGTGTGCAATGTCTTCAGGAGGGATGGAATCTTGAAGAATGCAAAGAGCGGACTCGTTGAACTGATGATCTGCAGTTTCTCTTGGAGTCATGTTGTCGGGATCATGCGAATAAAAACCTTGCTCAATGATTCTCCAAAGGTTAGTAGAACAATGATTAATATGACGTTTGAAATGAAACACCCAAGTAGAAAAATCAGAATTTTTGATAAACTTGGGAGGGGGCCCAACGGAATTTAAATGCGGTGTGGGAACGGGTCCTCCATAGTGAGTAGGAGGAGCGGATTGGGAAAATTTCCCACTCCCATTCTTAGTAACCGGGGCTTGTTCACTACTAGCTTCTCCCTTGTCGGGATTAGCCTCCGACACGTTGGTAGCGGGACGAGCCACTTCCAACGGTGTGGTGGATAATTTAAGCCCCTCAAGCAAATCTTTAAACATGCCTTTGACCTCGCTCGCTAGTGATTCTTTCAATGTGGTAAAGGCCACATTGAACTCCTCACGAGAGACCGAGGCTCCCCCATCTGACGTAGGCAAGGACGGAGTTCCACAGGAATGGTCCTCCGTCTCAACTACGTTGTCACCCATACTCTTTGGACGGTAAATTCCTTAAAAAGAGACGAGGCTCTGATACCAATTGAAAGGATCGATATGGTTGACTAGAGGGGGGGGGTGAATAGGCAACTAACAATTTTTAGCTTTTCTTAACCACTTTAAATTAAACGACAAAGTAAGTTGTCTAGATATTCTACTAAGATGACAACTAAAGGAAAGAAGGATAACAACTACACAAGCATGCTATAGGAGTTAAACAAGTAAAGCATGCACAAGTAAAGGTAAGAAATAACCACAAGTGGAACCGGTGGAGACGAGGATGTGTTGCCGAAGTTCCTTCCCTTTGAGGGGAAGTACGTCTCCGTTGGAGCGGTGTGGAGGCACAATGCTCCCCAAGAAGCCACTAGGGCCACCGTATTCTCCTCACGCCCTCACACGATGCAAGGTGCCGTGATTCCACTAGTGGTGCCCTTGAAGGCGGCGACCGAACCTTTACAAACAAGGTTGGGGCTATCTCCACAACTTGGAGGCTCCCAACAAAACCACGAAGCTTCACCACAATGGAATATGGCTTCGAGGTGACCTCAACCGTCTAGGGTGCTCAAACACCCAAGAGTAACAAGATCCGCAAGGGATTAGTGGGGAGAATCAAATATCTCTTGGTGGAAGTGTAGATCGATGCCTCCTCAAGCAATCCCGAGCAAATCAACAAGTTTGATTGGCTAGGGAGAGAGATCGGGCGGAAATGGAGCTTTTGGAGCAACAATGGAGTAGTGGGGGAAGAGGTAAGTCTTCTTGGGGAAGAAGACCCCGTATATATAGTGGGAGAGCAAATCCAACCGTTATGTGCGTTTTCAGCCCGCAGAGAGCGGTAGTACCGCACGTAAGTTGCGCTACTACCGCTGGCTGAGCGGTACTACCGCTCTGCGAACGGTACTACCGCTAGGCAAAAACATGCGAGATGATTGACAACCACGGATGAAATAAATTACATCCGCGGCTACATCCACAGAGAAAACGGTAGTAGCAAAACACGACACGGTACTACCGCTTGGAGTAAGCGGTACTACCGCATAGGATGCGGAAGTAAAAAATTACTTCCGCACCTACTTCCGCACTTAGAATCAGTGCCGGGCCAGATACACGGTACTACCTCTCTAGAGCCGCGGTACTACCGCTGGTGCGGTACTACCGTGTCTTCCGGCGGTACTACCGTGTGGCTGTGCGGTACTCCGCTTTATGGAGCGATACTACCGCTTGCCAGGCAGATGATTTAGTTAGAAGGTCATGGTTTGCATATAAGTTAAAAAATGGTTGGAACTCCAGAGAAGCAAGGGAAAGGTGGTGCGAGAGTAAGATGTGTACGTGTTGATTCCACCCAAACCTTTCCGAAGCGGACCCCCTCTTAATAGTACGACTTTCCTATTACTCAAAGCCACCGACAGGGAGCAAAAAGAAAACACCGTCTTCCATCGAATCCGAGGGGCAATCAATCGTCTTGTGCCTAAGTAAGATATACCTGTAGGAGCTTAGAGCACACGATTAGTCCGCAAATGCATTGTCATCAATCACCAAAACTACTTAATGAGAAATATGCCCTTACACACTTTTTGTTTTTGGATGCGCAGTCTCTTAATGCAAAGGAACGCCATGTTATATTGCTCCTTATGATAGCAACCCTTATTATGCTGTCCATCACTTTTATTACTTTGTCATCACAAGTTTGAACAATGCTTATTTTCCCTTACAATAAAAGATCAAACATATTTAGAAGCAACTTTTATTATTTTATGCACCGACGACAACTTACTTGAAGGAGCTTATTCAATCCATAGGTAGTATAGTTGAGTCTTGTAACATAAAATTGGGTTAAAGGTTTTTTTATGCACAAGTAGTATCTCTACTTGGTGCGGATTTTTGGCTAGCAAAGATGTTGGGCAAGCACCACATGTTGGAGGATCTATGACAATATAACTTCTATGAGAATATAACTTCTATGACAATATAACTTCTATGTGAATATAGGCAAACATAATTCATTTTGTTGTCTTCCTTGTCCAACGTCAACAATTTGGCATAAAATATTTAATGGGGGCTCACAATCATAAAATATTTCTAAGATAGTGTATTTGCATGTGAATATTCTCTTCCCTTATTAATTTTTTTTTTGAGAAACAACCTAGTCACAACTTAAGAGACATGGGGAGTACTGTTACAATCCTCCATGAGGATGCTTCTAAGGATTAGAGGAACATCTCCGGCAGATAGATAGTCTCCCTGTTTTTCTGACAAGAGCAGCTAGCTCATGAGCCATCATATTGCTGGGTCTTTTCTCGGCAATGAAAAGCACCTCTTTGAACACTGTTTTGAGGTGCCAAACATCCATTACCAGGGGAAAGAGCGAAGTCTGAATACTCTCCTTGTTATTCAGTATCGCTATGACTGAAGCACAATCCAATTCAACACAGACTGGTCCCCTATAGTATGCACTTAGGGATGACAGCCCATGCAAAATAGCAGCAATCTCAACTTCCTCTGCATTACTGCATGGTTGTAGACGCTGGCCACCCGCAATGGCGACCGTCCCCAGGTGTGTTCTGGCAATAAATCTCACAGCTGTGTCCCCATTGGACGACAGGAATGCAGCATTTGTGTTCAGTTTACAGATGCGTTCAGGGGGCGGATCCCACTTCCTCTTAGTTGTATGCGTGGAGTCATTCATCGTTGTAACTGAATTGCCCGCGTGATTTGCATCTTCAGCTCTGACCCACTGGCCGCTGCACTGGCCCGAATCCCTAATATGTTTCCCTCTCTTTATTTCTGCACATCGCACATCTCCTGGAGGGTCCTGTCGGCCTACTAGGTGGGGATCAACCTTACATTCCATGAGCTCTACCCCACCAAATCTGATTTCTTATGTGTATTTAGAAAGGAATTGAGCAGATTGGCCGATAGTGGCTTTTCCCTCTACATGGACGCAGTCTTCTCGGAGCCACCATGCTCGCCATAGTAGCAGCAATATTTTCCTCTGTGCCTCAGCATCACCATTACACAGTAGGTTATGTAACCAGGCAATGCATGTGAAGTGAAAATGATCTTTAGTTGGTAGCTCCCATTGTCTCCTCATCTCCTCTCTCAGCACTCTGGCTTTTGTGCAATTTATAACCGCATGATGTTCATCCTCCGTTCCTCTCCCACAAATATTGCAGATGTTGTCCAGCTCGAGTGTTCTCTTCCACTTATTTTATTTTGTGGGGAGGGTTTTGGTGGCCACTCTCCAAGCAAAGATTCTTATCTTTTCAGGGACTTTTGCTTTCCAAATAAGATCCCAGATGCCATAGCGCTAGCTTGCTGTTTGAGATTTGCACCAAGATTATACGCACTTCGAACGGAGAAAATGCGAGATTTCTCCTCATGCCATGCAACACAGTCATCCACTTCTCTTCCAGGAATTTTAACTTTCATATTTCTTCTGCATCATAGCTGTGGAACAATTGGTAGATCAAGTTCTTGTCCCATTATTTGCTTCCTGGTTTAAAGAGCTGGTTCACCCATCTTAACCTTGATGCCTCTCGAAAACCGTGATCTTCAGGCCCCTTTTCTTGGTACCCATTGGTCCCTTTGAATTTGGATTCTCTTTCCATTGCCCACTCTCCATATTAGGCCTTTTTCAGAAGCTCAAGGCCATGCTCTATACCCCTCCATGCTTGGGAAGCATCTGAAGCAAACACAGTGTCAAGAAGCTCACCCTTTGGGTAGTATTTCGATTTTAGTACTCTCGCGCACAAGCTGTTTGGTTTTTTAAGGAGGCGCCAGCTCTGTCTCGCAGGGAGAGCTTGATTGAAAATTTGTAGGTCCCAGAAACCTATACCTCCCACTCTCTTTGGTTTTATCATACGACCCCAGGCCATCCAATGGACTTTCTCTGCCTTCCTCCTCACCCCATCAGAATTCTCTGATGAGTCTCTCATACTTCTCACAGAAACCCGCTGAGAATTTAAACACCCCCATAGCGAAAGTGGGTAGTGCTTGTACTATCGATTTAACATGCACCTCCTTAGCAGCAAAAGACATGTGCCTCCGAAACCCTTCATTACACCTCTTCAAAAATCTATCCATGATGGGCTGAAAATTCGAATCCTTCATCCTTCCTTCTGGTGTTGGGAGCCCCAAGTACTTACTTTCAAAAGTAGACGTTTCGCAAGCGAGGATGTCCTTAATCTCATTCTGCAAACTGTCCGGGCAACGTCTACTGAATAGGATTGAGCATTTGCTACTACTCAATAGTTGGCCAGTGCATTTTTGGAACAGAGTGAGAGCTTCCTTGACTACCCTGTCTTGGTCGCATGAGGCCTTAAAAACACCAATCTATCATCCGCAAATAGTAGATTCGAGATCCCCGGGCTACTCCGGGCCACCTTAACAGGTAATATGTTCCCTCCCTGGACCTCTCTATTGAATATTGTAGCAAGCCCATCTGCAACAAAGAGAAATAAGTAAGGGCTGAGCGGATCCCCTTGCCTGAGGCCTCTAGATGGCATAAACTACTCCAACACTTCCCCATTCAGTTTTACCGAGAAGCGGACAGATTTAACACAACTTATTATCCAACTAATCCAGAGTGAGTGGAAACCCCTCCTCTCCATTGCACCTTCAAGAAAGTCCCAATCCACTCTGTCATATGCTTTGTCTAGTTCCAACTTATATGCACAGAGCATATTATGTGGGTTCTTGCTATGCTGAATCATGTGAAAACATTCAAAAGCTATGATGGCGTTATCTATGATCATCCTCCCCGGGATGAAAGCACTCTGTGTTTCTGATATCAAGTCGTCCAACAGGGGCCTCAAGCAGTTTACCAAACATTTGGAAATCACCTTATAAATGACGTTGCATAGACTTATTGGGCGGAAATCTTTCAAACTCTATGGATTCTTGCCTTTAGGGATCAGAACAATGGATGTGTCGTTTATACCTTCAGGCATGATCCCACTCACAAAAAAATTATGCACTGCAGCAATCACATCATTCCTCAAAGTCTCCCAGTTTCATTGAAAAACGTGAGCCGGGAAACCATCCGATCCTGGCGCTTTTAGAGGGCCGATCTGGAAGAGGGCATCTCCAATTTCCATCGCTGTACACTCTTTTATCAAACTGATGTTCACTGCCTCTGTTACTGTACGCGGCAGAAGATCAATTAACTCGAAAGGAGCCACTTCTTTTTCCTTTGTGTACAGCTCTTTGAAAAACTATGTAGCCATGGTGTCCAACGCCTCTTTTTCCTCTACCCAATCTCCAACACTATTCATGAACTTTTTTATTAAGTTCTTATTCTGTCTCTAGGTTGCTTTTCGATGAAAATAACATGTGTTGTGATCCCCTTCTCTGATCCATGTAGCCCGCGATCGCTGTCTCCACATTACCTACTCTCTGATCAGTAGCTCATCAGTTTCCTCGTTCAATTTCTTGATGTGTGGCTCGTTTTCCCCATGGTTCGGGGGCTCCATTAATACCTTTAGGCGGTGTCTCTTATTTCTAATACTCGAGGTAACAGAACCAAAGTCCTTCTTGGCCCAGTCTGTTAGCGAGTGTTTGACATTTTTAAGATTCTATACGACATCGGATAGGTTGTTGGCCGCTCCTTTAACACCCCATGCCTCACGGACATTAGGCTCCAAGGAATTAACCCTTTCCCACATCATTTCATACCAGAAACTTTTCTTCTTGTTCATAGCTTGTTCCACCACCAGAGTGAGCATTAGGGGAAAGTGATCTAATCTTGAAGTGACTATGTGTTGGATCTGAGCTTGGGGAAACATATCTCTCCAGCTAGGTGATGCCACGCCTCTGTCTAGTCTCGCTCTAACCCTCTTCCTACCACTTTGTTTGTTGTCAAAGGTACACTCTGGGCCTTTAAACCCAAGATCATGCAAGTCACACCACCCCAACACCTCTCTGAAGTTGCTCATGTTCCTTTCAGATCTTTTGGCAGCAGAGAAATGTTCTCCCTGTCACATAGTTTCATTGAAATCTCCAATCAACATCCATGGTTTTACTGACCTATCTTTGATTCTTTTCATCAAACTCCACATATGGTGTCTCTGGTGGGCTCTTGGCTCACCATGAACAAAAGTACCTTGCCACAAAGAGCCACGTGGATCATTACGCACATGAACATCAATGTACAGCGGTCCATAAGCGAGCAAATTTATTTCAATACTATCGTCCCAAAATAGGGCGATGCCGCCGGCACCTTTTCCCAACCCGTCATGGGTGATACAATGTTTGTGGCCTATTCTTTCCCTTATTCTTTTCACGCTCTCTTCACACAGCCGCATCTCTGAGATGAACACGACAGTGGGGCGGTATGTGCGCACTAGGCACACCAGTTCTCGAACTGTTCCGGGGTGGCCCAAACCCGAACAGTTCCAACAGAGGATCATCATTCCTCCTGACAGGCGCTCTCAGTCGCGCCCGCCAGTTCCCCTATAGCCCCTACATCGGTAGCTTCCTTTCCACCTGGCTCACCTACAATTCTCTCATCCTCTTTCCTCTCGTCCCCTCTCTATTTCTTATACATGCCCGAGCTTACATCAGGTCTGCTACTTGTATCTAAACTGTGTGTAGCCATGTTGCCTATGGTCCTCTTATCGAGCACCGATTCCTTCTCCCCTAAAACTTTTCTTCCCTTGAACTGACTAATGTAGCTTTTTGTATTGGCCTTCAACCCTATTGCCTGAGTCTTCGTTGGGTTGTTGATCTGGGAGGCTGGCTCCCCCTCCTGGGCAGCCGAGTCACCCACCTTGGCTACTTCATCCGAGACCTACACCTTTCCTGTTTTCACTTCCATCGCTGTTGGGGAGGAAGATGTTGCAGCATCAGGAGTGGCCTTGCCAGCATCCGGTCCAAACCTTGGCGGGTAAGGAGGGGTCACTGCATCCTCGATGTTGTGTGCGAGTGGGGTTTGGTCGAGTGGGGTTTTGTCGATGTCGGCCCCCGCCCCAATACCCAACGGCATTGATGGTGATGTGTTTGCACCACCCATGGCTATGGTTGGTGTAGAAGCCATGGGCAACACAGATTTTGTCGTGGCCGTCATAGTATTCTCGTCGATGCTCGTCTTCTTTGCGCCTTTTTGGCCCAGCCCGGTGATGTCTACTACACAACTTGTTCTTGTAGACTCGTGTTGGGCCTCCAAGCGCAGAGTTTTGTAGGACAGTAGCAAATATCCCTCAAGTGGATGACCTAAGGTTTATCAATCCGTGGGAGGTGTAGGATGAAGATGGTCTCTCTCAAACAACCCTGCAACCAAATAATAAAAGTATCTTGTGTCCACAACACACCCAATACAATGGCAAATTGTATAGGTGCACTAGTTTGGTGAAGAGATGGTGATACAAGTGTAATATGGATAGTAGATATTGATTTTTGTAATAGTAACAATAAAAACAGCAAGGTTGCAAGTGATAAAACGGAGCACAAATGGTATTGCAATGCTTGAAAATGAGGCCTAGGATTAGTACTTTCACTAGTGCAATCTCTCAATAGTGCTAATATAATTGGATCATATAACCACCCCTCAAAGTGTGGTGAAGAATCACTCCAAAGTTCTTATCTAGCGGAGAACACAAGAATGAATTGTTTGTAGCTATTCTTTCCGATCGATCTATCCAAGAGTTCGTACTAAAATAACACAAGTTATTCTTTCCGATCGATCTATCAAGAGTCCGTACAAAACTAACACCAAAACAAATTCAGATTCATAATACTCAATCCAACACAAAGAACCTCAAAGAGTGCCCCAAGATTTCAACCGGAGAAACAAAGACAAGAACATGCATCAACCCCTATGCATAGATTACTCCAATGTCACCGCGGGAATCCGCAAGTTAGTGCCAAAACACATATCAAGTGAATCAATATGATACGTCATTGTCACCATGAGTATTCAATTGCAAGACATATATCAAGTGTTCTCAAATCCATAAAAGTATTCAATCCGATAACAACAAAATCTCAAAGGGAAAAACTCAATTCATCACAACAAGATAGAGAGGGGAAAACACCATATGATCTGACTATACTAACAAAGCCCGCGATACATCAAGATTGTGCATCTCAAGAACACGAGAGAGAGAGAGAGAGAGAGAGAGAGAGAGAGAGAGAGATTAAACACATAGCTACTGGTACAAACCCTCAGCCCCGAGGGTGGACTACTCCCTCCTCGTCATGGTGGCCGTCGGGATGATGAAGATGGCCACCGGTGATGGTTTCCCCCTTTGGCGGAGTGCCGGAAAGGGCTCTAGATTGGATCTCGTGGACTACAGAGCCTTTCGGCGGCGGAACTTCTGATCTATGTTCACCCCGAGGGTTTTCGAAATATTTGTGAATTTATAGGGTAAAGAGGGGGTGTGGGAGGCCACTAAGGTGGGCACAACCCACCTGGGCGTGCCTGGGGGGCCTAGCGCGCCCTGGTGGGTTGTGCCACCCTCGGGGCACCCCTTAAGGTGCAGCTCTGGCCCATTGGGATTCTTCTAGCCCATGAAAATTCTCCAAAATGTTTCGCGGTGTTTGGACTCCGTTTGATATTGATTTCGTGCAATGTAAAACACATGCAGAAAACAACAACTGACACTTGGCACTATGTCAAAAGGTTAATACCAAAAATGATATAAAATGATTATAAAACATCCAAGAATGATAATATAACAACATGGAACAATAAAAAATTATATATAGGTTGGAGACGTATCAACATCCCCAAGCTTAATTCATGCTTGTCCTCGAGTAGGTAAATGACAAAAACGGAATTTTTGATGTGGAATGCTGCCTATAATGTCTTATCATATTCTTTTCTTTATAGCATGGACATTTGTACTTTTATATGGTTCAAATCAATAGTCTAGTTTTGACATGAGATTTAAATACTCAAACATATCAACAAGCAACCATGTCTTTCAAAATATCAATGCTAAAATAAGTTATCCCTAGCCCATCATGCTCAACCATTGATCCATTCATGAAACACATTCGCATATTAGTTACACCCAATGCTCAAGTACGACCATAGTGTTTCCTAGTTGGTGCTTTATAAGAGAAGATGGAGACTCAAATTCAAAAATAAAAATTACATAAGTAAAAGAAAGGCCCTTCGCAGAGGGAAGTAGGGATTTGTAGAGGTGCCAGAGCTCAAAGCTTAAATTGAGAGATAAAATTATTTTGGGAGGCATACTTTTCCCACCAACGAAAACGACTTAAGGTTCCCAACACTTTCCATGCTAGATATATCATAGGTGGTTCCCAAACATAAAATAAAGTTTATTCCTTTTCCACCAAACTTTCACAAGCCATGGCTAGCCGAATCCATGGTTGCCTTCCATACCAACACTTTCCAAGAAATTTATTATTTGACAACATAAAGTAAATTTGTTTTTCATTTCGGGAGTAGGCATCACTAATACCTTTGCCTTACTCTTGTGCAATGGCAAGTGAATAAACACTCATCATAAGAATAACACATCTAGCATGGAAAATATTGGCCACCCCTCACCGCCTCGCGAGCGGTACGGGCACACAAAAGGGACATTTATTTTGAAAATTAGAGATGGCACATACAAATTTTCTTAGAACGACAAAAGAATATAGGTAGGTATGGTGGACTCATGTGGCAAAACTGGTTTAAAGGATTTTGGATGCACAAGTAGTGATCATACTTAGTGCAAAATGAAGGCTAGCAAAAAATTGGGAAGGGACCAACCAAGAAACGAATAATCACATAAGCGAGCATAAAACATAATTAACACCGAATAATGCACCACAAGTAGGATGTAATTTTATTGCATGACTATTGACTTTCGTGCTTGCATAAGGAATCACAAACTTTAACACCAATATTCTTACTAAAGCACATTTACTCATGAACATGACTCACATATCACATCATCATATCTCAAAACTATAACAAGGAATCAAGTTTATTTTTTCCAATGATCTTCATGAAAGTTTTTATTTTATCCTTCTTGGATATCTATCACTTTGTAACTAATATTCATGTGTTTCTTTTGATAAGCTCAAACAAATATAAGTGAAGAACATGAGCATAATATTTCTTTCTCTCAAATTAATTTAAGTGAAGCAAGATATAATTTCTTCAAAAATACTAAAGCACACCATGCTCAAAAAGATATATGTGAAGCACTAGAGCAATTCCATAGAAAAGAGGTTCATTGACGGGATGTGAATGCCGCTTACCTAGCCTCCCTGGCAACTATTTGGGGGCTCTATTTTATTTTAAAAACTTTTAGATCTAAGTATTTTATTAAAACAGCAAGCAAACAAAATAAAATGACATTTCAAGAATAGCACATCTCGTGTGAAGAAGCAAAAACTTAGGCTCAACCGATACTAACCGATAATTGTTGAAGAAAAAAGGTGGGATGCCTACCGGGGCATCCCCAAGCTTAGATGCTTGAGATTTCTTGAAATTTTATCTTGTGATGCCTTGGGCATCCCCAATCTTGAGCTTTTGTGTCTCCTTAATTCTTCTCATGTGACGGTTTACCTAAATCTCAAAAGCTTCATCCACACAAAACTCAACAAGAACTCGTGAGATAAGTTATTATAAACCAATGCAAAACCTTATCATCCTCTACTGTAGAAAATCACTAAAATTATTATTCAACATTGCATACTAAATTCCTCTGCATATTTAATACTCCTATCCTCAAATAGAATCATTAAACAAGCAAACATATGCAAACATAATAGCAATCTACGAAACCAGTATAGTCTGTAAAGAATGCACGAGGATCCATACTTCCCTAACTCAATTTTTTTTAAATCTGAGATGCTGTAGGAAATTTATCATAGCTTAATATGCAACAAGTTTCAACATTTTATCACATTCTGACGTTTCACAGGAATTTTTGCAATAATGACAAACTTTCTGTTTTCAAACAGCAACATATAGACTTGCAAAATAGGCATGGTAAAGCGTATCCTTGACACTTCTATTGAAATAAAAGATACAAAACATTATTATGAATACCAGCAAGCAAATCCTAACAAGATAAAATGACGCTCCAATCAAAACACATATCATGTGATGAATAAAAATATAGCTTCAAATGAGGTTACCGATAATGTTGGAGACGAAAGAGGGGATGCCTTCCGGGGCATCCCCATGCTTAGTTGCTTGTGTATTCCTTGAATTTTTCCTTGGGGTGCCTTGGTCATCCCCAATCTTAGGCTCTTGCTGCTCCTTATTCTCCTCATATCGATATCTCACCCAAAACTTGAAAACTTCAATCACACAAAACTTAACAAAACTCGTGAGATGGGTTAGTATGATAAAACAAATCATTCACTTTTGGTACTGTCAGAGAGAAGATTCATAATTTCTTGCAAACAATGCCTACTATAGCATTGTGACGCCCGGATAGTTAAGCTACAGTAACCATCTGCTAATGACGACACGTCATCGCAATTACTGTTGTTAAGCTCACGGTGATCCAATCTCGTTTGAATTCAAAAGTCAAAAATAAGTTAAACGATAAAGATTTTCGAATATTAAAACTAAAATGTTCGGGTGGTGCCAAACAATGCATAAGCAATTATGGTGGGAAAGCCACATTTTTATAAAATAATTAAAGGCACTAAACTAATTAAAACTGTAGCTAAACCGTTAATTAAATGCATGTTGTATTTTATAAAATAATAAACTGTTTTGTTGTTATATTGTATCACTCATTTAGGGATCTACCTTATAAATTATAAAACTAAAATAGGTTAAGAGTTAAAAGAAAACAGAAAAAAGGAAAATTGAATAAAAACTAAAACTTAAACAAAGAAAAAAACACTAGAACCCCCCCCCATTGGGTCGACTAGCCCAGTGGGCCGAAGCCGGCCTAGCTGGTCGGCCCAGCCGCCCCCACCAGCGCCCTAACCCTAGCAGCCGCTCTACTCCTCCCGCACGATCCTACAACTCTCCCTGACGAATGCCCCACTCCCTCTCGTCCTCCAGCGCCGACGCTCCCTGCGCCCGATCGCTTGCCGCGTCGGAGCCCCACCCCACGGGCACACCCGCGCCCGAGGAACCGCCATCTCCCGTCGTCCTCGCGCCATCGCCTCACAGGAGCACCTTCCACGGATGCCGACTGGTTCTTCGCGTCGGTGCCGCGCCAAGCCACCTCCTCGCCGGAGTCCCCCTTGTCGCCCGCCACCGTCGTCGGAACCTCCACGACCTCCTCCTCGCCGCCCCCGCTCCACATCCACAGCTGTGAGCGCCTCCCTCATCTCCTTTCTCCTCACTGCGGTCACTGCCGCCCCGTCTGACCCTCACGCGCCGCTCCTCGCACCACCTCGCCCGCGCATGGCCTCGCCTCCCTCTGTCGCTGCTCACCCGTCGTCCGCCCAGTTCCGCATCTGCCGCGCCCTGGCGTGCCCGCGCCTCGCCGGCGTTGCTCCTGTCCGGGGCCGCGCCTTGCTCCTCCCCCCGACGTGTTGTGCGCTCGTCGCCGACAATCCCTTGTGAGCGGCCGCACGTTGCCAAGCCATGCCTGCTTCTGTCACTACCAGCGGGCCCTGCCCCGTTTTATTAATAATAAACATGTTTAGTGCAACCACTAACTAGCCACTGGCATGTGGGGTCCGTTTCTCTAATTAGTCCAACTAGGAAACTAAAATAACCTTTTATATAATGTGTCCATGACATGTAGGTCCCAACTGTTGATAAACCTTCACTTAAAATGTGACACTGGCTGGTGGTCCCTGGGTCCTAATCAACCTAAACAAAAATAAACTTAAGTAACCCAGTCGATGACATGCGGGGCCCCCCGAGCCTTTGACTAGTCAACGGTCCTAGTTGACTGCTGAATGGGCAGTCAACTGGACCCCGCCTGTCAGGCCCTGGTGCAAACAGTTGGGTACACTTCTCTGTACCCGTAGCGATTTAACCATCTATTCCGAATTATATGAATTCCAGGATATTAATAAAACTTTGGAAAATAATATAAAATAATCCATAACTCGGATGAAAATATTTTGTACATGAAAGTTGCTCAGAACGACGAGACGAATTCGAATATGAAGTCTGTTCGTCCACCGCACGTCCCTAGCATAGCGAACATACAACCGTCCCCCTCCGGTTCGTCTTTCCGATAACGCGAAACACTGGGAATACATTCCTGGATGTTTTCCAACCTCGCCAGTATCACTTAATACCGCGTTAGGTCACACGTAGCACCGCGTATTGCTATGTTATGCTTTGTGATGCTTTGATTGCTCTGTTATTTATTGTGTTCCCCCTTTGTTACTTCTTTCCGGTAGACCCCGAGACTGTTGTCGATAACCCCGTGATCGACAACATCGACGACGATGACTCCTTCTTGCCAGAGCAACCAGGCAAGCCCCCCCCCTTGATCACTAGATATTGCCCATTCTCTTCTCTCTTATTCTTGCATTAGATTTGCTACTGATGATGATTCGATAGCTCCTATTCTGTTGCATAGCATGTCATTGTTGTTACCATTGTTGATACCTTTACCTGCTATCCTAAATGCTTAGTATAGGATGCTAGTATTACATCAGTGGCCCTACATTCTTGTCCGTCTGCCATGCTATTCTATTGGGCCGTGATCACTCGGGTGGTGATCACGGGTGTATACTATATACATACTTTACATGATACATGATGTGACTAAAGTCGGGTCGGCTCGTTGAGTACCCGCAAGTGATTCCAATTTGGGGCTGAAAGGACAGGTGGCTCCATCCAGGTAGCGGTGGGCCTGGGTTCCCGAAGGCCCCCGAGTGGATCTTTGTGGCGGAGCGACAGGGCAGGTTGAGACACCCAGTCGAGAGGTGGCTTGGCCCTGGTCGTTGTTCGTGGTTATTGCATAATAACATGCTTAACGAGTTTGGATATTTGATCTGAGTCTGGCCACTGGCCTATACGCACTAACCAACTACGTGGGAATAGTTATGGGCTCTCGACGTCGTGGTATCAGCCGAAGCCTTCTTGACGTCAGCGACTGAGCGGCACGCGCCGGGTTGGACTGCGTAAGTAACTTCCTTAGTAATGGAGGTTGCTAGGTCTGCTCATCGGCCGCGTACGCAACGTGCAGGTGTGCATTGGGCGGTGGGCCCAGTCCCCTGTGCGCTTAGGACTTAGACCGGCGTTCTTACCTCTCTGTTGTGCTTACGTAGGGCTGCGACGTGTTGATCTTCCGAGGCCGGGCATGACCCCGAAAGTGTGTCCGTCCAAATGGGATCGAGCGTGCTGGGTAATGTGGTGCACCCCTGCAGGGAAGTCAATCTATTCGAATAGACGTGTCCCTCGGTAAAAGGATGACCCGGAGTTGTACTCCGACCTCATGACAACTAGAACCGGATACTTAATAAAACACACCCTTACCAGTGCGAGATACAACCCGTTGATCGCTTTCCCACAGGGCGACGAGGGGAGGATCACCGGGTAGGATTATGCTATACGATGTTACTTTGTGAACTTACCATCTATTATATTCTATTGCTGCAAGACGGAGGCTGCGAGAAGCAAGGATACTTGTTACTTTCTAGCTACTCTCTTCTACTGCTGCAAGATGGAAGTTGCCAGAAGCGTAGTCTTCGATTGGATTAGCTATCCCCCTCTTATTCTGGCATTCTATAGTTACTCACAGATATTACCCTTTTACACAGATACCATTGCATATGTAGTATAGATCCTTGCTTGCGAGTAATTTGGATGAGTACTCACGGTTGCTTTGCTCCCCCCTTTTCCCCTTTGTCCCTTCTTCTCGGATGATGCAACCAGATTTGTGGAGTCCAGGAGCCAGAGGATCCCCACGATGTTTCTACGTGGAGTTCAGCTTCGAGGAGTAGTTAGGAGGTCCCAGGCAGGAGGCCTTGACTTTTCGATCGTTGTTACATTTGTGCTAGCCTTCTTAAGGAAAACTTCTTTAACTTATGTCTGTACTCAGATATTATTGCTTCCGCTGACTCTTGTGTTTTCAAGCTTTTGTATTCGAGCCCTCGAGGCCCATGGCTGGTAATATAAAGCTTGTTTTATTTTAATTTGTGTCTAGAGTTGTGTTGTGATATCTTCCAGTGAGTCCCTGATCTTGGTCGTACCCATTTGCGTGCATGATTAGTGTACGGACAAATCAGGGGCGTCACAAGCATATCATTTCTACAATTTATATTGATCAATATAACCATAGAAACTAAAAAACAAGCAAACTATGCATTGAAAACAGAATCTGTCAAAAACAGAACAGTCTGTAATGATCTGAATATTCACCATATTTCTACAACTCTAAAAATCTTGAAAAAATATGAACACGTGAGTAATTTGTATATTAATCTTCTGCAAAAAGAATCAACTCAAAATCACTCTTTTGTTAAAAATGAGAATTTTTCTCGTGAGCGCAAAAGTTTCTATTTTTCAGCAAGATCAAATCTACTATCACCCAACATATTCCTAAGGCTTTGCTTTGCACTTTATTGAAACAAAAGCTATAAAACATGATTACTACAGTAGAATAATCATATGAACACACAAAGACAGTAGGTATAAGTATTGGGTTGTCTCCCAACAAGTGCTTTTCTTTAATGCCTTTTAGCTAGGCATGATGATTTCAATGGTGCTCGCATAAAAGTAAAGAATTGAAACATGAAAGAGAGCATCATGAATCACATGGCAAGCATATTTAAGCCTAAGCCACTTCCTATGCATAGGGATTTTGTGTTCAAACAATTTATGGGAGCAAGAATCAACTAGCATAGGAAGGCAAAACATGCACAACTTCAAGCTTTTCAACACATAGAGAGGAAACTTGATATTATTGCAATTCCTACAAGCATATGTTCCTCCCTCATAATAATTTTCAGTAGCATCATGAATGAATTCAACAAAATAGCTATCACATTAAGCATTCTTTTCATGATGCATAAGCATAGAAATTTTATTACTCTTCACATAAGCAAATTCATTCGCATGAATAGTAGTGGGAGAAAACTCAACAAAATAACTATCATGAGATTGAAAAATTAAAGTCATGATGACAAGTTTCATGGTTATCATTATAGCATACATATCATCACCATAATCATCATAGATAGCAAATTTGGTATCACAGTCAATTGAAACATCCTCCAAAGTAGTGGATTCATCACTAAATAAAGTCATGACCTCTCCAAATCCACTTTTATCAATGTAATCATCATAAATAGGAGGCATGCTATCATCATAATAAATTTTCTAATCAAAACTTGGGGGACTAAAAAATATCATCTTCATCAAACATAGCATCCCCAAGCTTATGGCTTTGCATATCATTAGCATCACGGATATTCAAAGAGTTCATACCAAGAACATTGCAATCATGCTCATCATTCACAGATTTTTTGTCAAACATTTTATAGAATTCTTCTTCTAACAATTGAGCACAATTTTCTTTTACATCATTCTCATGAAAGACATTATAAAGATGATCAATAATATGATGCCCCCTCAATTCCATTTCTTTTAGTTTTCTTTTACAAAACCAAACTAGTGATAAAACAAGTAAAATATTTGATTGCAAGATCTAAAGATATACCTTCAAGCACTCACCTCCCCGGCAACAGCGCAAGAAAAGAGCTTGATGTCTACTACACAACTTGTTCTTGTAGACTCGTGTTGGGCCTCCAAGCGCAGAGTTTTGTAGGACAGTAGCAAATTTCCCTCAAGTGGATGACCTAAGGTTTATCAATCCGTGGGAGGTGTAGGATGAAGATGGTCTCTCTCAAACAACCCTACAACCAAATAATAAAAAGTCTCTTGTGTCCCTGATGTCTGCTAGAACTACGTCGGTATTTCCCGCAAAGAGGAAGGGATGATGAAGTATAGCAGCAGTAGGTATTTCCGCCAGTGATGAGACCAAGGTTATTGAACAAGTAGGAGAACCAAGCAACACAACGTAAACAGCACCTGCACACAAATAACAAATACTTGCAACCCAACGTGTAAAAGAGGTTGTCAATCCCTTTCGGGTAACGGGCATGATAGAGTTGTAAATATTGATAGATTGAATGATAAATAAGATAAACTGCAGCAAGGTATTTTTGGGTTTTTGGTTTAGTAGATCTGAAAATAAAAGCAAAGGAAAATAGATCGCAAAGGCAAATAATATGAGAAAGAGACCCGGGGTCGTAGATTTCACTAGTGGCTTCTCTCGAGAAAATAGCAAACGGTGGGAAAACAATTACTGTTGGGCAATTGATAGAACTCCAAATAATCATGACGATATCCAGACAATGATCATTATATAGGCATCACATCCAAGATTAGTAGGCCGACTCCTGCCTGCATCTACTACTATTACTCCACACATCGACCGCTATACAACGTGCATCTAGTGTATTAAGTTCATGGAGAAATAAGAACGATGACATGATGTAGACAAGATCTATTTATGTAGAAATAGACCCCATCGTTTTATCCTTAGTAACAACGATACTTACATGTCGGTTCCACTTCTGTCACTGGGTTCAAGCACCATAAGATCGAACCCACTACAAAGCACATCTTCCCAATGCAAGATAAAGAGATCAAGTTGGCCAAACAAAACCCAATATCGGAGAAGAAATACGAGGCTATAAGCAATCATGCATATAAGAGATCAAAAGAAGACTCAAATAACTTTCATGGATATAAAAAGATAGATCTGATCATAAACTCAAAGTTCATCGGATCCAAACAAACACACCGCAAAAGAGTTACATCATATGGATCTCCAAGTGACCATTGTATTGATAATCAAAAGAGAGAGACGAAGCAATCTAGCTACTGACTACGGACCCGTAGGTCTACAAGGAACTACTCAAACATCATCGGAGAGGCACCAATGGAAGTGGTGAACCCCTCCGTGATGGTGTCTAGATTGGATCTGGTGGCTCTCGAATCTGCGGTGGCTGGATCGAAATTACGTCGACTCCACTAGGGTTTTTGGAATATTGTGGTATTTATAGAGCAAAGAGGCAGTCCGGGGGCACCCGAGGTAGGCAACCCATCAGGGCGCGTCTGGGCCCCCAGGCGCGCCCTGGTGGGTTGTGCTCCCCTCGGAGATCCCCCCAGGTGCAGCCCTGACCCATTGGATGTCTTCTGGTCCAAAATAAATCCACAAAAAGTTTTGCTGCATTTGGACTCCGTTTGATATTGATTTCTTGCAATGTAAAAAACATGCAGAAAACAACAACTGGCACCTGGCACTATGTCAATAGGTTAGTACCAAAAAATGATATAAAATGACTATAAAATGATTATAAAACATCCAAGAATGATAATATAACAACATGGAACAATAAAAAATTATAGATACGTTGGAGACGTATCAACATCCCCAAGCTTAATTCCTGCTTGTCCTCGAGTAAGTAAATGATAAAAACAAAAAAAATTATGTGGAATGTTGCCTATCTTGTCATATCATATTCTTTTCTTTATATCATGGACATTTGGACTTTTATATCGATCAAAGCAATAGTCTAGTTTTGACATGAGATTTAAATACTCAAACATATCAACAAGCAACCATGTTTTTCAAAATATCCATGCTAAAATAACTTATCCCTAGCCCATCATGCTCAAATATTGATCCATTCATGAAACACACTCGCATATTAGTTACACCCAATGCTCAAGTACGATCCTAGTGTTTCCTAGTTGGTGCATTATAAGAGAAGATGGAGACTCAAATTCAAAATAAAAATTGCATAAGTAAAAGAAAGGCTCTTCGCAGAGGGAAGTAGGGATTTGTAGAGGTGCCAGAGCTCAAAGCTTAAATTGAGAGATAAAAATATTTTGGGAGGTATACTTTTCCCACCAACGAAAACAACTCGAGGTTCCCAACACTTTCCATGCTAGATATATCATAGGCGGTTCCCAAACGTAAAATAAAGTTTATTCCTTTTGCACCAACTTTCACAAGCCATGGCTAGCCGAATCCACGGTTGCCTTCCATACCAACACTTTCCAAGGAATTTACTATTTGATAACATAAAGTAAATTTCCTTTTCATTTTGGGACTAGGCATCCCTAATACCTTTGCCTTACTCTCGTGCAATGACAAGTGAATAAACACTCATCATGAGAATAACACATCTAGCATGGAAAATATTGACCACCCATCACCGCCTCACGAGCGGTACGAGCACACAAAAGGGAAATTTATTTTGAAAATTAGAGATGGCACATACAAATTTGCTTAGAACGGAAAGGAAATATCGCATATAGGTAGTTATGGTGGACTCATGTGGCAAAACCGGGATAAAGGATTTTGGATGCACAAGTTGTGATCATACTTAGTGCAAAAGGAAGGCTAGCAAAAGACTGGGAAGCGACCAACCATGAAACAAATAATCTCATAAGAGAACATTGAGCATAAATAACACAGAATAATGCACCACAAGTAGGATGTAATTTCATTGCATGATTATTGACTTTCATGCTTGCATAGGGAATCACAAACCTTAACACTAATATTCTTACTAAAGCATAATTACTCATCAACATGACTCACATATCACATCTTCATCTCTCAAAACTATTACGAGGAATCAAGTTTATTTTGACCAATGATCTTCATGAAAGTTCTTATTATATCCTTCTTGGATATCTATCACTTCGGGACCAATTTTCATGTGTTGCTTTTGATAAGCTCAAATAAGTATAAGTGAAGATCATGAGCATAATTTTTCTTTTTCTCTCAAAATAATTTAAGTGAAGCATGAGCTAATTTCTTAAAAATTTACCAACTCTCAAATAAATCTAAGTGAAGCAATATAGTATTTCTTCAAAAATACTAAAGCGCATCGTGCTCAAAAAGATATAAGTGAAGCACTAGAGCAAATCCATAGCTCATAAAAGTGTAAGTGAAGCATAGAGAGCTATTTTTACAAGTCATGGCATAATTTTGGCTCTCTCAAATAGATGTGTACAACAAGGATTGATGACTTAATAAACAAAACAAAATAAGCGAAGACTCATATCACACAAGACGCTCCAAGCAAAACAAATATCATGTGACGAATAAAAAATATAGTTTCGAGTAAAATACCGATGGTCGTTAGAAGAAAGAGGGGATGCCACTCGGGGGCATCCCCAAGCTTAGTTGCTTGCTTATCTTTGGATAATAGCTTGGGATGACGGGGAATCCCCAATCTTAGGTTCTTCTTACTCCTTGTACCTTCATCCATTGTAAGATAACCCAAAACTTGAAAACTTCAATCGCACAAAACTCAACAAAACTTTCGTGAGATCCGTTAGTATAAGAAAACAAATCACTACTATAAGTGATGTAGTAAACCTATTAATATTTTGTATTTGTATTATATCTACTATATTCCAACTTTTCTATGGCAAAAACTCATCACAGAAAACAATAGAAGCATCAAAACAAGCACATAACACAATAAAAACAGAATCTGTCAAAAACATAACAGTCTCTAGTAATCTGGAAGTTTTGAATATTTCTGTAACTCTAAAAATATTTAAACAATTAGGGCCACGTGTGCAATTTTTATATTAATCTTTTGCAAAAAGAATCAACCAAAAAGCACTCTTCTGTTAAAAATGAGATTTTTTCTCGTGAGCACAAAAGTTTTTGTTTTTAAGCAAGATCAAGTCTACTAATACCCAACATAATCCTAAGGCTTTGCTTGCATAAAACTTTATTCAAACCACAAAAACACATCTAAACAAAGGTATTAAAGGGTATTTTATTGAAAACTGCAAGAAAATCAAAAAGCAAAAAGATACAAGTTGGGTTGCCTCCCAACAAGCGCTATCGTTTTACGCCCTTAGCTAGGCATAGAGCAAAGATCTAAGTTTTCTCATACACCCCCTTTTGAAAGCAAAGAGAAAATTTCTTATCAATGGCATTTATTTTTCTATTTTGTGAAAGCACATGACCATTAATAGTAGATGAAATATTAAGAACATTGTGAAAATTCACATCTAGACTAGCCTTCCTCTCTTTGATTATTTCATTTTGGTAAAAGCACATGAAGGTAGTGGATTCAACATCTTTTTCCTTGGGATGCCCGAATATGGTTTTCATCTATTCGTAAGTATCAATGGCGTCCCCTCCAAGAAAATCGTTTTCAAATATAGAATCCAAAATTTGTTTAAAGGAAGAAGGTAAACCGGCATAAAAACTTTTTAGGTAAATCTCTATTTGGTATTGGGGCACATAACTAGCTCGGATTCTCAATAACCTATCCCAAGCATCTTTCAGAGATTCATGAAGCAAATAAAGAAAAATCTCGGGATCATCTTCACCAAAATTGCTAGGATTTTCTTTAACATCCCCGATAAGCCTTCCCATAGCATCATTATTTATGAGCTTAGAGAGGACAGAGGGGCTATCCAAGGCACTAAAACTTGGGGGAAACCCTTAGCCTTTTTAAGGTCGGCCATGGTGACAAAGTAGAAAACTTAAGCAGACGAAAAAAAGGGCAAATAAAAATGGAAAATATTTGTGAAGTGGGGGAGATGAAAATAAGAGGCAAATGGCAAATAATGTAAATTGTGAGGAGATGAGATTTGTGATTACGAATCTAGTATATGTTGAAGGTGCTCCCCGGCCACGGCGCCAGAAATTCCTTTTGATGTGTGCTAGAACTACGTCGGTATTTCCCCAAAGAGGAAGGGGTTATGCAGTATAGCAGCGGTAGGTATTTCCCTCAGTGATGATACCAAGGTTATCGAACTAGTAGGATAACCAAGCAACACAACGTAAACAGCACCTGCACACAAATAACAAATACTCGCAACCCGACGTGTAAAAGGGGTTGTCAATCCCTTTCGGGTAACGGACGAGATAGAGTTGTAAATATTGATAGATTGAATGATAAATAAGATAAATTGCAGCAAGGTATTTTTGGGTTTTTGGTTTAGTAGATCTGAAAATAAAAAGCAAAGGAAAATAGATCGCAAAGGCAAATAATATCAGAAAGAGACCCGGGGGCCATAGATTTCACTAGTGGTTTCTCTCGAGATAATAGCAAACGGTGGGAAAACAATTACTGTAAGGCAATTGATAGAACTTCAAATAATCATGAGATATCTAGGAAATGAACATTATATAGGCATCACATCCAAGATTAGTAGACCGACTCCTGCCTGCGTCTACTACTATTACTCCACACATCGACCGCTATCCAGGATGCATCTAGTGTATTAATTTCATGGAGAAACAGAGTAATGCAATAAGAACGATGACATGATGTAGACAAGATCTATTTATGTAGAAATAGACCCCATCGTTTTATCCATAGTAGCAACGATACTTACGTGTCGTTTCCCCTTCTGTCACCGGCATCAAGCACCGTATGATCGAACCCACTACAAAGCACATCTTCCCATTGCAAGATAAAGAGATCAAGTTGGCCAAACAAAACCCAATATCGGAGAAGAAATACGAGGCTATAAGCAATCATGCATATAAGAGAACAAAAGAAGACTCAAATAACTTTCATGGATATAAAAAGATAGATCTGGTCATAAACTCAAAGTTCATCGGATCCCAACAAACACACCTCAAAAGAGTTACATCATATGGATCTCCAAGAGACCATTGTATTGATAATCAAAAGAGAGAGAGAGAGAGAGGAAGCCATCTAGCTACCGACTACGGACCCGTAGGTCTACATGGAACTACTCACACATCATCAGAGAGGCACCAATGGAAGTGGTGAACCCCTCCGTGATGGTGTCTAGATTGGATCTGGTGGCTCTAGACTCTGTGGCAGCTGGATCGAAATTCTGTCGAGTCCCCTAGGGTTTTTGGAATATTGGGGTATTTATAGAGCAAAGAGGCGGTCCAGGGGGCACCCGACGTGGGCACAACCCATCAGGGCATGCTTGGGCCCTAGTGGTTGTGCTCCCCACGGAGCTCCCCCAAGTGCAGCCCTGGCCCATTGGATGTCTTCTGGTCCAAAAAAATCCACAAAACATTTCGCTGCATTTGGACTCCGTTTGATATTGATTTCCTGCGATGTAAAAAACATGCATAAAACATCAACTGGAAGTTGGCACTATGTCAATAGGTTAGTACCAAAAAATGATATAAAATGACTATAAAATAATTGTAAGACATCTAAGAATGATAATATAATAGCATGGAACAATAAAAAATTATAGATACGTTGGAGACGTATCAGTCCCCAACACACCCAATACAATGGCAAATTGTATAGGTGCACTAGTTCGGCAAAGAGATGGTGATACAAGTGTAATATGGATAGTAGATATTGATTTTTGTAATAGTAACAATAAATACAGCAAGGTAGCAAGTGATAAAACGGAGCACAAACGATATTGCAATGCTTGAAAATGAGGCCTAGGGTCCGTACTTTCGCTAGTGCAATGTCTCAACAATGCTAATATAATTGAATCAGATAACCACCCCTGAAAGTGTGATGAAGAATCACTCCAAAGTTCCTATCTAGCGGAGAACATGAGAAGGGATTGTTTGTAGCTATTCTTTCTGATCGATCTATCCAAGAATTCGTACTAAAATAACACAAGTTATTCTTTCCGATCGATCTATCAAGAGTTCATACCAAAATAACACTAAAATAATTTCAGAATCATAATACTCAATCCAACACAAAGAACCTCAAATAGTGCCCCAAGATTCCTACCGAAGAAACAAAGACAAGAACGTGCATCAAACCCTATGCATAGATTACCCCAATGTCACCACGGGAATCCGCAAGTTGAGTGCCAAAACACATATCAAGTGAATCAATATGATACCCCATTGTCACCACGAGTTTTCAATTGCAAGACATATATCAAGTGTTCTCAAATCCATAAAAGTATTCAATCTGATAACAACGAAATCTCGGAGGGAAAAACTCAATTCATCGCAACAAGATAGAGAGGGGGAAACACCATATGATGTGACTATATTAACAAAGCATGTGATACATCAAGATTGTGCATCTCAAGAACACGCGCGAGAGAGAGAGATTAAACACATAGCTACTGGTATAAACCCTGAGCCCCGGGGGTGGACTACTCCCTCCTCGTCATGGTGGCCGCCGGGATGCTGAAGATGGCCACCGGTGATGGTTTCCCCCTCTAGCAGAGTGCCGGAAAGGGCTCTCGATTGGATCTCATGGACTACAGAGCCTTGCGGCGGTGGAACTTCTGATCTAGGTTCACCCCGAGGGTTTTTGGAATATTTGTGAATTTGTAGGGTAAAGAGGGGGTGCGGGAGGCCATCGAGGTGGGCACAACCCACCTGGGCGTGCCAGGGATGGCGCGCCCTAGTGGTTTGTTCCCCCCTCGGGGCACCCCCCAGGTGCAGCACTGGCACATTGGGTGTCTTCTGGCCCATAAAAAATCTCCAAAAGTTTTGCGGTGTTTGGACTCCATTTTATATTGATTTCCTTCGATGTAAAAACCATGCAGAAAATAACAATGGGTAATTGGTACTATGTCAATAGGTTAGTACCCAAAAATGATATAGAATGATTGTAAAACATCCAAGAATGATAATATAACAGCATGGAACATTCAAAACTTATAGATACATTGGAGACGTATCACCCGACGCTCACTCTAAGCGCGTTGACTGCTGCGATAGCCGCTTGTACAGCCGGATCCAGCAACACATCATCAGGAATAACCCTGCACCCTACCATCTCTTGTGATTAAGCATGCACCACCTTCTTGTCTCTGCCTAGCTTCTTCCAGGATAACTTCGTCGGGGCTGTCCATGCCACCCCTTCCAACTCAGAGCCAAAGTGCAAGAAGCGCTTAGCACTGCAAGTGTCCGGAGCCATGAAGCCTCCCTTGTTCTTGCTTGATTTATAGGGCAAAGCCCTCATCGCGCCCGTGAACCTCACTGCTTGATCATCCGTCGGCAGCCTGCAGCCCCTTTCCCCATGACCTATATGCCCGCGGTACATACAAAAACATGGAGCTCTCTCATACTTGACCTCTAGGTCCATGTGCTTATCCACTCCTAACTCTCTAGGACTGATCTCACGCAGGAGAGGAGTGTTTACATTATGTTCAACGCTTACACGAAGAAACTCAGAGAAAATGTTCCCAAACTTATCAGTATCTACCGTCAACACTTTCCCCAAGAGGCCGCCCAACATCCATCTGATCTCTTCCGATAGCATGAGTGGTGGTACATCACAGATTCGAGCCCAGATTGGGATGACGTTCACTGGCACATCCGCCGCCTTGCCCTGTCCATCAAATGGAACAATGAGGAATGCATCCTTACGGTGTGTCCATGGGCCGTTCTACAGGACGTGCCGACAATCACCCTCATGCTCGAATTCGAGCATGAAGCGATTTTTTGCGAAGGGGTGTATAGTCGAGTCGTCCATGCAGCCCCCACTTTCTCTTCAGTTCACCAAACAACCCCGCTGTTCTGAAGGGGAGCACAGAGAAGAAGTACCCCACCGCAAGCCAGCGAGTACTCATGGCAGCCCTTGCCCTTGTCAGATCGAGTTCGATCGTTGGAGCGCCACACCGTTCAGTCGGTGTTACTGTTTGGCCTTGGAAGGGCCGGCAGAGCATTTCCCCTCCTATCGCCATGCGAGGTAGAACCTCGCTCCATCCTTGTCCTTGCACTCATCGCCGTTCGCAGGGATTGCCTCGAGCTTGCTCTCTGTGGCCGACTGCTTCATCTTGCGGTCAGTGGTGTCCTCCATGCCATGAACAGATGGGGGTGTGTGGAGTTCTTGCAAATGCAGTGTGGTGGTTTCCCTTCCTATGCAGATGCTTATGTGCCCGCAGTCGTGGTGTGCATAAGGCGAGGAATCATTCTTGGTTGATTCAGGCCTTTCATATATGTCAGGTGGATCCCCGGTTTGGGAAGCAATGATACGTTTCTGAAAGAATACCTGTATGGCCATTCCAGGATCAATCTCACCAATTATTTCCTCGGCATCGAGATCTTTTTCCTTGCACTTGCTCCCCCCCCCCATGGTCTGTCAGATACACTATTTGTCTATTTCCACTTTTTTGGGCTGGTGCAGAAGATACATCCTCGCAAATCTTTTCTTTACCCAGTTCACCCTCAAAACTCGCTTATGTATTTGATCCTTTCCATTCAATCAAGGATTCGCAATCCTGTGGGGCACTGGCAATCGTCGTAGTAGTCTTGATCGGCAGGGTTGTGCTTTTACGTACCGGATCGCGACCACCCGGGATCCAATCCATTCCAGTGTCAGGGGCCTTTGACCTTGATTTGTTTTCTTCCATGGATCTGCAAAATCAATCCATCCCTTCGCGGACACATCCCAATAACCCTTGTGATCATGGATATTTGCATCCCTTCAATCCTGCCGATGATGCTACCCCCGTCATCTTCTGATGAACCAGCAAGCGGATCACTACTCCCATCTTCTTCCGGATCTCATGGAGACCCATCGGTTCCTCCTCGATAGGATCGCGGTGCTACAGGGGTGTAGGTTCACTCTCTCTCTTGGTTGGAGGGATGGTAATGGGTTCCAGCGGCGGCGAGGGAGCACCGGGGGTCGGTCGCCCAGAGATCGCCTCCCGAGGGGGAGCATTTATGGGAGCCATAATCGCTGAGTACTCTTCCCTTATTAATTCTTTCATGAATTGCATCATTGACCAATGCTCTGTTTATCAACCTCCAATAAATTTTACAACTTATACTTCTCCTTATGTAATGCCAATACTTTCCATAAGATTAGCGTATGATCTGTTTTCATTATTTCCTTTATTTTGATTGAAACATAAAAATAAAGAAGCTAAAACTCAAACTAATCTTTATTATATAACTCTCAACTCGATTACATAGATAGATAGATCACGAAACCAGCACTTGAAAATAGATCATACTATAATTTTATTTAACTAGATTACGAAATAACTAAGGATCGGACTATAAACTGGTGAAGATAATAGAGGTAGTGGTGATACGATACCGGGGTACCTCCCACAAGCTTGGCACAAGCCAAGGGGAGTGCCCATACCAGTGTACTCAAGGCTCCTTCTTTGATGATGATGGTGGTGAGCTTCTCCAGTTAACGCCTGATGCTAAAATGTTCCTCCCTCAAGTCATCAACTTCTTCCTCGAGCTTCAATACCTTTATGCATGATGTCTCCATGCTATCCTGCAGAAAACAGGACGGGATAAATTGGATCTTAGACTTGTTTATTATATTTGGGAGGCTCCACTTCTTAACCTTCACATGTGATACATCTTCATCGTATCTACTTCTCCAAACTCTTTTGCCCTTATTTTGGACTCTAATTTGCATGATGTGAATGAAACTAACCCAGACTGACGATGTTTTTAGCAGAATTGCCATGGTGTTATTTTTGTGCAAAAATCAAAGTTCTCGGATTGACCTGAAAAATTACGGAGAATTTTTGTGGGTGTATAAAAATATTGGCTGAAAAGATACCCGAGGAGGGCTACCCAGGAGCCACAAGCCTTAGGGCGCGCCTCCCAGGCTTGTGGGTAATGGAAATATACCCTAGAGGCAATAATAAAATGGTTATTATTATATTTCCTTAATCATGATAAAGGTTTATTATTCATGCTAGAATTGTATTGACCAGAAACCTAAATATATGTATGAATACATGAACAAATATTGTGTCCCTAGTGAGCCTCTACTAGACTAGCTCGTTGGTCAAAGATGGTTAAGGTTTCCTAACCATGGACATGAGATGTAATTTGATAACAATATCACATCATTAGGAGAATGATGTGATGGACAAGACCCATCCGTTCGCTTATCATTTGATCGTACAAATTATTGCTACTGCTTTCTTGTATGTCAAATACATGTTCCTTAGACCATGAGATCATGCAACTCCCGGATACCGGGGGAATACCTTGTGTGCTATCAAATATCACAACGTAACTGGGGTGATCATAAAGATGCTCTACAGGTATCTTGAAAGGTGTTTGTTGAGTTGGCATGGATCGAGATTGGATTTGTCACTTCGAGTATCGGAGAGGTATCTCTGGGCCCTCTCGGTAATACACATCACAAGAAGCCTTGCAGGCAAAATGACTAGTGAGTTAGTTATGAGATGATGTATTATGGAACGAGTAAAGATACTTGCCGGTAACGAGATTGAACTAGGTATAGAGATACCGACGATCGAATCTCGGGCAAGTAACATACCGACAGACAAAGGGAATTGCGTATGTTGTCATAATAGTTCGACCGATAAAGATCTGCATAGAATATGTAGGAGACAATATGTGCATTCATGTTCCGCTATTGGTTATTGACCGGACAGGTGTGTTGGTCATGTCTACATAGTTCTCAAACACGTAGGGTCCGCACGCTTAACATTCGTTGATGATATAGTGTTATATGAGTTATATGATTTGGTGACCAAATGTTGTTCGGCGTCCTGAATGAGATCACGTACATGACGAGGAGTATCTAAATGGTCGAGAGGTAAAGATTTATATATAGGAAGATGGTATTCGGACACAGGAATAGTTTCGGAGTGCACCGGGTACTCATCGGGTCACCGGAAAGGGTTCCGGGCAACCCCGGTAAGTGTATGGGCTTAATGGGCCATAGGAGGGGATAGACCAACCCACTAGGGGGCTTGTGCACCCCTATACATGGCTGGCTGACCCTAGGGGAAGGAAAGGGGAGGGGTGGCCCCTCCTACCTTTCCCTCCTCAAGAGAGAAAGGAAGGGGGGCACCTCCTCCTTCCTTCCTCCCACACTTAAACAAGGAAAGGGGGCGCCACTTGGGAAAGGCCCCAAGTAGGATTTGGCCTACTTGGGGTGCACTCTGGCTGCCGCCCTCTCCCTCCCACCTCTATATACATGGGGAGGGGCGCCACACAAGCCCACAACATTGTCTTAGCCGTGTGCGGTGCCCCCATCCACCGTTTACTCCCTCGGTCATATTTTAGTAGTGCTTAGGGGAAGCCGTGTGGAGATTGCATCACCATCACCGTCACCATGCCATTGTGCTGCCGGAACTCATCTGCTACTTCGCCCATCTTGCTGGATCAACAAGGTGAGGACGTCATCGAGCTGAATGTGTGTTGAACGCGAAGGTGTCATACGTTCAATACTTGATCGGTTGGATCGCGAAGAAGTTCGACTACATCAAATGTGTTGTCTAACGCTTCCGCTTTCAATCTAGGGGGGGACATAGACACACTCCCCCCCCCCTCGTTGATATGCATCTCCATGGATAGATCGTTGTGTGTGCGTACAAAAAAAATTGTTTTTCCATGCAACGTTCCCCAACAGTGGGGCCCCTGGAGCTCCGGCAACCCTAACTCCAACTCCGTATATACCTATTCGCGAAGAAAAGAATCAGAGAGAAGGATTCATCGCGTTTCATAATACAGATCGGCTGCCACCTCCTGTTCCTCATCGGTAGGGCTGATCTGGAGTCCAATCGGGGCTCCGGAGAGTGGAATCCATTACCGTTGTCATCATCAACCTTCCTCCATCACCAATTTCATGATGCTCACCGCCGGGAGTGAGTAATTCCATCGTAGGCTTGCTGTACGGGGATGGGTTGGATGAGATTTATCATGTAATTGAGTTAGTTTTGTTACTGCTTGATGCCTAGTATCAACTATGTTCTGTGATTAATGCTTGTCACTAGGGCCCGGCTGCCATGATTTCGGATCTGAACCTATTATGTTTTTGATGAATGTATGTGTGTTCTTGATCCTATCTTGCAAGTTATATGCACCTATTATGTGTTATGATCCCCATGCCCCAAGGTGACAATTGGGTTCTTTCCGGTGATTACCGTAGTTTGAGGAGTTCATGTATTCACTAAGTGCTAATGCTTTGTCCCGGTTCTCTATTAAAAGGAGGCCTTAATATCCCTTAGTTTCGATTAGGACCCCGCTGCCATGGGAGGGTAGGACAAAAGATGTCATGCAAGTTCTTTTCATAAGCATGTATGACTATATACAGAATATATGCCTACATTACATTGATGAATTGGAGCTAATTCTTCATTGCTCTAGGTTATGACTACTACATGATGAATATCATCCGACACAACAATCATTACCGATCCATTGCCTACGATTTTTTCACATATTGATCTTTGGTAAGTTACTTTTGCTACTGCTGTTGTTACAATCGCTACAAAACTATTACTTTTACTATTGCCACTGTTACCGTTGCTGTCATACTACTTTGCTACTAAAAACTTTGCTGCATATATTAAATCTTTTAGGTGTGGTTGAATTGACAACTCAACTGCTAATACATGTGAATATTCTTTGGCTCCCCTTGTGTCGAATCAATAAATTTGGGTTGAATACTCAACCCTCGAAAATTGTTGCTATCTCATATACTTGTGGGCTATCAAGACCTTTTTTGGCGTTGTTTCTGGGGAGCATAGCTATATTTGTTGAGTCACTTGGGATTTGTATCTGTTAATCACTACGATTAATCTCGAGGATGAAAGAACCAATATCGTTCCCTCTAAGACGAGGGGAGGTAAGGAACTGCCATCTAGCTCTGCACTTGATTCACCTTCTGTTTTGAGTAAGCTTGTGACACCACCACCTGCTATTAATCCTGATATGTCACAAGTAATTAATGATGCTACTTCTCCTATGAATGATACTTATGATGATGCTAGTACTTTTCTTAATGATGATGTGCCACTAGGTGAATTTCTTGATGAACAACTTGCTAGAGTAAAAAATATTGAGAATGCTGAAACTGATGAAATTTTTGAAACTGATGAAGTCTTTGAAACTGAAAATTATGAAACCCCTATTAGTCCTAGCACTCCTAGATATGAATTACCTAATATACCCGAAGGTTATGTTATGGATGGAGAGGTAGCTAGAGACTTTCTTTCTTGTAAGGATAGAGATGATCTTAAGAAATTATTATGCAAGTGGAAAGAAAAATCTTTGAACGCTAGTATGAAATATAACTCTAAGTTTGCTACTTCACCTATCCTTGTTACCGATAAGGATTATGAGTACTCTATCGATCCTGAGTTAATTACTTCGGTTGAAACTCATCCTTTTCATGGTTATGAAACTGAAACTATTGTGCCACATTTACTAAATGAAATGACATTGCCACCCTATTTTACTCAGGAGGAAAAAAATTGTTACTACTATATTATTAAGTTGTTTCCTTTCTCGTTAAAGGGTGATGCTAAGATATGGCTTAATTATCTTTCTCCTAGTTGTGTGCGTAGTCCCTAGGATATGATTTAATATTTCTCTGAAAAATATTTTCCTGTTCATAAGAAACAAGTTGCATTGCAGGAAATATTTAACTTTGTGAAAACCGAAGAAGAGAGTCTCCCACAAGCTTGGGGGAGGCTTCTCCAATTACTTAATGCTTTGCCTAATCATCCTCTCAAGAAAAATGGAATACTTGATATCTTTTATGATGGACTAACCGATGCTTCTAGGGACCACCTAGATAGTTGTGATGGTTGTGCTTTCAGGGAAAGAACTGTTGGACAAGCTGAAGAACTATTGAATAATATATTGAGAAATGATAATGAATGGACTCTTCCTGAACCTCCTAAGTCAACTTCGAAGAAGAGAGGAATTTTATTTTTAAGTCCTGAAGATATGCAAGATGCACAGAAATCAATGAAAGAAAAAAGTATTAACATTGAAGATGTTAAGAATTTACCACCTATTGAAGAAGCACATGGTCTCAATACACCAACACAGGTAATAAAGGTAAATTATCTCCATAGATTTGACGAAGGTGATATTCCTTATACTAAATATGCTAGTCAATGCATGTATGAATTTGATAACTTTATTGTTAAATAAGACAACTTCAATGCATATGTTACTAGACAACTGAAACGAAATGCTTATATGTGATTGAACACTTGAGTGACTATATGTTTAGAACTGTTAATGATCTCAAGATTGTTAGTAAACATGTTTCCATGATAAAAACTCAAGTAGAACAAGTTATCAAGGCACAAAATGATTTGATGAATGAGATGAACAATAAGTTGAATGATCATGTTGTTAGAGTTATGACTGGAGGTGGTGAAATGACTCGATAACCATTGTATCCTGAAGGTTATCCTAAAAGAATTGAACAAGACTCCCAAACAATTAATATTGATGCACCTACTCCATCTAAAAAGAAAAAGGGAAATTATAAGACTTTTGATGCTTCTACTGAACCTACTGTAGACACACCTAAAATCCAAATGGTATTTCTATTTCTCATGCTGAAGCAAAATCTAGCAATGAACATGAACCTAGTAAACATGATAATGATGATGTTCATATTGATGCTCAACCTTGTAATGATAATTATGTGGAGATAGAACATGTTGCTGATCTTAATAACCCACAACCTAAGAATAAAAGATATGATAAAAGAGACTTCATTGCTGGAAAACATGGTAAAGAAAGAGAACCATGGGTTTAGAAACCCATGTCTTTTCCTCCCAAAGCTTCAAAGAACAAAAGTGATGAAGAAATTGAGCGCTTTTTTGAAATGCTTTACCTGTCTTTTTGCGCCTTCGTTTGACTAATATTCTGAAAATGTCTCATTATGCTAAATATATGAAAGTTATCATTAAAAACGAAAGGAAGATATCAGAAACTGAAATTTCCACCATGCTTGCCAATTATACATTTAAGGATGGAATACCAAAGAAACTAGGAGACCCAGGAATACCAACTATACCATGCTCCATTACAAGAAACTATGTTAAAACTACTTTGTGTGACTTAGGAGCAGGTGTTAGTGTTATGCCTTTCTCTTTGTATCAAAGACTTGATTGGAATAAGTTGACACCGACTGAAATATCTTTGCAAATGGCCGATAAATCAACTGCTATATCCATCGGCATTTGTGAGGATGTGTCTGTCGTAGTTGCAAATGTTACTATCTTGACGGACTTTGTTATTCTTGATATACCTGAGGACGACAGTATGTCAATCATCCTCGGTAGACCCTTTTTGAACACTGCAGGGGCTGCAATTTATTGCAACAAAGGCAATGTCACTTTTCATCTCAATGGTAATGAGCATACGGTACACTTTCTGCGGAACCTTCCTCAAGTGAATAGCATCAACTATATTGAAAACAATTCAACAATTGCTATTGGAGGTTTTGAATTCCCTATTCGTACCATCAAAAAGAAATATGATATTCTTATTGTTGGGGACATGCATATCCCCGTCGAGGTAACCTAGTGTTATATGAAGATTCTCTAGTTTTGTGTCATTCGGAAGAAGTTATTATAAGACTTGATCAACCTTATTAATGGATTCTTTTTTATGGGCATGAGATGGATGAATTTAGTAAATACAACTTTTTGCACCCACTATTTACTTTCTATAATTTATAGTTAAATAAGTAGAAATACTATTATTTTACTATTTTCTGAATTATCCATGCAATAAAAAATGACCAGAAAAAAATCTCCAAATGCCCTGAAATTGTAGTACGACTTTTTGTAGAATATTTGAAAAACATTGGCACTGAACACATCCCAGGGGGTGCACCTGTGAGACACAAGCTCACCTGGTGTGCCTAGGTGGCTTTTGGGGCCCACGTAGGCCCCCTCACTTATTCCATCCACCCATCCACTCCTTCCTCTAGAAAAAATCGCACCATTGCTCAAACATGTGGTCTTGCGCATCTTGCTGCCATTTTCGATCCCCTTGCTCGTTGCTCCATTTCCAAAACTGCTTTGGGAGATTGTTCATCGATATGTGACTCCTCCAATGGTCCAATTAGTTTTTGCTCTTGTGCTTTATGTATTGCAAATTTTTGCTGTTGTGGTGACCATGCTCTTGAGCTTGCATGTCAAATTTATATGGTCTAAAGTAGTTTTGTTGCATAATTTAGCCTCTAGACGCTTGTAGGAGTAGTTGCTGTCACTTTTGTTTAGTTTTGTTCATTTTTATTTTAAGTCACTAAAAATTTCAGAAATTTTGAGAGGAAAAGAAAACCATGAGGAGGTGGTTAAGGGGCTCATCATGCCGTAACACGGAGGAAACTTCAGAGGAAACTCTGGAGGAGAAGCCCAAGTACAACCTCCCGCGTGTGGCGGAGATTCGGCCGTGTGAATGGCCAAGTGATACATCCTTGAAGGAGGCAGGAATTTATGATGATTTCTATTATTTGGCGGGCAATGCTGACATCGTCCCCTTCCTCCAAGATAAGTGCGACCAATACCTCCTACTCACTAATACCTTTGTGCAAAACTTTCGCTTTTATCCTAGGAGGGAACCACCCATGGTAGAATTCCATTTATATGACGAGCCTAAGGAAATGACATTATATGACTTTTGCAATGTTTGCAATACCTTTTGAGGGGCATATCACTGAGCCACATCCTAGAGACATGGAAGATTTTCTTTCTAAGACTATTGTGGGGGAAGAGAGAGGAGTGTCGGAAGCAAGAGTGGCTAGCTTACATTTCCCTATTTTACGTTACTATGCATTATTTGTTGGGAGATTTCTGACTGGTCGTGGGGAGAGTGGAACTCTCAGTCCACCAGACCTTGCTATTTTGCATCATCCTTTATATGCTGATAGAACATTTAGTCTGGGTGCCATAGTCGCTCGGCGGTTACACACAAACCATTCGAAGGGTAGTATTTTTGGTGGTGTCTATGCCTCCTGCCTCACTAAACATTTTTAGATCCCTATTAGGCATGATGAGGAACAAGAGATGTGGCTACCCACCAAGTATTTAGATTATGCCAGTATGGTAGCACATCATTTCTTTGATAATGATAAGCACAAACGGTTTCGTTGTAACCTAGCATTCAGTCAGGGCACCTGTGAGATTATTACCTTGCCTGCACCTTCTTTGTTTGATATTCATTCAGGCAGGTACACTATTATGCCCAAGGACATTTACGCATAGTGGGAACTGATGCAACCCCTAGTACCTTAGCCAGCACCAACACCTGAGCCGTGTCGGGAGCCCATTTATCAGTGGGAGCCACAGGAGCTCTCCAACCAGTGGAACCCGCGGGATCCTCCTCAGTACCCAGGAGAGGGCTATTTCGAGCCGTGGCCATAGACCAACTTAGGCCAAAATCCTAAGCTTGGGGGAGTATGTATTTATCATAGACATTACATTCATGCATCACACACTCATTCCAGTTGTCGGTGTTCATGCTTTTTCATTGTATAATCCATAACAGGTTATTTCTCTCGCTTTCTTCTTGTGCGTTTGAAAAACTTTGAAAACCCAAAAATATTTCCCTTTTCCTTTTGTCTTTTATTTCTTGTTTATTTTCTAGTATTTGTAGTATTAAAAAGAAAACCCAAAAATATTTCTCGTTCTTCTTTTGCTTGTTGGGAGCTTTTCCGTGTAGATAGTTTTTCTCGTTCTTGTGTTTGCTTCTTTCAGAGAAAAAACAAAAACTCCAAAAGAAAATCAGTGTGTTTCTCTAAAATTATTTTTCCTTTTTGTTTGAGTCGTAAGGAGAAGACCAGGATGACAATGTTGAATGGCTCTCATGTGCATTATTAATTGATCTAACAACGAGCCCATATTACCTTGTCTTCTCCTTTGCATAATTGTTTGCCAATTCCAGCTTAGTCCAATGCACGTGCACTCTTATTATTATTCACATCATTCGGTCCTGCAAGTGAAAGGAAATAATGACGAAATTTGATGAAGTTATTGAGGTGGAGAAAACGACCTATTTTGTTTTATAAATATGATTAGCTCATCAGTCTTGATTCAACCCATTATGAATGAAACATGTTTGCAATGATAATTGGAGATTGTAGTTACTCATGCCATGCTTAATTAGCCAGGAGTTGATAATGGTTTGTCTTGTGTGCCAACATGCATTTAAAATAGTTATGATGTGGTATGATAGGATGGTATCCTCCTTTGAACCTTTCTAGTGACTTTACTTGGCACATGTCCATGCATGTAGTTGAATCAAAATCAACATAGCCTCCACGATATGTATGTTCATAGTGATTTATATCCTACTCATGCTTGCATTCAATATTGATTAACCTCAATGCATTTTTTTGACTGTTGTTGCTCTCTAGTTGGTCGCTCCTCAATCTATTTGCTAGCCTTCGCTTGTAGTAAGCGGGAATACGGCTTGTGCATCCACTTCCATAAACCCAAAGTTGTTCCAGATGAGCCCACCATACCTACCTATATGCGGTATTTACCTGCCGTTCCAAGTAAATTTACATGTACCAAACTCTAAAGCTTCAAATAATAATCTGTTTTATATGTCTGAATCGCTCATGTGGTGACTGGGGGTTGTCAGTATCTTCCATGCTAGATGGGTTATTCTCATGATGAGTGGTTATCCGCTTGTCATTCATGAGAAAATGACCGGTAATTGGGATGCCCAGTCCTGCAATCAAAATAAAAATACCATGATGAAACAAAACTCTCCCGTACTGTTATTGCACCTGTGAATTCGGCTAGTCGTGTAGTGTGTTTGTTGGTGGAGGGCGAGTAAAATTTTACCATTCTGTTTGGGAACCGCATGTAATGTATTTAGCATGGAAGATATTGAGAACTATTGGTTGTTGCATTGACAATGAAGGCATATCTCTCAAAGTTATATTCATCTCTGTTTTAAAAGCTTCAACTCTGGCACCTCTGCAAATCACTGCTTCCCTCTGCGAAGGGCCTATCTATTTACATTTATTGTTGAGTCATTATCTTCTCATTAAAGCACCAACTGGAGAGCACCATTGTCATTTATATGCTTTGTTTTTTATTGATGTTGAGTATGAATGTGATTGGATCTCTTTTGCGATGAATTACAATGTCCAGTCAGTCCTTGTTCTTCATAGGTGCTCTGCATTTATGTTTTGCGATCTCAAAAAGGGCTAGCGAGATACCATTTAGTCATATTGTATCATGTTTGTTTTGAAAAAGTGTTGTCATCCGAGATATCTTATTATTGCTCGCTAGTTGATTATACTATTGATATGAGTAAAAGTGAGACCTAAATGATATTGTGAGTAGGGTTAATTCATAATCTTTGCTGAAAACCTGAACGTTGCCTAGACATATTTGCAACAACATGATCACACAGAGTTTGTAAAAGTTTTTCTTTGTCACTTTCAGCTTGTCAACTAAATTGCTTGAGGACAAGTAATGGTTTAAGCTTGGGGGAGTAGATACGTCTCCATTGTATCTACTTTTCCAAACTCTTTTGCCCTTGTTTTGTATTATATTTTGCAAGATTTGAATGGAACTAACCCGGACTGACGTTGTTTTCAGCAAATTGCCATGGTGTTATTTTTGTGCAGAAATCAAAGTTCTCAGATTGACCTGAAAATTTACAGAGAATTTTGTGGAATATATAAAAAATATTGGCGGAATAAGATACACGAGGGGGGCCACCCAGGAGCCACAAACACTGGGGGCGCGCCTAGGGCGCGCCTCCCAGGCTTGTGGGCCCCTAGAGCTCCGGGAACCCTAACTCCAAATCCATATATACCTATTCGCGGAAAGAAAAATCAGAGAAAGGGATTCATTGCGTTTCACGATACGGAGCCGTCGTCACCTCCTGTTCTTCATCGGGAGGGCTGATCTGGAGTCTGTTCGGGGCTCCGAGGAGTGGAACATGTCGCCGTCGTCATCATCAACTTTCCTCCATCACCAATTTCATGATGATCACCACCGGGAGTGAGTAATTCCATCGTAGGCTTGCTGGACGGTGGTGGGTTGGATGAGATTTATCATGTAATTGAGTTAATTTTGTTAGAGTTTGATGCCTAGTATCCACTATGTTCTGAGATTGATGTTGCTATGACTTTGTCATGCTTAATGCTTCTCACTACGGCCCAGGTGCCATGATTTCAGATTTGAACCTATTATTTTTTCATGAATGTATGTGTGTTCTTGATCCTATCTTGAAAATTATATGCACCTATTACGTGTTATGATCTGCATACCCGAAGGTGACAATAATTGGGATTCTTCCTGGTGATTACCATAGTTTGAGGAGTTCATGTATTCACTAAGTGCTAATGCTTTTTCCTGGTTTTCTATTAAAAGGAGGCATTGATATCCCTTAGTTTCCATTAGGACCCCGCTGCCATGGGAGGGTAGGACGAAAAATGTCATGCAAGTTCTTTTCTTAAGCACGTATGACTATATATGGAATACATGCCTACATTACATTAATGAATTGGAGCTAGTTCTTCGTTGCTCTAGGTTATGACTGCTACATGATGAATATCATCCGACACAACAATCATCATCGATCCATTGCCTACGAGTTTTTCACATATTGATCTTTGCTAAGTTACTTTTTCTGTTGTTGCTGTTACAATCACTACAAAATTGTTACTATTATTATTGACACTGTTACCGTTACTGTCATACTACTTTGCTACTAAAAACTTTGTTGCGGATATTAAATCTTTCAGGTGTGGTTGAATTGACAACTCAACTGCTAATACTCGTGAATGTTCTTTGGCTCCCTTATGTGGAATCAATAAATTTGGGTTGAATACTCTACCCCCAAAAACTGTTGTGATCCCCTATACTTGTGGGTTATCAACATGCATATCCCCGCGTTGAGGTAGAGGGACATCGTCTTCATCCGAGCTTCTGTCTTCAGCTTCCTTCAAGTTGTCATCTTTCTCCTCTATAGTCCATCCATAGGGAACTATATCCCCATAGGTCCTTGGGTTTGCAACGTAGTGCGAGATGAAGCTCTCCTCATCTGAGTCTTGAGAAGATATACTTTCAGATCTGACAAGAAAACATCACAAAGCAAGAATAGAGGATATTTCCGCGATACGGTGGTCAAATCGTCCAGGGGTGTATATAAAGAATTTTTATCTTGCGAAACAAGTATACAATAAGAAAATGGAGCCGGGAAGGCCCCCGAGGGGGCCCACTACCCACCGGGGCGCTCCAAGGGGCAGGCGCGCCCTGGTGCCTAGTTGGCACCATGGTTGCCTTCTTGGGTGTTTCTTATATTTTTTCTAATATTAGAAAACTGAGAGAAATAATTTTTAGGGATTTTTTTAAGACTTTTTACTTATAGCATCTCTAGGAGACCCCGCATAAGTGGTCAAACCCGTAAAAAATTGTGTTTCACAGTTTTGGGCGAAAAAAGTGTCGAGAATAGAAACCGTAATAGTGGTCCAACCCGTAAAAAAATTAAGGGCCACCGCAAATGCACACCCGAAACCCTTATATTTGGAGGGTGGAAGGCCGAATCTAGGGGGGGGCCCGTATACCGGTCAAACCTCATCGGAGCAAACACACCGCCGTGGAGTTTGCCGGAATCCGCCCTAAACTCGCCGGAATTCATCACCGCTCACCGGAAAAGGCCGCTAGGCGCCAGAATCGATCGCCACCTGTTCGAATTGGACTAGCTCGACATAGCCGTGGCCTCCCATGACCTCAGCCTGGCCGCCGGAATCCTCCCAGCGCGGCAGGCAAAGGGGCACGACTCGGCTGGCAATAGAGCAAGGCGTGGATGGCGGAGGCAGCGGGGCGTGGCCGGCAAGGCTGTGCGCAGACGACGAAGGCGGCGGGGTGTGGACAGCGCGGCTGGGCGCGGTCGACGCGGTGATGGGGCGCGGCCGACGGGCGACGCGGCATGGCCTGCGGGCGATGGGGCGCGGCCGACGGGGTTGGACGCGACCGGCGTGGCCGGCCTGGCCGGCTGGGGGAAGGGGTGGCAGCGGTCGGGCTGGAGTAAGGAGCTCTTTATTCTAGTTTTACAGTATCTGTCCGGCCGCAGCTAAAATAAACCCTTAAACTGCACTTTTTCCAACCCGCATCCCAGTTTTGCAGTTTGCGATTTTAAGGGGTCTGCTAGAGATGCTCTTACCATATCACGTACCTCTTTCTTTTCACAGTTCTTGAGTATTCTAGAATGTCTATTTTATGTATTCCTCTGGTGGCATGGTTTGATTGATGTTAGTTTCAACATTAATAGGTGTACCTTAGATATAATGCTTAATTATTTTCCCATTGACCACCCTCAAATGTGTGCCTTCGACATTATTGATCTTAATAACTCCAGAACAAAAAAATCTTCCATGATATATGGTCCTTCCCATTCTGAGAGAAGTTTTCCTACAAAAAAAACTAAAACAAGAATTGTACAATAAAACATATTCACCCACTTTGAATTTCCATTTTTGCATTCTTTTGTCATGCCATCTTTTAACCTTTTCTTTAAATAACTTGGCATTTTCATAGGCTTGGTTTCTCCATTCATCTAATGATAAAATATCAAATAACCTCTTTTCACCGGCAAGTTTGAAATCATAATTGAGTTCTTTAATTGCCCAATATGCTTTATGTTTTAAATCAAGAGGTAAATGACATGCTTTTCCATAAACCATTTTATATGGAGACATACCCATAGGATTTTTGTAAGCGGTTCTATAGGCTCATAGTGCATCATCAAGTTTCTTAGACCAATTATTTCTGGACCTATAAACAGTCTTTTACAAAATTAATTTTATTTCTCTACTGCTCAATTCTACTTGACCACTAGATTGAGGGTGATAAGGGGATGCAATTCTATGGTTGACATCATATTTAGCAAGCAATTTACGGAAAGCACCATGAATAAAATGTGAACCACCATGAGTCATTAAAAATCTAGGGACTCCAAACCTCAGGAAAATAACTTCTTTAAGCATTTTCATGGAAGTATTATGATCAGCACTACTAGTTGGAATAGCTTCTACCCACTTAGTAACATAATCAACAACAACCAAAATATGAGTATACCCATTAGAGGAAGGAAAAGGTCCCATATAATCAAATACCCAAACATCAAATGGTTTAATAACAAGTGAATAATTCATATGCATTTCCTGACGTATACCAATATTACCAATTCTTTGGCATTCATCACAAGATAAAACAAATTTACGAGCATCCTTGAAAAGAGTAGGCCAATAAAATTAGATTGTAATACCTTGTGTGCAGTTCTATCTCCCGCATGGTGTCCTCCATAAGCCTCAAAGTAACACTTCTGAAGGATTTGTTCCTGTTCATGCTCAGGTATACAGCGTCTAATAATACCATATACTCCTTCTTTATAAAGATGTGTGTCATCCCAAAAGTAGTGTCTTAAATCAAAGAAGAATTGTTTTGTTGGTATGTAAAACTAGGTGGTATAAATTTAGCAACAATATAATTCGCGTAGTCTGCATACCAAGGAGTATTACGAGAAGCATTATGACTAGTTGTTCATCGGGAAAAGCTATCATCAATAGGTAGTGGGTCATCAAGAATATTTTATAACCTAGACAAGTTATCAGCTACTGGATTCTCAACTCCCTTCCTATTAGTAATATGCAAGTCAAATTCTTGTAACAAAGTACCCACCTAATAAGTCTAGGTTTACCATCTTTCTTCCATAAGGTATTTAATAGCAGCATGATCTGTGTGAATAATTACTTTAGAATTAACTATGTAAGATTCGAATTTGTCATAAGCAAACACAACTGGTATAAATTCTTTATCAGTAGTAGCATAATTTATTTGAGCATTTTCTAGAGTTTTGCTAGCATAATGGATAACATTAAATTTCTTATCAACTCTTTGTCCTAGGATAGCACTGATAGCATAATCACTAGCATCAAACATAATTTCAAAAGGTAAGTTTCAATCAGGTGGTTGAACAATAGGTGAAGAAGTTAAGGCTTTCTTCAGTGCTTCAAAGGCTTTTACACAATCATCATCAGAAACAAATGGAACATCTTTTTGTAAGAGATTGGTAAGAGGTCTAGAAATTTCAGAGAAGTCTTTAATAAACCTCATATAGAAATAGGCATGACCAAGGAAACTACGGATACCTTTAATATCTTTAGGACATGGAATTTTATCAATTGCATCAACTTTGGCCCAATGGTACGCGTCGGTGCTATACAAACGGTTTTTTTACCCCTTTCCGCGATGGCATTTGGAACCGTCGCCTAGTGAGTGTGTGAGTGTGGGCGATAGGGTTCTTCCCACACGACCCAGAAACCATCGGGGATAGGGAGCCTTGATGCATACAGTTCTCCCTATATAATAGTTTCCGATATCTCGAATATCCCAAACGTTTCATCCTTGATACCCGTTTGCGCTCGCATTGCCATCGTAGTCGAAGTTTTGTGGTTTTACCTAAATCTAGGCAGATTCCAGGCACGGCAGTTTTCCAGGCAGATTCCAGGCACGGCAGTTTTACGATGCCTAGCACATGACAAACAGTTCATGATTATAAACCATGTACGATAGGTAGACAATCGCACACATTTATTTTTCCCGCACCGTATGCGATAGTGTCTAACATCACACACGCTTTGCAAACAACAACCGTGTGCATTGTTACACACGTTTCCTCTCCGTGAACCATGTCGGATTATGATGTACATCGCACACGCTATGATTTTTTAACCGTGTGCGCCGTAATGACCTGCACACCCTAATTTCGCCCTAATTTAATTGCTGCTATTTAAAATTGTACCTAATTTAAACTTGAAAGTAGGCTTTAGCTTTATTCATATCCATCAGGTTCAAACATCCAATGCATTATTCGATTCATAGGTACATATGTTTAAGAATTACATAAGCACCAAATAAAGAATGATGAACCAGGGTTCTATACTTGTAGTATTATAGATGGTAAAGAATGAGGTGACAGACATTCCGGTCGTTGAACTAGGTGAAGCGGAATGGCCCTATTGTGCTCTCCTGGATGCAGAAGGCATGTAGGACTCTAGTCCCAACCCCTTGTGATGGTCGGCGGCCAATCATGTAGTTTGAGAGGTAATCTTGAGTAAACTGCTTCAGGATCCACTACAAAGGAAAAAAGATTCAGACATTGTCATCTAACACAACTCATTACGGGCAGTAAAAAGAAGGCTACGGGGTTCTTACTTACCATCTGCAGTTCACTGTTGCCTTGCATAAAGTGTAAACAAATAGTTTGATTGACGTCTTTGGACCCATTTTAATGACAGTCTTTATCAGTTTCCTCACTTGATGCTGGTTCATGAATGTCTCATTGCCCTAGAAAGGGTTGAAGTGTGGAACTTTGGCAATGATATATGTACCTAAAAGCACCAAGTTAATATTAGAAGCTAAACAACAATTAAAAAATGATGTAGTACAACACTCCCTCCATCCCATTATATAAGATTTTATTACATGTATATCTAGACATCATCTGAACATTAAGGTAACACTCTTCCTTGTTGCTATGTAGCCTGGGATTGCATATTTAGTCATTCAGTACAATGTATGTTGCTATGTAGCCTTAGATATATTAAATATGGCCCTAGTTAACCTACTGATAAATGGGTTACAGATATATTCAGTGAAATGTACGATTCGACGATTAATCCCTTATCAGCCCCAGGCTATATGGTACCAGCTACCAATATCCTGAACAGTGAGTACATATAAGCAATGCGATGAAAATAACCTCGATGGAAAACAACACTGTTCTCAATATTGTCCTGCATGAGTACATATAAACGCATGTTAAGCACAATAGGCTAAACATCAACCAAATATATTCATGATAGACAACATAATCTACAAATGATAGCTTCAGTGTGCAGGCTTAAGCACGCTAGTTAAGCAAAACAAGAAGTGGAAAGGCGTGCTAACTGCATCAGGCATAACATTTAAAAACAAACAAATAGTCATTCTAACTGGTATTGTGCAGGTCTAAAGTACACTAGTTATTGTTAAAAAATGAAAAGGCATGTTAACTGCAATATCCTTAACAGCAACCAAATATCGTAATTCAGAGTGGTATTGTTGAAATTGTTATTGATGAAATTGAACTGCACGGCAAATAGTTGCATATATGGAGTATCACATTCTGAAGAACTAAAATAAACAAGTCATAAGGCCATCTCTAGCTGATCCTTTAAAAGTTAAAGGACTAAAACCCTTAATGGATATATATATATATATATATATATATATATATATATATATATATATATATATATATATATATATATTATATATATATATATATATATATATTATATATATATATGGTGATATATATATATGGTGGTCTATTCTCATAACACCCCTTATGACCTTATTCTCATAACAAAGGCCTTATTCTCATAACACCCCACCTTGCTACTACTACTACCTACCACCACCGTACCCCACCCCGACCCAGCCTCCACGCAGTGCCGCCCCACCACAGCCACCAACCACCCCACCCCACCCCGCGCCACCCACCACTCCCTCTCCTTCCCACCTTCTTCTTCTTCGTCGGGCCGCCGGGCTGGTCGCTGCACCGACTGCCCCCCTAGCACCGTCCACCGCCACGCCCCACACCGACAAGCCCTCCGATACGCCCTCGCCCCACCATGACCGACCACGGCAAGTGCACCACCGGATCCACTCTCCTCCGGGCCAGATCCGCCTCAGCCCCAACCAGATCCGCCTTGCCCCGTGGTGGACACAACAGGCCACGTTTCTCGGGGTCGAGTTCCTCCATGCCCCGCATGCTCCCTCGCCGCGGGGAGCACCTCCGCCTACCTACGCCGACGAAAGCAGCTGCGACGGCTACTACTAGAAGGTCGGCCACTGCGGCGGATACTAGCTACCACGAAGATGAATCGGAGCAGCCCCGCCTCCCCGACATTGAGATCCGAGAGGCCCCGACCTCAACATGTCGGCCCCGCCATGAATCAGGTGAGATAGACCATCACCTGTTCTCCGGCGCATGTCTTCACCAACCACCAGCACACCTGGCCATGGATCTCGTTGATGGTGATTGAAACAGTCCATAACTCCCCTGCTGCCTCAAGCCAGGGCGCCGCCACCCACTCCCCCCTCCCGACGTCCATCTTCTTCCCCATCTCAGGCCCCTCCCCTACCCACCTTCTTCCGCAGCGGCGACCCACTTCTTCCCCGTTGCAGGTCCTTCCCTCCCCTACCTACCTTCTTCCACGACACCGCGGGTTCTTCCCGAAAATCGCAGCACCACCCAAGCCCGTCACGCATCTGATCCACTCGTCATCGTCGCACATGCAGTCCGCCCCCCGATGGTGTGCAGTTCAGCACTCAAGTTGGGGCAGCCCGCTGGCTGCACCTACGCATGACGATCGCAGAGTCCCCAGGATGAAGACTTGCAGCTCATTTCGGCTCATCGTGCAGCTCGTCGTGGCTAAGGTTGCCGCTAGGCATGCCGCGGCCTACAATATGTTTTTGTGAGCGTAAAGTTTGTCACTGGGTGGGTGGAGGAGACTGCCGGCCAGCCGAGCTTGCCGTTCTTTTGTCTTTTTTTCTTCAGTTTTGGACGGTTGTGTCTCAGTTTGCACCGCGCATGGTGCAGTTTGGTAGAGCTTTCGACATCATTTGTAGTCTCGTGTGACTACGTGTTCAATTAAACAGCAAAAAACAACATTCTGTTGGCAGGCCCGTGCAGTTTGGTGTATTTTTACTGTACATTTTGCTTTGTTTTTCTTGTGTCGTGCAGTTGTCTTTTGGGTCTGGTACAATGCTATGCTGGAAAGATATGGGCGACGAGGCTTGCAGTTCCCTAGCGTGAACATGTTGTTCGTGGATGTGGATTTTGTTTTTGCAGTTCGTTGTTCCTATTTGAGTAGTCCACAAGCATGTTTTATGTGATGTGGCATGTACGGTTGTATGCAATTGTAATTGTGAAGTCCGCTACACCTTGTCTCATGTGGTTAACTTTAATTTGTGATGTGGTTCACTTCCCTCAATTGTAAATTACACTCGTCGCATGCAGTCCTTGGATGTGGTTCACTTTTCAGAGTGATGAAGTTCACTTCCACACAACATCGAAGTGCGAAAGAATTAGCAAAACAACAACAAAAAAGTAATGCGGTTCACTTTGATATATGTCGCGGTTCACTTCCCTCGTCTTTGCGATCCACTCTCGGTCATAAAAAATGTTGAAAAAAAGACGTCAAAAACTCGATAGAGAAAAAATTGCGTTCGATAAAAAAACGGTGCAGTTCACTTGACCGTCCGATGCACTGCGGTTTTTCGTCCAATGCAGTGCTGTTTGTAGTCGGATGAAGTACCCACGTCGATTTGGGTGTCGCGAAAAAACAGAGTATCCGCATTTCGATAAAATCGGAACTGCTCTTAAACCGTAGGGAATTAGAGAGAGTGTTCTACATGAAAAAGTTGCGTCTCGGCGATATATTTCCAACGGTGTATATATTGAATCATTTCAACCGGCGGTTTGTAAAAAATTCGCCGAAAACTGCTGCTGCCCCTCGTAGTCAGCCGCACGATTTTCAAAATTAACTAAAAACCGTAAGGAATCTCAAAATAATTTCAACATATGAAAGTTGCGCCTCGTCCATAGCTTTCCAACGGTATATTACACGCCTTCTTTCGACAAACGGTTAGAAAACTGAAGTGAAAACAGTACCGAAATTTTGAAAAAAAAAATCAAAAAACAGAATTCCGCGATTTAGTAAATTTGAAACTGCTTTTAAACTGTAATGAATTAGAGATAATAATAGATATGTAAAAGAAGCGCATCGACGATACCTTTCCAATAGTGTATCACTTGCTTCATTCTGACGAGCGGTTAGGAAAAAATCGCGGAAAAACGCTCGCTGCCATTATTCATTGGTCGCACCGTTTTCAAAACTGCTCTTAAACCGTGCGGAATCTCGAAAAATGTTCAACATGGCGAAGTAGCGCATAATCCATACATTTTCAACGGTATATTACACGCATTGTTCCGACAAACGGTTAAAAAACTAGAGCAAAAAAGGTACCGAAAAAAGAACACGTACAATTTTTTCAACATGAAGTTCACTGGTCTCTGTGTTGTAGTAAGAGTGCAGTGCCCTCGTGTTATGCGTGCAGTGCGGAAGTGTTACGCATTGTTCCGACCGGGTCCGGGCCGGTGCCGTCATCGGGGTCGTTGGGGAAGGCACTCCTCCACTCATTGATGTCAATCTCCTCGTCCTTGCGGCCCACCTCGACGGCCTCCGCGCCGCCGTCGCCGCCGCTTTCGACCTCGTCATCGGAGGAGAGCGCGATAACCTCGCTGCCCTTCACACCGCCGTCCTCGCTGCCTTCGACCTCGTCATAGGAGAAGAGCGCGATAACCTCGCCACCTTCCACGCCAGCAAAGATCGCCCGCTCCGCCTCCACAAGCTCCGGATACTGCCCGCGAACCTCTTGCATGTAGGCCTCATCGGCGGCCTCGGCCTTGAGGCGTTCCCACGCCTCACGATCCTCCCGCACCATAGCCGAGCTCACCACCCCTGGCTCCGGCGGAACAAGTTCGACCGAACGTGTGCCGAAGGGGAAATTGAGCCTAGCCGCTGTGTTGTGGTAGTGGACTTGCCAGCGATCGAACTCCATGGCCGCGAGCTGGGCCGTGTGGAAGCTATCGAGCCACCGGCGGGTGTGGGTCTCCCGATCTGTAATATCGGCGACCCACGTCCTCCACCGCCGCTGCCGGACCCCGAGGTAGGACCTCGTTGGCTGCCGGGTCCGAGGAAGGACGAGGAAGTCCTCGAACCGGCATAGGGGCGCGGCGGTGGGCGGATCTGGGGACCGGCGACGGTGGATCGAGCCCGCGGAGGACAACGGGGAGACCTCGGCGGCCACCTTCCCATCGTCGGGCAAAAAGGCCGCGATAAACCTCTTTTTGGCCATTGGATCCTCGAGCTCCCCAGCAGAGAGGTAGAGGTTGAGGATGGAGGCGCCGGCGATGGCGGCGACCTACCAGTGGTTTCGAGGGTTGTGTGTGTCTGTGTGAACGAAGGTTTTGGGTAGTGTGGGGTGTGTGTGGAGGGGGCTAGGGGGAGGGGGAAAGGTGGTGTTTGAGGAAATACTGCGGCAACTGAAAATTTTACTAGGCGGGAGTAACAAGGCGGGGCTACTAAAAATTTGGATCAAGGGCGAGTAGATATTTTTGAGATTGCGAGGGATGCAGAGGCGGGAGTAAAATGTCGGGGCTACTAAATTTTTTAATCAAGGGACTGAAGCAGAGCGGGAGTAACAAACATCACACATGCTCCGCACATACTAATCGTGTGCTATCAAACATTAAAACCTTCTCGCGTAAGACATAGGTGTACTATACACCGACGATGCTCCGGGATATTTTGTACTACATCTCACACGGTTGGTAATAATAAGCTGTGTGGGATCTACTTGGTTTTTCAACTTGATTTAAATTACATAATGGGGTCACAGCGGCAATGGACGGTGTGTGGAGTTGAAATAAGTTTTAAAAACTGGCATGCCTTCATAACATATGAGTTTTCGTCTGAAACTCTGATATATACTTCGGAAGAGATTGTCCATTCTGTACATGAAGTGCATCATATTTTTGTTGTAACCCTCTCAACTTTTTAGCACATGCTATGTGGGTGAAATGACGATACCATACCAACTTTCAACCTTTTCAGAGTTCATTTGTAGTGCTTTCCAATTTCAGGGTCATTTAGCTCAGAAAATCATTAAATGCATGAAAAATAGCAATTCAAGTCAGAAAGGGTTGAAAATTGCTGACGTGGCTTCGAATGGTGCATACAGAACGCACAAAAATTCTGGAGTTGAAATAAGTTTTAAGAAAGAAATGTCTTCGTAACAAATGAGTTTACGTCCTAAACCCTGATACTTCGAAAGAGATTGTCCATTTTGTACACGAAGTGCATCCTATTTTTGTCGTAACCCTCTCAATTTTTTAGCACATGCTATGTGGGTGAAATGATGATACCATGCCAACTTTCAACCTTTTCAGAGTTCATTTGTAGTGCTTTTCAATTTCAGGGTCAATTAGCTCAAAAAATCAATGAATGCATGAAAGATAGCAATTCAAATCAATAAGGGTTGAAAATTGCTGATGTGGCTTCGAATGGTGCATACTGAACACACAAAAAGTCTGGAGTTTAAATAAGTTTAAAAAAAATGAAATGCCTTTGTAACATATGAGTTTTCGTCCTA
>LR738715.1:784063781-784121032 GCA_902687465.1 Secale cereale | reverse complement strand
AAGGTTGAAAATTGCTGACGTGGCTTCGAATGGTGCATATTGAATGCACAAAAAGTCTGGAGTTGAAATAAGTTTTAAAAAATGAAATGCCTTCGTAACAAATGAGCTTTCGTCCTAAACCCTGATACTTCGAAACAGAATGTCCATTTTGTACACGAAGTGCATCCTATTTTTGCTGTAACCCTCTCAACTTTTTAGCACATGCTATGTGGGTGAAATGATGATAACATGCCAACTTTCAACCTTTTTAGAGTTCATTTGTAGGGCTTTTCAATTTCAGGGTCATTTAGCTCAAAAATTAGTAAATGCATGAAAACTAGCAATTCAAGTCATAAAGGGTTGAAAATTGCTGACGTGGCTTCGAATGGTGCATATTGAACGCACAGAAAGTCTAGATTTGAAATAATTTTAATAAAATGAAATGCCTTTGTAACAGATGTATTTTCGTCCGAAACCCTGATACTTCGAAAGAGATTGTCCAATTTGTACACAAAGTGCGACCTATTTTTGTTGTAAGCCTCTATACTTTTTAGAACATGCTATGTGGGTGAAATTATGATACCATGCCAACTTTCAACCTTTTCAGGGTTCATTTGTAGTGCTTTTGAATTTCAGGGTCATTTAGCTAAAAAATCAGTAAATGCATGAAAAATAGCAATTCAAGTGAGAAAGGGTTGGAAATTGAGGACGTTGCTTCGAATGGTGCATACTGAACGCACAAAAAGTCTGGAGTTGAAATAAGTTTAATAAAATGAAATGCCTTTGTAACAAATGAGATTTCGTCCGAAACCCTGATACTTCGAAAGAGATTGTCTATTTTGTACACGAAGTGTGTCCTATTTTTGCTTTAACCCTCTCAACTTTTTAGAACATGCTATGTGGGTGAAATTATGATACCATGCCAACTTTCAACTTTTTCATAGTTCATTTGTAGTGCTTTTCCATTTCAGGGTCATTTAGCTAAAAAATCAGCAAATGCATGAAAAGTAGCAATTCAAGTCAGAAAGGGTTGAAAATTGCTGACGTGGCTTCGAATGGTGCATATTGAACGCACATAAATACTGGAGTTTAAATAAGTTAAAAAATGAAATGCGTTCGTACCATATGAGATTTCGTCTGAAACCCTGATACTTTGAAAGAGATTGTCCGTTTTGTACATGAAGTGCGCCCTATTTTTGTCGTAACCCTCTCAACTTTTTAGCACATGCTATGTGGGAATGAATTTCAAACACCGGGGCACCGTTGATTGCTGGCAAAACGTTGAGATACTTTATTATTAAATTCTAGTAAATCCAAAACTCGTCTGAAATAGTTTTTTTTCTTGGGTTTAATATTGTATCTCGACCATATATGAATATTAATTCGCAATATGACTGAATGAAAGATATGGTTTGAGCGAACTTGCATTTTTCTCTCTTAATGTACAGACTTATCAAACGATTTTCTTTTGAAAAAACGTCAATGGTTTTTAAATATAAAACACTCCTCGCAAACGTTTTAGTTAGAACACCCGTATGCAAACCGGGAGCTTCCCTAGGAAGCCAAGGGAAAATGTGTCGAGCGGGATTTTTGCGGCTTTTGATGGCAAACATTTTAGATAGAACCCGTATGCAAAGTGAGAGCATGATTTGTGCATCTCTTCAACGCAAACGGTTCTTTTGGATGACCCGTGTGCAACCACTTACAAACAATTTGGTAAGATTTGCATTTGTCATATTGAGTATGTTGCCATTTGTCAAATTGGAAAGATTGACATGTGTTTACCTAGTAACATTGCCATTTGTCAACCTTGTAACACTGCGATTTGTCAAAATATGAAGCTAAAAATCACTAGCAGTATCTAAATTTTTCAACTAAAATTCAGTAATTAAGCATAGATAGAGGCGAGGAGGCATGTTCAGTCGGGCGTGCAGCGGGCGGCGCAGTTCCCGATACAGCTTTAATGCAGACGAGGGAGAGGGTAGCAGTTCCTGAAATGTTGAATGGCCAATGATGCATCCTCCTTCAATTAGCATCATGAATGCAAGAGGGAAGTAATGGGAGGAGGACCGAAAAAAGAGGCAGCACGATGTGAATGCAACACAGTTTGCACTCATATAAAGGTGCCCCTCCATTCCAATGCATCTACCGCATCGTACACACCTAAGCATTTGCCTAAGCACCTACACTAAATGCAAAAGTGCTCACTCCAGACCCATGGAGGCGATGCGCGCGAGCGGCCAGTGGTTGTGCCAGATGATCCACGACGTCGGCCTGCGGCATGGCATCGAGGGTCATGTCAAGACGGTGTTGGCGACCGGCTGGTGGATGGCCGTCGTCGACGCCAGCTACGACAATTAGTTGGACCAGATGATCGCTGCTACCACCAACAAGTTCACCGTTGTCAAGAAGCTCGCGGATGACATCGTCGTACTCCTTCAGCCCACATTCCCGGGCTCCTCATTGCCTGCCACCCTAATCGGCCTCCATGGTGGGAACCTCTTTCAAGCACTGGTGGCCCTGCGACTGCCCACCGACGCCACGAAGAATGTCCACCTGGAGGTCGCGCTCGCCGCGAGGTGCCTCGCCCTGCAAGAATTCATCGACCTACACATCCACATGTACGAGCAAATCGTGTACATATGTATCTACAAGGCTAGTGAGGACGCTACGACGTTGGCCTTCTTCAACCGGCTGGAAGCCTTGGATGCCTTTGCTGATAAGCACCTTAACCTTGCCACAAAAGCCATCGCTCTTTAGCCGTCGATCGGTGGCCTGGCGCACTGAGTTGAGGAGGAGGAGGTCGTACGTTGATGGATGCATCTTTCTTCTTGCCTCATGTAACCACCAGTGTGATCACATCATCGTGGCCTTAATTCTTATTGTGCTATTGCATCCTCGTTCCAGTCAATATAGACATGTGTGATCCCTTTGCTTAATTATATGCATCACTGTAACTAGAGCTCCATCCAAACTATGGAGCAGTTCCTTGCCGAGGACAAGTACCAAGTGGTCGGCTTCGACCTCGAGTACACCATCGGTTGTGCCGGGCACATTCGCGGGGGACGTGGCATTGACCATTGGGCGGCAACAGTCGATCATCTGGGTGCCCAATAAAGGATGCAAAGAGGGATCCTACATCAGTTCATTAGACAGAAATGTATGCCGTATATCACGCACACATTGATATGGCTGTCCGTTTCTGTTGCGTTCCCTAATAGCAAACAGTTCATCGAAGCGAACTGTATTCCGTATATCGCACACACATTGATATAGATGCCCGTTTTTGTTGTTCTGTCTAATCACAAACAGTTCATCTGGATCAACTGTATGCCATGCTCGCACACGCAACTAAACTCTGAACCGTGTTTGATGCATCTGTAATCGCAAATGTTTTTCCCTTTTTGAAGGGTTTTTTTACACCACCGTTTGCGATTATTGCATCACACACAGTTTCGTCGAAGGGTCTCTCATCATAGTGTCGCGTTAGCAGTATCCTGCAGGAGTGACCTTATCCACTTCAATGCCACGCTCAGAAATTTTATGCCCAGGACAATACCTTCATTCACCATAAAGTGGCACTTCTCCCAATTCAATACAAGATTAGTTTTTTCACATCTCTGCAAAACTCGATCAAAGTTGCTTAAGCAATCATCAAAAGAAGTTCCGTAAACGGAAAAAATCATCCATGAAAACCTCAACAATCTTTTCACAAAAGTTAGAGAATATAGCATGCATATTTGAAAGGTAGCAGGGGCATTGCATAAACCAAAAGGCATACATCCATAAGCAAAAAGGGCAAGTAAAAGTGGTTTTCTCTTGATCGGGTTGTGATACAGGTATTTGAGAGAAACTGGAATATCCATCAAGAAACAAAAGTGTGTATGCTTAGACAACCTCTTTAGCATTTGATCAGTAAAAGGTAAGGGGTAATGATCTTTTCTAGTAGATTTATTTAGTTTTATGAAGTCAATTGCCATCCTATAACCAGTTACAATTCTTTGTGGAATAAGTTCATGTTTATCATTAGGAACAACAGTAATACCTCCTTTCTTAGGAACACAATGAACAGGACTTACCCCATCTACTATGAGCTATAGGATAAATTATACCTGCTTCCAGAAGCTTTAAGATTTCATTTCTTACAACTTCCTTCATCTTAGGATTTAATCATCGGTGATGATCCATAACTGGCTTAGCATCAGGTTCCATATTAATTTTATGTTGACATAGAGTGGAACTAATACCCTTAAGATCATCAACAGTATATCCAGTAGCAGCACGGTACTTCCTCAGAGTTTTTAATAATCTCTTCTCTTCATGCTCTCAAAGGTTAGCACTAATAATAACATGATATATCTTCTTTTCATCAAGGTAAGCATATTTCAATGTATCAAGATTCAAACACAGGGTCACCCTTAGGTGGAGGAGGACCACCTAGAGTTTCAACAGGAAAATTGTGCTTAAGAATAGGTTGTTTATCAAAGAACAACTTATATATTTCATTACTTTCATTCGGGTTCATATCATTTTCATGGTGTAGAAAATATTTTTCTAGTGGATCAGTAGGAGGTACAGCAATAGAAGAAAGACCAATAAATTCATCCCTACTAGGCAATTCTTTATCATGAGGTTGTCTACGAAATTTAGAGAAATTAAACTCATGAGACATATCACCAAAGTTAACACTGACAGTTTCTTAACAGTGATCAAGAAAGGTCTACCAAATATTATGGGACAAAAATCATCTTGTGATGAACCAAGAACTAGAAAATCAGTAGGGTATTTTATTTTCCCACACAATACTTTAACATCTCTAACAATTCCAAGTGGTGTAATAGTGTCTCTATTAGCAAGCTTAATAGTAACATCAATGTCTTCTATTTCAACAAGGGAAATATCATTCATAATTCCTTTATATAAGGTAAATGGGATAACACACACACTAGCAGCTAAGTCACATAAGCGATGATAAAAATGATCTCCTATTTTAATAAAGACAACAGACATGCCAACAATAGGTTTATTCTTATATCTATCATCAGATTTAGCAATTCTAGCAGCATCACCACATAGATAAATAGTGTGTCCATCAATATTATCGACCAAGAGATCTTTAACCATAGCAACATTAGGTTCAACTTTAATTTATTCAGAGGGTCTAGGTGCTCTAAGATTACTTTTGTTAACCATGGTTGAAACCTTAGCATGGGCCTTTATCCTAATAGGGAAATGTGGTTTCTCAATATAAGCAGTAGGCACAGCTGAATCAACATTATAAATGATAATTTCTTCTTTAACCATTATAGGTTTCTCAATCTTTTCTTTAACAAGGGGGTGATATTTAAACCACTTCTCCTTAGGGAGATCAACAGGAGTGGCAAAGGATTCGCAAAAGGAAGCTAGTATCTCATAGTCAATTCCATATTTAGTACTAAGCTTGTATAAAGCATCGGTATCCATAAAGGATTTAACACGTCAAACTTAAGTGTTATACCCGCTCATTACCTTTGTTGAGTTACCAATCTTCAGAGTTGCGTTTAATTTTTTCCAGAAGATTCCATCTGAATTCAATAGCTTTCTACATAAAAGAGACAGTCGAAGAAAAATCGAGCATATTTACATTATCATGAGAAAGCCGGGCATAAAAGTTCTGTAAGATAATTTCTTTTGAGAGCTCATTATTGGGGCATGCATACATCATGTACTTAAGCGCCCCCACCCCCCCCAAGCTTGAGCGGTACTTTCTCCGTCACGAGGCCAAAAATTATATATATATATAATTCTAATCATAATGAACAAGATGCATAAGATTTTTTTGATGAAATTACAATTTCAACCAATTCCAATCCCAAGCTCCAATATCATCACATAGCCTATACCATGTCAATGCCTTTCCCTTCAAAGATAAAGGGAGGGCCTTTTTCTTAGCTTCATCTTCGGGTAAACCTGCAAGCTTAAATAATCCACAAACTTCATCCGCATAGATTAGGTGCATATCGGGATGTAGTGTTCCATCTCCTCCATAAGAATTAACCAGCTATTTTTCTATCATATCTGAAGGAATATCATAATAAATATTTTCAGTAGGTGTAGTAGGTTGAGGAGCAAATCTTTTTGCTTCCGGTCGAGGTGAACATACCCCAAAACAAACCCCCTCAAAGGATTATTTTCCATAGTAACAAGTGAAAGTAAATTTCAGCACGTAATATAAATTTATTCTTACCAAATTCCACTCACCACAAGCGCTTCACTCCCCGGCAACGGCGCCAGAAAATAGTCTCGATGACCCAAAAGTATAGGGGATCAATCGCAGTCCTTTCGATAAGTAAGAGTTTCGAACCCAGCGAGGAGCATAAGGAAATGACAAGTAGTTTTCAGCAAGGTAATTTTTGCAGGCACTGAAATTTTTAGTAACAAGTAGTTTGATAACAAGATAATTTGTAACAAGAAAGTAATATTAATGGTAACAACAAGTACAGCAATGTAGCCCAATCTTTTTTGTGGCAAAGGACAAGCTGGAACGGTCTCTTATAATAAGCAAAGCGTTCTTGAGGACACACGGGAATTACATCTGGTCATTTTCACCATATTTGTTTGATTCAGGTTCACTACTTTGATAATTTGATATGTGGGTGGACCGGTGCTTCGGTGCTGATCTTACTTGAACAACCTCCCACTTATGATTAACCCCTCTCGCAAGCATCCACAACTACGAAAGAAGAACTAAGATAAAATCTAACCATACCATTAAACATATGGATCCAAATCAGCCCCTTACGGAATTGCGCATAAACTAGGGTTTAAGCTTCTATCACTCTAGCAACCCATCATCCAATCACTGCTCAACAAATGCATTCCCTTAGGCCCAGAGATGGTGAAGTGTCATGTAGTCGACGTTCACATAACACCACAAAGGGAATCAACAACATACATATCATCAAAATATCGAATGAATACCAAATTCACATGATTACTTATGACAAGTCATCTTCCATGTCCTGAAGAACAAAAGTGACTACTCACAAAACATATTCATGTTCAAGTTCAGAGGGGTATTAAATAGCATAATAGATCTAAACATATTATCTTCCACCAAATAAACCAACTAGCATCAGCTACAAGATGTAATCAACACTACTAGTCACCCGCACGTACCAATCTAAGGATTTGATACAAATATTCAACACAAGAGATGAACTAGGGTTTTGAGACGAGATGGTGCTGGTGAAGATGTTGATGAAGATTGATCCTCCCACGATGAGAGGGTTGTTGGTGATGACGATGGCTTTGATTTTCCCCTCCCGGAGAGAAATATCCCCGGCGAAATCTCTCTGTCGGAGAGCAAAAGTGCTCCTGCCCAACTTCCGCCTCGAGACGGCGGCGCTCCATCCCGAAAGTCATATCCTTATTTTTTTAGGGAAAATGGGCACCGAAGGCTGGACAGGGGGCCCACTACCAGAAGATGGGCACCGGAGGCTGGCCAGGGGGGCCACTACCCACCAAGGCGCTCCTGGGGGGATAGGCGCGCCCTGGTGACTAGTGGGCACCTGGGTGGCCCCCTCTAGTATTTCTTTTCTGTAATACTTTTTATATATTCCAAAAAAATCTTCATAAAATTTCAGCTCATTTGGAGATGTGGAGAATAGGTATCTCTGACATAGCTTTTTCAGGTCCAGAATTCCAGCGGGCGGCAATCTCCCTCTTTGTGTAAAGAGATAAAAGGCATTAGAAGTACTCCACAAAGTGTCATATTGGTTACAACCACTATAAATAACAGTAGGAAAACATAATGTAAAATGGACGTATCACCGAGCCACCACCTTCACAATCATCTCTTTCCCGGCTGTTGACATCGTGTCTTCAATCCAAAATCTTGCTCCATAATCGATCCTTAAGGTATTTGAAGGCACCATTTTTCGAGCCCCCTATATATGATGGCATGCACAAATACTTCTCATTGAGAGTCTCATTGGGCACATTAAGCAGTGTTTTGATCTCCTTTCTAATGCTCTCCGGAACACACTTGCCGAAGAAAATAGATGATTTTGAGTGGTTGATCCACTGGCCCGTAGCTTGACAATAAATGTCCAAACCAGGTTCACCTCGGTGACTCCTATACCGTTTGCCAGCAAGTTGTCATCAACACATAAAAGATGGTTCACCGATGGCACTAAGGGTGCCACTTGCAGACCATGCAAATTGGATGACTTACTTCTAAATTTTAGTTGGCACAAAAGGCCCTCTGTTGCCAACAAGAACAAGTATGGAGAAACGGGTCCCCTTGTCTTATACCTTCGGTGGGATTAAACTCCTCAAGCTTCTTGCCATTGAACAAAACTGAGAATTTCACCATAGACATAAGGCTCATGACAATGTTTACCCATCGTGTTCTTTCTTCTGCCTTCATGAACAAGGTGTGTGTTGCATTACCGCCAGCTTCGGCCCATGCTTCTCATGCGAACGCCCACTTTAGCACATTTTCCTTCCCGTTTTCTTTTCCATTTGCGACGAACTTCAAGGCCCAATTTTCATTTTGAATTTCTCTTTTTACTAGTTTTAGCATTGATGACTTTCCAGCTACCTACTACAACAAGGTTGTCCTTGCTATAGTGAGGGAGGTGCAATGACGGCGGCACGCGTCCGGCTTGCTCTAGTGCTTGTACTCGTCGTTCGGTGGTTCACATATTTGGTTCTGATTTTTGTTACCTCTGGTGTTCTCATTACTATCATGATGGATTATGATCAAGTCAAAAATTTCATCTCAAAAAATGAAACCCTCAAACAATCTGAGGCAAAAGCATTAATTGTCACATGTCTCTCATTGTCTCGCCTATTCACATCGCGAGGGAGAGGGACGATACTGAAATTAGGAGTGGTGGCGAGCAACACGGAGTGTTGGCTACGCGCCCTTGCCTGTGTGGGTTGGCAAGGGGGTGGCGGATGGTCTTGGTGACCAAAGAGTCGGCCTCCACGGAGTGTTTCGTGAGGTCAGAGTTGACCGGAGGCGCGACGGCAGCTGCGTTTGGTCGGCTTTTAGAACATACCAACGGCCGCCGTGCGGACGCCGATGACATGGTCCACACCAGAAGTAGAACATCTACATGCATGCACACGCTGACACACAACACCTACCCATTTTTGTAATTTGTGTTTACGTGTTTTTTCCTGGCAACTGAAGGGGGTTAAGGTTCCAGGAGAGAGCGGTTAAGCGACTTGGCGGTTCGCTTTCCGCCGGCCAGATCCAGCCTCTCTCCCCGTCGGGCGGCTTGCCGCCGGCGGGTGGGAAGGTGTTAGTCTGGCCGGACGGACCTTTGTACAGTAGGCTAGTTAATCTAGTCTAGTTTGTTTTGGTTTTCTAGGTGTCCTTCGTCGATGTATCTTCATGTAATGCATGTATGCAGTATGACTCGGGATCCAAAAAGATTCCCTCTTTTACATAGTGCTCCTTCTTAAACTTTCCTATTTCGCTAGGTGATATCATTTCTTCTGGAAGTTCATTCCGAACAACAATAGAGTTTGTGTCCGTATAATAGCAATTGTTTCAAATCAAATGTGATCGATCCTTTGTTGATGGTTACAGAGAGAATATATATCCCCTGGAGAGACCCGATGATCTCGAAGATATGCATCAGTTCCAGACGGACGGGAGAGAAGCGACGGTTGCGACGGACACAGGCGTTCGTGTGGGTGAAACCGCGAGTTCGATGGACAAGGGGAGATTTCCCTTAATTACATATTATATTTAATCTTAACGCTCCCCCTAATCTACGCTTGACCATGTAGAATCATCTTCACGATTGTCCGGGAAGCTCTATCATCTCAAAGATTCTCTTCCAAAAGTTCTTCATAAAATCTTTCATGAGAACCTGAAACATATACTCACAAAGAAAGATAGCATAATGTGATGTCATTTAAATAAGGATATCTCAATAAGAGACTCCCCCTGACACCTGCAAGTCCCTAAGTCGTCGCATACCAATTCCATGAACATATTTCTGGAATGTTGAATTTGGTAGAGACTTGGTAAATAAATCAGCAAGGTTGTCACATGATTTGACTTGCAGAATGCTTATTTCCTCGTTTTTCTGAAGATTATGGGGGAAAACCATTTAGGAGAAATATGCTTGGTGATATTGCTCTTGATGTATCATGTTTGCATCTGTGCAACACAGGCCGCATTATCTTCATAGATAATGGTGGGTGATTCTATCGAACCAATTCCACATGACTGTTGTATGTGGTTTATCATTTTGCGAAGCCATACACATTCGCATGTTGCTTAAAATAATGAAATTATTTCAGAATGATTGGTAGATGTTGCCACCAGAGTCTGTTTTGAAGACTTCCATGATATAGCAGTACCACCATGTAGGACCACAAAGCCGGTTTGAGATCTGGCATTATGGGGATCAGACAAATAACCGGCATCTGCATATCCAATCATATCAGAGTCCATATTTCTCTGGAACTCAAAAAATAGGCCAAGATCCTTTGTGCCTTGGAGATATCAAAAGATATTCTTCACTCCAGACTAATGACGTTTGGTGGGAGCTGCGCTATGTCTAGCAAGTGGATTCACTGCAAATGCAATATCAGGTCTTGTGCAATTTGCAAGATACATAAGCGCGCCAACGGCACTGAGGAATGGAACTCCAGGTCCCAACACCTCTTCTCCATCATCCCTCAGTCTGAACGGATCTTTCTCTACGTCTAGAGATCGAACCACCATAGGAGTTTTAGATGGATAGGATTTGTCCATATTGAATTTCTCCAATATTTTCTGGATATAGGCAGCTTGGTGTACCATGATTCCCGAGGGAAGGTGCTCAAGTTGAATACCTAAGCAAAATTTGACTTTACCCAAATCCTTCATCTCAAATTCCATCTTTAGGTGATTGTGTGCTTCATCGATGTCTGGTGTGCTGCCAACGATGTTGAGATCATCAACATACACAGAAATGATGCAAAATCCTGTAGAGGACTTCCTGATGAAATCACATGGGCAATCAGCACTATTGGAGTAACCTTTCTAAAGAAGGAACTCACTCAGTCAGTTGTACCACATCCGCCCCGACTGCCTTAAGCTATATAATGACTTATTCAGCTTTACACAATACATGTTGCGTTTTGCATTTTTATTCGGGAGAGAGATTTCATCGGGAACCTTCATATATATGTCTGAATCTAGTGACTCGTAAAGATATGCGGTCATGGCGTCCATCAACTGCATAGATAGACGATTTTGCACTGCCAAAGATATAAGATGTCAGAAAGTGGTTGTACTCATTACTGGAGAATATGTTTCAGTGAAATCAATGCCGGGTTTCTACGTGAAACCTTGTGCTACGAGCCTTGCTTTGTATCTCACCACCTCATTGTTCTCATTCCGTTTCCGGAGAAAAACCCATTTGAATTCCACAGGGAAAACACTGGGAGGTGTCGGTATTGCTTCAGAGAATACCTTTCTTTTGTTAAGCGAGGCAATTTCTACTTGGATTGCATCCTTCCATTTAGGCCAGTCGGAGCGCTTTTGGCACTCAACGATAGACCTTGGATCATGATTAGTGAGAAGGGTATCTGCAATCTTTTCAGCGAAATATATGTTGACAGTCGTAGTCTTACGGTCAAATGATTCTCCAGAATCAACATAGTTGATGGAAATTTCCTGCACCCCTAGTGACTCTTCGTGATTTCCCAATATGATTGAGTCTGGGTGTTCTGATGTCCCAGCCATTTTGTGCACACCGAGCTGGGTTGTGGAGGTTGCCCTTCCATTGGGTGTATACTACCCATCAGGTGTTTGTCAACGTTGAGTTGACCTGCATTTACTAACTCCGAGGTTTTTCTCCTCGATTTCCTTTGCTGCTTGCTAGAAGCATGCTCCAGGTCAGAGGCCGTACTACTCCCCCTCTTTTTAGGAATAGAGAGGTGAGTGGTTTTTATTGGTACCTCCACTCTTTTTGGCGCGTTTCTGGACGGATTTAAGGATTTTGTAACACCTTTCAGGTCAGTAAATGAATCTGGCAGATTATTTGCAAGATGTTGCAAATTAATGATCTTCTGAACTTGAAGTTCGGTCTCTTGGGTACGTGGATCAGAGGATGAAATGGCATGAGCATTCCAATCAATTTCCGGGCATTATTTCTGGTACTTGAAATCTCCCCCTAATGTCGGAAAATGTTCCTCGTTAAATATGCAATCAAGGTGACGGGTGTGAACAGATCCCCAGTTAGGGGTTCGAGGTACTTGATAATCGACGGCGATTTGTACCCCACATAGATCCCCAACTTCCTGTGTGGGCCCATAGATGTCCGCTGTGGTGGTGAGATCAGGATGTATGTAGCACATCCGAACTTACGCAGATGGGAAATGCTTGGAGTATTTCCACGTACCAATTCCAGAGGGGAAGAATTGCGATATGCAGTTGGCCTCAATTGTATCAAGTCAGCAGCGTGTAAAACGGCATGACCCCAACAAGAGGTTGGCAAGTTGCAATTCGTCAACAAAGGTCTTGCAATGAGTTTAATCCTCTTAATCAAGGCTTCAGCCAAACCATTTTATGTATGGACATATGGAACAGAGTGTTGAACTTCAATCCCCAAAGCCATGCAATAATCATTCAAAGCATGTGAGGAGGATTCTGCAGCGTTGTCCATTCGAATTGCCTTAATTCGACTTTCAGGATAATGAGCTTGCAACTTCATGACTTGACTCATTATCTTGGCAAATGCATGGTTCCGTGTGGATAGAAGACACACATGTGACCATCATGTAGATGCGTCAATCAGAACCATGAAATACCTGAAAGGTCCAGATAATGGCTGAATGGGACCACAAATGTCTCCTTGAATACGTTCAAGGAACTGAAGTGGTTCAGCTTGTATTTTGAGGTGCGAGGGCCTCAAAATTAGCTTTCCCGTGGCACAAGATGTGCACACACAAAATCAGAAGATTGGGGAAATTTTGACTCAAGCAAATTATGACCAATGGAATTGCTAGTAATTTTTCTCATCATCCCGATTCCGGGATGGCCTAGGCGATCATGCCAGGTTTGGAATGCATTAACATTCTGAAAAATTACTTTGTATGCAACATGTTCTACGGGTTTGATGTACGTATAGTACAAACCAGACGATAGAGAAGGAATTTTCTCATCTACCTTTTTTCCATATCTGTGATCTTTGGTAAAGAGTAGATACTCCTCTTTGTTGTCTTCATGGGTTTCAATATGAAAACCATTTTTACGGATATCTCGATAACTGATCAGGGTACGTGAAGAATCGGGATACATTAAAGCATCCTTAGTTGTCACATATGTACCACTTGGGAGGGTGAATATGGCACGCCCAGTACCAACAATCACAGTATCGCATCCAGCAATAGTTAGAATATCTCCATTCATCTTTTTTAGAGTTTGGAAAAATTTCATCTCCCTCGGTATGGAGTTTGTGGCACCACTGTCCACAAGGCATAATTCCTCTTCCATCGGATTGTCCCCGTAGAGAACTATATAAAACAAAGAATTTTCAATAAGAAAACCTCATGGTAATACAGAATATACAATCTTTATTATATCAAATGTGCTGATACAATACAATATAAAGACAACAACAAACTTATGTTCTTATTACAATCATCACAAATGGACACAAATGAGTAGATCACTAGGAGATTGAGGGACTAGTCAAAGTCGCCAAACATGTTGTTTGCGGTGTACTCAATCAACGTGTTCTCCATTTCAGCAAGATCCTCAGGCGGATAAGGAATCATGGCATTGCTCGGTCCAGGAGGGATATCGTGTGAATCACCGGCTCCTTGTACGCTATGCGGAATAAGGTTGAAGTTGGCTTCAAACCTTTTCCCATGAGGTGCTTTGCGTCCCAGAGATTGCTGGTACAGCATAACCAGATGCTTGGGCATTGTGCACTTTTCAGTAGAATGCGTGTAGCATCCACACTAGTTGCAAAGCTTAGATTTATCAAACTTGGGCTTTGAAGTGCCTTTTCCCTTGCCTGGGTTTCTGGATCTTCTGTTCCCATTGCGCTTTCGCTTATGCTTGAAATTGGATTGTTTACCCCGAAAGGTACCATTAAACTTTTGTCTATTCGCGATATTCATATGAAGTTCGGGTAAAGGTTGTGCCCCAACTGGGCGCTGAGAGCCATTCTTAGCAAGTAGCTCATCATGCTTTTCAGCCTGAAGTAACATGTGAATAAGCTCGGAATAGACAGTGAAGTTATGAGCACGGTATTGTTGTTGGAGGATCCTATCTGAAGGGAGCATAGTAGACAGAGTCTTTTCTATCTTCTCCCCCTCAGTAGGTTCCTTCTCACAAAAGCACAGTTTGGAACATATCTTATGAACAGCATGATTGTACTCACTAATGGATTTGAAATCCTGAAGACGGAGATGAGTCCAATCATGGAGTGCTTCTGGCAGGACTATTGCCTTCTGCTATTCATACCTTGTTTTGAGGGCCAGAGACAGAGTACTAGGAGATTCCTCCTGTAAATACTCAGACTTGAGATCTGAATGAATATGATGCCTTATGATGAATAAAGCAGCATAGTTCTGTTGTTCTCTCAGCTGCGTGGCTCCAGCCGGGAGAGGAGTCTCAGGGGGCTAGATTGCATGCGCAATCCCACGAGACGCAAGGCTGATCTTGATGTACATAGCCCATGTACGATAGTTGTGGCCATTGAGGGCAAGCTCCTCAAACTCTTTGGCAGTCATCTTTGCCTACATGAGGAACCAGAGATAATTAATTTACAGGTGGTAAATTCAAAACCATCATGGTTCTGTAATAAGAATGCAAAAATTTGATGCTCAAGTGAAAAACTTGAAAAATTCTCAACATCAATTGTGTAAACATAACACATTGAAGATCACTTAGATCTCACAGTAATAGGCTACATTGCCATTACGTTGTGTATGCTACAATTCATATATAAGGAGGGAGAAATATTAAAAATTTGCAAGTTTGGTATGCGAGAGAAGATGATCTCGATCACAAGAACATGTTCAAGAGAACTTGATATGTGGTAAACACATGGAACATGTCATTCTTCCCGGATGGAATCCGGTACTTTATTTATATTATCAATCCAATGCATAATATAAACACACTAGTAATTACACAAGTCCTAACCTAGATTAAATCTAGAACTGGACTAGAATGTAAGGAGCAGTCAAAGTAGGTACTAAACAGTACTAATCTTAGTATAAAACTATATTAATACAATAACTAGTACCAACTAGTACTAAACAGAGAAATAAGAAAGAAAGAAAATTAACAGCCACAAGGGGCATCCCGAGGCTATCCAGCCGCCTTGGCTTGGGTTTGCTTGGCCGGCCTGAGGCCCAACAAACCAACACCACATAAGAGGCGAGTGAGGAGACTGGAGCGGTTATGGATAAAATCGACCATAACCCGCACCATGGCCACACCTCTCGTTCTTCACCTCCTGCACAAGAAAAAAAATCATATACGACAAGGTCGTACGGGACTAAACGGGAGACCCATCTACGCATGTGACACCTGTCAAATCGAATCTCAAAGCAGCAGCCCTTCTTCCCATCGACTCCCTTTGCCAAATCTCATTTTCTGTAGCCCCCAAATTCTACAGCCGTCGGTGCGGTTCGCCCGGCTGCTCACCTCCTCGCCACCGATGCACTCCTAGACGCCATCGGCAAGTCCCCAGCTCTGCTCGCTCCATCCTCGTCGGCAACGGCGACGCTCATCGACGGCCCATCACGCATGCCCGCCCTATCTAGTCGCCATAACCACTCACGGCCCTACTCCTTGATGTCGGCAGCAACTTCCCTGCTCATGGTGGTCCATTCCCATCGGAAACGGCCATGTTCGTTGGCGCCCAAGCTTAGGCACCGCCTAATTGCCTGTCGTTGTTGGCGTGGAGGAGCTAGGTGTGGGCAGAGGAGGATCTGGTGTAGAGCCTGGTTGTCGTCGGCGGGCTGTGCCATCGCCGGCGAGATGTACAGAGATGGGATGATCTTTTTGAATGTGGGAATCGGAGTGGTCTGGAAGTTGGAAACGATATTTGACGAAGGGAAGCGATAGGAAGAAGGGCTGCTGCTTTGAGATTCGCTTTTGACATGTGTCATGTGCGGAGGTAGGTCTCCCGTTTAGTCCCGTACGACCTGGTCGTATAGGATTTTTTTCCTCCTGCACAGCGCGGCTGGCAGAGGATCAAATCGCTGCACTCCCCCTGCACCTCCACGCCTTTACCGGCTCACTACTAGGAAAAGGCATACTCATGGCGCACCTATTTTGGCCATTAATGGCGCATTAGTGGTGCGCCATTAGTGCCACGCCATTAGTATATTTTACTAATGGCGCACCTGTGGTGCGCCATTAGTATCTGCTATACTAATGGCGCACCACAGATGCGCCATTAGTATAGACCATGGTGCGCCATTAGTATGCCTCCCAGGGGGCCATATATACCCAGGTGCTTTGGCATACTAATGGCGCACTCTTGCCTGATGCGCCATTAGTAACTTTGGCATACTAATGGTGCACTGTTGGGTGATGCGCCATTAGTATCCTTTGGCATACTAATGGCGCAATGTGATGCAATGCGCCATTAGTATGAATATTAGGTTTTTTTTATTTATTTTTAAATTTTCTGTTTTTTGCACAGGTTACAAAATGTATTATTGGACAGAATATAGACAACAGCACACAGCAACAACAGATTCATCGAATACAATAGAAGATTAGTCTCTGAATACAATTCATCATATTAGTCTCCGAATACAATTCATCATATTAGTCTCCGAATTCAAAAGACCGAACAAAGATAGAACATTATATTACAAGTCTCGAGACCGCGAGTAGCGAGTTTGTCTTCACATTACAAGTCGATATCGATCATCTAAACTACTATCACATAGAAGAGAGCTGCGGTCATCACGATGAGCATCATCACGATAAAACTCGTCTTCATCCGGTTCCTCCAACGCTCCCTCCCCTCTCCCGCTAGATAGCAGGCGTATCTAGATTTCTCCTCGGCCCTAGTGGTATACCCTTTGTAACTGTTACCGCTGAATTGGTGAACCTGTCTCCGACACTCCTCCCAGTCATCGTAGACTCCGGGAACCTTACCCTTGTACACGACATACGACGGAATCGCTATGCACTAGCCAAACGAAACGTTAGTACCAATTCATAGACAATACATAAGCAATATATAAGTATGCAACAGAACGATCGGAAGAGAAAAGAAAGACATTAATAGCATCGATTACATCTAAGTTGAACGACTGTCGAAACCAAAGAGACATACTACAAGTTCATTAAAGTTTAATTACAACATGAGCCAATCGATGTTTCAGAACTAGACACAGCATCACTACTTTCGACTCGACTCAAGGGACCGGAGCGAGGATGAAGCCGCCGTCTATCGTGGGAGTCATGAAATCGCGGGCGTTGTCAGCCTGCATTTGTAGCATTGTGTCGATGTCACTGTTGGACGGTTGATTTCTGAGGTAGAACTGCCCCGAGGTACGAAGGACATCTTGATGGATGATTTCCGCAAACTCCGACTGGATGCGAAAGAATTCTTGTCTGATGTCCGCGTCCTGGATTGCTCGCGGCCCAATCTTTGAGTTTACTCGGTAGCAAAAGGTGATGATGGTCCCGTACGATCGCCCGCATGTGATGGATGGCGTAGTAGGCACCCTTCTGACCGCCAGGCGGCTGCTTGACGCAGCAGAACGTCGTATTGTGGGAGAACGCGTGCTTGCCGTACTTATGAATAGGCCTGGTGAAGGTGCCTCCAGATTTGGCGTAGCCGGGGAGAACATCATCAAGAACATTCTTGACATTTGTGTAGTCTACCTTCGACTGACGATCCGAGTCGAAATACGTGGCCTTGGAATATTTGGGGCTTAGGAGGATGAGTGTGCAATGTGTGTCACTGCACAAAACACGGAATGTTAAAAGAAAAACGATCGAAATCTAAGAATTCATATGTTACGGGGCGGTTGAGGGGAGGACTTACTCGGGAAAGTAAGGCACGAGGAAGTTATCCTTATCTCGGTTTGCCAGAATGACGCCTTCGAGGTAAGAACTCGCGACTTGCCGGTCCCCAGCGCTGCCCAAGATCTTGGCACCCATGTAGAAGGGGTCGACTATCACGATGTCCGGGGTCTTGTCGCGAATGATCTGCATCTCCATACTCAGCCAAAATAGCCGAACGAAGGTGTAGTGCAGCGGATGAAGGTTCAACATAGCGTAGATGCCATCAAACCGCAGGACGATCGCACCCCCGATGGATTTATCCACAAAGCCCTTGCCCTCTGGCACCTTGGCCGCGAAAACCGGGTTTGCCACATCCTTCTCTCTGAGACGCTGCTTCTCCAAAGAAAGAACACTGTCATGCAGACTCCGCATAGCACCGGTTGCAGCATTGAGCATATTACTCGGTAGCATCGGCCTACCCGCCACATGCACCCTCCTCATTACATCCTCAGGTGAAGGTGGCCCGTCCTGAGCACGGATCATACTCGGTGCCGGCTGGCTCGCACCCTTGTTAGTCTTTCTTTTCCGTGCCTTCTTCTTCTCCTGTAATGGGACCGAGTTCTACTCAGAGACCGCCTTCTTGAGTGTGTTGGGGCTGATAATATTTCGCACCTCGCCTATCTGAGGCTCGGTGAAGTCGGCAGCTGGAGGCGTCTCCTGAGAACTGAACGGCAGATGATGCCTGTTGCAACTTGGTTTCTCCGCGGTACCAGCTAGATCGCGCACGTCTTTTGTAGGGTTGGGTTCTTGAGAAGGAGGCCCCATGAATTCGCCACTGTACCCATGATCGGCAAAGTACTGATCGACGTTGGCAAATGTATCGTCGTCGTTGTCGTCATCGTCGTTCAGATCCTGTGCCATATGCATGTTTGGATCCAGTGGCATAGGGATGTCCGGCACCGTTGCGGCGGTCTTGCCATGGCTTGGCGACGGCACGACTGGCGGTGTTGTCTTTGGGGTGGTGTCCCCCACCCCCAAACGAATCTGGCTCTTCGGCCAAAGCAGTGGCCAGCTCAGGCAGGCGCTGAGGGTCATCGCATCATCTTCGTCGGCCCCGATGGGTCAAATCGGAGGTAACAACTCGTCGCAATCTGGCAGCACCCGAACCAGTTGAACCCTATACAAGTTGGGTGGCATCCTAGTACCGTGGAACACGGGGTTGCCCGGTTGAACGATTTTGCCCTTGGCGACATCGACCAACTCGTTGTTCACGAAGTGCAGGAGAGTGCACGGAACGTCGGTGGCGCCCTGCGAAAACATGTAGGGCGTCAGGGATGCCCAGTCAAAGGTAAAGGAGATGAAGTCCTCGGCCGAGAGAGGCTTAATTAGTTATCGTGATGATGGCGTCGAGCTCGGCTAATGTCGAGGCACCGCCAACGGCGGGCGTGCAGTTGACGGAGGGGCCGCTTGATGCAGAGGTGCCGGCCGGCGTACACCCGGGTGCATTAAGCTCCCGTGCTGGCGTCGGAGACACCAATGTCGCCTCCGCCGGAGACAGCAATGGCCCCGCCATCGCGTTCTGCGAGTTGCTGGCCGTGAAGCTAGGAATCGGGGGTGGCCCCTGTTGGCCGCCCGCAATCCACGCCTGCAACCCCTCAATCAAGGTAGGCACAATGGCGGTGATCGTCGCTCCCAATTGTTGTTGCACTTGCTCTTGGACAATCTCCGGAATCCACGCCACTTGTGCCTTGAGTTCTTGAACCTCGCGCGACTGGCTTTCCGAGCTGGTCTTTTTCTCCTTTCGCCCACCAGTGTTATAGTATGACGACCATTTTGTGGACAAGCCTTTGCTGGCCACATGACTAGATGACGACGACTTACTGAGCTTATCCTTTTTCTTCATTACATTCAACGCCCTATTTAGAGTGGTGTCCCAAGGGCTGCTCTTAGTCGACCCCGCGCTACTGCTTTCAGTCGCCTGCGGAAGGAATGTGAACCATTTAGAAATTTGGCTTCATTAATTAGAATGCAACCATATGGAGCTAATTACGCGGGGGTGTATTCCTTACCAGAACAAGCTCAAGCGCCCTGGTCTTCGGATCCGTGGTAAGCTCCTTTGTTTTCGGGTCCTTCTTGTACCGGGCCCTGACAAAGTTCCTGGTCTGCTTGTCACCGTATTTATGGAAGAGGGGCGGTAGGCCTTGCTCAGCACGGTCGGCCTCCTCCTTGTCCCATATAGGCTCCGCCACTCTGTAACCGCCGGGACCGAGTGTGTGTTCCCCTAAGTTCTGCTCCCGCATTTCTTTCCCCCACTGCCTTGATTCGGAGGTTGCGGTGCTCGAGCACTTGATCTTGAAGTCGTTGTAGTCATCTTCGATGATCGAAGGATTTTTCTCCTTGATCTTCTCATAACTAAAACCTTTGTCAATCATTCTCTTCACCGTGCTTTTCCAAGTAGAAAGGGCCGTGCTCATCTTCGTGAGGGCGGCATTGTTCACTTTATTCCCTTTGAGGCTTGTGTTTTCAAATTCAGCGGGGAACTTGTATCGTTTGTGCGGCTTCGTGAAGAGGAGGTTGCGCAAATTCCCTCGGTCAGGATGCCTCAGGTTCTCGGTGTTGATCAAGACGGTGCTCCGTAGAATGCACCCGAGCTGAAGCGAGTACCCCTTGACTATTTGTTCGGGCGCCGTTGGATTCCCGTCGGAGTCCACTTCAGTAAATTCCTCCTTGACGGTGCGGAGCACTGTCGGGCGCCGGTCCTTCCGTTGCCTCTTCGGTTGGCTGCCATCTGTGCGTGCGCCACCATCATCAGTGGTGGCATCCTCGGCGGCACCATTAGTGGTGTCATCCCCGACGGCACCATCAGTGGGGTCATCCTCGGCGGCACCATCAGTGGTGTCAGGATCGGTGGGGAAGGCGGCGTCCTCATACAAGTGAGGTTGTTCCTCCATCTCCTGGGACAGCTCCCAGAATGCCTTGCCACCCGAACCCCCGGCCTCATTGTTGTGGGCCATGTTTCTCTCTAAATAGGAAAAAATGGTCAAAAAGTTGGTTATTGTCAAGGAACAAGATCATGGTCTCATCATTTAGGGTTTGTCGACACCGAGGCATCCTAAAAGCTAAGCTTTTATCATTGAGGGTTTTTCGACGCCGAGGCACCCTAAAAGCCTAAGCTTTCATCATTTAGGTTTTTATCGACACCGAGGCATCCTAAATGCCAAGGTTTTATAATTTATGGTTTGTCGACACCGAGGCATCCTAAAAGCTAAGCTGGGAAGGAGAATTCTGAGTTGGGCCTAATCACTTGGCTCTATTGCCGCCTATGGTTTAATGCATCAAGAATAAAGGGGCAGTTGATCCTACTTAATTAACTACTAAGATACCCCGGCCCATGCATTAGTCACAAGTACTCCATATGTCCTATTTTAGCAAAGTCATGCTAAAATTCACGGAAAATTTCAGCATGACCTTTGCTGAAAATAGGACATATGGAGTGAAGGAAATATGCCCTAGAGGCAATAATAAAGTTGTTATTTATATTTCCTTATATCATGATAAATGTTTATTATTCATGCTAGAATTGTATTAACCGGAAACTTAGTACATGTGTGGATACATAGACAAAACAGTATGTCCCTAGTATGCCTCTACTAGACTAGCTCATTGATCAAAGATGGTTATGTTTCCTAGCCATAGACATGAGTTGTCATTTGATCAACGGGATCACATCATTAGGAGAATGATGTGATGGACAAGACCCATCCGTTAGCATAGCACTATGATCGTTTAGTTTTACTGCTATTGCTTTCTTCATGACTTATACATGTTCCTATGACTATGAGATTATGCAACTCCCGAATACCGTAAGAACACCTTGTGTGCTATCAAACGTCACAACGTAACTGGGTGATCATAAAGATGCTCTACAGGTGTCTCCGAAAGTATTCGTCGTGTTGGCATAGATCAAGATTAGGATTTGTCACTCCGAGTGTCGGAGAGGTATCTCTGGGCCCTCTCGGTAATGCACATCATAATAAGCCTTGCAAGCAAATGACTAACGAGTTAGTCACGAGATGATGTATTACGGAACGAGTAAAGAGACTTGCCGATAACGAGATTGAACTAGGTATAGAGATACCGACGATCGAATCTCGGGCAAGTAACATACCGATGACAAAAGGAACAACGTATGTTGTTATGCGGTTTTGACCGATAAAAGATCTTCGTAGAATATGTAGGAGCCAATACGAACATCCAGGTTCCGCTATTGGTTATTTACTGGAGAAGAGTCTCGGTCATGTCTACATAGTTCTCGAACCCGTAGGGTCCGCACGCTTAACGTTTGATGACGATCGGTATTATGAGTTTATGAGTTTTGATGTACCGAAGATAGTTCGGAGTCCCGGATGAGATCACGGAGATGACGAGGAGTCTCGGAATGTCCGAGACATAAAGATTGATATATTGGACGACTATATTCGGACACTGGAAGTGTTCCGGAAAAGTTTCGGATTTAACGGGATTGCCGGAGGGGGTTACCGGAACCCCCTACGAAGGGGGATGGTCCATAGTGGGCCTTATGGAAAAGAGAGAGGCAGCCCATAGGGGCTGGCCGGCGCCCCACCTAGGGTTCCTAGTTGGACTAGGATTGGGGGGCGCCACCTCTCCTTCTTTTCCTTTCCCTCTCTTCCTTCTTTGGTAGTTCCTACTAGGAATAGGATTGCAATCCTATTCCTAGTAGGATTGCACCCCTAGCCGTACCAAACAAGGGCCGGCCGGCCTCCCCCCTTGCTCCTTTATATACGGGGGCAGGGGGCACCCAAAGACAAAAAAGTTGAATTGTTCCAGCCGTGTGCGGTGCCCCCCTCCACAGAAACACACCTCGGTCATACCGTCGCGGTGCTTAGGCGAAGCCCTGCGCCGGTGAATACATCATATCCGTCACCATGCCGTCGTGCTGACGAAACTCTCCCGTGAAGCTCAATTGGATCAAGAGCTCGTGGGACGTCATCAAGCTGAACGTGTGCTGAACGCGGAGGTGCCGTACGTTCGGTGCTTGATCGGTTGAATCGCGAAGAAGTTCGACTACATCAACCGCGTCACTTGACGCTTCCGCTTCCGGTCTATGAGGGTACGTAGACACACTCTTCCCTCTCGTTGCTATGCATCTGGTAGATAGATCTTGCGTGATCGTAGGAAAAATTTGAAATACTACGTTCCCCAACAGTGGTATCAGAGCCAGGTCTATGCGTAGATGATATGCACGAGTAGAACACAATGAGTTGTGGACGATACTAGTCATACTGCTTACCAGCATGTCATACTTTGCTTCGGCGGTATTGTGAGATGAAGCGGCCCGGACCGACATTACGCGTACGCTTACGCGAGACTGGTTTCACCGTTACGAGCACTCGTTGCTTAAAGGTGACTGGCGGGTGTCTGTCTCTCTCACTTTAGCTGAATCAAGTGTGGCTACGCCCGGTCCTTGTGAAGGTTAAAACAGCACATACTTGACGAAACATCGTTGTGGTTTTGTATGCGTAGGTAAGAACGGTTCTTGCTAAGCCCGTAGCAGCCACGTAAAACTTGCAACAACAAAGTAGAGGACGTCTAACTTGTTTTTGCAGGGCATGTTGTGATGTGATATGGTCAAGACATGATGAGTTATACGGTTTTGTATGAGATGATCATGTTTTGTAATGTTATCGGCAACTGGCAGGAGCCATATGGTTGTCGCTTTATTGTATGAAATGCAATCGCCATGTAATTGCTTTACTTTATCACTAAGCGGTAGCGATAGTCGTAGAAGCAATAGTTGGAGAGACGACAACGATGCTACGATGGAGATCAAGGTGTCACGCCGGTGACGAAGGTGATCATGGAAGTGCTTTGGAGATGGAGATCAAAAGCACAAGATGATGATGGCCATATCATGTCACATATTTTGATTGCATGTGATGTTTATCTTATTATGCTTCTTATTTTGCTTAGAACGATGGTAGCATTATAAGATGATCCCTTACTAAATTTCAAGGTATAAGTGTTCTCCCTGAGTATGCACCGTTGCGAAAGTTCGTCGTGCCGAGACACCACGTGATGATCGGGTGTGATAAGCTCTACGTTCAAATACAACGGGTGTAAGCCAGTTTTGCACACGCAGAATACTCGGGTTAAACTTGACGAGCCTAGCATATGCAGATATGGCCTCGGAACACTGGAGACCGAAAGGTCGAGCGTGAATCATATAGTAGATATGATCAACATAAGATGTTCACCATTGAAACTACTCCATCTCACGTGATGATCGGACATGGTTTAGTTGATTTGGATCACGTGATCATTTAGATGACCGGAGGGATGTCTATCTAAGTGGGAGTTCTTTAAATTAATATGATTAAATTGAACTTTAATTTATCATGAACTTAGTCCTGGTAGTATTAGCATATCTATGTTGTAGATCAATAGCTCGCGATGTTGCTCCACGTTTATTTTTTATATGTTCCTAGATAAAACCAAGTTGAAAGATGTTAGTAGCAATAATGCGGAATTGTTCCGTGATCTGAGGATTATCCTCATTGCTGCACAGAAGAATTATGTCCTTGATGCACCGCTAGGTGACAGACCTATTGCAGGAGCAGATGTAGACGTTATGAACGTTTTGACAAAAGCTCGATACGATGACTACTTGATAGTTTAGTGCACCATGCTTTACGGCTTATAACCGGGACTTCAAAAACGTTTTGAAACGCCACGGAGCATATGAGATGTTCCAAGAGTTGAAATTAGTATTTCATACTCATGCCCGTGTCGAGAGGTATAAGACCTCTGACAGTACTTTGCCTACAAGATGGAGGAGAATAGCTCAACCAGTGAGCATGTGCTCAGATTGTCTGGGTAGTACAATTGCTTGAATCAAGTGGGAGTTAATCTTCCTGATAAGATAGTAATTGACAAAGTTCTCTAGACACTATCACCAAGTTAGTAGAACTTCGTGATGAACTATAATATGCAAGGGATAACGGAAGTAATTCCCGAGCTCTTCACGATGCTAAAATCGGCGAAGGTAGAAATCAAGAAAGAACATTAAGTGTTGATGGTTAACCAGACCACTTGTTTCAAGTAAAGGGCAAAGGGATAGAAGGGGAACTTCAAGAAGAATGACAAGCAAGTTGTCACTCCCATGAAGAAACCCAAAGCTAAACTCAAGCCTGAAACTAAGTGCTTCTACTGCAAAGGAAATGGTCACCGGAAGTGGAACTGCCCTAGATACTTGGCGGATAAGAAGGATGGCAAAGTGAACAAAGGTATGTTTGATATACAGATTATTGATGTGTATTTTACTAGAGTTCATAGCAACCCCTCGATATTTGATTCTGGTTCAGTTGCTAAAGAGTAGTAACTCGAAATGGGAGTTGCATAATGAACAGAAACTAATTAAAGGATGAAGTGACGATGTGTATTGGAAGCAGTTCCAAGATTGATATGATCATCATCGCACACTCCCTATACTTTCGGGATTAGTGTTGAACCTAAATAAGTGTTATTTGGTGTTTGTGTTGAGCATGAATATGATTTTATCATGTTTATTGCAATACGGTTATTCATGTAAGTTAGAGAATAATTGTTGTTCTGTTTACATGAATAAAACCTTCTATGGTCATACACCCAATGAAAATAGTTTATTGGATCTCGATCGTGTGATACACATATTCATAATATTGAAGCCACAAGATGCAAGGTTAATAATGATAGTGCAACTTATTTGTGGCACTGCCGTTTAGGTCATATTGGTGTAAAGCGCATGAAGAAACTCCATAGTGATGGACTTTTTGGAATCACTTGATTATGAATCACTTGGTGCTTGCGAACCATGCCTCATGGGCAAGATGACTGAAACTCCGTTCTCCGGAACCATGGAGCGAGCAACAGAGTTATTGGAAATCATACATACTGATGTATGCGGACCAATGAGTGTTGAAGCTCGTGGCAGGTATCGTTATTTTCTGACCTTCACTGATGATTTGAGCAGATATGGGTATATCTACTTAATGAAGCACAAGTCTGAAACATTTGAAAAGTTCAAAGAATTTCAGAGTGAAGTGGAGAATCATCGTAACAAGAAAATAAGAGTTTCTACGATATGATCGTAGAGGTAAAATATTTGAGTTAGCGAGTTTGGCCTTCAATAAAAACAATGTGAAATAGTTTCACTACTCACGCCACCTGGAACACCACAGTGTAATGGTGTGTCCGAACATCATAACCGTACTTTATTAGATATGGTGCGATCAATGATGTCTCTTACCGATCTACCACTATTGCTTTTGGGATTATGCATTAGAGACAGCTACATTCACGTTATATAGGGCACCATCTAAATCCGTTGAGATGACACCGTATGAACTGTGGTTTGACGAGAAACCTAAGCTGTCATTTCTTTAAGTTTGGGACTGCGATGCTTATGTGAAAAAGTTTCAACATGATAAGCTCGAACCCAAATCGGAGAAGTAAATCTTCATAGGATACCCAAAAGGAAACTGTTGGGTACACCTTCTATCACAGATCCTAAGGCAAGGTCTTTGTTGCTAAGAGTGGATCCTTTCTAGAGAAGGAGTTTCTCTCGAAAGAAGTGAGTGGGAGGAAAGTATAACTTGATGAGGTAATTGTACCTTCTCCTGAATTGGAGAGTAGTACATCACAGAAAATTGTTCCAGTGATTCCTACACCAATCAGTGAGGAAGTTAATGATGATGATCATGAAACTTCAGAGCAAGTTTCTGCTGAACATCGTAGATCAACCAGAGTACATTCCGCACCAGAGTGGTACGGCAACCCAGTTCTGGAAATCATGTTACTGGACCATGATGAACCTACGAACTATGAGGAAGCGATGATGAGCCCAGATTCCGCAAAATGGCTTAAGGCCATGAAATCTGAGATGGGATCCATGTATTAGAACAAAGTATGGACTTTGGTTGACTTGCCCGATGATCGGCAGGCCATCGAAAATAAATGGATCTTCAAGAGGAAGACCGACGCAGACGGTAATGTTACTGTTTACAAAGCTCGACTTGTTGCGAAAGGATTTCGACAAGTTCAAGGAGTTGACTACGATGAGACTTTCTCACCCGTAGCGATGCTTAAGTCTGTCCGAATCATGTTAGTAATTGCCGCATTTTATGAAATCCGGCAAATGGATAACAAAAACTGCATTCTTTAATGGATTTATTAAAGAAGACTTGTATATGATGCAACCAGAAGTTTTTGTCAATCCTAAAGGTGCTAACAAAATGTACAAGCTCCAGCGATCCATCTATGGACTGGTGCAAGCATCTCGGAGTTGGAGTATACGCTTTGATAAGTTGATCAAAGCATATAGATTTATACAGACTTGCGGTGAAGCCTGTATTTACAAGAAGTGAGTGGGAGCACTACAACCTTTTTGATAAGTATATGTGAATGACATATTGTCGATCAGAAATGATGTAGAATTTTCTGGAAAGCATAAAGGAGTGTTTGAAAGGAGTTTTTCAAAGAAAGACCTTGGTGAAGCTGCTTACATATTGGGCATCAAGATCTATAGAGATAGATCAAGATGCTTGATAAGACTTTCGATGAGTACATACCTTGATAAGATTTTGAAGTAGTTCAAAATGGATCAGTCGAAGAAGGAGTTCTTGCCTGATTTGTAAGGTGTGAAGTTGAGTAAGACTCAAAGCCAGACCACGGCAGAAAAATATAGAGAGAATGAAAGTCATTCCCTATGCCTCAGCCATAGGTTCTATAAAGTATGCCATGCTGTGTACCAAACACGTTGTGTACCTTGCCATGAGTTTGGCAAGGAGGTACAATAGTGATCTAGGAGTAGATCACTGGACAGCGGTCAAAATTATCCTTAGTAACGGGATGACTAAGGAAATATTTCTCGATTATGGAGGTGATAAAGAGTTTGTCGTAAAGGGTTACGCCGATGCAAGCTTTGACACTAAATCCAGATGACTCTAAGTATCAATCTGGATGCGTATTGAAAGTGGGAACAATTAGCTAGAGTAGCTCCATGCAGAGCATTGTAGACATAGAAATTTGCGAAATACATATGGATCTGAATGTGACAGACCCGTTGACTAAACTTCTCTCACAAGCAAAACATGATCACACCTTATTACTCTTGGGTATTAATCACATAGCAATGTGAACTAGATTATTGACTCTAGTAAACCCTTTGGGTGTTGGTCACATGGTGATGTGAACTATGGGGGTTATTCACATAACGATGTGAACTATCGATATTAAATCACATGACGATGTGAGCTAGATTATTGACTCTAGTGCAAGTGGGAGACTGAAGGAAATATGCCCTAGAGGCAATAATAAAGTTGTTATTTATATTTCCTTATATCATGATAAATGTTTATTATTCATGCTAGAATTGTATTAACCGGAAACTTAGTACATGTGTGGATACATAGACAAAACAGTATGTCCCTAGTATGCCTCTACTAGACTAGCTCATTGATCAAAGATGGTTATGTTTCCTAGCCATAGACATGAGTTGTCATTTGATCAACGGGATCACATCATTAGGAGAATGATGTGATGGACAAGACCCATCCGTTAGCATAGCACTATGATCGTTTAGTTTTACTGCTATTGCTTTCTTCATGACTTATACATGTTCCTATGACTATGAGATTATGCAACTCCCGAATACCGTAAGAACACCTTGTGTGCTATCAAACGTCACAACGTAACTGGGTGATCATAAAGATGCTCTATAGGTGTCTCCGAAAGTATTCGTGGTGTTGGCATAGATCAAGATTAGGATTTGTCACTCCGAGTGTCGAAGAGGTATCTCTGGGCCCTCTCGGTAATGCACATCATAATAAGCCTTGCAAGCAAATGACTAATGAGTTAGTCACGAGATGATGTATTACGGAATGAGTAAAGAGACTTGCCGATAACGAGATTGAACTAGGTATAGAGATACCGACGATCGAATCTCGGGCAAGTAACATACCGATGACAAAAGGAACAACGTATGTTGTTATGCGGTTTTGACCGATAAAAGATCTTCGTAGAATATGTAGGAGCCAATATGAACATCCAGGTTCCGCTATTGGTTATTGACTGGAGAAGAGTCTCGGTCATGTCTACATAGTTCTCGAACCCGTAGGGTCCGCACGCTTAACGTTTGATAACGATCGGTATTATGAGTTTATGAGTTTTGATGTACCGAAGGTAGTTCGGAGTCCCGGATGAGATCACGGACATGACGAGGAGTCTCGGAATGTCCGAGACATAAAGATTGATATATTGGACGACTATATTCAGACACCGGAAGTGTTCCGGAAAAGTTTCGGATTTAACGGGATTGCCGGAGGGGGTTACCGGAACCCCCTACGAAGGGGGATGGTCCATAGTGGGCCTTATGGAAAAGAGAGAGGCAGCCCATAGGGGCTGGCCGGCGCCCCACCTAGGGTTCCTAGTTGGACTAGGTTTGGGGGGCGCCACCTCTCCTTCTTTTCCTTTCCCTCTCTTCCTTCTTTGGTAGTTCCTACTAGGAATAGGATTGCAATCCTATTCCTAGTAGGATTGCACCCCTAGCCGCACCAAACAAGGGCCGGCCGGCCTCCCCCCTTGCTCCTTTATATACGGGGGCAGGGGGGCACCCAAAGACAAAAAAGTTGAATTGTTCCAGCCGTGTGCGGTGCCCCCCTCCACAGAAACACACCTCGGTCATACCGTCGCGGTGCTTAGGCGAAGCCCTGCGCCGGTGAATACATCATATCCGTCACCATGCCGTCGTGCTGACGAAACTCTCCCGTGAAGCTCAACTGGATCAAGAGCTCGTGGGACGTCATCAAGCTGAACGTGTGCTGAACGCGGAGGTGCCGTACGTTCGGTGCTTGATCGGTTGAATCGCGAAGAAGTTCGACTACATCAACCGCGTCACTTAACGCTTCCGCTTCCGGTCTACGAGGGTACGTAGACACACTCTTCCCTCTCGTTGCTATGCATCTGGTAGATAGATCTTGCTTGATCGTAGGAAATTTTGAAATACTACGTTCCCCAACATGGAGTACCCGAATTTGCCGGAACGGAAGTTAATCGACATTCCAGCAACCTCAAGGGCCTCTCGGGGTACCTGCAAAATCATCACGACACGATGGTCGGAGACAAAACCCAGCAAAAATCTAGATGGAGTGCATCCGGCTTTCAACTCCACTTTAGACTATTCAAATTCCAGTTTGCATAGGCTTGAGCATATCATTTCAAATAGCTGTGTATAGCTTGCAAAAGCATATATTGTCTGGTACTGAAGCTTCATAAAGACAAGCACCAACATTGTATAAGAGAAAATAAAAGCCGACATATTGGAATAATAATGATCCTATAAGAGAGAATATAAGCACCAACACTGGATGGATCAGTTAATAAAAATTGAAATAACAACAAGACTATCGAGACTTATACAACCAAGTTAGCATTTCGACACTACCACGTAAGACCACTCTCTTAGGTGACTTGTAGTGAAGTGAGTATGCTTATGCAGGCACTACTTGTGTTACTATCTACTTTGACAAACGTTCCAGTTAAGAAAAGAGATACCCTGGCTTATTTACTTAACTATTGAATAGAGATCAAGGAACCATTTGATCCACAAGCCTCTTAGGAATCAGCCAAACAGTATGTACAGATTTCAACATAACAGCAACTAGAAGAAATCTCAGAACAGATAGAGTTCATCATGAGTGAGATACGGGCGCAATGCGGAAATATTTCTGTAATTATTGTCGTCCTTCTAGTGAAAAGTGAAATGCAGTTCTTTTAGACAGGACAGATCCATTAACTATGAAACATGGAGAGAACAGTTGCAGAGATGATGATAGTGCAACTAACATAATGAAGCATACAAGGACAATGATGCCCTTATTGAGCAAGGCATCAACAGTAACATCATTCAAGTGTCCAAATCATAACTGTATTCTGAGAAAATAACTGGAAGTAGAACAGTAGAAAGAGTATCTACCCTTGCACATGTAAGGTTCAGTAAGCTAGCAGGTCACAAGATAATCTATGTACATACTAACAGATAACACGATCTTGCATCTGCAATATGGATCAATGTGAAATTTACGAGTGAGGAGATAGTCCAAGCGAACAATTCGGCGTTGTTCTTCGATAACAAGATGATGCGCATCAGATTCATACCAAACACAGAGGTGATTAAACCAAGTAGTTCAAGCCTGCATCTTTACTGGCATCTCAAAACTACATAACGGAGCTTCTTCGGACCCTTAGAGTCCACACGTCTGACTAAACACTTGACTTGACTTACTAGTCCACAAGGTCAAAAATATTGACAGTACTCATTCTTAAAAATATATTTATTGGCAGTACAAAAGAACTCGCTTTTCTTTGGCCGCAAAAAATTCACGCGGATGTTTTTTATTCAGTAAAGGTCTTTCTAGGAATTTGAGTTGGCCTCAAGCCTGAACATCCCTTTCAATTCCTGTAAATACCAACGTTCACTTGTTCTTGTGGTCTGCTACACGAAGCAAGCAAATCAGTTGATGTGCTATTTTGACCTTGATGCAGTTTCAACACTATATGATGCAATTTCCACACATACTCTTAGACCACATACCTAAATGCAGTTTCTACACATGCAAATTATCCAGCTAAATTCACAGCTAAACCAAGAACCAGCTAGGGTTTAGGCACAGGGGCGACAGGGGGAGAGCGAACCTCACGGGTGGGGTGGGGAAGCAGACGGCGATGCCGATGCCGATGCTGATGCGGTCGCCGGCGTCCTCTTCTCCAGGGGTGTCGGGTCGCCGCGCTCGTCGGCTGCTCCAGGGGCAGGCGGGGTGGGTGCGTCGGGGCCGCGCTCACCGGCTGCTGCAGGGGCCGGAGGAGGCCCTCGCTCGTCGGATGGAGGAGGAGAGGAGAGGAGCGGGCGGCGCGCAGGCGCGGCGGACGGAGGGGGCGGCGGTGGACGGAGGGAACTGCTCTGGTGCGGCGGACAGAGGGGGAGGGGTCGAGTGGGGGATCTGGCGAGGGAGGGAGGGAGGCCACAGTGCGAGGGGAATAGGTGGAGTGGGGGTAGGGTACTAATGGCGCACCTCCCCCTAGTGCGCCATAAGTACGGCGATTCTAATGGCGCACCTCCCCCTGGTGCGCCATTAGTATTTTGTTTTTGTTACTAGCCCGACTGGTCAGGTTATATCCCACCTAACCCTCTCCCCATCAGAACACACCCACTAGCCCGACTGGTCAGCACGTAGCACACCCACTGGGAGGTCCTAGGTTCGATTCCCATGCTCCCCAAAAAAAATTATGCATTTAAAATGTTGTTTGACACTTATTTGTGTTTAAATATGTTCAAACTTGTTTAAATCATAACAGTAATATTTTTTTATAAAACAGTAATATTTTTTTATAAAATATCATCAAACTTGTTATTTGAAAATATTTATGAATATGAAAAAATATCATCAAATTTAATATTTGAAAATATCATGAGTTCATGGGTCGGCGGCGGCGGCCGGTGGAGCGGGGGAGGGTGCGGTGGGTCGTCGGCGGTGGTGGAGTAGGGGAGGGTGCGGGGGGTCGGCGGCGGCGACCGGTGGAGCAGGGGGTGCTCGGCGGCGAGGGGGCCCGGATCTGGCGAGGTGGGAGTAATATTTTTTTATAAAATAGTAATAAATTTTTTAAAAATATCATCAAATTTGTTATTTGAGAATATTTATGAATATGAAAAAATATCATCAAATTTATTATTTTGAATATATCATGAGTTCATGGGTCGGCGGCGGCGGTCGGTGGAGCGGGGGAGGGTGTGGTGGGTCGTCGGCGGCGGTTGAGTAGGGAAGGCTGCGGGGGGTCGGCGGCGGCGGCCGGTGGAGCGGGGATCTGGCGAGGTGGGATAGCGATCGAGATGGAGGGGGATCGAGATCGAGTGTCCATGAAATTTAAAAACATTCAAGAGTTCAAAAAGTGCCCATGAAATACAATCGAGCAATGGAGGCTATGATTTAATACAATCGATCTTAGCTAGCTATCTGTTCACAATCTTCTTGCCCTTCTTTTTCGCAAATGGAGTTCTTGTGTGGAACGGACGTCCTTTAGGTAGGGTGGTCCTACTTCTTCTTCTGGTGTATGCTGCTACTTCATCATCGTCGTCATGTTCGATCTTCGGGTCGCCGTACTTGTCGAAGTCTTGCTCATTGGCTACTCAATCCATTCCGATGATCTTCCTTTTGCCTCTCCTCACGACAACACGATTGGGCTTTGACGGGTCGGTAATGAAGAAGCATTGGTCAACTTGGGAAGCCAGTACCCATGGCTCATTTTTCGTGGTGACGTTTGCGCCCGCGGTCTTGGATTTGGCTTCGGGTATAACCATGGTGGTGAAATACCGGTCTTCTTTTAGGACGCTCTTGGCCCATCTGACACGGAACATCGGGACCTTCTCTCCGGCGTAGCTCAGCTCCCAGATCTCCTCGATCCTTCCGTAGTATCTGTCCTTGTCGTTACCGGTGTAGGATTCCATCGTTACCCCGGAGTTCTGATAACCATCGCTCTTCATGTCCTTGGCCTCGGTGTAGAATGTGTAGCCGTTGATATCATACGCCTCATAGGTCATCAGGTTGTGCTCGGCGCCCTATGACAAGGCGAATATGAGTTGTTCTTCCGCGGAAGAATCCTCATGTAAAGGGTACGATAGAAGCTTCTGCTTGAACCAACGCGTGAAACATGAGTTGTGATGTTTGATTATATCTCCGTCTGTCCTCTGTTGGCCTCGGTCATTGTACGTCTTCTCAATAAAGGTTTTGTGCTCTACCACCCAAGGATCGACCACGTCTATGTGTTGTAGCGCGACTAGGTTTGCTCTTTCAAAGTCGGCGAGTCGACCCTCGAAGTCGACATGCATTTCGCGGCGACCCTCATGGTGACCCCATCCAGCGAGCCTGCCGAGGTGCCTGTTGACGGGCAGACCAACGGGGTTCTCGATGCCTAGATAATTTGTGCAGTAGGAGATGCACTCTTCGGTCAGAAAGCCCCTGGCTATGCTTCCCTCTGGACGTGACATGTTGCGAACGTATCCTTTGATGACACCATCCATCCTTTCGAACGGCATCATGCTGTGCAGGAACGTCGGCCCGAGTTGGATGATATCGTCCACGATATGGACCAGCAGATGCACCATAACGTCAAAGAATGCGGGCGGGAAGTACATCTCAAGCTCGCATAGTATCACCACGATCTCTTCCTGTAGCCTTCTGAGTTGCCTCACGCCAACCGACTTTCGAGAGATGACGTCGAAAAAGTTGCATAGGCCAAATAGCGTTTCACGGATGTGCGCGTCCATGATCCCATGGATTGCAACTGGAAGTGTCTGCGTCATCAGCACGTGACAGTCGTGAGACTTCATCCTGCTGAACTTCTGCTTCGCTGGGTCTAGGTATCTGCTTATCTTCCCTGCGTAACCGTAAGGAAGTTTTACTCCTACGAGGCAGGTGAAAAACTGCTCGATCTCCTCCTGACTTAGAGTGAAGCACGCGAGAGGGTAGTCATTTTCGGTCTTCTTGGCCTTATTGCCTTTGCGACGACTTTCCGTGTCCTGCTTCGCCTCATCATCATCATCATCATCATCATTAGCGTGAAGCTCCTGCCTGATGCCCATTGATTTCAAGTCTGCCCTTGCTTTCGGCCCATCTTTGGTCCTCTCTGGCGTGTTGAGCAGGGTACCAAGCAGACTCTCGCACACGTTATTCGTGATATGCATGACATCTAGGCTGTGAGGCACATGGTGGATCTTCCAGTACGGCAAGTCCCAGAAAACAGACCTCGTTTTCCATACCTTCAGCAGTGGCTCTGGCGCCTTTTGCTTCTTTCCCGGCTCTGGCGCCTTTTGCTTCTTTCCCGGCAGTGGGCAATCTTTCCAATTTTTCAACAGCTCGTCTATTTCCTCGCCGCTCCTCGTACGCGGGCGTCCTCGGGGTTCGGTTTCACCATCGAAAAGATCCTTGCGTTTTCTCCACAGGTCATCGTCGCGAAGCCACCTTCGATGTCCCATGAACACGGTTTTCGAAGACCCGAGATCTCTCTCTAGCTGGCGATACGTTGTGTCATCCATGCACCTGACGCATCCAAAAAATCCGTGGACCACCTACCCCGCGACATATCCGTAACCGAGATAGTCGTGCACCGTCGTGAGCAGTGCGACTCTCATAGAGAAATATTCTTTCTTTGTGGCGTCCCACGTATTGGCTAGCGTTTTCCACAGCGTGTCTAGCTCCTCTTTCAGCAGCCCCAGATACAGATTGATGTCGTTCCCTGGTTGTTTTGGTCCTTCAATTAGCATACTCATGTGAATGTACTTCCTCTTCATGCACAACCAGGGGGGAAGGTTGTACATCCACACAAACATAGGCCAGGTGCTATGTGTGCTTCTCTGGCTGCCAAACGGATTGACTCCATCGGTGCTCGCGCCCAGCACGATGTTCCTTGGATCGTTCCCAAATTCTGCGTCTTCGAAGTTCAATGCTTGCCACTGGCTCGCATCCTTAGGGTGACTCAGCATCTTGTCTTTTTTATCTATCTCCGGATCATTTGCGTCATCTTCTCGCTTCTTCTCCTTCCTATCCGCGTGCCAACGGAGGAGCTTTGCTACCTTAGGGTCCGCGAAATACCGCTGCAGACGAGGAGTGATCGAAAAGTACCACACCACTTTTCGAGGAGCTTTCTTCCTCTTCTTGTATCGAGTGACTCCGCACACCGGACATATGGTAGACTCCGCGTGCTCGTCCCGATAAATGATGCAATTGTTCATGCACACATGGTATTTCACGTGCGGTAAATCCAGAGGACACACGATTTTCTTCGCCTCCTCGAAACTGGTCGGGCACTTGTTCCCCTTGGGAAGACGTTCGTGCCAGAATGACATGTTCTCGTCGAAGCATGCGTCGGTCATTTTGTGTTTTACCTTCATCTCCAGAGCCATGAGCGTTACTTTCAAGCGGGTATCCTCGGGCATGCATCCTTCATACAATGGAGTAACCGCGTCTATCTCCAGTTGATCCATCTTGGCTTTCTCTCGGGCGGCAGCTCTTGCGTTATCCGTCTGCTTGAGAAGCAGCTCTTGAATATGAGGGTCCTGCATCCAGCCCGTCGATGGTCCAGCGTCGTCTGCTCCGCCGGCATCGTCATCTTCATGATCATGCCCGTCGTCTGCTCCGGCATCTTCCTCATCATCATGTCCTGCATCTTCTACATGATGACTGTGTACAGCATCACCGTCGTGATCATCTCCTGGAGATTCTTCGTCTTCTCGCCCGCCCGAGCCGTGTAGGTTGTCTTGCTGCCCTTCCTCATTTCTTGCCCGGCCCCCATGGACGACTTCGTAGTCATCTTCATCACCTTGCCACCGATAGCCATCCATGAAACCACGCAAGAGCAGGTGGTCTCGCACCTGCCCAGAATCCGGGTCCGCAATAAGGCTCTTCAGCTTGCATCTTTGACACGGACATCTTATCTCCGTCTCGTTCTTTTGAAGCATCTCGGCCTTCGCGGAGCTCAAAAACCTATTCACGATGCCTTCGGTCATCGTGCGGACCATGGTCGCCTGCGGGGTAGAGCAAAACGATATTTTAGAACCAAGAAAAAATTTGGCATGACTTTCCCTAAAAATAGGACCAAAAAGAATGCTTAATGCCAAAATTCTCGCCATAACGGAAATGAATCAACATTCCGGCAAAATATTGGCAACTATCGCATTTCAAATATCTGTACACCTGCAAACACAAACATATATGCAACACCATGAACATACATAGATGTAGCTAGGCCATAAAAAGTGCATGTGAACATTGTTGTAGGGAGAACAACACAAATATAGCTTCCCCCCTTACTTACCTATCAAAAAAAGGTAATTTAACCACTTAATTTGAATGAATCTATGGTGGAAATGAGGTGACAAAGAGGACGCACCCGAGACAAGCTTTGGAGGAGGAGGTGGAGAGAATGAAGTGGGGAGAAAGTGAGTGGGTAGGAGTGGCTGTCCAAAATATCTTGTTGGTGCCCACTTACTAATGGCGCACCACCTCCAAATGCGCCATTAGTAACCCATGTTACTAATGGCGCACCTGCTGGTGGTGCGCCATTAGTAGTTTTGCAAAAAAAAACATACTAATGGCGCACTGTGCCAAAGTGCGCCATTACTAGTTTAAACTAGTAATGGCACACTGTGACACAGTGCGCCATTAGTAGTTTTGCAAAAAAAAGAATAAAAAATATAATAAAAAAAACAACAGTAGTGGCGCACTGTGTGACTGGTGCGCCATTACTAGTTACAACTAGTAATGGCGCATTGTGTCTGGATGCGCCATTAATATGTTTGGAAAAGGAAAAAAATTGATACTAATGGCGCACCCTGAGCCAGGTGCGCCATTAGTGTATTCCACTCTAATGGCGTACCAGCAAGTGGTGCGCCATTAGTATATACTAATGACGCACCGCATGTCTGGTGCGCCATTAGTGTCAATCCCATCTATAGCCTTTTTCTAGTAGTGGCTTGACGCGGATGAAGCAGCCTCCTCCGAAGAAGAGACGACAACGACAGCAGCAGGGACATGGCGGCTAAACCGAGGCTCGCCGGAGCCCACGAGCCGGGGTGGCGGGCAGGACGGCCACGACGCACCCGAAGAGGCGGTCGAAACGCCGCTCCGAGCGGCCGCTCGAGCCTGCGGCCATGTCCTGCAGCGGCGGGGCCGAGGCGTCGATGCTCTCCATCCCAACTCCGAGGCGGATGACGCCGGAGGCGCCGGTGGGCGCAGAGATGAAGCCGAGCGCGGCCTCCTCGTCCGCAAAGGCGCACATCGGGACGGGCATGTAGCTAGGAGGGCCACGGCTCGGGCCGGCGGTCTCAGCAACCGGTGTGGGCGTCAACGGTGCGAGCCAAGCCGCCGGGGCAGGGCAGGCGTGGCTGCAACCCCGTGCGCCGCAGGGGCACTCGGGCTGGCCACCAGCCAGGGGTCGAACCCCATCGGCGTAGGGCCACGGGCACGAGGAGCACCGCAGTGGGCACATCCGGCGGTGCGTCGGCCGCGTCCAGAGGCGTAGTAACCTCCACGCGCACCCTCCTAGTGCCATGGTAACCGCGTCCAGCGGCATCGCGGCCGAAGCGGCGGATGGCTTGCATCCTGCGACGGAAGCGCCAGAGTCCACCTACTCCGTGGCGGCGACGGGCAGTGAGGCGGTAGCGGCGACCGTCCTCGCGATGAGGCGAAGGAAAAAGGAGACGAGGCCTGACATCTCACCGGCAAGTCTCGCTCTCTTCCTCTTCTCTGTGTTTTTCGCTCACTAGTAGAGTTCTACGTGCGGGATAACGTGTTTCGAATCAAATGTGATCGATCCTTTGTCGATGGTTACAGAGAGAATATATATCCCCTAGAGAGACGCGATGATCCGGAAGAGATGCATCCGTTCCAGACGGACGGGAGAAAAGCGACAGTTGCGACGGAAACAGCCGACCGTGCGGGTGCAACCGCGCGTCCGATGAACAAGGGGAGATTTCCCTTAATTGCAGATTATATTTAATCTTAACAGCAATCATCCCTTTTAATGCAGAGCCTGGTCTGTTGACGATGGCGGCGGTGGAGCCTCTGAATAAATGGGTTCGAGATCGTCCTCTGGCACGGCTTCTTGCTACGTCAGGCGGAGGATCTGGAGGCCCCGTCGTCCGGGCGAGGTTGATGCGACGGCGGCGACGACCTCGAGGCGCCCTTTTGTGCTCCGGTTCCGCCGTCGCGACGACGGTTGCTTCGATGTCGTTGCGGAACCGCGGAGCTTTTTCGGTGTACAGGAGCGGGCCGTCATGCATCCGCTCCATGGGTGATGGTGGCAGTCTTCGGGTCATGGCCAGTCCGGTGCTGGGATGGTGGTTGACGGAGAACAGATCCGGCTACCGGTTTCTTCGACGAACTCGAAGTTCGACGGCTGGTTTGAGATCGGAGAGGTCCAGGGGATTCCCCTGCCCCGCGAGCCACAAAGCCAAGCTTCCCGGCGGCGACAACGGGACTCTTTTGAGGTCCGTGAAGCACGTTTGGTGCGAGGAGGCCTCTCCGTTCTATGGCGATCTCTGGCAGTTGCAGCGGCAGCGGCAGCGGCAGGGACCGGTGGTGTGCGTGGAGATGAGCAGGGACCTCCTTGGAGCTTTCTGCTATTTTCTTTGTTTGGGAGTGTTTTCTGCCAAAGCACTGGTCCAGCTGTGTTTCCCGTGTGTTCTGGTTGCGTACGTGTCCTGTAACACTGTTTTTTATCTATTAATTTTTGACGCGTGTGCTTCAAATAAAAAACACCTACCCATTTTGCATGCAAAAATACCACACATACGCAATTTGTGGCCGTACTGGAAAATACGTATATCGCAACCCAGCACAAGATATATATAGATCAGAGGCAGAGCATCCTGATCGTATCACGCACAGAAAAACCATGAGTTTTGTGCGAACCAACATGGTTAGGTGGACAGCGATATCCCCAACTCATCAGGGTTTAAATCCTGATACTTGCATTATTCCTGAATTTATTTCAGCATTTCCGACGATGCGTTTTCAGTGAGAGGAGACGTTTCCGTTGACGACGAGGCGCTTACGGTAACTTCGTAAACCTCAAAATGATATGCAGGCTCAGTCTCTCAGAGGCGCTCATAGAGATAGGGTGTGCGTGTGTGCATTACGTGTATATGAGCGCTTGCGTCTGTACTAATGCTAGAAAAAAAATCATGAGTTTTGCTCCATCTTGGGAGTCTATCCGATGTCAAGAAGTGCTTACTATTCGCATGCGACTCAGATGCATATGCTAACGCTGTCTGACGACACATACTACCGAATGAACAAGTGTTGCACGGTACAAAAACTCAGGACAGGTATGTTGCAGTAAGCCGCTGCCGGCAACTACGGCGAGAAGTCAAGGGCCCCCATGGGCTCAGTATCATTGTTGCCCTCCTCGGGCCTCCTCTTTCGGGGTGATAGCTTCTCCTTAAACTCAGTTGCCTTGGTCTTGACGAAGGTGTAGGTGCGCCTCACGCGCTGTATAGTACTCTCTCCGTCTCAAAATAAGTGTCTTGACTTTATTATAACTTTGTACTAAAATTAGTATAAAATTGAGACATTTATTTTGAGACGGAGGGAGTATAACAATAGATTCAAAAACATATTGGCTGTCATTGGGTATTTCAATCCAAAATGTTGAGATTAATTAACCCATGTGTTAATTATGGAGAATCTCCATTATCCCTAACCGTCATGTACGAGGGACACGACTGTTCGCTCGTGTCTCTCCGGACCATCGCGTCTGTTGAATGTATCCCCTCGAGGCTATATATACTTGTACTCAATCATCAATAAAGACAACCCTTCACTTTACATCTCTGTCTATTGTTTCTCTCGCTTCACATTACAACACGTTATCAGCACCTGATAGTCTCTACCGAGAAAGCAACTATGGGGACGAGGCGACGAGCGGTGGATTCGTTCTCGCAACAGCGAACAATGGAGGTGCTCGTCCTCTCGGATGTGGGCAGCGGTTGCCCTCGACCCAGATCTTCGACCAGCGTGCAGCCCGGCTGCTCGGCGCTCGACCCGGTCCAGGCCACCGCCATGGCGCCCTTGGGGCTGGATGTGGGGATCCGATCGTCAACCGCCCCGTCAATGGAGAAGTGGTACGCCTCTGCACATAAGCGAATTACTCTCATCCGAGGGGTAAAGAAAGAGAAAAGAAGGCACTTGCCTTGGCTCCCAGCCATGGCCCGGATCCTTGATTCGGGCTCGCATGCGACGACTGCTCCTGGCGGGCTACGGAAGTAGTGGCCAACGGCCGCTTACAGCGTGGAGTGCCGACCTTCGCCGCTTCGCTGGAGGTTAGAACCAACGTCGCCCCTGTTGAAGCACTTCGCCTCAGGGGAACGACATCGTCCTCCTTGACGACGACGCAAGAGAGGCCACACCGCTGCCATCTCCGATCCGGCGGTCGTCGAGGTCACCGCCAGTCAGGCGCTCGCCTTCGTGCCGCCGGGATACTCGCGCATGTCGTCCTCCATAGACATCGGCCCCGACGCTACTCCTCTCGAGACGGCACCGCGCCCGTCCGCGCAGTCGCCGTGCCGCCCCAAGCCAGGCCGTGCGTTGCGCCCTGTGTGGTCCGCCCGTGTAATGCCCAGGATGGAGTTATATCTCCTACGTGTCGAGGCACGACTTAGAGACATAACCCCATGCTGGAATGATCGCAAGTCTGGTATCTTTGCACAACTCATGTAAAAGATGGGGATGGAAAACATAAAAATAGTTGGCTTACACTCGCCACGTCACACAAATACAATACATGTCTCAAACATCATACATTAAACATCACAGCCCTCTAAGGGTAAAATCCAAATGATAAGATACCAAACATAATTTAAATCCACAGGTCGGATCGAATCCTAGTAGAAGTCTACACTACTGATCATCAGGATAACGAACATAGTATCGACTACGCTCCTCGTCATACTCCCAGTCTAGCTCGGTGCCATCACCTGGATAGCTCACCATCGGACCTGCATCTGGTGTGGTGAAGTAACTGTGAGCCACAGAGGACTCAGCAATCCCGTTCCCGGGTAACAAGACTATTTAAGCCTTGGGTGAGGATAAGGCTGAAGAAAAGAATAAGTGTCTGCAGCAGCAACTAGCACTAGCTTACGTGAAAGAGTGCGAGAAGAAAAGTGCATCGGTCGAGAGGTGATCACGAAGTGATCCTAGCTAAAGCTCAACAAACATAACCCCACCGTGTTCAACTCCCGAATCCCTATTCGGAAATTGACAGTCACGGTACACACGCTGGTAGTGTATTAGAACAATGTGTCAAGTTATCTACAACCGGATATTAACAAGCTCACATCCGCCACATAACCGCGGGCACGGCTTTCGAAAGTTCATAACCCTGCAGGGGTGTTCCAACTTGGCCCATAACAAGCCCACGATCCGCGGAGTCGCAACTCCAAAGTGGGAAGACCCGAGTATTCTCGGAATCCCGTGCTCAAGATACTCCGAACTAAGGTAAGGCTAATCCAGCAAATCCTCCCGGCGTGTCGACACCCTAATAGTAGCCGCGCGTATCTAGTCTCAGGACACGACCGGATGGGCGATTCTACAGGTTTATATCAATCCTCGAGTTTCCTCGTGGTGACCCCGCAGACTCCCCGATTCGGACCAACACTCATGAGGAGCACTGGCCCGGGGTGGTTGATTAAGAACTCGGGTTAATTACTCCCTATGCAAGTTATTTAGTTATTAGACAAATAGTACCAATGTTGGGACTTGCTGGAAAAGACTTCGCACTTAGCGGTTTATCGAGGGGGTCCCATACACCCCAACCGTGTTAGGAACGCATAATCAAAGAACATAACACCGGTTTAAACGGTTCCTAACGGCATGAGTGGAACAAATCACCAAGCAAAAGGCTTAGCCTTACACCCTTGCCAATATATAGATGATTTCATTTTAAGCATTTATATAGTGTGATATAACCCAACAAACTTCAACATGAAGCAAGCATCTTCAATCTTCACCTGCAACTAGCAATGCTATAAGAAGGGCTGAGCGAAGCGTACTTAGCCAAGCAACGGTTTGCATAGGTAGGGTGGTTAAACATGGTCATGGTTACAAGTAGGAGGCTGACAAGAAAGACATGGGCATCGAGGCAAAACTATAGATCGAGACTACTAGCAATAGGCAAAGATAGTAGTGTTATCGGGGTTCGGTCATCTTGCCTGAAGAGAAGTCGTTCGGATCGTAAGAAGGGTCCTCGTGCTCAACCTCGTTGGTAACCTCGTGTTCGTACTCGTACTCGGTCTCAGCTTCCGGCTCTAAACAATACAATCACACAAGGCAGGAATCAACAAGATGCAATGCGCACACCAAAAAGATGGATGCCTGATGGATGCACTATGAGAGCACACGGAGCACGGAAAAATAGCACTCAAGCAAATCACTTCAAAACATGATAACAATAGGATTTTATGAATTTACACAGAAAATCAATCAAGTTTCATATAAGACTCGCTGAAATCGGAGCTACGGGCTAAAAGTTATGCCCGAAACAAGAAATAGGCGAAAGCTGAAAATTACAGCAACATAGCAACTTCGGAGCACTAGAAAAATAAACTACAGCACTCAAACAACATGGCAAAGAGCATGAACATAAACTAGACATATCCTACAGCAAATAAGTCCAAAGGTGCACCCCCAAAGGAGCCACGGATCAATAGCAACAAGCTTGGACATATTGAACTTGACAATAAAATTCTGACAGCAGAATTTTATTGAAACTTTGGAGCAAAAGTTAAACATGCTACAGCCACTTAAATAAGCATGTGAGAACATGAATGGAAAGCCAACAATATATACTACAAGGAACCATCAAGAGACACTCCTAAACTATCATGGTTTGTCCTAGAGCAGCAAGCAAACATGGCATCGGAACGTTACAGATTTCAGACTTAGTGAAAAACCACTAAGTGTTAAAACAGAAGTTTCATCATGGCATCTAAAAGAGAAAGTTTAAGTCACCTCGAAACTAAACATGGCAAGTGGTAAGCACCACATCAAAGTACACATGATGGTGATTCCGAAACATACAAGCATGCAACATGGAGATAAACATAACGATAGCAACGAGCTCAACAATATGGCATTTCGTAACAAGTGAAACAACATCACAACCACATGGCACTTTGCAACGAAGATATACATGTCAAGAATAAATCTATCATGCAACCTAACACAAACAACATGTAGAGCATGGCAAGACGAACACGTGGACATGTCATTTGCATCATTCGGACAAACGAGCTAAAAGATATCACTATGCAAAGGTGGCATAAAAACAACACATAGCAGCAGTTATATCGGGATGCACTCTTGCAACAGAAAAAATAAGCATCTAGATGATCTCTAACATGCATGGCACAATGGAATGAATCGTAGTGCTAATCACCACGAACGTCTGGACACCTCATTTGCGCAAAACGGAGCAACACACAAGAAGTTATTGCAGTTTGAAAATAGCATCAGAGAACAAAACAACACAGGGATTAGGATTTTTGAATCAACCTTCAGATCTGGATCTGGAAGTCAACGCGGGCTGGAGGAGTGGATCCGGCCTGGCGAAGAAGCTGATGCGGGCTGGAGGGAGGAGCGGCCCAGGAGCGCTGGACCGGCGGCTTGGCGGCTTGGAAAGAGCGGCCCGGTGGCAACCTGGCCCAGGCGCGACGGAGGAAGGCGGCCCGGCGGCTGGCGGTCGCGGGGATGGGCCGCAGGAGAGGAACCGGCCCACGTGGCCTGGGGCGGCGCGGGAGGAGCCTAGCGCGCGGAGGGAGCGCTGGAGGTGGCCTTCGGGCGGTGGCGGCTGGGCCTTGGCGGCGGGGAGGCCCAGGCGGGCGACGGTGTGGATCGGGCTGGAGGTTGCGGCGCTGGCGCTGGAGCCTGGCGGCTGGGGCGATGCGGGACTCTGGGCCGCCTAGGGTTTCGGTGGAGGAAGGCCCTAGAGCTGCAGATCCGTTCGGGATGAGGGGAGCCGGGCTCCCTCGATCTTTCCTGGCGGCGGCGGCGAAGAAGCTTCGATCGAAGCTGCGGGAGGCTGGGAGCCTCGATCTGCGCGGGGCTTTGATGCAGGAGGTGGCTGGCCGGAGGAAAAAACGGATCTAGGGCGGCATGCGTGGTTGGAGAGGTGGGAGGAGGTGGTCTCCGGCGAGGTGGTGGTGCTCCGGCGAAACTCCGGCGAGATTCCGGCGGAACTCCGGCGAGGTGGTGGCTGGAGGAAGGGGATGAAGTGGGGGCTAGGGTTTCCTTGTTTTGGGGCACAAATTTGGGGGAGTGGACAAATATATAGGCACAAGGAGCTAGGGTTGCCCAAATGGAGTGCGGTTTTCGGCCACCGGATCAGATTTGGATGGCCTAGATGATAGAAGTGGCTAGGAGTGGTTTGGTGGGCTGTTGGAGGGGTGTCTTGGGCCACAAAGTGGAGGCACTTTGAGCCCACACGAATAACTGTTGGGGTAGCAAACGGACTCGAAACCCGACGAGATTTGACAGGCGGGTTACACATACCAAAACAACAACACACGACAAGTCTCGCGCCAAACTGGTAACGTTACATGGCCAAACACCAAAGTAGGCCTACGGGACGCCACGGACACGTGAGGGAGCTCCGGAACGCGAAACGGACAACGGGAAGGAACGCGTGGAACCGGATGCAACCGACAACACAAATGCAATGCGATGCATATGACTATATGATATGAATGAATGCCACACACGCACACAACAAAACGACGAAAAACCCGAAAGACAAAGGACCCGAAATGGAATAGATGAAGCCGGAGATATATTATATGCCCAAAAGGGAAAGTATTACATCCGGGGCATTACAGCCCGGCCGCCCATCGTCGGGCCCCTACGCCAAGCATGGCCGCACCCGCCTGCGCCATGGCTAGCAGCGCCAGACCGTGGCCGCCCTCGCACGCGCCCGCCCTGCTGATACGTCCAAAACGTATCTATAATTTCTGCTTGCTCCATGCCTCTTTTGGGTGATATTGCTATGATATTTATACACTTCCATACACTTTTGATCATATTTGGACTAACCTATTAACTCAGTACACCCCAGTGCCAGTTTCTGTTTTCGGCTGTTTTTGTATTTCAGGTTTTCACATTACGAGAACTGCCAGGAAAAATCCAGAAAAATTATATAAAAAATCAGCGTTCCAGAAACTACCGTGCGCCCGAAGGACAGCCGAGGGGCCACCAGGGCTCCAGGCGCCCTGGCGGCGCCCCCCCCCCCCCCCGGGCCGCGCCGGGGGGGCGCCTGGGCCCCCCGAGGCTCCTCCGATGCCCCCCTTTGGCATATATTTAAAGCGTCTCCCAAAACCCTCGAGGGAGGAACTCTTTTCGCGATCTCATCTTTGTTCCGCCGCCGCCGCCGCTTCCAAGATCGGGAGCACCAGGAGAACTCTTCCCGGCACCCTGCCGGAGGGGAGGATCACCACCGGGAGCCTCTCCACCACCATGGACGCCTCCCGGATGAGTTGTGAGTAGTCTTCCTTGGACCATGAGTTCATGACTAGTAGCTATGTGATGTTCTCCTCCCGTTCTTGTGCTTCACTAATTAGCCCTCGTGAGCTGCCCTACATGATCGTGGCACATATGTAATCCTTATGCTGTTGCTATGATGAGTTTGCTGGGATCCGATGGATTATGAGATTATGTTCAGATTGTGCTTGAGTAATATATTTGATCTACCTCTTTTATATTTATGTTCGTAAGTAATTCTTGCATGTTCTCCGTTGTTATTTATTGCTTTGGCCAAGTAATAGGTAGTGACTCCAAGAGGGAACGTTATGCTTGATTGTGGGTTCATGCCCCTCGATGACTATTTTGAGTGATAGAAAAATGAGTCTAGGGGATGTGCTGTTGCCACAGGGGGGGAAACAACGGTGCTTGTGCCCACGGGTGCAAGGATTGTTTACTTTACGCAAAGTTCTTTTAATGCAGTTGTCTGTTGCATTGAGTTTACACTATGGGTGGGACTCACAACTTAATACCAGCGAGATGTTCTGGATAGATATCTCAAGGTGGATGATTAGTAGTAGATATTGATGGATTTCGGTCTACTTACTTTGGCGTACCGCCCATGCTTTGAACCTCAACCTTTCTTGCAATGTAATCAGCATTGGTTTGCGCACATGGTCTTGTCAATTGCCCAGCTGTAATTCGTTTACCTCACATAGCTGTTTTATCGTCTTTTGGGAGAGAGACATCACTAGTGAACATCATGAGACTCCGGTCCATATTACCATCATTGATCACATCCGCTATTTACTTTTCGCTATTATTTACTATTGCAATTATATCTATCACTACTATCACTTGCGTTTAATCCTTTGTGAACTACAAGGCCGGAGGGATTGACAACCTCTCTGTACTCGTTGGGAGCAAAGTTATTTGTATCTGTGTGCAGGTCCACGTTGATTGCTAATATCTGGCGCCGTAGCAGTTGACACCTTCTTGTTGAACCTAGGAGTCTCTGGGGATTCGATCCTTGGTATCTTTGCCAAGGGAAAAACTTCCGCAACACTACATCTCACACCTTCCACTTGGGGTAACCAACGAGGGGCGAGAAGCCTAGCACCTGCGCTAGGCCGGCCGTGGCCGCGCCCGCCCGCACCAAGTCGTGGCCGGATCCGCACGTCTGATCCGGCGCCGTAGTCTGCAGCGCCGTGCTATGGTCGTGCTCCCGCGCGCCGCCCAGCGCCCTGCTGCGCCGCCGCTGCGCTACTGGGCGCCCTGCGTGCCCGTAGCCATAGCGCCCATGGCCGTCCGGCCTCGACTGGCCACCGCTCGGCCGCACCCATGGCTTCTCGCGGCTCTGAGAACCAGCAGTAGCTGCTGCCCATGGCGGAGCAGCCATCGGTGCCCTCCGCGGCTTCCGGCTTCGAGTGCGGCGAGGTGGCGAGGTCCCCAGCCTTACAGAGGTGCCCCGACGATGATGTACGCAGAACTTTTTCCCTCGTACGGGGAAAATGCCACCAGGGGAATGCATTGATGATTCCTATCCCCCGTACTAGAGAAAGGAAGAGCAATCTTAGGCCTCCTTTGGTTCATAGGATAGGATTATCATAGGAATAGGAAAATTGTAGGAAATGAGATGACATGTATCTCAAATCCTATGAGTAGGAATAGGAAAAGAGATGTCATTTGGTTCACACCAAACGAATTTTTCCATTAAGTCTAGGCTTATTTTTATTTTTCTATAAAATGTGGAGGATAGGAACCAATCCTATGTAGGAATAGGAATCCATTCCTATGAACCAAAGGGCTCTAAAGGAAAATTTCCTATAAGAATCCTATCTTATAGAATTCCTATGAAATTCCTCTAAACCAAAGGAGGCCTTATCTCTTCGCAGTTTGCACTTTAGCCCTTGCGGTTTTACCTATTTTTGAATAGGCCAAAGCTTGTATTAATTGTGATTTTGCGGTTAATTCTAGCCGTGATTTTATTCCTGTTTTAGACCGTTAAATCTGGTACATATATTTTAGTACCATTTTCTGTTGAATATCAACATATTCCAGATACTAAATTGATGTTATATATTTCCGCGTTTGACACGTGTTGAGATTAATTACATCTATTTGCAATTGAGATGAGATTTTTATCTCTTGCAAGCACAAATTCGGTACTTCTACAGTATTACTTCTCCGTTGAGTACGAGGTATTCCGGAATATTTCTATGATGTATCTATTTCCATGTTAACCACATGTCGAGCTTTATACATCTATTTGCAATTGAGATTTTTAATTTCTTGCAAATACATATGCAAAATTCAAGGTGTCATCCTTAGCAATTTGAGATTCACACTAATGATTTCGAGCCACCTCTCTTGAAATCTATTAATTTTGCAACATTAAGATATATTTATATTACACAATCTGTAATATAAATAAATTACCGGTTTTTCACCGGAGATGATATGTTCTATGTGTTTACCACATTGTCATTCTTCATGAACATGTCACAGCGGTCGAGATTGATTTCTCCCGCGCAGTAAACTTGTAAATTTTTGACAATAACATCTCCCTCATTATATTTGGAAAACACAAGGTAATGAGTTGGTTCTAATGCCCATGAGCAAACTATCTCTATTACTGTGAGATCCGTATGATCTTCAATGTGTTATGTTCCCACAATTGAGGTTGAGCATTTTCAAGTTATACACTTGAGTCAAAAAAAATTGCATTCTTATTACAAAACCATGATGATTTTTAATTTACTTCTTGTAAATTAATTATCTCTGGCTTGCCCCTATAAGTAATCGATGGCTAACAATTTGAGGCTATTGTCCTCAATGGCGATAACTTACTTAAGCAGGTTATGGACATCAAGATCAGTCTTGCATCCCATGGGATAGCATGTGCAATCCAAGCCACACCACCGGGACGGAAAGGACCTCAAGGGTAATGGTTTGAAACTCGCTTCAAACCCTCAACCTGACATCATCAAGCTGTCACGAGACCCTATGAGCATGGGGAGCATGGTGGTTGAATATGCATCAACCGACATGTTTGGAGACTACATTTAGTCCCTCAATCTCCTTGGTGATCAATTTTCTTATGTCCATTTCTGATGTTCTAATATGAACATGATTATTGTTGTCATCATATATTGTATATCACAATATATTGTATCAGCACTTTGGTACAGATTCATTTGTATGTATTCTATATATAGTTGACAGTGATTTTCTTGAGAATATTCATGTCTATATATAGATTTCTACGGGGGTCAATCTGATGAAAGATGATTTGTGCCATGTGGACATATGCACCACAAACTCTATACTCATGGAAGTGAAATGTTTCCACTCTCATTGAAAGAAATGAGATATTTTAAAATCGCTAGACGCGATGAGGTATTTGTTGGCTCAACTCGAGTCATATTTACTATCCCTGTGGGTACTCAAGTAACGTCGGGATGCTTCATTGCTTCCCAGGTTTAACTCGTACCCTACTAGACTATGGAGGTATCCGTCAAAATAGTTCCCATATCGAAACTTATGATGACAACAAAGAGAAATAACTTCTCTTTACCATATGCAACGGATATGACAAGCATATTCTTTGTGTATCATCTGGATTGTACTACACATACGACACAACCCGTAGCACATGTTGCGTATGAGATAGTTTTCCAGAGTGTCTTGTACATGACAAACTTGGCACTCTCGCCTTGGTCATCGAGACATTGGGTTGAAACTGAAACTATCAGCAATTCCAATAGTTTATGATTATTATGATGCTAAATTCTAACAACATTTGGATTTTATGTGCACTACAAGTGACACAGGGAAGCTAATTTTAAGGCCCGCACACCTTAAAGTCTACGCTGAACCACTCAGACTCCTTGAATGCATCAAGTTGAGGTAAGTGGCTCTTCCCATCCATTGACTAGACTATTTAGGTATTCCATGGTTCTAAAAGACATATCTACATGATGGTCTTAAGTGTGTGCTTTATTCACACGAAACCATTGGCTTTATCCTGACATCGATTTCAAGCAAATCGGATGGACAACATTGCAGAATTCTCCTTGAGTGCCTCCTCTATGGCTCTCGGATTGAAGTTTAGCAATTTGTCTTAATGTCTAGACTGTGACGCCCCCGATTTGACCGTACACTAATCATGCACGCAAATATGTACGACCAAGATCAGGGACTCACTGGAAGATATCACAACACAACTCTAGACACAAATTAAAATAATACAAGCTTTATATTACAAGCCAGGGGCCTCGAGGGCTCGAATACATAAGCTCGAAAACACAAGAGTCAGCGGAAGCAATAATATCTGAGTACAGACATAAGTTAAACAGGTTTGCCTTAAGAAGGCTAGCACAAAGGTAGCAACGATCGAAGAGGCAAGGCCTCCTGCCTGGGACCTCCTAACTACTCCTCGAAGCCGAACTCCACGTAGAAACATCCTCGGGATCCTCTGGGTCCTGGACTCCACCATCTGGTTGCATCAACCGAGAAGAAAGGAGAAAAGGGGAAAAGGGGGAACAAAGCAACCGTGAGTACTCATCCAAAGTACTCGCAAGCAAGGATCTACACTACATATGCAATGATATATGTGTAAAGGGGTAATATCTGTGGGCTAAACTGCAAAATGCCAGAATAAGAGGGGGATAGCTAATCCAATCGAAGACTACGCTTCTAGTAACATCCATCTTGCAGCAGAAGGTGAGGGTAGCTGGAAAGTAACAAGTATCCTTGCTTCTGGCAGCCTCCGTCTTGCAGCAGTAGATGGTAAGTTCACCAAGTAACATCGTATAGCATAATCCTACCCGGCGATCCTCCCGCACAACACCCTGTGAGAGAGCAACCACCAAGTTATATCTGGAACTTGTCTGGGTGTGTTTTATTAAGTATCCAGTTCTAGTTGTCATGAGGTCGGTGTGACGCCCCCGATTTGTCCGTACACTAATCATGCACGCAAATGTGTACGACCAAGATCAGGGACTCACTTGAAGATATCACAACACAACTCTAGACACAAATTAAGATAATACAAGCTTTATATTACAAGCCAGGGGCCTCGAGGGCTCGAATACAAAAGCTCGAAAACACAAGAGTTAGCAGAAGCAATACTATCTGAGTACAGACATAAGTTAAACAAGTTTGCCTTAAGAAGGCTAACACAAAAGTAACAACGATCGAAAAGGCAAGGCCTCCTGCCTGGGACCTCCTAACTACTCCTCGAAGCCGAACTCCATGCAGAAACATCCTCGGGATCATCTGGCTCCTGGACGCCACCATCTGGTTGCATCATCCGAGAAGAAGGAACAAAAGGGGGAAAAGGGGGAACAAAGCAACCGTGAGTACTCATCCAAAGTACTCGCAAGCAAGGATCTACACTACATATGCAATGATATATGTGTAAAGGGGTAATATCTGTGGACTGAACTGCAAAAAGCCAGAATAAGAGGGGGATAGCTAATCCAATCGAAGACTACGCTTCCGGCAACCTCCATCTTGCAGCAGTAGAAGAGAGTAGCTGGATGTAACAAGTATCCTCGCTTCTGGCAGCCTCCGTCTTGCAGCAGCTGAAGGGAGTAGATGGTAAGTTCACCAAGTAACATCGTATAGCATAAACCTACCCGGCAATTCCCCCGCACATCATCCTGTGAGAGAGCAACCACCGAGTTATATCTGGAACTTGTCTGGGTGTGTTTTATTAAGTATCTAGTTCTAGTTGTCATGAGGTCGGAATACAACTCCGGGTCGTCCTTTTACCGAGGGACATGGCTATTCGAATAGATTAACTTCCCTGCAGGGGTGCACCACATAATCCAGCACGGTTGATCCCATTTGGCCGGACACACTTTCTAGGGTCATGCCCGACCTCGGAAGATCAACATGTCGCAGCCCTACCTAAGCACAACAGAGAGGTCAGCACGCCGGTCTAAGTCCTAGGCGCGCAGGGGTCCGGGCCCATCGCCCAACGCACACCTGCACGTTGCGTACGCGGCCGGTGAGCAGACCTAGCAACCTCCATTACTAAGGAAGTTGCGTTACGCGGTCCAACCCGGCGCGCGCCGCTAAGTCGCTGACGTCAAGAAGGCTTCGGCTGATACCAAGACGTTGAGTGCCCATAACTATTCCCACGTAGCTGGTTAGTGCGTATTGGCCAATGGCCAGACTCAGATCAAATATCCAAACTCGTTAAGCGTGTTATTATGAAATAACCGCGGATAACGACCAGGGCCAGGCCACCTCTCCACTGGGTGTCTCAACCTGCCTTGTCGCTCCGCCACAAAGATCCACTCGGGGGGCCGTCGGGAACTCAGGCCCACCACTTCCTGGATGGAGCCACCTGTCCTTTCAGCCCCCACATCGAATCACTTGCGGGTACTCAATGAGCCGACCCGACTTTAGTCACATCATGTATCATGTAAAGTATGTATATAGTATATACCCGTGATCACCACCCGAGGTGATCACGGCCCGATAGCATAGCATGGCAGACGGACAAGGATGTGGGACCACTGATGGAATACTAGCATCCTATACTAAGCATTAGGATAACAGGTAAAGGTATCAACAGTGGTAGCAATAATGACAGGCTATGCAGCAGAATAGGAGTAACCGAACAGTAACATGCTACACTACTCTAATGCAAGCAGTAGAGAGAAGAATAGGCGATATCTGGTGATCAAAGGGGGGGCTTGCCTGGTTGCTCTGGCAAGAAAGAGGGGTCGTCGTCGACGCAGTCGATCATAGTGGCACCGTCAGTGGTCTCAGTCCCGATGTCTATCGGAGAGAAGAGGGGAAAGAAACAATAAATATAAAGCAAACAATTGTAACACAAAGCATAACATGGCAAAACGCGGTGCTACGTGTGACCTAACGCAGTGCTCGATGATACACGCGAAGAGGAATAATATCCGGGAAAGTATTCCCGGTATTAGGCATTTTCGGGCAGATGAAACGGAGGGGAATGTTGCATGTTCGATATGATAGAGATGTGTGGCGGACGAACGGACCGCGTATTCGGATCTGTCTCGTTGTTCTGAGCAACTTTCATGTACAAAGTTTTTCCATCCGAGTTACGCATTATTTTATATTAATTTTCAAAGTTATAATCATTTTTTGAAATTATTTAATTTAATTAATTCGAAAAAGAAATACTGTGTCACCATGACGTCAGCGTGACATCAGCGGTCAAAGTTGACCGTTGACCGGTCAAACTGACGCGCGGGTCCCGTTTGCCATAGACTGTTAACTAAACTAACAGATTAATTTTAACTGGCAAGTTAATTAAGTTTAATTTAGCTAACCATAATTAATTAAGTTAATTCATTACTTAATTAATTAATTGATTTACATCTTTTTTTAAGGGGCCCGGCCCCACTTGTAAGCGGCCCAGGCCGTTAGCGGGCGCTAGCGGTTGCGGGCATCGGGCGCCAGCCCAAATGGGCGCATGCCCGAGGGCGCTGGGCGTGCAAGGCGCTCGCCGGCACCGGCGGCTAGGGCCGGGGGATGGCCGGGGCGAGCGGCGGCTGCGGCCTCGCGCGAGGCGGCAGATGCGAGGCCCCAGCGAGGCAGGCGAGGCTACCGGCGTGGCTCGGCGGCCAGCGAGCGGAGCACCGCAGCGGGGGGGGTCTTCGGCGGCCACGGTCAGAAGCGGCGGTTGAGGGCGATGCCGGGCAAGGGGAGGCGGGAGCGGGCTGCAGGGCGCGCAGGAGCGCGGGCTCCAGACAGCGTGGGACAGCGACAGCGGCGGCGAGCAGTTGCAGCAGGTAGCACCGGTGGTCAAAGCAGCAGCAGCACCGCAACAGGCGCGCGGGCGCGGGTGCGCGCGTAGGGAGCGACCAGCGCGCGTGCTGGGCGCGGGGCAAGGCTCGGCCAGAGGAGCTCAGGGCGCAGGACGGGCGCGGCCACGGGCCGGGGGCGCGGCCAGGGAGGTTCGCGGGGCGTCCGTGACGCGGTCGGGTGTGAATTAAGGCGAAGTAGGGCACGGTGGCCGTAGGGAGGGAAGACGGGGTCGGTCGGGGAGGTCCTCACCGACCCTGCAGGTGTGCAGCAGTATGCTTGGGAAGGGGCCGGAGATGCGCTTCCGGCGACGGGGCGGCTGGCGGTTTCAGGGGCACCTCCAGGTCCAGGAACGGGGAGGAGGGCGAAGATGACGACGAGCGACGAGCGGGGCATCGCCGGCGGTGCGTGTCGAGGCGATGGGGTCGGGGCGCCGTTTCCCCCGATCCAGATCGGGGCAGAGGTGGTCGTGGGGGGAGTGGGCCGCGAGGGGGAAGTGGGGAAGGGATTGGGCTAGGGTTTCGGATCTGTGGGGGGTTATACAGCCGGGATGGGCCGGCTGGGTTGCGAGGGTGGCCAGCTGGGCCTGTTGGCCGAGTTGGCCAGGGGGTCCTCTTTGTTTTTGTTGCTTCTTTTTGTTTGTTCTTTTAAATCTTTTCTATTTTCTTTATTTTAGTTACAAAAATAGTTTTACCAAAAAGTTAATCCTTGCTCCTAAATTAGCATAACAATATAGGCTACCTCTACAAAAGTTTGGTGACTAAATAAACTAGTTTAATATTTGTTTATCATTTAAAAGCATTTAAATAATAGTTTGGGCCCGTGATTTATTTGTTTTAGAGCATTTAAGCATTTTATCAAAATGTGGTACCTTCATCATATTTACTCATGATTTATTTTGACACATCTAGAACATTTTAGTTTTAATGTTTGAAAAACTTTTGTTGTTTGCCTTTATCTCAGATCTGAATTCGGATCGGTTTTCAGCTAACGCGAGATTATCAACAGTAATTGTGGTGACGTGTCGTCAGTAGTAGAGGGTTACTGTAGCTTAACTATCCGGGCGTCACAGCCGGAGTACAACTCCGGGTCGTCCTTTTACCGAGGCACACGGCTATTCGAATAGATTAACTTCCCTGCAGGGGTGCACCACATAACCCAGCACGCTTGATCCCATTTGGCCGGACACACTTTCCAGGGTCATGCCCGGCCTCGGAAGATCAACACGTCGTAGTCCTACCTAAGCACAACAGAGAGGTCAGCACGTCGGTCTAAGTCCTAAGCGCGCAGGGGTCCGGGCCCATCGCCCAACGCACACCTGCACGTTGCGTACGCGGCCGGTGAGCAGACCTAGCAACCTCCATTACTAAGGAAGTTGCGTTACGCGGTCCAACCCGGCGCGCGCCACTAAGTCGCTGACGTCAAGAAGGCTTCGGCTGATACCACGATGTCGAGTGCCCATAACTATTCCCACGTAGGTGGTTAGTGCGTATAGGCCAACGGCCAGACTCGGATTAAATATCCAAACTCGTTAAGCGTGTTATTATGAAATAACCGCAGACAACGACCAGGGCCAGGCCACCTCTCCACTGGGTGTCTCAACCTTCCCTGTCGCTCCGCCACAAAGATCCACTCGGGGGTCGTCGGGAACTCAGGCCCATCACTACCTGGATGGAGCCACCTGTCCTTTCAGCCCCCACATCGGAATCACTTGCGGGTACTCAAAGAGCCGACCTGACTTTAGTCACATCATGTGTCATGTAAAGTATGAGTATAGTATATACCCGTGATCACCACCCGAGATGATCACGGCCCGATAGTATAGCATGGCAGACGGACAAGGATGTGGGGCCACTGATGGAATACTAGCATCCTATACTAAGCATTAGGATAGCAGATACAGGTATCAACAGTAGTAGCAACAATGACAGGCTATGCAACAGAATAGGAGCTATCGAATCATCAATAGTAGCAAATCTAATGCAAGAATAAGAGAGAAGAGAATGGGCGATATCTGGTGATCAAGGGGGTTGGCTTGCCTGGTTGCTCTGGCAAGGAGGGGTCGTCATCACCGTAGTCGAACTGGGGGTCGCCGTCAGTCTCGGGGTCTACCGGAAAGAAGTAACGGAGAGGGAACATAATAAATAACAGAGCAATCAAAGCATCACAAAGCGTAGCATGGAAATACGTTGTGCTAGAGGTGACCTAATGCAGTGCTCGGTGATTGATGTCTACACACGCTTCTACTCTTGTAGACTATGTTGGGCCTCCAAGCGCAGAGGTTTGTAGGACAGCAGCAATTTCCCTCAAGTGGATGACCTAAGGTTTATCGAACTCAGGGAAGTAGAGGTTGAAGATGGCCTCTCTCAAGCAACCCTGCAACTAAGATACAAGAAGTCTCTTGTGTCCCCAACACACCTAATACACTTGTTAGATGTATAGGTGCACTAGTTCGGCGAAGAGATGTTAAATGGCAAGTAATATGGATGGCAAAACAAAGTAATATAATTCTGTAACAAAAAGTGCAGCAAGCAAACAAGTGGTAAACGTGAGCACAAATGGTATTGCAATGGTGGAAACAAGGCCTAGGGTTCATACTTTCACTAGTGGCAACTCCCAACAACATTAACATAATCGAATCACATGATATTTCCCATAAAACATGCAAAGGGGACACACTCGGAGGTCATTCCTTCGTGGTCAAGAGAGGACGAGAATTATGTAGGGCTACAAAAGCACACCTCAAAGTTCGTAGTTCTCAATCTAAGGATTTCCCAATGTCACCGCGGCCGTCCAAAGAGAGTCCCACAATCACCACAACATATCTAAAGGATAGTCAAAGACAAGCACCAAGAGACTCTCAATCTTCAATCAACACACAAGAGAGGAAATCACTCATGAAAATATTGTTCTAATCCATGTCCAATAGACCGCTGTCACCTTGGTCTCGGGGATTATACTAGATAAAGACAAGTGAGTACATCAATCCAATACATAGAGGAAGGGGAAATATCTTAGATTAACATAGCCTATGATCACAATGAAGATCACATCATGGGAGAGAGAATTGACCACATAGCTACTGGTAAGAACCTCAGCCCCGAGGAGGAACTACTCCCGCATCATGGAGGGAGGAAGCAACGTCGATGGAGATGAATCCGGGGGCACTTCCCCGTCCCGGCATGGTGCCGGCGCAGGAATTCTGGTCCCCCGAAGCTTGATGGAGATGGCGGCGGAGATCGGAATCGCGTCTGGAGAAAAGGGGTCCGGAATCAGGGTTTTCTCGACGGACCTTAAATATATGCCAAAGGGGGGCACCGGACGGGGCTCGAGGGGCCCAGACGCCCCCTCGGCGCGGCCCAGGGGGGGGGGGGGCG
>LR738715.1:783997259-784063603 GCA_902687465.1 Secale cereale | reverse complement strand
GGTGCCCCCCCCCCCCCTCCCGGCTGTCCTTCGGGCGCAAGGTAGGTTCTGGAACGCTGATTTTTTATATAATTTTTCTGGATTTTTCCTGGCAATTCTCGTAACGTGAAAACCTGAAATACAAAAACAGCCGAAAATAGAAACTGGCACTGGGGTGCACTGAGTTAATAGGTTAGTCCAAATATGATCAAAAGTGTATGGAAGTGTATGAATATCATAGCAATATCACCCAAAAGAGGCATGGAGCAAGCAGAAATTATAGATACGTTTTGGACGTATCAACATCCCCAAGCTTAATTCCTGCTCGTCCTCGAGTAGGTAAATGATAACAAGAATAATTTCTGTGGTGACATGCTATTAACCATATAGGACTTATTCATAGTCATATGACAAAAGCTTACTGAGACAATGAATCTGTAGTAATTAAGTTGCCTCATGAGAAAATCACAAAGAACTGAAAGTTTTACAATATGATACTGAAACATCAAATAGATTTGCAATGAACATGATATGCAAATATGATAAAGTGATATCTAGCTTGCCCCCTTCAGTGAAGCAAAACATAAATGCAGGGGCACCTTCAAGGTTTAAGTGATGACTAGATACAATGATTTCAGAATAAACGATATCACAATCATGCAAAAGACAATGCTACTTTGGGACAATGCACATTACACTCAGAATGACAATCATGCTCTCGGTAGTTGGTGCTTTAAAAGAAGGTGGAGACTCAACATAAAAGTAAAAGAATGGCCCTTCGCGGAGGGAAGCAGGGATTACTCATGTGCTAGAGTTTTTATTTTGAAATCATAGAAGCAATTTTGTCAACGGTAGTAATACTTCATATGTGTTATGCATAAGACATCCTATAAGTTGCAAGCCTCATGCATCGAATACCAATAGTGCTCGCACCTTGTCCTAATTAGCTCGGATTTCCTTGGGTTATCATTGCATTACATATGTTTCAACCAAGTGTCACAAAGGGGTACCTCTATGCCACCTGTACAAAGGTCCAAGGAGATAAATCGCATTTGATTTCTCGTTTTTGATAGATCTCAACTTGAGGACATCCATACCGGGACAACATAGAAAATAGATAATGGACTCCTCTCTAATGCTTAAGCATTCATAAGAGGTTGAGGATTAATGTCCAAGCTAAAACTTCCACCATGATACATGGCTTTGGTTGGCGGCCCAATGTTCTTCTCTAACAATATGCATACTCCAACCATTTCATGGCAAATCACCCTTACTTCTGACAAGACGAACATGCATAGCAACTCACATGATATTCAACAAAAGTGTAACAGTTGATGGCGTCCCCAGAAACATGGATACCACTCAGCAAGCAACTTATAAGAAATAAGATACATAAGCGACATATTCTTTACCACAATAGTTTTTAAGCTACTTTCCCATGAGCTATGTATTGCAAAAATGAAGGTTTTAAAGGTAGCACATGTAAATTTACTTGGAGTGGCGGTGAAATACCACATATAGGTAGGTATGGTGGACTCATATGGCATAACTGAATTAAAAGAATGTGGATGCACAAGCAGTCAGTCCGCTTAGTACAGGTGGAGGTTAGCAAAAGACTGGGAGCGACCAACTAAAAGAGCAATGACGGTCATAATCATGCAGAGCGACAAAGCAACATTGAATCAGGCATGGTAGTTATATCGCTACTCAGAAACAAAAGATCATCAAGGCTTGACAGACTTTCTTTACAGTCTTAAATATGCGTGAGCATACGCCAAGTCAATCAAAATAAATTCTTGAAGGAAGATATTACTAAACCATACCACATCAAAGGCAAACAAATCAAGTTGGTACTCCAATAACACATTGGGAATCCCCCAGCTATTTGAGACTAACCACAAGAAAACATGAACTACTAAGCGCCATTATGCACGTAGCATCTTTATCATAGACATATCAACCAATGCAACGGAAGCAAACTCTCTTAATAAGGTGAGCATGGTAATTAAAGAGAGTTCAAGCAACCAACTAAACAAAAGCTCTTTGAAAAGATAAGCATGAATACTAAGAGCTGAACATGATAATAGCTATTAAAAGACAAAGAACACACACAGCAAAGATAAACATGAAAAATTCTATGTTGTGTTCTAGGTTGAAGTGGAGCGTGTTTCTCTCCCACACAAAGAAAGCCGAGTTCCAACTCGTTATGAAAAACAAGCAAAGCTAAAGAAAACTAAAAATGAAACTAAAAGCAAGACGCTCCAAGCATAGCACATAACACATGAAGTGATAAAAATATAGTGGAACGAAAGACGAACTGATAATGTTGATGGAGAAGGGGACGCACGGGGGCATCCCCATGCTTAGACGCTTGAGTCTCCTTGAATATTTCTTGGGGGTGCACGGGGGCATCCCCAAGCTTGAGCGCTTGACACTCCTGAATCTTTTTATCATCTTCCCTCGCACACTTGAAAACTCCCTTCATACATAACTCATCATAATCTGATTAGCGAGGTTAGTACCCATAATAAAATAATTGTTCCTTGCTGGAAATAACGATATTCTTGAAGTTCAACTGTTTCTCAAGATTGCCAAAAGGTTTTTGCAAAGAAAAAGCAAGCTCTTGGTTTGCAAAATGAAAGAAAGGCAAACAGGACAGAATCTGTGAAAAACAGAACAGCAGGTAGTAAATGATTTGTTCGGGGCACTTCTGCAACTCTAATCAAAAAACTCAGAACAGACGCACGAAAGACAATTGTATAGAGCACGCTGTCGAAAACATTCAGACCAAAAAGATGATCTGGTGATTTTATACGAATTTTTCTATCCTAGGATAGAATCTGTTTCCCGGACAGCACGTCACAACTTTTGAACTTTCTTGCAATCAGAGGCTACACTTGGCACAAAGTTGAAAAGTAAAGATACAATGATGATGCTACTGTAGTAACAACATCAAGACACAACAAAGAGCAAAATAAAATTGTATTCATTGTGGGCTGCCTCCCAAAAGCGCTTTTTCTTTTATGCCTTTAAGCTAGGCATAGGACTTTAATGATGCTCTCGTAAGAATAAGAGCTGAAGAACAAAAAAGGGCATCAAGAAGCAAATGCCAAATACATTTAAGCCTAACATGCTTCCTATGCATAGGAATATTGCAATAGAATAATTCATTGAAGCACGAAGCAACTAGCATAGGAAGGCAAAACAAGCATAACTTCAAAATATTCACCTTAAAAAAGGAAACTTCTCATTATTAAGATATTTAGAACCAAGCCTCCATCTCTCATTATAAATTTCAGTGGCATCATGTATGAACTCAACAATAGCATCACATAAAGCATTGTTACCATGATCCACATGCAAAAAGGTACTCTCACTCCCCACATAAGCATAATTTTTCTCATTAGTAATAGTGGGAGTAGGACTATCATAAACAACTTGAACACTATAGATTAGTTGTATATTAGGAGGGTGGTGTTCAACAAGGGAGTAATTCCCTTCATGATTATGACAAGTTTCATAAGGATAATTTCTCCTTATGTCATAGGTACCTTTATAATCACTATAGATTGGAGTTATAACATCATCATGGTAGAGAAGAGCATTATCATTGCTAGCAACTATATTTGTAAACATGTTGTCTTTATTCTTACTAGCAAGAGAATTATCAATTATCACATCACTAGTGGGGATAGGATTTGCAATCCTATCATCCCCAAGCTTAGAGCTTCCCATATCTTCACTTTCAGAGTTGGTACCAAAAAGATTTTCAAGATCATAAGCAGCATTATCATCATTTTCCCAATCACAATAAGTAACATGCATATCATAATCAAAATCATCTTCAATAGTACCTACGGATGTATCATCAAGATGATAATTAAGGCAATAAACTTCACCTTCTTCTTTAAACTTACAACCGTTAGGATAAAAGTTGATGGGAGGAATATGCTCAGGCCAGGTTGATACCCATTCTTCTTCCTTCTTGCTCCTCCTCCTCCTCCTCTTCTTTTTCTTCTTCTTCACCTTAGGAGGGGGTGGTTGGAGATGAAGCTTCTCCACATATCCTGGTTTATCATTAGAAACAATAGGGGAAACTTGGGAGAAACTCTCCTGTTTATTAGCAGAAATATAAGAGACATTTTTATACTTTGGTAAAGTTCCCTCCTTTCTAATCTTACTTATGTAATCATTTTCATGGCAATTAACAACACAATAGAGATGGCAATTTTGCAAAGTGTTTTTTATTCCTATGGCATTATCATCCAGCCAAGAAGTCTTTTTTGATAACTCTTCACACATCAAAAATAACATAAGCTCGTCATAAAGATCAGAGGTGATCATGTTATCACACAACCGGTTAACAGTTATGTTTTGAAAGTTCATGCATTGAAAATTAAAGTGACCCTCTATACGGCAAAGTTCACAAGTAAAAGGATAAAGGTCACACAATTCTCTAGCAATTTCATTTAAATCTCTGACCCAAGTGATTGTTCTTTCATTCTTATGTTGCTTACAATACTTCTCTTCTTCAATCATAGGCCTTTCACAAGGTCTATCCACTCCACAAAAATTAACATGCTTATATAAAACTTCATTTTTAGGAATTGGATCATGCATGTTGCAATCATCATGAACAATTGCATTTTCTTTGCAAGTCTCTTTAAAAGGTTTATGATACTTGATCCAATCCTCCTTAGGCATATTAAGATGTGAAGCAAAAGATTTGAGGAAATCAACAAGGAGTTGAGAATCAAGCCCAAACTTAGCACTAAACTTATTAAAACTTGTAGTTTCAACAAAGGACTTAATGCAATCATACTCATAAATTATACCTGACTCTTTACCTTTGTCGATCTCCCAATCTTCAGTGTTGCGTTGAATTCTTTCAAGGAGTTCCCATTTAGCATCAATCTTTTTGTTTGTGAAAGAACCCATAGAGGAAGCGTCGAGCACATCTTTATCCTGTCGAGAAAGCCTCGCATAGAAATTAGTAATAATCATATCTTCGGGGATCCCATGGTTAGGACATTTTACCATTAACGTTTTCAGTCTCCCCCAAGCTTGAGCTATGCTCTCTCCGTCATGAGGATAAAAATTATAAACATAATTCCTATTCTCATGGACTTCATGAAGAGGATAAAACTTGGAGTAAAAGAGAGACTGGATCTCTTCCCACTCCAGTAGGTGAGAGTCATTTAGTAGCCTATACCATTCCAATGCTTTTCCTTTCAGTGACAAGGCAAATAATTTCGTCATGACAAACTCCCTTGATACACCTGCAAGCTTAAATAATGAACATAGTTGTGATAGATATAGCAAGTGTTCACCGGGATGTCTGTCTCCTGCATAACGATTAGCCAAAACGTAATTGATAATACCAGCTGGTATTTTATAGGGCACAATTTCAGTAGGGGGGGAGCAACCACCACAGGTGTGGGGCGTCTTCCCGCAAGCAACGATCCAATAGCACGGTTTTCCATAAACATAACTAGTGAAATAAAAACAAGAAACAAAAAGATTTAATTGCAAGATCTAAAGATATACCTTCAAGCGCTCACTTCTCCGACAACGGCGCCAGAAATAGCTTGATGTCTATACACGCTTCTACTCTTGTAGACTATGTTGGGCCTCCAAGCGCAGAGGTTTGTAGGACAACAGCAATTTCCCTCAAGTGGATGACCTAAGGTTTATCGAACTCAGGGAAGTAGAGGTTGAAGATGGTCTCTCTCAAGCAACCCTGCAACTAAGATACAAGAAGTCTCTTGTGTCCCCAACACACCTAATACACTTGTTAGATGTATAGGTGCACTAGTTCGGCGAAGAGATGTTAAATGGCAAGTAATATGGATGGCAAAACAAAGTAATATAATTCTGTAATAAAAAGTGCAGCAAGCAAACAAGTGGTAAACGTGAGCACAAATGGTATTGCAATGGTGGAAACAAGGCCTAGGGTTCATACTTTCACTAGTGGCAACTCCCAACAACATTAACATAATCGAATCACATGATATTTCCCATAAAACATGCAAAGGGGACACACTCGGAGGTCATTCCTTCGTGGTCAAGAGAGGACGAGAATTATGTAGGGCTACAAAAGCACACCTCAAAGTCCGTAGTTCTCAATCTAAGGATTTCCCAATGTCACCGCGGCCATCCAAAGAGAGTCCCACAATCACCACAACATATCTAAAGGATAGTCAAAGACAAGCACCAAGAGACTCTCAATCTTCAATCAACACACAAGAGAGGAAATCACTCATGAAAATATTGTTCTAATCCATGTCCAATAGACCGCTGTCACCTTGGTCTCGGGGATTATACTAGATAAAGACAAGTCAGTACATCAATCCAATGCATAGAGGAAGGGGAAATATCTTAGATTAACATAGCCTATGATCACAACGAAGATCACATCATGGGAGAGAGAATTGACCACATAGCTACTGGTAAGAACCTCAGCCCCGAGGAGGAACTACTCCCGCATCATGGAGGGAGGAAGCAACGTCGATGGAGATGAATCCGGGGGCACTTCCCCGTCCCGGCAGGGTGCCGGCGCAGGAATTCTGGTCCCCCGAAGCTTGATGGAGATGGCGGCGGAGATCGGAATCGCGTCTGGAGAAAAGGGGTCCGGAATCAGGGTTTTCTCGATGGACCTTAAATATATGCCAAAGGGGGGCACCAGACGGGGCTCGGGGGGCCCAGGCGCCCCCCCGGCGCGGCCCAGGGGGGGCGCGCCGCCAGGGCGCCTGGAGCCCTGGTGCCCCCCCCCCCCCGGCTGTCCTTCGGGCGCAAGGTAGGTTCTGGAACGCTGATTTTTTATATAATTTTTCTGGATTTTTCCTGGCAGTTCTCGTAACGTGAAAACCTGAAATACAAAAACTGGCACTGGGGTGCACTGAGTTAATAGGTTAGTCCAAATATGATCAAAAGTGTATGGAAGTGTATGAATATCATAGCAATATCACCCAAAAGAGGCATGGAGCAAGCAGAAATTATAGATACGTTTTGGACGTATCAGTGATACAGGCGAAGAGGAAATAACATCCGGGAAAGTATTCCCGGTGTTAGGCATTTTCGGGCAGATGAAACGGAGGGGGAATGTTGCATGTTCGGTATGATAGAGATATGTGGCGGACGAACGGACCGCGTATTCGTATTCGTCTCGTCGTTCTGAGCAACTTTCATGTACAAAGTATTTTCATCTGACTTACGGTTTATTTTATATTCATTTTCAAAGTTTAAATCATTTTTTTGGAATTATTATTAATTCGAAAATTAAATAGCTAAATGCTTCTGTCACCTAGTGTGGTGTCAGCCACAGTCAATGACATGTGGGGCCAAGTCAAAGTCAACAACATAGTCAGCTGTTGACTGAGTCAACCAGTGAATAGTGCATGGGTCTCGCGTGTCATAGGCCTAAGCATATTAATATATCTGATCATTTTAACTTACAGTAGAGGCCACATGTCATAGGGCCTAGACTAACTAAACATGATTAATTAGTTAACTAAGTGATTAGGCTAATTAAACCAATTTAATTAAGTTAATTAACTAACTAAATAATATTAATATTATTTTAATTCCATTTTTTAAACGTTCCAGGTCGGGGCCCCACTTGTCACTGGCCCAAGGCCTTAGCAGGCGCTGGGTTAGCGGGCAAGCGGTTGCGGGCGTGGGCGCTAGACCCGGGCACGTCCAGGGGCGCAGCCGGCCGGCAGCGGCGGCCCAGCGCGGCCGTGTGGACAAGGTAGCGGCGACCCAGCGCGACCGTGTGGCCAAGGTAGGGCGCGGCAGACGAGGCGAGCGAGGGGGAACAACGCGCAGTAGGATGCTGCGGCGGTCGGGGCGACAGAGGCGAGGACCGCCGGCGGGTAAGTGAGTGTGTTGGCTGCGGCCAGGCAGCAGCAGTAGCAGCTGCAGCAGTGGGGGAGCAAGCAGCAAGGCACGGTGCCGGTAGCAACAGTAGGGGAGGTCCGGGTCGGTGCAGGCGGCGTGCATGACGACGATGGTGAGCAGTCGATGTGGTGGGGAAGAACGACGACGCAACTGTGGGCGCGCGGGCGCGAGCGCGCACGGTCCATGGCAAGGGGCGGTGTGCGAGCGTAAGACGGTGACCGCGAGGCAGGGGAGAAGGAGTGGGGGCGCTCACGTGCGCTTGCAAGGGAGAGGAGGGGGCCGGCGGGAAGGAGGACCGGCGGTCGACGGCGACGCGGTGACGAGGAGACGAGGACGATGGCAGTGTCGCGGCGATGGGAAGGCGCGAGATCGCGCCAGGTCTTGGGCGAGGACAGCGGCGCAAGGACGGAGGTCGGGAGGTGCGGTGCTCGGTGCTGGCTGGCGGCGTCCTTCAGGCACGGGCGCATCGAGAGGAGGGGGATCGAACAGATTCGCCCCTCCCATGTGCGCCTGTGTGTGTGTCGTGGGTGGCGGCGTGAGTAGGGAACGAGGGGGAGTGGGGGATCGTGCGGGTGGGACAAGGGTCCGGGGGGTGACCTAATAGGCCAGGGGCAGCGGGGTTGCTGGGCCGGCCGACCTCTTTGGCTAACTGGGCCAGGGCCTAGTCGGGGGAGGTGTCTTTCTTTTATTTTTCTTTTGATTATATTTCTTTTCTTTTTTTTCTTTTTATTAGTTTTCTAATTTATTTTTAATTCTAAAATTATGAAAATAGTATCTAAATTAGTATAACTAATTATACTACTGCCAGGGATAATTTGGCACTAAATAAAACAGTTGTTTGTTTTATAAATTATAAAAGGTATTTAATAAATTGTTATAGCCGCTATTTTATTTACTTTAGAGCATTTAAACATGTTATAAATATGTGATTTCTCCACCATAATTATCTATGATTTTTTTGCTAGAATTTGAACATTTTAGATTTGACAACTAAAAACTTTCATTATTTGACTTTAATTCAAATTAGAATTTGGGTCGGTTCTGAACTAACACGAGATTATCAACAGTAACTGCGGTGACATGTCGTCATTAGCAGAGGGTTACTGTAGCTTAACTATCCGGGTGTCACATGGACTCAAAATGGTTTGGTAGAATCCCATCCAAAGAATTGAGCTCATTGCATGATCTTTACTTTGAATTGCAACTTACCAACTTTACGTTGGATTCATGTAGTCTTACACACTCATAACCAAATTGCATATATTATTCCCCTCTATCTTTGATTCATGGAAATCTACCAAGTATTTCCCATCTGCAGTACTTCGGTTGCATACTGATATCACCACCCGGCATACATCATTGGCCCCTCAACATATAGTTGGGATATATGTGAGGAATAACTGTATTACCGTCAATACCTCAAGCCCCTCACATGAGGAGTTATTCAAGGCCAGTATGTTTATTCAATGAGGGACATTTCCAGGCATTAGGGGGAGATTTAAAGTACCATAAAGAATGCCAGGAAATTATTGGAATGTTCAACACATTTCTGCCTCAAATCCACGTACTCAAAGATCTGAACCATGCATTCAGAAGATTTGCAACACATTGCAAATAACCTGCCAAATTCATTTACTGACTATAAATGTGTCACGCAATCCTACAATCCTGCAAAAATATGTCGGAAAGAGTGGAGGTACCAACTAAAACCACTCAACTCCCCATTCAAAGCAACAAGGGGAGAAGTACGACAATAGTACATCAGGATTCAGCTTCTTGCAAGCAAGGATATCAAGGCCTCTGAATCAGTAAATGCATGTCAACTTTACGTTGGCAGACACCTAATGGGTAGTATACACCCAGTGGACGGGAAACCTCCACCAACCCAGGTCATAGTCCACACAATGACCGGGACATCGGAATACCCGACTCAATCGCATTGGGAAATAGCGAGGGTCACCATGGGTAACGATATTTCCATCAACTATATATTGATATATAGATTCTGGAGAAACATATAACTGGAAGTCTACAATTGTCGACATACATTTCTCAACTAGATTGAAAAAACCTTTCAAGTGATACAGATCCAAAGACCATGGCCATGGCAAAGTGTGATCAACACTCGGACTGAACTCAAGCAAAGGGTATAATCTAGGTAGAAATGATCTTACTCAATAATGGGAAGGTATTCATAAGCAATACCTACATCAGTTCTCTTCTGGAAATAGACTTGAGAACAACGAGATGGTGAAACAAAGAGCAAGTATTGTAGCACAAGGGTTCACGCAGATACCCAACTATTCTCCAGAGGTGGAATCTCTTTCCGATTACTTGTATCATTGGCAGTACAAAATCATCTGTTTCTGCAGTTGATAGATGTAGTGATCATATATCCATGTGGATCACTAGATTCAGACATATATGGTTGATTCCCGATGGAATCTCACTTCTGAATCGAAATGCAATACGCAACATACATTGTGTAAAATCAGTAAGTCTCCATATGACTTATTATTACTGTCGGTAAATTTGGTACAACCGACTTAGTGAGTTCCTTATTCACAAGGATTACTCCTACAATGATGATTATCCATGTTTTTGTGTCTACAATGACGACACATGTAATCATCTAAATGGCGGAGTTTAAAATGAAGGATTTGGGTAAACCAAAATACCGCTCGTTGCTACAAATTGAGCACCTTCATTCATACATTATGGTATACTATGTTGTCTATATCCATAATATATTGAAGAAATTCATTGTGGACAAATCTTATCCATCCATAACTCTCATGATAGTTCATTTTGTAGACGTAGAGAATGATCTATTTAGACCAAGAGATGATGGAAATGAAATATTTGGACTCAACGTTCCATAATGCCATTGGATTCACCAAACACAATTGGTTGGTACTCAAGAATATCTTTCGATATCTCCAAGGCATCAAACATCTTGTCCTAGTTTTTCAGTCTCACAGGAATGTGAACACCGGTATCATTGGGTACATCGATCAGATCCCCACTATGTCAGATCGTTGACAAATTTAGTGTGCCTACTAGGTGTGGTAGCCCTCTCATGGAGAGTCTTCGAAACAGACCTCATGGCTACATCCACCAACCATTATCTCAACGATAATGTTTCTTGTGTTGCCCGGATGCAAACAGGTTACATAATAAGCAATATCACTATATTGCATATCTTGCAAGTCAAATCATGCGACTGATTTGTTCATCGGGTCTCTACCAACTTCTATGTTCCAGAAATGTGTTCATGGAATTGGTAGATGATGGCTTCGAATTTTGCAAGAATCAGGGGGAGTATCTTCCTGAATTGTTCATGTTCAATGCATCATATTATACTTTTTTTTCCTTCATGAGTTTACTTTACAGGTTCTCATAAAAGTTTTAAATGAGGTAATATCAACATGAGATCATATGTCATACTTTCAGTTTTCCCCACCGGTGGTTTTAGGAAAGTATATATGATATATTTATTGTCCTCTGAACTCTATGGGTTTTCTCGTATTGAGTTAAAAGAGACAATAACCATTATATGTTGCATCATTTTCTCCTTATTTTTCTCACTGGGTTTGCAGGAGTTTTAGCAACATATCAAACACTATACTCCTCACATTTTTTCCACAGGGTTTTTGAGGAGCTTTTATTTAAGATGATGATGTCTACAAGGATAGCATAGATTAGGGGGAGTGTTGAGATTAGTTAACCCATGTGTTAATTATGGAGAACCTCCACTATCCCTAACCGTCATGTACGAGGGACACGACTGTTCGCTCGTGTCTCTCCGGACCATCGCGTCTGTTGGATGTATCCCCTCGAGGCTATATATACTTGTACTCAATCATCAATAAAGACAACCCTTCACTTTACATCTCTGTCTATTGTTTCTCTCGCTTCACATTACAACACAAAACATACAGAAGTGGTTCAACCAAAGCAAAGATGCACCAAACACACTGTGTTAGGAGTCTGCTCCTTAATTCTGAGCCACTCGCCACCAACTGCTACTAATGTTCCTAAATCATCCATGATTCTTTTTCTAAAAAATGATAGACTTGAGCAGTAATTTTATTATCTACGAAACAACAAGAATATAATTCATAGACTAATCGCAAGAATATGTTTGCTTGTTGGTTACTAAAAAGCTGATGCTCCTGTGCGACACATTTCATATGAATTGAAACGAGTGCGACGTTGTTCGAAGGAATGGCTCTAGTGCGACACATTTTATCCCGTAAATAGCCTAGGCACACCATGGCCCTTAAACTCAACGGATGCCCTAATTAGCTGTTAGGGGTTCGACCCACCACTTATCCACGTAAGCGCGGGATCCACCACTTGTCCACGTAAGCGTAGGACCCACCTATTCGCAGCTAGAAGAGACGAGCGCCCAAGCCCGCCCGCCCATTGCTTCCCCTTTCCCCAATCTTTCCCTTATCCGATGACCTACACAGATGTCTACCTCCTCCGTCACACATTCAAAATGGCGACAATATGGTCAAGTGCCGCTCACAAGGTGCTCTGACTGCCCACACCCAAATTCTCGTAAACGGTGGGTCAGTAAGACGGATGATAATGTCAATCTTGGGCACGAATTTGTGAAATGCTTGAGCAAAACAATGTCAGAAAGGGATGGCAAGGTTAGATTAACAATTCTTAGCCCGTTCTTTCGTTGTCGTTTGCTCTAATTTCTTCATATTTTGTTTTTTCTCATCAAATTTGGGATTTAAGGTTCATGTTGTTGTTTTCAGATCCTGAAGAAAAGAACCTCCTCATCTGAAGAAGAGGCGACGACGACGGGTCATGACAAGCTTCTTGCAGCGCAACGTGTTAAGATTAAAAGGGAAATCTCCCCTCGACCATAGAGTGGACGGTTGTGCCCGCTTTGGACGCCTGTGTCCAGCGGCGCAACGTCGCTTCCCTCGCGTCCTCTGGAACCGATGCATCTCCACAAATCATCGTGTCTCTCCAGGGGATATAAATCCTCCCTGTAACCATCGACGAGATTGATTCGTTCATTCGATTCAAAATACGTTATCAGCACGTAGAACATCCAGCGAGAGCAATAGAGAAAGAGAAGAGAGGGAGCACTTGCCGCCGGTGAGATGCCTGGCCTTGTTTCCTTCTTTCTCCGCCTGATCCGTGAGGATGGCTGTCGCTACCGTCGTCACTACCATGGCGTTGGTGGCCTCCGACGCTTCCGTCGTAGGATGCACGCCATCCGTCGTTTCAGCCGTTGCGCCGCTGGCCGTGGTGGTCACCGAGCCGCTGGACGTGGCCACGGCGTCGATGTATGCGCCGCTCCTGGTGCTCGCCACGCCCACGGGCACGGCCTCGGCGCTGCTGCGCGTGCGCCGTCGGTGAACAGGGTGCTTGACCCATGGCTTGTGGCCGGTCCGAGCGCCCCTATGGTGCACGACGTTGGACCCCCCGAATCTCCGCCTACACCTCCTCCTCCACCGGCTGAGTGGCTCCCGTCATCGACGCCGATGCCGGATGCCACGGCCGCTGCCCCGAGCCGCCACCCGAATGGATATTCCCCGGTGCCGTTGTGCTCCATGGTGAATGAGGAGGAGGCGCTCGCTTCGTCTCCGCGCCAACCGGTGCCTTCGGCGTCATCCATCTTGGAGCCGGCGTGGAGGGCGTCAATGCCAATGCCTCGCTTCAGCACGAGATGGAAGCGGGCTCGAGCAGCCGCGCGGCACAGCGCTTCGGGCGTCTCTTTGGGCGCGCCGTCGCCGCCATTGACCGCCGTCCTCGCCGCCGCGCCGGCTCGTGGGCTCCGGCGACCCTCGGCCTCGCCAGCGCTGCGCCAGAGGGGGCTCCCCATCAACCCGTCGTCGCCTCTTCTTCGGACGAGGAGTGCCCGGCGGGGCTGCGCTGGTGATCATCGGAGATGCAAGGGGAGGCGCCGGCACTTGCTCAAATCGGCGGCGGCTGCAGCTCTCTGCGCAGTGGAGGGGATCGAGCGGTGGAGGGGATAGAATGGTGGTTCGGGTCGGGTCTGACCCTTATCCACGACCGCCTCATCCCCTCGCCCCCTATCTGATGCGGTGGATGGATGTGGGCCAGTTTTGGCTGGCTGTGGGCCGGCTTCGGCTGGCTGTTGCAGCCCAGGCCCAGGCGACCGGCCTGCTCCCTTGATTGTTTTTTTTCTCTTTTCTCTGTTTGATTAATATTAGTAGTAATTATTGTATTACTACAGTCTTAGACTATTTTTAGTACTGTTTAGTACTTAGATTAACTACTACTTACACTATAGTCCTGTTTTAGATTTATTCTATGTTAGGATTTGTGTAATTATTAATAGGTGTGTTTATATTATGTAATGGATTCCATATAAATAAAGTACCGGATTTCATTCGGGAAGAAAGACATGTTCCATTTGTTTACCACATATCCAATTCTCTTGAACATGTCTTTGCGATCGAGATCATCTTCTCTCGCATACCAAACTTGCAAATTTTTGAATATTTCTCCCTCCTTATATATGAATTGTAGCATACACAACGTAATGGCAATGCGGCCTATTACTGTGAGATCTAAGCGATCTTCAATGTGTTATGTTTACACAATTGAGGTTGAGAATTTTTCAAGTTTTCACTTGAGCATCAAATCTTTGCGTTCTTATTACAAAACCATGATGGTTTTTAATTTACCATCTGTAAATTAATTATCTCTGGTTACTCATGTAGGCAAAGATGACTGCCAAAGAGTTTGAGGAGCTTGCCCTCAATGGCCACAACTATCCTACATGGGCTATGGACATCAAGATCAGTCTTGTGTCCCGTGGGATTGCGCGTGCAATCCAGCCCCCTGAGACTCCTCTTCCGACTGGAGCCACGCCGCTGACAGAACAGCAGAACTATGCTGCTTTATTCATCATAAGGCATCATATTCATCCAGATCTCAAGTCTGAGTATTTACAGGAGGAATCTCCTAGTACTCTGTTTCTGGCCCTCAAAACGAGGTATGAACAGCAGAAGGCGGTAGTCCTGCCAGAAGCACTCCATGATTGGACTCATCTCCGTCTCTAGGATTTCAAATCCATCGGTGAATACAATCATGCTATTCATAAGATATGTTCCAAACTGCGCTTTTGCGAGAAGGAACCTACTGAGGGGGAGAAGATAGAAAAGACTCTGTGTACCATGCTCCCTTCAGATAGGATCCTCCAACAACAATACCGTGCTCGTAACTTCACTGTCTATTCCGAGCTTATTCACATGTTACTTCAGGCTGAAAAGCATGATGAGCTACTTGCTAAGAATGGCTCTCAGCGCCCAGTTGGGGCACAACATTTACCTGAAGTTCATATGAATATCGGGAATAGACAAAAGTTTAATGGTACCTTTCGGGGTAAACAATCCAATTTCGAGCATAAGCGAAAGTGCAATGGGAACAGAAGATCCAGAAACTCAGGCAAGGGAAAAGGCACTTCAAAGCCCAGGTTTGATAAATCTAAGCTTTGCAACAAGTGTGGATGCTACACGCATTCTACTGAAGAGTGCACAATGCCCAAGCATCTGGTTATGTTGTACCAGCAATCTCAGGGACGCAAAGCACCTCAAGGGAAAATGTTTGAAGCCAACTTCAACCTTCATCCGCATAGCGCACAAGGAGCCGGTGATTCGCACGATGTCCCTCATGGACCGAGCAACTCCATGATCTGCCTGAGGATCCTGCTGAAATGGAGAACACGTTGATTGAGTACACCGCAAACAACGTGTTTGGCGACTTCGACTAGTCCCTCAATCTCCTAGTGATCTACTCATTTATGTCCATTTGTGATGATTGTAATAAGAACATAAGTTTGTTATTGTCTTTATATTGTATTGTATCAGCACATTTGATATAATAAAGATTGTATACTATGTATTACCATGAGGTTTTCTTATTGAAAATTCTTTGTTTTATATAGTTCTCTACGGGGACAATCCGATGGATGAGGAATTATGCCTTGTGGATAGTGGTGCCACAAACTCCATACTGAGGGAGATGAAATACTTCCAAACTCTGAAAAAGATGAATGGAGATATTCTTACTATCGCTGGACGCGATACTATGATTGTTGGTACTGGACGTGCCATCTTCACCCTCCCAAGTGGTACACATGTGACAATTGAGGATGCTTTACTGTATCCCGATTCTTCACGTACCCTGATCAGTTATCGAGATATCCGTAAAAATGGTTTTCACATTGAAACCCATGAAGACAACAAAGAGGAGTATCTACTCTTTACCAAAGATCACGGATATGGCAAAAAGGTACATGAGAAAATTCCTTCTCTATCGTCCAGTCTGTACTATACGTACATCAAACCCGTAGAACATGTTGCATACAAAGTAATTTTTCAGAATGTTAATGCATTCCAAACCTGGCATGATCGCCTAGGCCATCCCGGAATCGGGATGATGAGAAAAATTACCAGGAATTCCATTGGTCATAATTTGCTTGAGTCAAAATTCCCTCAATCTTCTGATTTTGTGTGCACATCTTGTGCCACGGGAAAGCTAATTTTGAGGCCCTCGCATCTCAAAATACAAGCTGAACCACTTCAGTTCCTTGAACGTATTCAAGGAGACATTTGTGGTCCCATCCAGCCATTATCTGGACCTTTCAGGTATTTCATGGTTCTGATTGACGCATCTACACGACGGTCACACGTGTGTCTTCTATCCACACGGAACCATGCATTTGCCAAGATAATGAGGCAAGTCATTAAGTTGCAAGCCCATTATCCTGAAAGTCGAATTAAGACAATTCGAATGGACAATGCTGCAGAATTCTCCTCACATGCTTTCAATGATTATTGCATGGCTTTGGGGATTGAAGTTCAGCACTCTGTTCCGTATGTCCATACACAAAATGGTTTGGCTGAAGCATTGATTAAGAGGATTAAACTCATTGCAAGACCTTTGTTGACGAATTGCAACTTGCCAACCTCTTGTTGGGGTCATGTTGTTTTACACGCTGCTGACTTGATACAATTGAGGCCAACTGCATATCATAGTTCTTCCCCTCTGGAATTGATACGTGGAAATCCTCCAAGTATTTCCCATCTGCGTAAGTTCGGATGTGCTACATACATCCCGATCTCACCACCCCAGCGGACATCTATGGGCCCACACAGGAAATTGGGGATCTATGTGGGGTACAAATCGCCGTCGATTATCAAGTACCTGGAACCCCTAACTGGGGATCTGTTCACAGCCCGTCACGCTGATTGTATATTTAACGAGGAACATTTTCCGGCATTAGGGGGAGATTTCAAGTACCAGAAAGAATGCCCGGAAATTGATTGGAATGCTCATGCCATTTCATCCTCTGATCCACGTACCCAAGAGACCGAACTTCAAGTTCGGAAGATCATTAATTTGCAACATCTTGCAAATAATCTGCCAGATTCATTTACTGATCTAAAAGGTGTAACTAAATCCTTGAATCCAGCCAGAAACGCGCCTGAAAGAGTGGAGGTACCAACTAAAACCACTCAACTCCCCGTTCCCAAAAAGAGGGGGAGTAGTATGGCATCTGGCCCGGATCCTGCTTCTCGCAAGCAGCAAAGGAGAGAGAGGAGAAATTCCTCAAAGACGGTAAATGCAAGTCAGCTCAACATTGACAAACACCTGTTGGGTAGTATACACCCAGTGGAAGGGCAACCTCCACAACCCAGCTCCAGCTTGCACACACTAGCTGGGACATCGGAACACCGAGACTCAATCGTATTGGGAAATCACGAAGAGTCACTAGGGGTGCAGGAAATTTCTATCAACTATGTTGATTCTGGAGAATCATTTGACCGTAAGACTACGACTGTCGACATATATTTTGCTGAAAAGATTGCAGATACCCTTCTCACCGATCATGATCCAAGGTCTATCGTAGAGTGCCAAAAGCGCTCCGACTGGCCTAAATGGAAGGATGCAATCCAAGCAGAAATTGCCTCGCTTAACAAAAGAAAGGTATTCACTGAAGCAATACCGACACCTCCCAGTGTTTTCCCTGTAGGATTCAAATGGGTTTTTCTCCGGAAACGGAATGAGAACAATGAGGTGGTGAGATACAAAGCAAGGCTCGTAGCACAAGGTTTCACGCAGAAACCCGGCATTGATTTCACTGAAACATACTCTCCAATAATGAGTGCAACCACTTTCCGATATCTTATATCTTTGGTAGTGCAAAATCGTCTATCTATGCAGTTGATGGATGTCGTGACCGCATATCTTTACGGGTCACTAGATTCGGACATATATATGAAGGTTCCTGATGGAATCTCTGTCCCGAATAAAAATGCAAAACGCAACATGTATTGTGTAAAGCTGAATAAGTCATTATATGGCTTAAGGCAGTCGGGACGGATGTGGTACAACCGACTGAGTGAGTTCCTTCTTCAGAAAGGTTACTCCAATAGTGCTGATTGCCCATGTGTTTTCATCAAGAAGTCCTCTACAGGATTTTGCATCATTTCTGTGTATGTTGATGATCTCAACATCATTGGCAGCACTCCAGACATTGATGAAGCACGCAATCACCTAAAGATGGAATTTGAGATGAAGGATTTGGGTAAAACCAAATTTTGCTTAGGTATTTAACTTGAGCACCTTCCCTCAGGAATCATGGTACACCAAGCTGCCTATATCCAGAAAATATTGGAAAAATTCAATATGGACAAATCCTATCCATCTAAAACTCCTATGGTGGTTCGACCTCTAGACGTAGAGAAAGATCCGTTCAGACCGAGGGATGATTGAGAAGAGGTATTGGGACCTGGAGTTCCATACCTCAGTGCCATTGGAGCGCTTATGTATCTTGCAAATTGCACAAGACCTGATATTGCATTTGCAGTAAATCTACTTGCTAGACATAGCGCAGCTCCCACTAAACGTCATTGATCTGGAGTAAAGAATATCTTTCGATATCTCCAAGGCACAAAGGATCTTGGCCTATTTTACCAGTTCCAAAGAAATCTGGACTCTGGTATGATTGGATATGCAGATGCCGGTTATTTGTCTGATCCCCACAATGCCAGATCTCAAACCAGTTTTGTGTTCCTACATAGTGGTACTGCTATATCATGGAAGTCTTCAAAGCAGACTCTGGTGGCAACATCTACCAATCATTCTGAAATAATTTCATTATTTGAAGCAACATGCGAATGTGTATGGCTTCGCAGAATGATAAACCACATACAACAGTCATGTGGAATTGGTTCGATAAAATCACCTACCATTATCTATGAAGATAATGCGGCCTGTGTTGCACAGATGCAAACAGGATACATCAAGAGCAATATCACCAAGCATATTTCTCCTAAATGGTTTTTCCCCCATAATCTTCAGAAAAGCGGGGAAATAAGCATTCTGCAAGTCAAATCATGCGACAACCTTGCTGATTTATTTACAAAGTCTCTACCCAATTCAACGTTCCAAAAATATGTTCATGGAATTGGTATGCGAAGACTTCGGGACTTGCAAGCGTCAGGGGGAGTCTCTTCTTGAGACACTCTTGTTCAACATCACATTACACTATCTTTCTTTGTGAGTGTGTGTTTCAGGATCTCATCAAGGATTTCATGAAGAACTTTTGAAAGAGCATCTTTTGAGATAATAGAGCTTCCTGTAATGCCCAGGATGGGACTATATCTCCTACGTGTCGAGGCACGGCTTAGAGACATAACCCCATGCTGGAATGATCGCAAGTTTGGTACCTTTGAACAACTCATGTAAAAGATGGGGATGGAAAACATAAAATAGTTGGCTTACACTCGCCACGTCACACAAATACAATACATGTCTCAATCATCATTCAATAAAACATCACAGCCCTCTAAGGGTAAAATCCAAATGAAAAGATACCAAACATAATTTAAATCCACAGGTCGGATCGAATCCTAGTAGAAGTCTCCACTACTAATCATCAGGATAACGAACAAAGTATCGACTACGCTCCTCATCATACTCCCAGTCTAGCTCGGTGCCATCACCTGGATAGCTCACCATCGGACCTGCATCTGGTGTGGTGAAGTAAATGTGAGCCACAGGGGACTCAGCAATCCCGTTCCCGGGTAACAAGACTATTTAAACCTTGGGAGAGGATAAGGCTGAAGAAAGAATAAGTGTCTGCAGCAGCAACTAGCACTAGCTTACGTGAAGGAGTGCGAGAAGAGAAGTGCCTCGGTCGAGAGATGATCACGAAGTGATCCTAGCTACAACACGTCAAACATAACCCCACCGTGTTCAACTCCCGAATCCCTATTCGGAAATTGACAGTCACGGTACACACGCTGGTAGTGTATTGGAACATTGTGTCAAGTTATCTACAACCGGATATTAACAAGCTCCCATCTGCCACATAACTGCGGGCACGGCTTTCGAAAGTTCATAACCCTGCAGGGGTGTTCCAACTTGGCCCATTACAAGCCCACGATCCGCGGAGTCGCAACTCCAAAGTGGGAAGACCCGAGTATTCTCGGAATCCCATGCTCAAGATACTCCGAACTAAGGTAAGGTTAATCCAGCAAATCCTCCCGGCGTGCCGACACCCTGATAGTAGCCGCGCGTATCTCGTCTCAGGCCACGACCGGATGAGTCATCCTACAGGTTTTTACCAGACCTCAAGTTTCCTTGAGGTGGCCCCGCAGTCTCCTCATTTCGGACCAACACTCCTGTGAGCACTGGCCCAGGGTTGTTGATTAAGAAAGAGGGTTAATTACTCCCTATGCAAGTTATTTAGTTATTAGGCAAATAGTACCAATGTTGGGACTTGCTGGAAAAGACTTAGCACTTAGCGGTTTATCGAGGGGGTCCCATACACCCCAATCGTCTAAGGAACGCATAATCAAAGAACATAACACCGGTTTATACGGTTCCTAACGGCCTGAGTGGAACAAATCACCAAGCAAAAGGCTTAGCCTTCCACCCTTGCCAATATATAGATGATTTCATTTTAAGCAATTATATAGTGTGATATAACCCAACAAAACTTCAACATGAAGCAAGCATCTTCGATCTTCACCTGCAACTAGCAATGTTATAAGAAGGGTTGAGCGAAGCGTACTTAGCCAAGCAACGGTTTACATAGGTAGGGTGGCTAAACATGGTCATGGTTACAAGTAGGAGGCTGACAAGAAATACATGGGCATCGAAGCAAAACTATAGAGCGAAACTACTAGCAATAGGCAAAGATAGTAATGTTATCGGGGTTCGGTCATCTTGCCTGAAGAGTAGTCGTTCGGATCATAAGAAGGGTCCTCGTGCTCAACCTCGTTGGAAACCTCGTGCTCATACTCGTACTCGGTTTCAGCTTCCGGCTCTAAACAATACAATCACACAAGGCACGAATCAGCAAGATGCAATGCGCACACCAAAATGATGGATGCATGATGGATGCACTAAGGGAGCACACGGAGCACGGAAAATAGCACTCAAGCAATAAGCTTCAAAACATGATGACAATAGGAGATTATGAATCTACACGGAAAATCAATCAAGTTTCATATAAGACTCGCTGAAAACGGAGCTACGGGCTAAAAGTTATGCCCGAAACAAGAAACATGCACAAGCTGTAAATTACAGCAACATAGCAACTTCGGAGCACTAGAAAAATAAGCTACAGTACTCAAACACCATGGCAAAGAGCATGAACATAAACTAGACATATCCTACAGCAAATAAGTCCAAAGGTGCACCCCCAAAGGAGCCACGGATCAATAGCAACAAGCTTGGACATATTGAACTTGACAATAAAATCCTGACAGCAGAATTTTATTGAAACTTTGGAGCAAAAGTTAAATATGCTACAGCCACTTAAATAAGCATGTGAGAACATGAATGGAAAGCCAACAATATATACTACAAGGAACCATCAAGATCCACCCCAAAACTATCATGGTTTGTCCTAGAACAGCAAGCAAACATGGCATCGGAACATTACAGATTTCAGACTTAGTGAAAAATCCACTAAGTGTTAAAACAGCAGTTTCATCATGGCATCTAAAAGAGCAAGTTTAAGTCACCTCGAAACTAAACATGGCAAGTGGTAAGCACCACATCAAGTACACATGATGGTGATTTCGAAACATACAAGCATGCATCATGGAGATAAATACAACGATAGCAATGAGCCCAACAAGATGGCATTTCATAACAAGTGAAACAACTAAACAGCCACATAGCACTTTGCAACGAGGATAAACATGGCAAGATTAAATCTATCATGCAACCTAACACAAACAACATGTAGAGCATGGCAAGACGAACACGTGAACATGCCATTTGCATCATTCGGGTAAACGAGCTAAAAGATATCACTATGCAACGATGGCATAAAAACAACACATAGCAGCAGTTTATAACGGGATGCAATCTTGCAACAGAAAAATAAGCATCTAGATGACCACAAACATGCATGGCACAAAGGAATGAAATGTAGTGCTAGTCACCACGAACGTCTGGACACCTCATTTGCACAAAACGGATCAACACACAGGAAGTTATCATCATATGAAAATTGCATCAGACAAGCAAAACAGGGGACTTAGATCTAGGGTTTTCGAAGTCAACCTCAGATCTGGACTTGCAAACAGGCCCGGGGCGGATCCGGCACGATCTGGCTCGGAGAGGCGAACTGGCGGCTGGGCTTCGGCCCGGCGGACTGAAGAGGCTCGGGCGGCCTGGCCCACCCTCGAGCTCTGTGGCGGCGGATCCAGCGATACGATCTGACGGGGGGTGCTTCTTCGAAGGAAAACGGCTGCAACCTGCGGGATCCAGCCTCGGAGGGGATGGTGAGGTGAGAGGAGGTTGGTTGGGAGGATGAGGTGAGGTGTTCTCCTGCGAGGAGGAGGTCTCCGGCGAAACTCCGGCGGAATTCCGGCGAAGTCTCCGGCGAGGTGGTGGTGGCTGGAGGAAGGAGAAGGTGGGGGCTAGGGTTTTCCTTGATTTAGGGCAAAATTTGGGGGAGTGGACAAATATATAGGCACAAGTAGCTAGGGTTGTCCAAATGAAGTTCGGTTTTCGGCCACCGGATCAGATTTGGATGGCCTAGATGATAGAAGTGGCTAGGAGTGGTTGGTGGGCTGTGGAGGGGTGTCTTGGGCCTCAAAGTGGAGGCACTTTGAGCCCACACGAATAACTGATGGGGTAGCAAACGGACTCGAAACGCGACGAGATTTGACAGACGGGTTACACACACCAAAACAACAACACACGACACGCCTCGCGCCAAACCGGTAACGTTACACGGCCACACACCAAAGTAGGCCTACGGGACGCCACGGACACGTGAGAGAGCTCCGGAACGCGAAACGGACAACGGGAAGGAACGCGTGGAACCAGATGCAGCCGACAACACAAATGCAATGCGATGCACATGACTACATGCTATGAATGAATGCCACACACGCACACAACAAAACGACGAAAACCCAAAAGACAAAGAACCCGGAATGGAATAGATGAAGCCGGAGATATATTATATGCCCAAAAAGGGAAAGTATTACATCTGGGGCATTACAAACTCTCCTCTACTACAAAAAGATCTCGTCCCAAGATCTAGGATTGGAAAAAGGAATGGTACTCGGAACGAAGATGATCTTCTCGTTCCCACGTAGCTTTTCAGTCGATGTGATGTGACCACTTGACTTTCAAGAATTTGATGGACTTGTTGCAGGTCTTGCGCTCGGTTTCTTCGAAAATAGCAACGGGATGCTCTCGGTAGGACAAGTCTTTGAAGATCAATCTCTTCAAACGGAATCATGCGTTCAGGTGCCTTGAAGCATTTGCGAAGTTTAGACACATGGAACACATCATGAACATTGGCGAAGTTGGAAGGAAGCTCAAGTTGATAGGCTAGGTCGTCTCTTTTGCCAAGGATCTTGAAAGGCCCGACGTATCTAGGAGCAAGCTTTCCTTTGATACCGAATCTTTGGGTGCCTTTCATCGGAGAAACACGGAGATAGACATGATCCCCAATGTTGAAGGCCAAATCACGATGCTTGCCGTCATAGTAACTCTTCTGACGCGAGTGAGCGGCCTTGAGATTCTCACGTATGACCTTGCACATTTCTTCAGCCTCTTGCCAAGAAATTGACGTTCGCCTGTTTCAGACCAGTTGAGAGATGTACAGCACTTTGCCATAGAGGATTCAAACGGAGCTTGTCTGCACTTGCTTGAAAGCTGTTGTTGTAAGAAAACTCAGCAAATGAAAGGCAGTCTTCCCATTTCATGTCAAAAGAGATGACACAGGATCTGAGCATGTCTTCTAGAATCTGATTCACTCGCTCGACTTGACCACGAGTGCCCATGGCGTCCTCTGGAACCGTCGTGTCTCTCCAGGGGATATAAATCCTCCCTGTTATCCCCCCTGTAACCATCGACGAGATTGATTCGTTCATTCGATTCAAATACGTCCTAACCGATGCATCTCCTCAAATCATCGTGTCTCTCCAGGGGATATAAATCCTCCCTGTTATCCCCCCTGTAACTATCGACGAGATTGATTCGTTCATTCGATTCAAAATACAACGCTTGCGAAGCGTAGACTCGCCGGAGCACACGAACCAAGTCGGCGGTCAATGGCAGCTACTACGCGCCCGAAGCCCTGTTCCCGCACCTGCGGGCGGTGCCGTAGGCATCCTTCATCCCGGCTCCAAGGAGGGCCTCCTTGTTCACCGTGGAGCACATCGACACAGGTGGGAGCTGAGGAGACTACGGCTGCGGGCATCAACGTCTGTAAACATGGAGGGTGTGGAACTACGGCTGCGGGCATCAACGTCTGTAAACATGGAGGGTGTGGAAGCGAAGACCCGAGGGTGGACAGCAGCCCCGTGCACCATTGGGCAAGGGGAGATTCCCAATTTAGTCTCATCCAACATCCATACATAACAAATTGGTCAGAGCACAGGAGGGAAAGTATATTTATAGAACGCAGCCATGTTTACAGATGTCGAAATCAGATTCAAAAAGTGTACTCTCCACAAAGCTATGATTTAAAAACCAACAGCCGACTGGTACAATTTTTTGGGTTCAAAAGTATAATAGAAAATAGAAGAGCGTAAGCTTATGCTACTTGCAGCCTCTTGACTTGTACTCAGGATACAAGCCCTTATCTTCTGATACCAGCCTTTGACTTGTATCTTGGATGTTGGAACCTCAGACATGTTAGTCAAACCTAATCAATGGAAATTCATCAAGCACAAACCTTATATTCTGGTACCAGGATACAAGGCCTCATATTCTGGTACCAGGATACAAGCGTACCATGTTCTGTTAATGTTGATAGCTAACAGCACATTTAGATACTGTATATGTAAAAAAACAGAGAAAGCAAAGATAGAATAGAATCCCTCAGACACCTGTTTAAAATAACATAAACAGCTGATAAAAAACAAGTGCAAATGGGGATACCAGACCAGACCAAAACTACGAAGGAGGACACTTGCAGCACTTCATATGGTCTGAGAATCTTCACCCAGCTGAAGTTTAACAATATAAAAAAAGTAGAAGAGCTAACCTGTTTTAAGCCTCAGAAAGCCGCAAAAATATCGTCATTTGGTATCTGACGGTAATTCCAACATAAGCTAATCATCATAGGCTACAAATGTGTTCTAGACAGAAAACAGGGCCCTAAACATCTTGGGGCCAAAAAATCAAAGAAATAGGGTGTATCATCAGAATATAAATGCCTTCTTATTCACAGGAAAATAAGCACTGTGTCAGAAGGTGTCCTAAGATTGTTTCAAGGTTTCATCCTCTGATACTGATCAGATCAACAAAAACTAGACCAAACGAAAAAATTGATCTCTGGTGGATTCAGATGCAAAGATGACATCACATGGGCCGCTCAAGCGCCCTCGGATCAAGTGTTGGATTATGCATCAATACTCCTCATTATCCAAACGGATTTTGTAGACTGGAAGGTAAGAAGCAAATGGTGAATAACTGACAAGAAGATTGTAGAAAGACAGTTGCTCAGTGGTGGCAATATAAATAGGTTCAGTTCTGCGAGCAATGTGTCAATGCTTTCAGAAGAGGGAGCTTGTTATCTGCTCCAAAACAAAAAACAAAGTCAAACACAGAAATGAAAGAGAATGATCAGGTGAAAAGAACAATGAAGGACATATTAAAAATAAGAAAACAAATTAATAATCCAATGAAACATGGATGGTTTGTTGCGCTCAGATTCTATGGGTGTATAGGAGTCGTTCACAGGGATCTCCGTCAGTACGAGGAATGTTTTATAATCACAGCACAACCGAAGGTTCAAGACGCTAAATCAGTGATACAACAAGAACTTGAATTATAGTAGGACAAAAGAAAGCATAAAAATATATTAAACTGGAATTTGGGGGCGAGCGTAACCCAATATCCATCTAGACAGATTTGTGCTCTAAGCGCCACCTGAATAACTCTCGGGAGCTCTGTAAACTCGGATCCACCAAGAGAATGGCGGCCGGACAATGGGACAGTGCTCCCCGAATGAAACCAACAGAACATAAACAGATGAACAGGCTGAGAAATTATTTACTAAAATACTAAAACAGAAGTACAGAAAAATGATCAATTTGTCTGTGTGGCGAGTTACTAATGAAGCACCTCCACTAGTAAAGAAGGCACTATCAGCGAAACTCCCAGACATCGGTCTTGGCCTCCCATGAATCAGAAGAACAGCTAAGCAAGTTAATCCGGGATTATGAAGGCCACAGACAAAAATAAAAAACAGCAGCCATACAAACATAAAAAAACAAAGATTAGATTCAAAATGTTCAAGAACCAATCCAACACCCAGCAACAGATGTGGAGGGTGAGACACGGTGGAGGCTCTAGATCAGTGTGCGCCCGCAACGGAACCGGCATGGTAAGACAAAAACCACCAGGTTCTCTCAAAGGCGACATTGTGTTATGAAACAAAATCAAGAGGACGTCTAGTAGTGAAAGAAAAAGGAAAATCAACTCCCTCATTTGATCCCATAGCTATTTGCCATCACAGATCAAACTAACACTGAACCAGATTTAACCACGAGCCACAAATAAAAAGAAATAAAGTATACAACGGGTTGAGGCTAAAACTAATTCTACCATCATCTCCAGTACTAAATTTTGTTCTTCATCAAGATACTGCCGCTCAAGGTAGTTACGTCAAACAGAACTACTCAACAGTGTATACATGGCTTTCAAAATTTCTTAAGAGTAATTTCTTAGAAGTAATTTCTTAAGAGTAATTTCTATTTATATTTTCAGGTTTTTACTCCATCAGTTCTGTTTAAGGCAAATAAGACTGAAACTCTGACCTGCCTATCACAATAGGATAAACATACGTTTGTTTTCTTAAGATAACTTTCCATTGGTTCTGCTGCACAGACGACTAGAGGGAGCGCATGAGTGAATCTGGTGTCGTTATTTAACTCCCATCTCGTAGGACCAAGAGACGAAGCTGATGACAACACACAATCTGCGAGTTTTTCAGCCTATTCCACAAATCAGAGGTACTTGTGAGAGGATAGTTAAACTCAGCAAAGATAAATAAACAACAACTTGATTAACCAATTAAAAAAGCATAAGTCAACTTGAAAACAGCTCAAAAACCTCAGACTTGCCCATGAATGTCATGTGGATACTGCGCCTCCAGGTAGGTTCATTCTGTAAACAGGATCCTGGAGCCATCTGCACCTCCAAATGTTAGGTGTAGCATCATTGGCAATTCAGATGGTGTCTCAGAACAAATTACATGCTAGAAACCCAGATAGAGAATGTATGTCAGGTAATCAATCATTAATTTTCATGTATCGGCAACAGCAGAACACAGCTTTTCTAAGTGCAAAATGGCTCAGATCTTGTTTAACAGATTTTCAGTCATGAATTCTCAGAAGCAGAACTGGCATGTTTGCTTAAGGTGTTAATCATCACAGCCATGGTAAAACAGAACATAAATCTATGAGAGAACAAGATTTTACAATTGTATGGCTCATATTAAGAAATTCAACCATGTTTTCCCTTGTACTTCATGGATTAATCAGAAGCGCGGGTAAGATTCAAATCACTGCCATAAACCAAATGAAAGTCACAGGAGTGATAAAGAAATTCTGCAGAAAAGAGAACTAGCATAGGTGGCTCAAAGCTAATGTGGCATCAGATAATAAGCGAGTTTTGTAAACATATCAAAGATTCAGTGTTTAGCATACAATATTTCACCTCATTTGCCACCCAAATCACAATATTGATAAAATTTGCAATGGAAATAGCAGAGACAAATGGAGAGCATTAATAAAAGGCATCATCAGAATAAGCAGAGATTCATTAGTCCACACATGAAATTTTGCATCGAGAGAGTAAGGATAAACAAGCTGGAAGAATCAAAAGAATTTGAAGATTGTCCAAAACAGAGAATCTCAGTCAGACCATTTGACTCCAGACAAATGGCAAACACAGCAATGAGTTGGTAAGTAAGAAAAACTAACTAAAGGAAGAATACAAGCTGTTGCACAATTTTGAGAATGAAAGAACTTGTGTTCTCTCGGATGCTATCCACAAGGGTAAGCACAGAGGATGCAGACATATCAACATGGCATCAGTTCAGACCGCCCGTCTGCTTATACTCTCTTCATCGAGAAAGATTGCAGACAAAATCACTAGAAAACAAGATAAATTTTTTACAAAGCAGTATCATAGGTGTTAAGTTTTAAAGAAGACAATATGAAAATGACAGTAATCACAAGATAATTTTTAAACAAAGCACAATCAAAAGAGTTAATATGATATATAGGATTTCTGACTTGGAATCGAGATGGACTGGGGAATGATCCTCTCTTCCATTCCATATACAAAGCAGAACAGAAAAACTAACAACGGCAGATGGATCAGATTTCTGGCTTGGAATCCTCTGATAAAGGATTACATTTGCGCACAGTATAATCAAAGTCGATCATTTGGGGAAAGGATCCTCACTTCCATTCAATTTACAAATCAAATAAGAAAAACAAAGGTCAAGTATAAGAGAGAAAAGGTGGATAGACGCTGTCGGGCGAGATGGATCAGATTTCTGGCTTGGAATCCTCTGATAAAGGATTACATTTGCGCACAGTATAATCATAGTCGATCAGCTGGGGAAAGGATCCTCACTTCCATCTAAATCAAGAACGCAATCTCAGAAACATTGATGATGTCCATCAGATTTCCTATAATATAGCCCTCAAACATTTAAAAAGTTTCTTAGCAAACAGGACCAATTGCTTATGTCCATCATATCTCCATCTAATTTTGCCCTCAAACCATTTAAAAAATTATTGGTTAACAAGAGGACAGAAGAGTATAAGCTCTCCTAACAAGAAAAAAAACTTAGGGAAGCAAACCCATCAGACACACAATATATATTAAACCTAGCAGAGCAAATGAGGTTGACCAAAACTGAAATATGCTACATGGCTCAAATGGCCGACATCCCTCAGATCTCATAGCTATGGGCCATCACGGATGAACTTAAAAGTAAACTAGTTTTAGCCACAAGCCACATGTACAAAGAATATACTAAAATGGCTTGAAGCTAAAACTAATCAGCCATTCATCTCTGGTACTGAAATTTTTTCTTCATCGGGACACTTCTACTTGAGCTCGATAGCACAGACAAAGCTACTCAAAAGGACAGTAATACACCCAATGGTACACTCTAATGTACAATAGAAATCAAAGCAGAAGGAATCACATTCCGTAATCATAATGATGGTTTCCCTCAGATCTCATAGCTAATATGGCCATCACCGACGACCCTAAACAATGGTTTTAGCCCCAAGCCACCAGCTCACCAAAAACGGCGAGACAAGATGGCTTGAGGCTAAAACCAGTCGTCAGTCGTCTTTGGACCTGAATTTTATCTTCACAGGGACGTCAATCAACCACAACAACGCTGCATACACTAAGAAAACTCAATGCTAAATCGAACGCGAGTACTCACGGGAAAAACAACAGCCGAAACATACGGTCAAGGTATAGATCTACCGGGGTTGAGCCTACTGGGATCGATACAGATCTGCTGGAGCTCGCCTGATCTTAGAGCGGAACCGCTGCGGCAGCCCGTACAGGCTAGGCGGCCGGGTGCGGCTCTGCGCCGCTGCTCGTCCCGCGCGGCGCAGATAGCCAGAGCACCAGCGAAGCAGGGCGAGAGCAGGCGGGGAGGCGGCGGCGGCGTGGCTACGGGGGGCGAGGCGAGGCGAGGCGAGGCTGGCGGAGGTGCGTGGCGGCGGCAGGCGAGGGGCGCAAGGAGAGTAGGGGGACGCGAACCCTGCAGATTAGGGTTCCGCTCCCTTCCTTTTGTAGCCGGCTCGATGTGAACCCCTGGGCCTGCACGCTAATGTTGTGAGGCCCGGCCCGTTAAAAGCGGCAAATTATGGCGATATCGCACGGGCCTAGTATCGCCCTAATTTTGTCACGCCAGCTCCGCCGCTCGCTAGCTTGTCCTTTTTTTTCTGCTGTTGGTACGGTGTAGGAAAAAACAACGGTTTTTCCAAGTGTGAAATCGAAGAAAAGTTTCTAGACTTTAGAAAAAACGTCATGAATTTCAAAAAGGTACTTGAATTTGAAAAACAAAATCATGAATTTGGAAAGTCTGCATATTTGAAATAGGTCATGAGTTTGGAAAATTTCAGGAATTTGGAAAAACTCACCACCCGAAAAAATCTTCACGCATCCCAAACAGTTCATCGATTTGAATTTCTTTTCTGCATAAGATTAATCTTCACTATTTTGGAAAAAAAAAAACATCACCAAAGAAAGATCGTGAATTTAAAAAAATCAAAAAAACAAGAATTTGGAAAACGTTTGCAAAATTGAAAAGGTACATAAAGGGGGAAAAGAAACCAGTGAAAACTGAAGAAAACAAATACAGAAACCGGCCGAGAAACCCGTAACATGAGCGGAAAGTGCTTGCGGCGTGGAGAAGATCCCAACAGTGTGTTGCCTAAACCGTAACGTGGGAAGTGCTAGAAAATAACGAGTGTGCATGTAGTGCGGAGAAGAAAATGGGCCAAGACCCAGGGTCGAACGGGTGTGTGCTTTCTACCAAGACTATTGAGGGCCAGTTTTTTTGGGCGGCTTAAAAAATAAGCTGCGTCTCCCTGGCTTAAAAATAAGCCGATATGAAAATTTGTTGACGCTTCTGTATTAGTTATCCCATAACTAGTTCAGAAGCCCCGATGAATGAGGAAGGCGGCTTATGAAAAAAGCTAGAGGAGGTGGCTTATTTTTTAAGCCGCCAAAAAGAACTGGCCCTGAGAAGGTTTGGTCATTTTCGATAATTGTTAAGAGGGTTTAGCGCTGGCGGATGACCTTAATCTTTCTAATGTGAAACCGGCGTGAACTACAAAGGACTAACGTTGCCATTATCAAGGAGATCAAGCAGTGAGACTTATTTTTTTCAGAAAAACTTTCAATCTATTAATCTTCAATTATGATAGTACAACGAACACTAGAAATAATAAAAATTACATCCAGATCCGTAGACCACCTAGCGACTACTACGAGAACAAAAGCGAGCCGAAGGCGCGCCGCTGTCATCGCCCCTCCCTCGCCGAAGTCGGGCAAACGTTGTTGTAGTAGACAGTCGGGAAGTCGTCGTGCTAAGGCCCCATAGAACCAACGCACCAGAACAGCAACCGCCGCAAATGAAGAGTGTACTAGATCAAAAGGATTCAATCTAAAAACACACGAACGAAGACGAATGACAAACAGATCCGAGCAAATCCACCAAAGACATATCCACCGGAGACACACCTCCACACGCCCGCCGATGATGCTAGACGCATTACCGGAACGGAGGCTAGGCGGAGAGACCTTTATTTCATCCTCAGGGAGCCGCCGCTGTATCACCTTCCTGAGCAGAACACAAACCCTAACAAAGCTCGAAAAAAGATTTAAAAACGGAGCCCTCCCACCGGCAAGAGCCGAGATCCATTCTGTTGGAAATATGCCCTAGAGGCAATAATAAAAGAGTTATTATTATATTTCCTTGTTCATGATAATCATTTATTATCCATGCTATAATTGTATTGATTGGAAACTCAAATACATGTGTGGATGAATAGACAAACTTTGTGTCCCTAGTAAGCCTCTACAGGACTAGCTCGTTGATCAAAGATGACCGCGGTTTCCAGGTCATAGACATGAGTTGTCATTTGATAACGGGATCACATCATTAGGAGAATGATGTGATGGACAAGACCCAAACGTTAAACATAGCTTTTGATCGTATCAGTTATTGCTATAGTTTTCTGCATGTCAAGTATAAGTTCCTATGACCATGAGATCATGTAACTCACTGACACCGTAGGAGTGCTTTGTGTGTGCCAAACGTCACAACGTAACTGGGTGACTATAAAGGTACTCTACAGGTATCTCCGAAGGTGTCTGTTGAGTTGACATGGATCGAGACTGGGATTTGTCACTCTGTGTGATGGAGAGGTATCTCCGGGCCCACTCGGTAATACATCATCACAATGAGCTCAAAGTGATTAAGTAGTTAGTCACGGGATTATGTATTACGGTAACGAGTAAAGAGACTTGCCGGTAACGAGATTGAACTAGGTATAGAGATACCGACGATCGAATCTCGGGCAAGTAACATACCGACGAGACAAAGGGAACTGTATACGGGATTGCCTGAATCCTTGACATCGTGGTTCATCCGATGAGATCATCGAGAAACGTGTGGGAACCAATATGGGTATCCAGATCCCGCTATTGGTTATTGACCTGGGAGTGTCTCGGTCATGTCTACATGATTTCCGAACCCGCAGGGTCTACACACTTAAGGTTCGGTGACGCTAGGGTTGTTAGTGAGAACAGTGCATGGTTACCGAAGGTTGTTCGGAGTCCCGGATGAGATCCCGGACGTGACGAGGGTCTCCGGAATGGTCCGGGGACAAAGATTGATATATAGGATGAAAGGTTTCGGAGTCCGGAAGTGTTCCGGGGAGCATCGGGAAATCGGCGGATGACCGAAAGGGGTTTCGGGGTCCCGGAAGGGGTTTCGGGCCTAATGGGCCACAAAGGGGGGACACAACAGCCCTCATAGGGCTGTGCGCCCCTTCCCCCCTGGGCCCTCTCCTAGTGCGCATGGGGGGCTGGCCCCTCCTAGGGCTGCCGCACCCCCTGGCTTGGGGGGCAAGGCACCTAGGGGGGGGAAACCCTAGGGCCTGGCGCAGCCCTTGGCCGTCGCCCCCCCTCTGCCCTGGCCGCCGGCCCCCCTAGGGGAAACCCTAGGGCGCCCCCCTCCCCTCTATTCCCCCTATATATAGAGAGGTAGAGGGAGGGCAGCCAACACACGTTTGTGCCTCGGTGCTGCCCTCCCTCTCCCATAACATCTTCGTCTTCCCGCGGTGCTTGGCGAAGCCCTACTGGAATCCTCCACCACCATCACCACCACGTCGTCGTGCTGCCGGTCTCTCCATCAACCTCTCCTCCACCCCTTGCTGGATCAAGAAGGAGGAGACGTCCCCGAGCCGTACGTGTGAAGAACGCGGAGGCACCGTTGCTTCGGTGCTAGGATCTTCGGCGATCTGAATCGCGGCGAGTACGACTCCATCAACCGCGTTCTTGAACGCTTCCGCTTAGCGATCTACAAGGGTATGTGGATCCAACTCTCCCCTCGTAGTTGCATCTCCTAGATTGATCTTGGTGAACGTAGAGAAAATTTTTTGTTTCCCATGCAACGTTCCCCAACAGTGGTATCAGAGCTAGGTTCTTGCGTAGATGCTTTCACGAGTAGAACACAAAAGGGTTTGTGGGCGTTGATGTTTAGATTGCTTCCCTCCTTAGTCTTTCTTGATTCAGCGGTATTATGGGATGAAGCGGCCCGGACCAACTTTACATGTCCACGTACATGAGACCGGTTCCATCGACAGACATGTGACTTTTGTTGCATAAGATGGCTGGCGGGTGTCTGTCTCTCCTATCTTAGTTGAATCGGAACAGAACAAGGCGGTCCTTGTAGAAGGTTAAATAGCAACTTAAATATCACCGTTGTGGCTTTGCGTAGGTAAGAAGCGTTCTTGCTAGATACCCATAGCAGCCACGTAAAACATGCAACAACAAATTAGAGGACGTCTAACTTGTTTTTGCAGGGTATGTATGTGATATGATATGGCCAATGACATGATGAGATATATTTGATGTATGAGATGATCATGTTGTAATAGTTAATATCGACTTGCATGTCGATGTATACGGCAACCGGCAGGAGCCATAGGGTTGTCTTTAATTTTTGTATGACCTGCGTGTCAATCATTAAGCGCTATGTAATGCTTTACTTTATCGCTAAACGGTAGCAATAGTAGTAAGAGCATGGTGGGCGCGCGACAACTCCGATGGCGACACGATGATGGAGATCATGATGATGGGGATCATGGTGTAACGCCGGTGACGATGGAGATCATGCCGGTGCTTTGGAGATGGAGATCAAAAGCACGAGTTGATGGCCATATCATGTCACTTATGATTTGCATGTGATGTTAATCCTTTTATGCATCTTATTTTGCTTAGGACGACGGTAGCATTATAAGATGATCCCTCACTAAAATTTCAAGATAAAATTGTGTTCCCCCCGAGTGTGCGCCGTTGCGAAGGTTCGTCGTTTCGAAGCACCACGTGATGATCGGGTGTGATAGACTCTACGTTCGCATACAACGGGTGCAAGCCAGTTTTGCACATGCAGAACACTCGGGTTAGACTTGACGAGCCTAGCATGTACAGACATGGCCTCGGAACACGGAAGACCGAAAGGTCGAGCATGAGTCATATAGTAGATATGATCAACATGAAGATGTTCACCATTAACACCACCTCATCTCACGTGATGATCGGACTTGGGTTGGTGGATTTGGATCATGTCACGCTCAGATGACCAGAGGGATGTCAATTTGAGTGGGAGTTATAAGTAATTGTTGGAAATATGCCCTAGAGGCAATAATAAAAGAGTTATTATTATATTTCCTTGTTCATGATAATCGTTTATTATCCATGCTATAATTGTATTGATTGGAAACTCAGATACACGTGTGGATGAATAGACAGACTTTGTGTCCCTAGTGAGCCTCTACAGGACTAGCTCGTTGATCAAAGATGACCGCAGTTTCCAGGTCATAGACATGAGTTGTCATTTGATAACGGGATCACATCATTAGGAGAATGATGTGATGGACGAGACCCAAACGTTAACATAGCTTTTGATCGTGTCAGTTATCGCTATAGTTTTCTGCATGTCAAGTATAAGTTCCTATGACCATGAGATCATGTAACTCACTGACACCGTAGGAGTGCTTTGTGTGTACCAAACGTCACAACGTAACTGGGTGACTATAAAGGTACTCTACAGGTATCTCTGAGGATGTCTGTTGAGTTGACATGGATCAAGACTGGGATTTGTCACTCCGTGTGACGGAGAGGTATCTCCGGGCCCACTCGGTAATACGTCATCTCAATGAGCTCAAAGTGACTAAGTAGTTGGTCACGGGATTATGTATTACAGTAACGAGTAAAGAGACTTGCCGGTAACGAGATTGAACTAGGTATAGAGATACCGACGATCGAATCTCGGGCAAGTAACATACCGACGAGACAAAGGGAACTGTATACGGGATTGCCTGAATCCTTGACATCGTGGTTCATCCGATGAGATCATCGAGAAACATGTGGGAACCAATATGGGTATCCAGATCCCGCTATTGGTTATTGACCTGGGAGTGTCTCGGTCATGTCTACATGGTTTCCGAACCCGCAGGGTCTACACACTTAACGTTCGGTGACGCTAGGGTTGTTAGTGAGAAAAGTGTATGGTTACCGAAGGTTGTTCGGAGTCCCGGATGAGATCCCGGACATGACGAGGGTCTCCGGAATGGTCCGGGGACGAAGATTGATATATAGGATGAAAGGTTTCGGAGTCCGGAAGTGTTCCGGGGAGCATCGGGAAATCGGCGGACGACCGAAAGGGGTTTCGGGGGTTCCGGAAGTAGTTCTGGGCCTAATGGGCCACAAGGGGGAACACCACAGCCCTCAGGGGGCTGTGCGCCCCCCCTGGGCCCTCTCCTTGTGCGCCAAGGGAGGTGGACCCCTCTAGGGTGGCCGCACCCCCTTAGCCTTGGGGGGCAAGGCACCTAGGGGGGGAAACCCTAGGGCCAGCCTTGGCCGCCGCCCCCCCATGCCCTGGCCGCCGGCCCCCTAGGGGAAACCCTAGGGCGCCCCCCTCTCCTCCTTCCCCCTATATATAGAGAGGTAGAGGGAGGGCAGCCAACACAAGTTTGTGCCTCGGTGCTGCCCTCCCTCTCCCATAACATCTTCTTCTCCCGCGGTGCTTAGGCGAAGCCCTGCTGGAATTCTTCTACACCATCACCACCACGCCGTCGTGCTGCCGGTTCTCCATCAACCTCTCCTCCACCCCTTGCTGGATCAAGAAGGAGGAGACGTCCCCGAGCCGTACGTGTGAAGAACGCGGAGGCACCGTTGCTTCGGTGCTTGGATCTTCAGCGATCTGAATCGCGGCGAGTACGACTCCATCAACCGCGTTCTTAACGCTTCCGCTTAGCGATCTACAAGGGTATGTGGATCCTACTCTCCCCTCGTAGTTGCATCTACTAGATTGATCTTGGTGAACGTAGAGAAAATTTTTTGTTTTCCATGCAACGTTCCCCAACAGTGGTATCAGAGCTAGGATCTTGCGTAGATGCTTTCTCGAGTAGAACACAAAAGGGTTTGTGGGCGTTGATGTTTAAATTGCTGCCCTCCTTAGTCTTTCTTGATTCAGCGGTATTATGGGATGAAGCGGCCCGGACCAACTTTACATGTCCACGTACATGAGACCGGTTCCATCGACAGACATGTGACTTTTGTTGCATAAGATGGCTGGCGGGTGTCTGTCTCTCCTATCTTAGTTGAATCGGAATAGAACAAGGCGGTCCTTGTAGAAGGTTAAATAGCAACTTGAATATCACCGTTGTGGCTTTGCGTAGGTAAGAAGCGTTCTTGCTAGATACCCATAGCAGCCACGTAAAACATGCAACAACAAATTAGAGGACGTCTAACTTGTTTTTGCAGGGTATGTATGTGATATGATATGGCCAATGACATGATGAGATATATTTGATGTATGAGATAATCATGTTGTAATAGTTAATATCGACTTGCATGTCGATGCATACGGCAACCGGCAGGAGCCATAGGGTTGTCTTTAATTTTTGTATGACCTGCGTGTCAATCATTAAGCGCTTTGTAATGCTTTACTGAATCACTAAACGGTAGCAATAGTAGTAAGAGCATGGTGGGCGCCGACAACCCCGATGGCGACACGATGATGGAGATCATGATGATGGGGATCATGGTGTGGCGCCGGTGACGATGGAGATCATGCCGGTGCTTTGGAGATGGAGATCAAAAGCACGAGTTGATGGCCATATCATGTCACTTATGATTTGCATGTGATGTTAATCCTTTTATGCATCTTATTTTGCTTAGGACGACGGTAGCATTATAAGATGATCCTTCACTAAAATTTCAAGATAAAATTGTGTTCCCCCCGAGTGTGCGCCGTTGCGAAGGTTCGTCGTTTCGAAGCACCACGTGATGATCGGGTGTGATAGACTCTACGTTCGCATACAACGGGTGCAAGCCAGTTTTGCACATGCAGAACACTCGGGTTAGACTTGACGAGCCTAGCATGTACAGACATGGCCTCGGAACACGGAGGACCGAAAGGTCGAGCATGAGTCATATAGTAGATATGATCAACATGTAGATGTTCACCATTGACACCACCTCATCTCACGTGATGATCGGACTTGGGTTGGTGAATCTGGATCATGTCACGCTCGAATGACCAGAGGGATGTCAATTTGAGTGGGAGTTATAAATAATTTGATTAGGTAGTAACTCACTTATCATGAACAATAGTCTAAAATGTCTTTGCAAATCTTTTGTTGTAGATGGCTCGCGCAGTAGCTCCCCTGAATTTTAATGCGTTCCTAGAGAAAGCTAAACTGAAAGATGATGGGAGCAACTTTGTGGACTGGCTCCGCAATCTGAGGATCATCCTCACAGCTGCCCAAAAGGTTTATGTCCTAAATGCACCGCTAGGTGACCCCCCCGCTCCTACAGCCTCTGCAGACGTTTTGAACGCCTGGCAGTCGCGTTCGGATGACTACTCAATAGTGCAGTGTGCCATGTTGTACGGCTTGGAAGGAGGACTTCAAAGGCGTTTTGAACGTCATGGTGCATATGAGATGTACCAGGAGTTAAAGTTCATCTTTGAAAAGAATGCTAAGATCGAGAGGTATGAGACCACCGATAAATTATTTGCTTGCAAGATGGAGGAGAATTCGTCTGTCAGTGAGCACTTACTGAAGATGTCTGGGTACTATACCCGCATAGCTGATCTGGGACTTGTGTTCCCGGATGAAGCTATCATTGACAGAATTCTCCAGTCACTCCCTCCTAGCTACAAGAGCTTCGTGCAGCAGTATAACATGCAAGGGATGAACAAAACCATCGCCGAGCTGTTTTCGATGCTGAAAGTCGCTGAGGCAGACATCCAGAAGGAGTATCAAGTGTTGATGGTCAATAAAACCACCAGTTTCAAGAAGAATGGCAAGGGCAAGAAGGGTAACTCTAAGAAGGGTGGCAAGGCAGTTGCTCATCCAGTGAAGAAACCCAAGGCTGGGCCCAAGCCAGAGACTGAGTGTTTCTATTGCAAGGGGAACGGCCACTGGAAGCGGAACTGCCCCAAGTATCTGGCAGACAAGAAGGGGGCCAACAACAACAACAAAGGTATATGTGATATACATGTTATTGATGTGTACCTTACCAACTCTCGTTGTAGTGCCTGGGTATTTGATACCGATTCGGTTGCTCACATTTGCAACTCTAAACAGGAACTGCGGAATAAACGAAGGCTGGCGAAGGACGAAGTGACGATGCGCGTGGGAAATGGTTCCAAGGTTGATGTGATCGCCGTCGGCACGCTCGCTCTTCGATTACCATCGGGATTAGTTATGAACCTGAATAATTGTTATTTAGTGCCTGCGTTGAGCATGAACATTATATCTGGATCTTGTATATTGCGAGACGGTTACTCGTTTAAATCAGAGAATAAAGGTTGTTCTATTTATATGGGTAATATCTTTTATGGTCATGCACCCGAAGTGAGGGGTTTATTCTTATTGAATCTCGATAGTGATGATACACATGTTCATAACATTGATGCCAAAAGATGTAGAGTTGATAAAGATAATACCACTTACTTGTGGCACTGCCGTCTGGGTCATATCGGCGTAAAACGCATGAGGAAGCTCCATGCTGATGGACTTTTGGAGTCTCTTGATTTTGAATCACTTGACACATGCGAGTCGTGCCTCATGGGCAAGATGACGAGGACCCCGTTTTCAGGAATAATGGAACGGGCAAGTGACTTATTGGAAATCATACATACTGATGTGTGTGGTCCGATGAGTGTCACGGCACGCGGTGGATATCGTTATTTTCTCACCTTCACTGACGACTTAAGTAGATATGGGTATATTTACTTAATGAAGCATAAGTCTGAAACTTTTGAAAAGTTCAAGCAATTTCAGAGTGAAGTTGAAAATCATCGTAACAAGAAGATCAAGTTCCTACGATCTGATCGAGGGGGAGAATATCTGAGTTATGAGTTTGGCAATCACTTAAGAAAATGTGGAATCGTTTCACAGTTGACGCCACCTGGAACACCACAGCGTAATGGTGTGTCCGAACGTCGTAATCGAACCCTATTAGATATGGTGCGTTCTATGATGTCTCTTGCCGATTTGCCACTATCATTTTGGGGATATGCGTTAGAGACAGCTGCATTCACTTTAAATAGGGCTCCATCCAAGTCCGTTGAGACAACACCATATGAACTATGGTTTGGTAAGAAACCTAAGTTGTCTTTTCTCAAGGTTTGGGGTTGCGATGCTTATGTCAAAAGGCTTCAGCCAGAAAAGCTCGAACCCAAAGCGGACAAATGTGTCTTCATAGGATACCCAAAAGAAACTGTTGGGTACGCCTTCTATCTCAGATCCGAAGGCAAAGTGTTTGTCGCTAAGAACGGGTCCTTTCTCGAGAAAGAGTTTCTCTCGAAAGAATTGAGTGGGAGGAAGGTAGAACTTGATGAGGTTATTGAACCTCTGCTTCAACCAGAGAGTTGCGTAGCACAAAAAGATGTTTTTGTGGAGCCTGCAGCGGTTGAAGAGGAAGCCAATGATGATGATCAAGAAGCTTCTGATCAAGTTACTACCGAACCTCGTAGGTCGACAAGGGTACGCACTGCACCTGAGTGGTATGGTAACCCTGTCTTGGAGGTCATGTTGTTAGACAACGGTGAACCTACGAGCTATGGAGAAGCGATGGAGGGCCCGGATTCCGACAAATGGTTAGAGGCCATGAAATCCGAGATGGGATCCATGTATGAAAACAAAGTATGGACTTTGGAAGTATTACCTGAAGGGCGGAAGGCCATTCAGAATAAATGGATTTTTAAGAGGAAGACGGACGCTGACGGTAATGTCACCGTGTATAAAGCTCGACTTGTGGCAAAGGGTTTTTCACAAGTTCAAGGGATTGACTACGATGAGACTTTCTCACCCGTAGCGATGCTTAAATCCGTCTGAATCATGTTAGCAATAGCTGCGTATTTCGATTATGAAATTTGGCAGATGGATGTCAAAACAGCGTTCCTTAACGGTTTTCTTAAGGAAGAGTTGTATATGATACAACCGGAAGGTTTTGTCGATCCAGAGAATGCTGACAAAGTATGCAAGCTCCAGCGTTCCATTTATGGGCTGGTGCAAGCATCTCGGAGTTGGAATCTTCGCTTTGATGAGGTGATCAAAGCGTTTGGGTTTATACAAGTTTACAATGAAGCTTGTATTTACAAGAAAGTGAGTGGGAGCTCTATAGCGTTTCTAATATTATATGTGGATGACATATTGCTGATTGGAAACAATATAGAACTTTTGGATAGCGTGAAGGGGTATTTGAACAAGAGTTTTTCGATGAAGGATCTCGGGGAAGCTGCTTTCATATTGGGCATCAAGATCTATAGAGATAGATCAAGACGCTTGATAGGACTTTCACAAAGTACATACCTTGATAAAGTTCTGAAGAAGTTCAAAATGGATCAATCCAAGAAGGGGTTCTTGCCGGTATTGCAAGGTACAAAGTTGAGTAAGACTCAATGCCCAGTGACTGCGGAAGATAGAGAAAAGATGAGTGTCGTCCCCTATGCTTCAGCCATAGGCTCTATCATGTATGCAATGCTGTGCACAAGACCAGATGTCAGCCTTGCCATAAGTATGGCCGGAAGGTTTCAAAGTAATCCTGGTATGGATCACTGGACAGCGGTCAAGAATATCCTAAAGTACCTGAAAAGGACTAAGGAAATGTTTCTCGTTTATGGAGGTGATCAAGAGCTCGTCGTAAAGGGTTACGTCGATGCAAGCTTTGACACTGATCCGGATGACTCTAAGTCTCAAACCGGATACGTATATATTCTCAACGGGGGAGCGGTAAGCTGGTGCAGTTCCAAGCAAAGCGTGGTAGCCGATTCTACATGCGAAGCGGAGTACATAGCTGCCTCGGAGGGGGCAAAGGAAGGTGTCTGGATGAAGGAGTTCATGACAGATCTTGGAGTTGTGCCTAGTGCACTAAACCCAATGACTCTGTTTTGTGACAACACTGGTGCCATTGCTCTAGCCAAGGAACCAAGGTTTCACAAGAGGACCAGACACATAAAGCGACGCTTCAATTCCATCCGCGATTCAGTCAAGGAGGAGGACATAAACATTTGCAAAGTACACACGGATTTGAATGTTGCAGATCCGTTGACTAAGCCTCTTCCACGGGCTAAGCATGATCAACACCAAGACTCTATGGGTTTTAGATTCATTACCTTGTAATGCTAGATTATTGACTCTAGTGCAAGTGGGAGACTGTTGGAAATATGCCCTAGAGGCAATAATAAAAGAGTTATTATTATATTTCCTTGTTCATGATAATCGTTTATTATCCATGCTATAACCGTATTGATTGGAAACTCAAATACATGTGTGGATAAATAGACAAACTTTGTGTCCCTAGTAAGCCTCTTCAGGACTAGCTCGTTGATCAAAGATGACCGCGGTTTCCAGGTCATAGACATGAGTTGTCATTTGATAACGGGATCACATCATTAGGAGAATGATGTGATGGACGAGACCCAAACGTTAAACATAGCTTTTGATCGTATCAGTTATCGCTATAGTTTTCTGCATGTCAAGTATAAGTTCCTATGACCATGAGATCATGTAACTCACTGACACCGTAGGAGTGCTTTGTGTGTGCCAAACGTCGCAACGTAACTGGGTGACTATAAAGGTACTCTACAGGTATCTCCGAAGGTGTCTGTTGAGTTGACATGGATCGAGACTGGGATTTGTCACTCCGTGTGACGGAGAGGTATCTCCGGGCCCACTCGGTGATACATCATCACAATGAGCTCAAAGTGATTAAGTAGTTAGTCACGGGATTATGTATTACGGCAACGAGTAAAGAGACTTGCCGGTAACGAGATTGAACTAGGTATAGAGATACCGACGATCGAATCTCGGGCAAGTAACATACCGACGAGACAAAGGGAACTGTATACGGGATTGCCTGAATCCTTGACATCGTGGTTCATCCGATGAGATCATCGAGAAACGTGTGGGAACCAATATGGGTATCCAGATCCCGCTATTGGTTATTGACCTGGGAGTGTCTCGGTCATGTCTACATGATTTCCGAACCCGCAGGGTCTACACACTTAAGGTTCGGTGACGCTAGGGTTGTTAGTGAGAACAGTGCATGGTTACCGAAGGTTGTTCGGAGTCCCGGATGAGATCCCGGACGTGACGAGGGTCTCCGGAATGGTCCGGGGACAAAGATTGATATATAGGATGAAAGGTTTCGGAGTCCGGAAGTGTTCCGGGGAGCATCGGGAAATCGGCGGATGACCGAAAGGGGTTTCGGGGTCCCGGAAGGGGTTTCGGGCCTAATGGGCCACAAAGGGGGGACACAACAGCCCTCATAGGGCTGTGCGCCCCCCCTGGGCCCTCTCCTAGTGCGCATGGGGGGCTGGCCCCTCCTAGGGCTGCCGCACCCCCTGGCTTGGGGGGCAAGGCACCTAGGGGGGGGAAACCCTAGGGCCTGGCGCAGCCCTTGGCCGCCGCCCCCCCTCTGCCCTGGCCGCCGGCCCCCCTAGGGGAAACCCTAGGGCGCCCCCCTCCCCTCTATTCCCCCTATATATAGAGAGGTAGAGGGAGGGAAGCCAACACACGTTTGTGCCTCGGTGCTGCCCTCCCTCTCCCATAACATCTTCGTCTTCCCGCGGTGCTTGGCGAAGCCCTACTGGAATCCTCCACCACCATCACCACCACGCCGTCGTGCTGCCGGTCTCTCCATCAACCTCTCCTCCACCCCTTGCTGGATCAAGAAGGAGGAGACGTCCCCGAGCCGTACGTGTGAAGAACGCGGAGGCACCGTTGCTTCGGTGCTAGGATCTTCGGCGATCTGAATCGCGGCGAGTACGACTCCATCAACCGCGTTCTTGAACGCTTCCGCTTAGCGATCTACAAGGGTATGTGGATCCAACTCTCCCCTCGTAGTTGCATCTCCTAGATTGATCTTGGTGAACGTAGAGAAAAATTTTTGTTTCCCATGCAACGTTCCCCAACACATTCCGCCTCCATGGCCCTAAGGCCACCGGAGACGGGACAGACCGGCGCCGGCGAGAGGCAGAGAAACTTAGGTTTTTGGTGGCGGCGGCGGTTAGGTGTTTGTCGATTGCTGCTCCTTTGTCCATGAAGGGTGTCTATCGAATGTAGAGGTGCATTGTTTAGGTAATCACACTTTGATTATTTCATATGGGTATCATGTGCTCTTAAACCCACATGAACCCGGTGTTATTCCTGTAAAACTTTCTTTTGAGTAACAAAGTCAAGTGTATTCACAAGTGGGGCTTGGCGGAATCAAGTGGATTCACAAGTCTAAAATGGTAGTGTCGGAGTCAAGGTTAATGATGATATTGGTCACTATTTCCCAACTCACAAGGGATTGAGACAAGGGGATTCTATGTCTCCTCTCTTATTTAATATAGTGGCCGATATGTTGTCCATCCTGATAGGCAGGGCCAAGCAAAATGGTCATGTGGAGGGATTAATACCTCATCTGGTAGATGGGGGTGTCCCCATTCTACACTATGCTGACGACACCATCCTTTTCATGGAGCATGACATGGCTAAGGCGCGAAATATGAAGCTCATACTATGCCTCTTCGAACAATTGTCTGGTTTAAAAATAAACTTTCACAAGAGCGAGTTGTTCTACTTTGGTAAAGCCAAAGAGGAGCAAGACACATATAGACAATTGTTTGGGTGTGAATTAGGTGCTTTGCCTTTCCGTTATCTGGGCATACCGATTCATCACCGTAAGCTGTCTAATAAAGAATGGAAGTGCATCGACGATAGAATTGAAAAAAAACTTAGTTGCTGGAAGAGCAAACTAATGTCTTATGGAGGTCGGCTAGTGTTAATTATTTCAGTACTTACTAGTATGCCGATGTTCATGTTATCTTTCTTCGAGATACCGAAAGGGGAAAGGAAGAGACTTGATTTCTTTAGATCTCGTTTCTTCTGGCAGTCAGATGAGGCCAAAAAGAAATATTGTCTCGCAGGGTGAGATATTCTATGTCGACCCAAGGACCAGGGGGTCTCGGTATAGAGAACTTGGAAATCAAGAATAAATGTTTGCTCAGTAAATGGTTATACAGATTAGAGACTGAGCCGGAAGGAATGTGGGCTCAGATCCTATGTAATAAGTATCTATAGTCGAAAACACTTGCCCAAGTCACCGCGAGACCAACAGACTCACCATTCTGGAAGGGACTCATGCGAACAAAAAAATTGTTCTTTCGTAGGGTCAAATTCTTAGTTGGCAATGGGATGTCAACAAGATTTTGGGAAGATACATGGTTAGGAGAGACACCCCTGGCCCTCAAATACCTCACACTGTACAACATCGTGTGATACGTCCAAAACGTATCTATAATTTCTGCTTGCTCCATGCTTCTTTTGTGTGATATTGCTATGATATTGATGCACTTCCATACACTTTTGATCATATTTGGACTAACCTATTAACTCAGTGCACCACAGTGCCAGTTCCTGTTTTCTGCTGTTTTTCTATTTCAGGTTTCCCCCATATTAAAAGTGCTCCAAAAATTCCAGGAAAAATATAGGAAAAAACAGCGTACAGGAAGCTTCGCGAAGAACCAAAGATGGGCCAGAGGGGAGCCAGGGCAGGCCCAGGCGGCCACCTGGCGTGGCCCCACCCCTGGCCGTGCCAGGGGGGCGCCTGGGGCCCCTGCTCCGCCTCTGGCTGCCCCCCCTTCGCCTATATATCCCTCTCATCCCGAAACCCTCGAGGACAGAACCCTTTTTCGCGATCTCGCCTCTGTTCCGCCGCCGCAGCGCTTCCAAGATTGGGAGCATCAGGAGAACTCTTCCCGGCACCCTGCCGGAGGGGAGAACCACCACCGGGAGCTTCTCCACCACCATGGACGCTTCCCGGATGAGTCATGAGTAGTCCACCTTGGACCATGGGTCCATGATCAGTAGCTATGTGATGTTCTCCTCCCCTCTTTGCTCTTCATGGTTTAGACCTCGTGAGCTGCCCTACATGATCGAGGCACATATGTAATCTTTCTGCTGTTGCTTTGTTGAGTTTGCTGGGATTTGATGGATTATGAGACTATGTTCAGATTGTGTTTGAGTATTATATTTGATTCACCTCTTTTATATCTTTGTTCTTGAGTAATTCTTGCATGTTCTCCGTTGCTGTTTATTGCTTTGGCCAAGTAGTAGGTAGTAACTCCAAGAGGGAGCGTTATGCTTGATTGTGGGTTCATGCCCCCTGATGACTAGCTTGAGTGATAGAAACATGAGTCTAGGGGATGTGTTGTTGCCACAAGGGAGAAAACAACGATGCTTGTACTTGCGGGTGCAAGGATTGTTTACTTTACGCAAAGTTCTTTTAATGCAGTTGTCTGTTGCTTTGAGTTTACACTTTGGGTGGGATTCGTAACTTAATACCAGCGAGATGTTCTGGATAGATATCTCAAGGTGGATGATTAGTAGAAGATGCAGATGGATTTCGGTCTACTTGCCTTGGCGTACCGCCCATGCTTTTGAGCCTCTACCTTTCTTTGCAGCATAGTTAGCATTGGTTTGCGCACATAATCCTGTCAATTGCCCAGCTGTAATTTGTGTACCTCGCTTTGCTGTTTTATCGTCTTTTGGGAGACAAACATCACTAGTGAACATCATGGGACCCCCGTCCATATTACCACCACTGATCACACCTTCTATTTACTTCCTGTTTTTATTTCCTAGTTGCAGTCATAGCTATCATCATTATCTCTTGTGTTTGATCCTTTGTAAACAACAAGGCCGGAGGGATTGACAACCTCTCTGTACTCGTTGGGAGCAAAGTTATCTGTATCCGTGTGCAGGTCCCGTCAACCGCTAAGTTTGTGGCGCCGTTGACACCTACTTGTCGACCCTCGGAGTCTCACGGGATTCGATCCTTGGTATCTTTGCCAAGGGAAATTTGCCGCTACGCTACATCTCAACCTTCCACTTGGGGTAACCAACGAGGGGCGAGAAGCCATCAAGCAAGTTTCTGGCGCCGTTGCCAGGGACTCCACTCTTCAAGATAGGGGAGTTGCACGCTATCTTTTATCTTTGCTTTTTAGTCTTGTTAGTTTACCTTTCAGTTTTTGCTTTAGTGTCCCTTACCAAAAATCACAAAAATAGTTATCTTGCTTGCTGCTGCTATGGGTTCCACCGAGAACACCAAGTTGTGTGACTTCACTAGTCATAACAACAATGACTTTATCTGCACGCATATTGCTACACCTGCCACTTCAGCACCTTCTTATGAGATTAAACCTGCTTTACTGAACCTAGTTATGAAAGATCAATTCTCCGGTGCTGGAGATGATGCTGCTTTGCACTTAAATAAATTTGTTGAGCTCTGTGATATGCAAAAGTACAAAGAAGTAGATGGTGATATTGTTAAGCTTAAGCTTTTTCCTTTCTCCTTGAGAGGAGGAGCTAAAATCTGGTTTCAATCCTTGCCTGGGAATAGTATAGATTCTTGGGACAAGTGCAAGGATGCCTTTATTGGGAAGTACTATCCCCCTGCTAAAATTATCCAATGAAGGAGTAACATAATGAATTTTAAACAATTGGATAATGAACACGTTGCCCAAGCTTGGGAACGCATGAAATCTCTTGTCAAGAACTGCCCTACTCATGGTTTGACTACTTGGATGGTTATCCAAACTTTTTATGCAGGCTTGAACTTTACCTCACGGAACTTGTTAGATTCGGCCGCGGGAGGAACCTTTATGTCAACTACACTTGGTGCTGCCACGAAGCTTCTCGATGAGATGATGACCAATTATTCCCAATGGCACACCGAACGCGCTCCAACAGGTAGGAAGGTAAACTCTGTCGAGGAGATTTCCTCCCTAAATGAAAAAGTTGACTTGATCATGTCTCTACTTTCCAAGCAATCTTCTATTGATCCTCATGATGTTCCTTTAAATTCTTTGATTGCTCAAGATCAAGTAGATGTGAAATTTATCTCTAGAAACAATTTCAATAACAATGCTTATAGGAGTAATTTTGGTAGCAACCCTAGGCCGTTCCCCTCTAATTCCTATGGGAACAACAATGCTTATCCTAGCACCAAGAACTCCACTTCGGAACTAGAGATTATGCTTAAAGACTTCATCACTACCCAAAAGGCCTTCAATAAGAGTGTAGAAGAAAAACTAGACAAACTAGATAATCTCTCTTCGAAGGTAGACAATTTAGCCCATGAGGTAGAGTTGCTTACAATTAGAACTTCTCCTCTTTAGGAGAGGAAGACCACTCCTATGAATGCTATTCAAGTGCAAATTAATGAAAACATTAGGATGATGGCTAAACTTAAAGAGAGATGGGCTAGAGAAAAGGAGGAAGAAGATAGGATTAAGAGCCTTCCTACCCACCACACTGTTGCTACTATCCAAGTTGTTGAGGATATTCAAACTCTTAGCACCCAATGCACTCCTAGTCCCATTGGACCTATTAATGGTGATGCTATGACCTCAACCGTAGAAGAAGAAACTCCTATAACCATAGAAGCTACCAAACAAGTGAGCCTAAAGGACACCACTACCACTTTACTTGATAGTAGTGACTTTAATTTTGATAATTGTAGTCTCTCAGAAGTTGTCACCTTTTTACAAAGAATGGCTAAAGACCCCCACACTAGCACACTTAACCTTGCCTTCACGGAGCATATCACTAATGCTCTTATCAAAGCTAGGGAGGAGAAGCTTAGGGTAGAAGCCTACATACCTAGAAAGCTAGAAGATAGTTGGGATCCTATGATTAAAATTAAGTTGAATAACTTCTCTTGCTATGCTTTATGTGATGTTGGAGCTAGTACCTCTGTTATGCCCAAAAGAATGTATGATATGTTTGAATTAAAACCTTTTGATCCTTGTTCTGTTGGTGTTCGTCTTGTTGATTCTTCCGTAAAGAAACCTTTGGGGAAGATCGACGATGTTCTTATCATTGTCAATGACAATTATGTTCCCGTTGATTTCACTATTATGGATATTGAATGTGAACCTTCATGTCCAATTATTTTGGGACGTCTTTTTCTTCGCACCGTTGGTGCTATCATTGACATGAAAGAGGGGAATATAAAATTCCAATTCCCTCTCAAGAAAGGGACGGAACACTTCCCTAGAAAGAAGATTAAGTTGCCTTTTGAGTCCGTTACACGGGCTAGCTATTCTCTTACTCTTGATAAAACTTGATTTTCTCTTTTTGCATCATGCCTAGCTTAAAGGCATAAAAGAAAGCGCTTTTGGGAGGCAGCCCACAATGAATTAGGTTTTATTTTGCTTTTGTTGTGTCTTGATGTTTGTTACTACAGTAGCATCATCATTGTATCTTTTCTTTTCAGCTTTGTGCCAAGTTTAGCCTCCGATTGCAAGAAAGTTCAAAAGTTGTGACGTGCTGTCCAGAAAATAGATTCTGTCCTTGGACAGAAAAATTCGAATAAAATCACCAGATCATCTTTTTGATCTGAATTTTTTTTACAGCGTGCTCTATACAATTGGCTTTCGAGCATCTGTTCTGATTTTTTTGATTTGAGTTGCAGAAGTGCCCCGAAAAAATTATTTACTACCTGCTGGTCTGTTTTTCACAGATTCTGTCCTGTTTTGCCTTTTCTTTGTTTTGCAAACCTTGAGCTTGCTTTTTCTTTGCAAAAACCTTTTGGCAATCTTGAGAAACAGTAGCTCTTCGAGATTATCTTTATTTCCAGTAGGGAAAAATTATTTTATTGTGGGTACTAACCTCGCTAATCAGATTATGATGAGTTTTGTATGAAGGGAGTTTTCAAGTGTGCGAGGGAAGATGATAAAAGAACATTCAGGAGGGTCAAACGCTCAAGCTTGGGGATGCCCCCATGCACCTCCAAGAAATATTCAAGAAGACTCAAGCGTCTAAGCTTGGGGATGCCCCCATGCATCCCCTTCTCCATCAACTATTATCAGTTCATCTTTCGTTCCACTATATTTTTTCACTTCATGCGTTATGTGCTATGCTTGGAGCGTCTTGCTCTTAGTTTCTTTTTTAGTTTTCTTTAGCTTTGCTTGCTGTTCATAACAAGTTAGAACCTAACTTTCTTTCTGTGGGAGAGAAACACGCTCCACTTCAACCTAGAACACAACATAGGATTTTCATGCTTATCTTTGCTGTGTGTGTTCTTTGTCTTTCCATAGCTGCTGTCATGTTTAGCTCTTAGTTTTCATGCTTTTCTTTTTAAAGAGCTTTTGTTTAGTTGGTTACTGAACTCTCTTGAGTTTTCATGTTTATCTTGTTAAGAGAGTTTGCCTGTTGCACTGAGTTGTGTGTCTTAACTTAAAGTAGGTAATTGAGGTTGCTATTTAATTTTAGTAGTAACTTGCAATAGTTGTGAGGTATTGCCATGAGTAATGTCTGAACTTTTGGTGTCAAGAGCTTTAGCCTATTAGTGATAGATGTCGTATTTTGGGCAATCCGTGTTTATTTTTGAAAACCAACAAAATAGTTGAGAACTTTAGCTACTAGATGGATCACTAATCTTTGGAGGGATCGAATATTAGAGTACACTCACGTACCATGAGTCGAGGATGCGCAAGGATAACCAAACCCCCATACACTCCTCCTCGGGGTACTTGTCTCTTTGTGAACCTCCTAATTAGATTGAGAGTTACCGATAATAAGTGCACGAGTTCTTCGGACTAATGTGAGTATTCGAAAGTTGACACTTCCACCTAGCCATATTTTTCTAGCCTCTTCGGTATCGTGCATTGCCCTTTCTCACCTCGAGAGTTGGTGCATACTTCGCCGGTGCATCCAAATCCTTGGCACGATACGCTCTGTCATCATAAGCCTCATTATATCCTTCCTCAAAACAGCCATCATACCTACCTATCAAGGCATTTCCATAGCCTTTCCGAGATACATTGCCATGCAACATCCATCTTCTCATGACTTGATCTTCATGTCATACATGCCTTTTGCTTGATCGATGAGCCGCATGCTAGTTGGGCCTTGCCCTAATCATTGCTACATGACGCGCTAGTATCATTGCATATCCTGCTACACTGGCAGAGGCATACATTTGCATACATCATGATAGTTTCATCTTCTTTATGTTGAGTACTCTTGTAAAGTGTGAAAGATCTTCTATACTTCTTGTAATTTATAGAGTGTTGCCCCTAAAGTGAGGAAAAGATCCCAAAGAGGACAAAATCAAAAGATCCCAAAGAGGACAAATGAGAGTTAAATAGAAAGAGCCATCGAGGCCACAAAAAAATAAAAAAAATAAAAAAAAGAGAAAAAGAAATAAAAAGAGAGAAGGGGCACACTACTATTCCTTTTGAGAGATCCACACTCATACTCCATCTTATACCTTGTACTCCATAGAGATTATCATTCATGCATATAGCTATGTGGGGACCTTCACACTATAGAACTTGGCTTGTATATTCCAATGATGAGCCTCCTCAAAAGAGCTCTAGGTCTTCTTGAGCGAGCAAGTTGGATGCACCCCCACTAGTTCCATTGAAGAGCTTACCTTAGCTCATATGTGCATCCGTTGCATGGCAATCCCTACTCCTCACATCATATCTATCATTTGGCTTTCTCTCGCCTATGATTGTCCTCATTGATGTGAGCCTTTCACACCTTTTTTGTCTTCCCCCTTCATCATTTTTCTCTCTTTGCCATCCTAAGTGTCAACTTTCTTGCTTACGCTCATCCATTGCATGAGTGCTCAAAATATCGAAAGGGAGTGGATCGTTTTGACTTGTACCTGGCTAGTGGTCTGGGGATGAGTCAAGATAAGATTCCAAAGAAGACCAAGTGTGAAACTTTAGTAGATTAAGTTCTCAACAATACAAAAACTATGTTTTACTCTCTCGTATATCCCTATCCCCTTTCTTGCACGCAAACACCATTTGGAGACATTCAAGTCACGGACAGCGAGAGCTCTTGCACCTTTATGTTCTTATGTTGCTTGTTACAATGCTAATATAGACTCTTGCTTGTTATGACTTGAATTGAATTACATGCCTTGATTGCTTTACTTAAAAAGTTCTTATATGGTTGGTAGCATGTCACCACAGAAATTATGCTTGTTATCATTTACCTACTCGAGGACGAGCAGGAATTAAGCTTGGGGATGTTGATACGTCCAAAACGTATCTATAATTTCTGCTTGCTCCATGCTTCTTTTGTGTGATATTGCTATGATATTGATGCACTTCCATACACTTTTGATCATATTTGGACTAACCTATTAACTCAGTGCACCACAGTGCCAGTTCCTGTTTTCTTCTGTTTTTCTATTTCAGGTTTCCCCCATATTAAAAGTGCTCCAAAAATTCCAGGAAAAATATAAGAAAAAACAGCGTACAGGAAGCTTCACGAAGAACCAAAGATGGGCCAGAGGGGAGCCAGGGGAGGCCCAGGCGGCCACCTGGCGCGGCCCCACCCCTGGCCGCGCCAGGGGGGCGCCTGGGGCCCCTGCTCCGCCTCTGGCTGCCCCCCTTCGCCTATATACCCCTCTCGTCCCGAAACCCTCGAGGACAGAACCCTTTTTCGCGATATCGCCTCTGTTCCGCTGCCGCAGCGCTTTCAAGATCGGGAGCATCAGGAGAACTCTTCCCGGCACCCCGCCGGAGGGGAGAACCACCACCGGGAGCTTCTCCACCACCATGGACGCTTCCCGGATGAGTCGTGAGTAGTCCACCTTGGACCATGGGTCCATGATCAGTAGCCATGTGATGTTCTCCTCCCCTCTTTGCTCTTCATGGTTTAGACCTCGTGAGCTGCCCTACATGATCGAGGCACATATGTAATCTTTCTGTTGTTGCTTTGCTGAGTTTGCTGGGATCTGATGGATTATGAGACTATGTTCAGATTGTGTTTGAGTAATATATTTGATTCACCTCTTTTATATCTTTGTTCTTGAGTAATTCTTGCATGTTCTCCGTTGCTGTTTATTGCTTTGGCCAAGTAGTAGGTAGTAACTCCAAGAGGGAGCGTTATGCTTGATTGTGGGTTCATGCCCCCTGATGACTAGCTTGAGTGATAGAAACATGAGTCTAGGGGATGTGCTGTTGCCACAAGGGAGAAAACAACGGTGCTTGTACTTGCGGGTGCAAGGATTGTTTACTTTACGCAAAGTTCTTTTAATGCAGTTGTCTGTTGCTTTGAGTTTACACTTTGGGTGGGATTCGCAACTTAATACCAGCGAGATGTTCTGGATAGATATCTCAAGGTGGATGATTAGTAGTAGATGCAGATGGATTTCGGTCTACTTGCCTTGGCGTACCGCCCATGCTTTTGAGCCTCTACCTTTCTTTGCAGCATAGTTAGCATTGGTTTGCGCACATAATCCTGTCAATTGCCCAGCTGTAATTTGTTTACCTTGCTTTGCTGTTTTATCGTCTTTTGGGAGAGAGACATCACTAGTGAACATCATGGGACCCCGGTCCATATTACCACCGCTGATCACACCTTCTATTTACTTCCTGTTTTTATTTCCTAGTTGTAGTCATAGCTATCATTATTATCTCTTGTGTTTGATCCTTTGGAAACAACAAGGCCGGAGGGATTGACAACCTCTCTGTACTCGTTGGGAGCAAAGTTATATGTATCCGTGTGCAGGTCCCGTCAACCGCTAAGTTTCTGGCGCCGTTGATACGTCCAAAACGTATCTATAATTTCTGCTTGCTCCATGCCTCTTTTGGGTGATATTGCTATGATATTTATACACTTCCATACACTTTTGATCATATTTGGACTAACCTATTAACTCAGTGCACCCCAGTACCAGTTTCTGTTTTCGGCTGTTTTTGTATTTCAGGTTTTCCCATTACGAGAACTGCCAGAAAAATCCCGGAAAAATTATATAAAAAATCAGCGTTCCAGAAGCTACCAGGCACCCGAAGCACAGCCGGAGGGGGGCCACTAGGGCCCCAGGCGCCCTGGTGGCGCCCCCCCTGGTGCGCGCCGGGGGGGCGCCTGGGCCCCCCGAGGCTCCGCTGATGCCCCCCTTTGGCATATATTTATACCGTCTCCCGAAACCCTCGAGACGGGAACTCTTTTTCGCGATCTCATCTCTGTTCCGCCGCTGCCGCCGCTTCCAAGATCGGGAGCACCAGGAGAACTCTTCCCGGCACCCTACCGGAGGGGAGGATCACCACCGGGAGCTTCTCCACCACCATGGACGCCTCCCGGATGAGTTGTGAGTAGTCTCCCTTGGACCATGAGTCCATGACCAGTAGCTATGTGATGTTCTCCTCCCGTTCTTGTGCTTCACTAATTAGTCCTCGTGAGCTGCCCTACATGATCGAGGCACATATGTAATCCTTATGCTGTTGCTATGATGAGTTTGCTGGGATCTGATGGATTATGAGATTATGTTCAGATTGTGTTTGAGTAATATATTTGATTCACCTCTTTTATATTTATGTTCGTAAGTAATTCTTGCATGTTCTCCATTGTTATTTATTGCTTTGGCCAAGTAGTAGGTAGTGACTCCAAGAGGGAACGTTATGCTTGATTGTGGGTTCATGCCCCTCGATGACTAGCTTGAGTGACAGAAACATGAGTCTAGGGGATGTGCAGTTGCCACAAGGGGGAAACAACGGTGCTTGTGCCCGCGGGTGCAAGGATTGTTTACTCTACGCAAAGTTCTTTTAATTGAAGTTGTCTGTTGCTTTGAGTTTACACTATGGGTGGGACTCGCAACTTAATACCAGCGAGATGTTCTGGATAGATATCTCAAGGTGGATGATTAGTAGTAGATGCAGATGGATTTCGGTCTACTTACCTCGGTGTACCGCCCATGCTTTGAACCTCTACCTTTCTTGCAACTTAGTCAGCATTGGTTTGCGCACATGGTCCTGTCAATTGCCCAGCTGTAATTCGTTTACCTCACATAGCTGTTTTATCGTCTTTTGGGAGAGAGACATCACTAGTGAACATCATGGGACTCCGGTCCATATTACCATCATTGATCACATCCGCTATTTACTTTACGCTTTTACTTACTATTGCAATTATACCTATCACTATTATCACTTGCGTTTGATCCTTTGTAAACTACAAGGCCGGAGGGATTGACAACCTCTCTGTACTCGTTGGGAGCAAAGTTATTTGTATCTGTGTGCAGGTCCACGTTGATTGCTAATATCTGGCACCGTTAGCAGTTGACACCTTCGTGTTGAAACTGGGTCCTTGGCTATGCTGATCCGGGGATTGCAAAACCCTTTTGTAACACGTTCCATGAGCTTTCAGCACGAATATGTGGAATGAAGCTTCTATCTTGTATTTGTTCTATCTGTTCCTTGTTCCTTTTTTATTTATTTTTTGTTCTTCCAAGTTGCTTCTCGTCAAGTTGATGTACCTGCGGAATTCATTCGTTCAATTTTCTGTTCGGATAGATATGTTGCAACATAATCTTCTTCATAAACATATCTATCCTTTGTTTCGTTTTGATTCTGGTATTCGAGTTGCTTCGATGTCAAATGTTGATTCCATACCTTCCTAATCGGTGTTCTCATATTTCTATGGGAGTGCTAGTCCTTCTTGATCATCGAGTTTTTCATGTTAATCCTTTTTAATCGGTGTGCCTTCTCTTCAAGTAATTCCATACGGACGCCGTTGAGAAATCTGACGATTTGTCTGTTTCATTCATCTCAAGTTGCCTTTGTTTTACCCGCCCTCCCACCTTTTTTATTTATGGAGCCAGAAATTGTCAAATGAAATATCCATTTTATTAATGTGATGTTTCCTCATTCTTTTCCTTCAATGTTCTTATCCGGTGATTTATCGTCAAGATGCTCAAGAGCTTCAAGTTCATCATTCTTTAGTTCTCAAATTCTGCCGGTGGATGTAATTCAAGATTTTGGTGTTGATCTTATCCTTTTTCCTCTTTTCACAATGCTTTCTTATTCCGGTGCACCAATTAATCATTCTCCTCTTGCTATTCATATCCGGAGTGCTGAAGATTCATAATTCCATTCGTAATCCGTTCAAATTATTTTTGAGGATTGTCATCTTATTCATGCCATTTAATTCAACCGGTGCAATATCTCTTCAGCAGTCTTTTTCAACGGTGATTTCTTTCGAGTGGGCCCTAACCCACAGGTCTTTTTCCAGGATCTTACCTGACTCTTCTAATTTTTTTTCCGGAGTTATACTCAAATTCTTTTCAAAGTGTGACGTAAGAATGATTTCCATCAGTCACATGCCTTCTTAAGATCGCTTTCAAATTCTTTCCAGCGTTGGTTCAACCTTTTAATTCTTCATTCCGGAGTGCTCAACAATTCTTATGGCATTTCTCGTCTTCATTCTCAACATTTGGAGACCGGAGAAGTGTTTCTCTTAAATCTTGGCCCGTCTTCTTGAAGATTCGTGGTTCTAGATTCTTGCCATCCTCATTATCGTTCAGATTGTGAGGAATTCTTTTATACCATCCAAAGCATTTCATGAATTCTTTTCTTGTGATCCTCCGAAGGCCATCATTTCAGAATATTTCTTCGTTCTCAGCTTTCAACTTCGTCCTCCAAATATTCTTCATTGATGCCTCTTCGTTCGTCTCCATATTTTACGGTGGTTCTTTCAAGATTACCCTTCCGTTGTTATCGTATTAATTCATTTATTCTTTTCATAATCCTACCGGTGGTTCGTTGAAGATTTACCCAAGTTTGTGCTAGATCTCTCTTTAATTCCTTGCAACGAGAATAAGTAGTATGCCAAATCCTTTGGTTGTCATCAATTTAAATTGGTGAAGGATATGCATAACATAAATCTTATTCTTATTCCTTCAAGGTGATTTAATCCCTTCCTTCGGAGCTTGTTCATCATATCATATTCTCGGTTCTAAGTTGTTCATCTTGTTTTCCGGAGTTCCAAGTTATTTCAATTATCATGTCAAACCTCCATCTAAATCATTGCAAGGCTTCAATCTTATTCTTTTCATCCTTCTGTTACCGGAGTTCTTCTTGGTGGTTCTTATGTGTTAATTAATCCTTGAAGTCTTCATCAAGATTCTTGTTGGAGCTCAAGTATTCTCCTTCTTGCATTTTGAAGTGCAATTCTTTCTACCTTATCTTTTCAGATGGTGTTATGTCATTCTTGTCAATTCCTTCATGTTTTATGATTCAAGAGTTGTCAACAATGAGATATTTAAAACCATCATTTTCCTGGTTCAGGAGATCTTTTCAACCCTTCAATTTATTTGTTGGAGTAATCTTGGGTTGTATTTCACCTAAAAGCTTTCCCTGAGAATTGTTGCTATTATGGTGCTTATAAATGACCCAAGTTCTTCATTTATCCTCTCGGCGAAAGTTTTTCGTCTCCTTGTTGATTTCAATCCAAGCAATTCGTTTCTGTTAGTGCCTGGTTGTCACCTCATAATTTTTGAGATGTTTTCCATAAGCCCACATCAAGCTTATTCTTTTCATTGTTGATTTTTTCCAACAATTCCGTTCAACCCATCTTGGTAAGATGCTCTTTCAATTCATTTGTGGGAGAAGTTGTCTTTTCTCTCCGTTCAATTCTTTCATTGATTTATATGCTATTCTTTCGTTCCGGAGGCTTTGTGATGTTGCTCTCTCCAAACCATCATCTCGTTTTATCGAGATCATGTTCTTTTCTTTTCTAGTCCATTTAACCGGAGTGTTGTATTCTTCATTCAAGTTCCGTCATCTATCTAGTTTTGCCTCTCTTTTCAACCGGAGTGCTGTCTGAATCCTTCTTACCCCTTGTGCCATTCTTTCAATTGTTTCGGAGGCAATATGTTGTGGATTTCATCCAGTATCATTCCATCTCCTCAAGCTCATGTTCAATTCCTTCCATTTTCAGACGGAGTGCTGTCCAAATTCTGTCATTCTTATTCCTTGGCTATACCGTTATGGTTTCATATTCTTTTGGTTCGTAAGCTCTTGTTTCATGTCTTTCATCCTACAAGGTTCTCATAATGCTCCTTGTTCCTCTTTTCTAACGGAGTGTTTCATCTTCGTTCATCTCCATTCTATTCTTCTTTCATTTGTTCAACCTCTCAAGGTTCGTGGTTTCACTCGTCTGTCAAAGAAGCAACTTTGTTTTACCTCTTCCTCTTTCGTTTTTATCCGGTGATATCTCTAGGATCTCGGGTCGAGATCCTCTGTTAGTGTGGGAGAGTTGTGACGCCCGAAGACCGACGTCCCAGAAGATTCCAGAAGATTCCAGATGTTCCGGGTTCTCCCGTGTGTTTCAGTTGTGCTTGTGTTATTTTTTTTTTTGCATTGCATCATGTCATCATGCCATCATATCATTTTTTTTTCTTTTGCATCTCAACCTAAATAAATTGTGTGGACCTTCGGTCCATTTAAATCGAGGGAAGAATGTCTTCTCTTTAAAACATATAAAAGCCTCTCAATATTATTAGGGAGCTATATAATAAATATTCCATTCGTTGGAATTAACCCAACACACGTGCATAATTTTTCCCCATGCCCCTTTTGTTTCAAGTTTCACCGTCAAAAACCCTCCCTATATTTCTTTTCCTGTTTATCGAGGTTCCTCCAAAAACCTCAACACTTTTGGACACTTTTAAGTCCTTGCCCGTGCTTGATCATCTCCCTCTTCGTCTTTCTACCTTTTATTCGCAAGTGACATTTTTCCTGTTCGAGAGATGTTCAATATCTTCCTATAAATACTAGGTCATGCAAAGACCGCCTCCTCCAATTTCCATGTCTTTTGGAAGTGCTTTGGTTGTCCTACGGATTTATTCAAGTTTGAGTTATTTTTCAAACTTGCATAAATTAGTAGTCTCTAAAAATTGCCAAAGGAGTTTATTAAAATAGCCCACAATTCCAGGGTTGTAGGGATATTTTTATCTCAGCCAAAACCATCTCCAAACTCTCTCGGCATTTCTATATTTGTTCTTTTTTTTAAATGGAAAAAGAAAAGCCAGAGAGAGAGCCAGCCGGCCCAGCCATCTGGCCAGGCCCAACCTTCCCAGCCGCATCTGCTCCCTGGCCCAGCCGGCCCATATTTCGCCGAACCCTAGCCGAACCCCCAGGTTCCCTCGATCGCTCCTCTCGATCCTCCCCAGCCGCCGCACCTCAATCCCGACGTCGCTAGCCCCGATTCCGCCTTGCTCCCCTTCCTTCGTCCCCTTTCCCTCGATCCCCAAAGCCATCGTCCCGCAGCTCCTCCCTCCAGCGAAACCTCCGTCGCCTCTTCCTCCATCTGCAGGCTGCGAAGGCGCGCCCGCCCCCAAGCGTGCGTCCTACTGCCGCCCCGAGGGCCCTCCAGCACCGAGCGCCAGGACCGTGCCAGAGCCCCGCGTCCCCGCCATGGCCCGGCGCCTTCCCCGCCTCGTGCGCTCCTCCGCCGTCCCGTCGGTGTCCGACGTGCTGCCCGCGGCTGTCCTCGCCATGGCCCTCTGCTCCCCTGCGCGCGAGCCACCCTACGGCTCTCCAGCCGTCGTCAGCGCCCAGGTCGTCGCGCCTCCACCCTCCTCTCCAGCGTCGTCGCCAAGGCCGCGAACTCGCCTTCTCCAGCGCCCGTTCTCCAGCGCCGAGCCCGCGGCTCCCCTCCTCGACAGCAGCGCCTGCGGGCCTCCTCGATGCGCTCCAGCGCCGGCCAGGAGCAGTCGCGCGCCATGGTCTGCAGCTTCCCGATGACCATGGAGTCCCGAGACCGCCATGTCCATTTTTGTTGTTTGTTGCTATTGTTTTCGCCAAGTGCACCGCAGGCAAGACCGGTCTCCGAAACGTCATGAACCACTACTTCCTCTACTACCACCGTCGCCAAGACCGGCAAGATCGACGCGAGACCGAGACCCGTGAATGACTTCTTGAACAAGTACCACTACCGTCGCCCGGAAACGATGAATGCGCCAAGTACATCTACGAACTCGTCGCCCCGTGTACGACCACCTTCGGTGAAGAAAACGAGTACGACTACAAGACGAACGCGTCAAGTACCACTACGCTCGGCGATGCGACAAGTACCCCTACCGATGATCGAGAACGTCTACTTCCACTACCGTCGACCCGTGTACCACTACTTCCACTACTTCCTCTCCGATCGCGAGAACGACTTCTTCCTCTACGATCTCGAACCGCCCCGAAACGAGTGTTTCGAAGGTATAACCCGAGACGATGACACCGTGGATGAATGCTTGTTGTGTTGTATGAAATGTCTCCCTTGTGTGCATCATGCCCGTTTCGTCTGTTGACATGCTCCTCGGTTGCCTCGTCGCCGACCCGTGGAAACCCGGTGACGGGATCAACCCACTTTCATCTGGTTTCGCTCGTTCACTCCACCTTTGCTTTTGCACCGGTCTCTCAATGAGTTACCGGAACCGAGATGTTGCGTTGCATCATTTTCGGATCGTTGCCGTGGCACCCTTTCCTTCCACCGCGGTGACAATACTTCATGTCTTCTTCTTGTTAACTTTTAAAAAATTGCATAAACTTGATCATGTCATCCGCATCATGTTAACAACATTATATGTTTAATTGTTGTTTGCTTAAAAATTGCTAAACATGCACATGGGGATTTTCCGGAACTTGTTGTTGTTATTTCCGGCCTCATTTAAAATGCCTAAATAGTGTAGTTTTATTATGCTTCACCTCTTGCCATGTTAAAACATTTAATCTTGTCTTGTAAATAAACGAGAGTCAATTAAATAATTAAAATGTGGTGTTTTGTCATATGCAATCGTTGCATATTGAGCTCCACTTAACTTGTAGTATTGTTTGTGCACTTTGCCATGCCATGCATAATTAAACCGGACATGCATCATACTTGGATGTGCATCGTATGCCATGTTTATGCTTGTGTGTTTACCGAGTTGTTTGCTTCTTTCCGGTTGCTTCTCTTGATAGCTTCGGTTTTCGTTCCGGAGTTGTGAGGATTCGCTCGACTGTGTTGCTCCGTCTACTTCATGGACCCGTTCTTCTCCCTTGTGGAATCCCAGGCAAGATGATCATACCCTTGGATACCTTTACTACCATTGCCATGCTTAGTTGTCTCGATGCTATCGTTACATGTCGCGCTACCCATCTTTTATGTCAGCCTTTCCTTGTTGCCATGAAAGCTCTAACCTTGAAACCTTCCTAGCAAAACCACTGTTTGGCTATGTTACCCGCTTGCTCAGCCCCTCTTATAGCGTTGTTAGTTGCAGGTGAAGATGAAGTTCGTTCCAGGAGGGAACTTGTTGTTGGAATATCACAATATCTATTAATATTATTATTAACACACCTATATACTGGGCATGGGTGGAAGGCTTGGCCTTTTGCTCGGTGTTTTGTTCCACTCATGCCACCTTAGGCGCCGATAAACCAGCATTATGTTCCTTGATTTTGCGTTCCTTACACGATGGGTGGATGGGGACCCCTTGACAGTTCGACTTTGAATAAAACTCCTCTAGCAAGGCCCAACATTGGTTTTAATTTGCTCATAATAACAACTTAATTAATTAATTAATTTGCATAGGGGGTCGCACCCTCGGGTTCTTAATTCTACATTACAGGGGGGCCCAGTGCTGATGGTGTTGGTCCCAAACGGGGGTTATGCGGGGCCACCACGGGGAAACTCGAGGTTTGGCTCATGTAGGATCGCCCATCCGGACGTGGCCTGAGACAAGATACGCGTGGCTACTATCAGGGTGTCGACACGCCGGGAGGTCTTGCTGGACTTGTTTTACCATTGTCGAAATGTCTTGTGCTACCGGGATGCCGAGCCTGGTCGGTTTTCCCTAAGATAAGGAGTGATGATATTATATTTATCACTTCAGCTAATCGTGAGAGCTTGTGATGGGCTAAGTTGGGACACCCCTGCAGGGTTATGATCTTTCGAAAGCCGTGCCCGCGGTTATGTGGCAGATTGGAATTTGTTAATGTCCGGTTGTAGAAAACTTGACAGAGGATCCGAAGTAAAAGACACAATTGTGTGAGTAACCGTGACTGTCTCTTTTCACTTTGAGAAGAGAACACGGTGGGGTTATGTTTGACTCGTATGTAGTTCAGGATCTTTAGCGATCACTTCTTTTGCGACCGTTTGCGTAGATGCTCATCTTATTCTGGTACTCGTAAGTTAGCCACCATATTATGCTTAGCCGCTGCTGCAACCTCACCACTTTACCTCTTCCTACCCATAAAGCTTTGCTAGTCTTGATACCCATGGTTATGGGATTGCTGAGTCCTCGTGGCTCACAAATACTACAACACCACATGCAGCTTCAGCCGAGTTTGATGCAGGAGCTGGTTCAAGTACTTCGCCGGGAGCTCGATGAAGAGTTTGGCCGTATGCTTGTGACGTTTTCGACGATCAGTAGTGGTTTCTACTAGGATTTGATCCTGACCTGTGGTTTTATGTTGTTTTGGTATCTTTCTTTTGGATCTTCGCCCGTAGTCGGGTTGTGATGTTTGGCTTATGTAATGTATTGTGTGAAGTGGCGAGTGTAAGCCAACTATCTTCTTTTGCATTTTAATCCCTCTTTTACACGAGTCGTGCAAAGATACCAAACTTGCGATCATTCCAGAATGGGCTTATATCTTTAAGTCGTGCCTCGACACGTAGGAGATATAGTCCCATCCTGGGCATTACATCTTGTTAGTTTACCTTTCAGTTTTCTTTATGTCTTTTCACTAGTTTTGCTTAATGGAAAACAACAAAAATATGAGAGAGCTTTATAAGCTCTACCTTGCTTTGGGACATGATGTGTTTGAAGAGAAAGTTAAAAAACCTATGGAACTTTATTATTTGCATAACAATCATGATGGTGGTGATGTTATTAGTATGCTTTCTTTGAATATCAATATTGCTAATGACATGGAAAGCTCTAAGCTTGGGGATGACACGTTTGATGAACATGATATTTTCAGTCCCCCAACTTTTGAAGAGAAAATTTACTTTGATAATACTTTGCTTCCTATATATGATGATCACAATGATAAATGTGAGCTTTTTAGTCCACCTACTATTGAGGATAAAATTTATTATGATTATGATATGCCTCCTAAATATGATGATGGTTATGATAGTCTTACTCTCACTATTCCTAATAAGAAAGATTTTGCTTATATGAGGAGTAATGACACTTTTATGCTTTTGGATCATGGAAATAATGCCTTATGTGATAGTTATATTGTTGAGTTAATCCATGATGCCACTGAAATTTATAATGAGAGAGGGAGACATGGTTCTAAATATCTTAATAATAAGAAGTTTCCTCTCTTTATGTTGAAGGTTTTGAAGCTGCACTTGTTTTGTCTTCCTATGCTTATTGTTTTGTGCTTCAATGAATTATTCTATTGCAATATTCCTATGCATAGGAAGCATGTTAGGCTTAAATGTGTTTGGTATTTGCTTCTTGATGCTCTCTTTTGTTCTTCAACTCTTATTCCTACGAGAGCATCATTAAAGTCTTAAGCCTATCTTTATGGCTATAAAGAAAGAGCTCTAGGGAGACAACCCTTGTTATCTTTGCTTTCAGTTTGTTCTTTCAGTTTTAGTGGTCTTGATGTTTGTTACTACAGTAGCATCATCATTGTATCTTTTCTTTTCAGCTTTGTGCCAAGTTTAGCCTCCGATTGCAAGAAAGTTCAAAAGTTGTGACGTGCTGTCCAGGAAACAGATTCTGTCCTTGGACAAAAAAATTCGTATAAAATCACCAGATCATCTTTTTGGTCTGAATTTTTTTGACAGCGTGCTCTATACAATTGGCTTTCGGGCGTCTGTTCTGAGTTTTTTGATTTGAGTTGCAGAAGTGCCCCGAAAAAATCATTTACTACCTGCTGTTCTGTTTTTCACAGATTCTGTCCTGTTTTGCCTTTCCTTCATTTTGCAAACCTTGAGCTTGCTTTTTCTTTGCAAAAACCTTTTGGCAATCTTGAGAAACAGTAGACCTTCAAGAATATCCTTATTTCCAGCAAGGAACAATTATTTTATTATGGGTACTAACCTCGCTAATCAGATTATGATGAGTTACGTATGAAGGGAGTTTTCAAGTGTGCGAGGGAAGATGATAAAAAGATTCAGGAGTGTCAAGCGCTCAAGCTTGGGGATGCCCCCATGCACCCCCAAGAAATATTCAAGGAGACTCAAGCGTCTAAGCTTGGGGATGCCCCCCGCGCATCCCCTTCTCCATCAACATTATCAGTTCGTCGTTCGTTCCACTATATTTTAATCACTTCATGTGTTATGTGCTATGCTTGGAGCGTCTTGCTTTTAGTTTTCTTTAGCTTTTCATAACGAGTCGGAACTCAGCTTTCTTTATGTGGGAGAGAAACACGCTCTACTTCTACCTAGAACATAACATAGAATTTTCATGTCTATCTTTGCTGTGTGTGTTCTTTGTCTTTCAATAGCTACTATCATGCTTAGCTCTTAACTTCCATGCTTATCTTTCTAAAGAGCTTTCGTTTAGTTGGTTGCTTGAACTCTCTTTATTTATCATGATTATCTTATTAAGAGAGTTTGCTTCCGTTGCATTGGTTGATATGTCTATGATAAAGATGCTACGTGCATAATGGCGCTTAGTAGTTCATGTTTTCTTATGGTTAGTCTCAAATAGCTGGGGGGTTCCCAATGTGTTATTGGAGTACCAACATGATTTGTTTGCCTATGATGTGGTATGGTTTAGTAATATCTTCCTTCAAGAATTTATTTTGATTGACTTGGCGTATGCTCACGCATATTTAAGACTGTAAAGAAAGTCTGTCAAGCCTTGATGATCTTTTGTTTCTGAGTAGCGATATAACTTCCATGCCTGATTTAATGTTGCTTTATCGCTCTGCATGATTATGACTGTCATTGCTCTCTTAGTTGGTCGCTCCTAGTCTTTTGCTAACCTCCACCTGTACTTAGCGGACTGACTGCTTGTGCATCCACATTCTTTTAAACCAGTTATGCCATATGAGTCCACCATACCTTCCTACATGGTATTTACCTGCCATTCCTAACGGAGACTTGCATGTACCATCTCGAAATTATTCAAAGAAAAAGCATTCCTATTTTGTGCCTATGTTGTAAGTTCATGAGGAAGTAGTAGTTAATTCATGATCTTTTTAAGTTGGACAAGCTTCACCCCGGGATTGCATGTATAATGTGCAAACCCATAATACGAGAAGGAACTGGCATTGAGTGTGCCCGGCTCAAAAAGATAATATAACAAACAAACCCTCCTTCACGCTTTGTTCATGAGAAATCAGAAAACTTTGGCAGTGATAAACAAAGGAGATTAAGAGGATGTGATCGTCCTCATTCGGGAGCCATTCCTTGAAACTTGTCCATCTCAAGAAGTGATTGAGTTGTCTGCTAGCATTCGTTGACGAAACATGCATGATCTAAAAAAATATATTATTACCTCTGTTTTAAAACCAAGAGCTCTGGTACATGTTTTGTCTTTGTTTCCGACTATGGGTTTTCAACCTTGCCAACAAAAGCCACGGTTCGAGAGTCTCCACCTTCTTTTAAAAGCACCAACTACTGAGAGCATGATTGTCATTCTGAGTGTAATGTGCATTGTCCCAAAGTAGCATTGTCTTTTGCATGATTGTGATATCGTTTATTTTGAAATCATTGTATCTAGTCATCACTTAAACCTTGGAGGTGCCCCTACATTTATGTTTTGCTTCAACAAAGGGGGCAAGCGAGATATAACTTTATCATATTTGCACACCATGCTCATTGCAAATCTATTTGATGTTTCAATATCATATTGTAAAACTTTCAGTTCTTTGTGATTTTCTCATGAGGCAACTTAATTACTATAGATTCATTGTCTCAGTAAGCTTTTGTCATGTGACTATGAAAAAGTCCTATATGGTTAATAGCATGTCACCACAGAAATTATTCTTGTTATCATTTACCTCCTCGAGGACGAGCAGGAATTAAGCTTGGGGATGTTGATACGTCCAAAACGTATCTATAATTTCTGCTTGCTCCATGCCTCTTTTGGGTGATATTGCTATGATGTTTATACACTTCCATACACTTTTGATCATATTTGGACTAACCTATTAACTCAGTGCACCCCAGTGCCAGTTTCTGTTTTCGGCTGTTTTTGTATTTCAGGTTTTCCCATTACGAGAACTGCCAGAAAAATCCCGGAAAAATTATATAAAAAATCAGCGTTCCAGAAGCTACCAGGCACCCGAAGCACAGCCGGAGGGGGGCCACCAGGGCCCCAGGCGCCCTGGTGTCGCGCCCCCCCTGGGCCGCGCCGGGGGGGCGCCTGGGCCCCCCGAGGCTCCGCTGATGCCCCCCTTTGGCATATATTTATACCGTCTCCCGAAACCCTCGAGACGGGAACTCTTTTTCGCGATCTCATCTCTGTTCCGCCGCCGCCGCCGCTTCCAAGATCGGGAGCACCAGGAGAACTCTTCCCGGCACCCTGCCGGAGGGGAGGATCACCACCGGGAGCTTCTCCACCACCAAGGACGCCTCCCGGATGAGTTGTGAGTAGTCTCCCTTGGACCATGAGTCCATGACCAATAGCTATGTGATACGTCTAAAACGTATCTATAATTTATGCTTGCTCCATGCCACTTTTGGGTGATATTGCTATGATATTCATACACTTCCATACACTTTTGATCATATTTGGACTAACTTACTAATCCAGTGCACCCCAGTGCCAGTTTCTGTTTTCGGCTGTTTTTGTATTTCAGGTTTTCACGTTACGAGAACTGCCCAGAAAAATCCAGAAAAATTATATAAAAAATCAGCGTTTCGGAAACAACCGTGTGTCCGAAG